>JAKEPQ010000871.1:53302500-54502500 GCA_024500445.1 Entomyzon cyanotis
CAGGAGCCATAGCTATGTAACTTATCAGGCTCAATTGCAATTAAATAAATTCCTATGTTAGTGATATAAACATAAACTGCATTAAAACACAGGAGAAAGTATCTCAAGACACATAGGATGACAATTCAGAGTGCTATAAAAATTGGGTTAATCCAACAGCTTCATTAACTCCTTTTTATTACACAGCATTAGTAATTAAGTGCATTTGAAAACTAAGAAGTAACAATACTTTTAGCTCTGGTAGTTTACTAGTACCACAAATTGCACAATAGCAGAGGTTGAAAGAGACCTCTGGAGCTCATCTAGTCTGGTGTCCTCCTCAAAGAAGGGTCACCTAAAGCAATGCCCAGGACCTGGCAGGTGGGTTTTGAATACCTCCAAGATTAGAGACTCTGAAACCTTTCTGGACAACCAATGGCAGTGTTTACCTTCAGAGTAAAAACGGTTTCACTTATTTGTAAGTGGAATTTCCTGAGTTTCAATTTGTGCATATTACTTCCTGTCTTGTCAATGGATATCATCATGAAAACCCTGGCTCCACATTCTTTACACCCTCTCATCTCATCAGGTGTTAATGCACACCAATAAGATCTACCCCTGATCCCCTCAGGCCTTCTCCAGGCTAAAATGTCCCAGCTCTCTCAGCTTCTCCCTTAAGTTTTTGTTTTCAGAAACTTATTTCTGCTAAAGTCAACAGCTTTGACATATATTTCCATCTTAGATGCTTTTCCCAAGTTAAATAATTATTTCAGCTGATCATGAAACAAAAAACAACTCCACCAAAAAAGAATCTGGTGACATACACAACCTTGTTTTCAGGCACAAAACCTAGCAGTGAAAGAATGCCTCCAATGTCTGATCGTGTCCAAACACAATCCTTATATTTGTCCTCTGGGCAAATCCCATTGTAGCATTGTAGGCTGTATGACTCTGAGACCTGCAAGAAACATTTGCCTTATATTCCCAATACTTTAAACAGACTTTTGCAGAATACACACATGTAGTTGGGATTGATATATTGATATATTGAGCTATCCTGTCTTTGAGACACTTAAAGTAAATATATAGACTTTTTAAAATAACCATTTACCACTCGCTTTACTAATAGATGAGTCCCCATTACCAGACCAGACTAAAGAAATACTTTTGATTGTTCTAATTCCCCGGGAATTCTAAATCTTGGGCAACTATCCTCAGGGCATTCAGGATTCTACTTTGTAATGTTACTTAGACTGCTTTCTCCTTTTGCTGCTACTTAGAAAGAATAGTCCTTTAAATTCAGTGTGTGCTGTCTCTGTGACTGCTTGCTTGGTTCATTCATGTGTGTTTGTGGTGATGGTGTCTTATGCTGCATAAGAACAATATGAAGCAATAAGACTTCATTGTTTTGGGGAAATAGAGAAGTCAGTAATTTTCATTGCAGTCCTTAAGATATTAAATGAAAGCAGCTTATTACGCCTTGCCAGATAATAAGCTGTTGTATTTTAGACGCCTTATAGCATATAGATTTTTCCCAGTAGCTCTCAGGTATAAATGCTATTCACAAAATAAAATCACAAGATATTCCTCAAAAAGTGGTAGCTTGTCCAATTGCATCATAAAAATTGTGGTGGGTTGACCTTGGTTGGATGCCAGATGCCCACCACATAAGTCATTCACTCCTCCACTTCACCGGGACAGGTAAGAGAAAATACATTGAGATAAGGACAGCAAGGGATCACTCACCAGTTACTGTCATGAGAAAACAGGCTCAGCCTTCACACATTCTCACTCCTTTCTCTGGCTGCTGTTGACCAGACCCGTGAGGGCAGGGCCAGGTTGCTGTTCTATGCCAGACACATCATTGCTGGGAGGTGGTTTTGGAGGCCAGAAAAGGTGAGTACACCCCCAGATGGAGCTCATTTTGCCTCCCTCTCTCCACTGGGGAGTTTATTTGGATCTGCTCTGTCCAGATTGTCCTCTACTACTGCCGCTCATCCCATTCCTGTTCCTCTGGGATGTGGCTTGGGGACATGGTAAAGCCACTGTGCTTCCAAGACATGTTGCTGACAAAGGTGGAAGCGCCATGTCACAGAGTCAAAACCCCAGTGGAGCCAGAGCAGTGCAGCCAGTGCCAGAAGCAGCTGTGTGGAATCAAGTCCAGCTCCTGAACTGGCAGCGTGGCATGACACACACAGTCTGGCTTTCAGGGGTTTTTCCACCATTGTTTTCCACTGTCTTGGTCTTAGAGGCAGGGAGAACCAGCCAAAGGAAGTGGCCACCATCTCGTCTTTGTCCCAGTGACAGCGTGGATGTGACCTACAGGGAGCATTCAGCATCCTTTGTCCCAGCAGCCACACGGAGCTAAGTCGAGGAGGCGAACACCTGTAGTGTGTAAAGCACCTTCTCTTTTTGTATACTTTTGTTATTGATATTGTTACTGTTACTGTGTTCCTTATTCCATTGCTTTTTTTATGCCTTTTGTTATAGCAGCCCATGTTCTCTGTCCCTCCCTTACTGGAAGGACTGAGGGAAAGGGGAGTGGCTTATTTGGAGTTTAATTTCCATGTGGTGCTAAATCACCACCCTAACCTAACACATTTAGCAATATCACTGGCGTTTTGGAAGCAAGTTGATATGGGAGGCAGCATAACACACCTCTTTGAGCAACAATGGGATGAGAAACTTTTTTTTCTTTTCCTAGTAAGAATTCAGATTATCCATCTTTTTATATAGTTAGCATACAGATACTTTAATTACTCTCTTCACCTCATATCAAATTAACATCATGTTTATTATCATGTTATCATAGCTATATTATTGCTATAACTTGGCCTTTTCCAGTCAGCCAAAACTAATACTAACAACCAGTCAATTTAATTTTCTTTCCTTTGTTTGCTCCTTGATCAGGCAAACAGAATTATTATAATTTATTTCATTAAAATATTGGAACTACCAATTGGATTTAAAGCTATGCATAATTAATTTGTTCAGCAAATTTTTCATGTCTTTCTAGCTTGCATTTTTAACAATACTTAGTGCTCCATTTTTAACATAGTCAAGAAAACCAGCTCAAAAAATTTTTAAAAAAGCATTAAAAAGAAAAGGTACTGTACTATAATTGCACATCTGAATGCATTAAGTAAACATAATTTTAAAATGTTTGGCAAGGTGAATGTATAAATAAAAAATTGTAGTGTAAAAGGTATATCCATTCCTTGGTGTTTGAATTTCCCCTTGGATCATAATTATTGTCCCATCTTCCATCAGATTAGAAGAGAAGTTAAAAGAAAATTTTAAAATTTTAAAAATTTGTTAGGCATAAAGTGAAGTGTTTGTTTTGGTGTTTGTTGTTTTTTTCCTCTCCACACATCCCTTGTAGCTTTCTTTTTATTTTTTGTGCTTTGATTTCATCAATAAAAATACTTATGTCCCAATTTTTCTGTGTTTATGTGTGGAACTCTTGTTCATTGTTTCAGAGTTTCTAGTCAAAAGGAGACATGGTTTTAAATGGCCCTGAAAATCACCAGAACAAATTACATTGCAGTGACACACTCTGCCTTGTCTTCTTCATGTCTGCCAAACCAGCAGCATTGGTCTCATGGAAATGAACAGTCACAGTAGATATAATTGGAGACAATTCTTACTCTGCCTTGTTCCTTGGTGGCATTGCCATGGGGGAAAAGATGTTACAATCATTAAGTTATGAACTTCTTTTTTTTTTTTTTTTTTTAAATTCCTCTACCCTCGCCTATGCTGATACATAAAGATCCTTTACATATTCAGTGGGAGTTGCAGAGTATATGATTTGTCTTATGCCAGTGCTTCATAAATGCATACATTCCCCAGAGGTGAAGTATCATTAACAGGCTCACTAGGAGATGAAAACCTAGCACTTCCCAGAAACAAAGCTTATCAGTGTACACAAAATGACTTAAAATGTGTGATAAGGAATCCCCTGCTTTTTTCCATATTTTCAGCTTATACAGTGTGCTTGCTTAGCGTTTGCTTATTTCCAGAATAATAGAAGGTTGTTTCAATATCTTTGGTTTTCTTTTTAAGAGGGAAGTATCCCACAGTAAATTTTGCTATACAGCTAAAACTAGTCTGCTAAAGTTAAATATTTATTTCAAAATTCCTAGAAATAGAATAGAATAAGAAAATTTCCAAAGCAAAACATGATTAATGGGTGTGTTTAATTTCACAGTAACTCAGGTGTCTGTTGCAGAATGTTTCAAATAAAGTATTCTATTTTTGGCAAGTTTTCAGAAAGGTTCAAGAAGGTATTATGTATTTTGATAATTATGTACCAGAAGTTACCTATCTGTTGTGTTTGACTCCATTCAGTAATTCAGGATTTAACAAACAGATAATCCTGAAGTCAAACAATGAATATAATACAGGCTGATGAAATAAATGTGTACTAATGGAAAACCATCAGTGAAATAATGTAAATCAACTTTCAATAAATAATTCTTTCAATGAAATTTCATAATTTACTAAGTCTTCTTATAGATGCATGTCTGTCCTTTCCACATATTCTTTAAAACACTAGAAATGATGTTCTAAGTAAGTGAAAAGAACTTGCAGTATTTCTTTGATGCATGGTACTTTTAGCCAGAAGTTTAATTTATAATTGTTACTTAGTGCAAATTTCAAAAAGAAAAGCAGTAAAAGCAATTGATAAAATCAAAAATCCAGAAGAACTTTTTTTTTTAATAGCTCTAAGTGATACTAAATATAATTTTCCATTAAATGGTACTGAGACAATAATTTATATTTTGTTAAATTTTATTATCAAGTGAGTATACCAGTCTTGATATGAAAACATCAACAAGGAGATAATCCACCATCTGTCTTCAGCATTCTTTTCTGTGGTTAACACAACCATTGTTAAATATGTAGTCCAGTATTACTAAAGGTAATACTTCTTTCTTAGGTGTCCAGTAAAATGTTGCTAAAAAGGTTCAGACAGAGTTACTTCATGGTATCAGCACTAAGAAGATGTCAATGTAGTAACAGCAGTTCAGACTTCAACCATTGTTTGTCATGGTGTCATTCTCCCCAGAAACACTTAAAAGACTATAGCTGAAGAGTCATTCAAACAAGGAACTGAGTGGATCTCATTTTATGATTTATTTTTAGAGACAGTTCCTTCAAACTACTACCCAGTGTGTTCTGCAACGCTGTATACTCGTAGAGCAAATTGTGTTGATACTATTTTCCAGAACTGTGGAGGATATCTGCAGTCATTGAAGACTTGATGCCTGCTGTACTGGTTTTATTATGATGTACATTGAAAGCACAAAGTAGCTAAAGCAATCCATCAGGGCAAGGGGCCAGCTAGGAGACATAGAGAAGGTTAATGGAAAACAAATGGCTGTGCTCCTTTTTAAACTTGCAGATCCTGTGTCAGCTTATACACATAGAATGAGAAAGATCTGTGTAAAAATGTATTGTGACACCAATTTATCTTGGTGCCATTTATTCACTAGTACTGCATGCAGAGATTTCCAGCACGGGGAGCAGGTGGAAGGTCTGATAGTGACAGGCAGTACTTTGCTGAATTGATGGAACAAGGAAGCCCACTGATCATGAACCTACAGCTTTTACACGTAGCCATATAGTAGAAACATTTATGCCTGCTGTGAAGCTCTCTGGAGATGTAATATCAATTAGTAAGGAAGATTTTGAAAGCTGTTAGTGAGAGAAACACTGGGAGAGTGTCTTGGAATACTCTTCAAGCAGGGAGTACAGAAACAGAAAAGGGATGGACTATTCCAGTGAGTTGGTTTAAACCAGATATCCTACAGAAGATTGGGATGCTTCTGCGAGTCAAGTGGGTAGCTAAGAAGAAAAGCTTATAAGGATCCTCCCAGGTTATTGAGTGTGAGATCTTGTTTCATCACAAAATTTTTACAGAATTCCCTCTGTAAACTGAAGTGAATAATAAGATTGAGAATGATTACTTTTTTCTTATTTTCATAAATAATAAACTTTTAGAAAGAAGTCATGGTACAACAGGCCATAGCGAAGCAGAAGAAAACATAGTAACAGAAGATCTGTTTACTGGTCCCACATGGCTTTGAGTAATAAGAAAGAAATGTTTGATCTGCAAGTATAATCTGGAGAGAACACTGATGCTGCCAAATGTGAAACTGTAGATTATTTGAGGGCCAGAAAAAGGTAGTACTCTCATAATTGTGTCATTGGAGGAGAACATGGAAAGTTTAGGCACTAGGGCAAAGCAAACAGAGCCCTGGAGTGGACTCTTCAATCTGAATTAAGAAAATACTTTATTTCACAATAGGATTACGCAAACTGAAGAAAACGAGAACAGTGAAATGAAAGGAAAAGGAAATTGATTAATTCGGCACTGTACTGAGATAAATTTGCTAATTTCCTTCAAGTATAATCCTATGAATGTTCTTGCAACCACATCACTTCTCTTTACTAAAATCTGCAAAATATTTAAGTGTAAGTCTTTGTAATAGATATTTGTAATTAAAAAAAAAAACCCAAAACCCTGAAAATATTGAGGTTTTTTATATACATATATATACATTCCTTGTAGTGACACAGAGCTTCAGGCTGGACAGAAAAGATGCTTCTTGTGATCACCAGATACTGGGCAATATGCTGTTCCTCTTCACCTTCAAATATCTGTACTTAGGAAAGATCTGCCGTGAAAGGCAGCCAAGAGCTGAACTCCGCAGAGCAGCAGCAGAGCAGCTTGAGGAAGTACCAGGAGATGATATCAGAATATTTTAGCTTTGAGTGGTAGCCAGTATTTGAGGTCTTGGAGGTTATTTCATGCAGGAAGGAAAACTGGCAAGATGCTCATGTATTTGGGTGATTGGGGAAAAACATATTATGTCACCCAAGTTTGGAGAAAGTGCATTTTCTTCACAGATGTTCAAATATGTTAGAAACTAAGAGCTGCATCGAAATCAGAGTAGATTTGAATGAAACTTCACAACTTGAAAGTTTTACTTTCATGATCCATTCAAATAAGACCAGGCATATATTCTTTCAATAGTTGAGTTTATTTCAGCCGTAGCAAAAGTTTAAGGAATACCACTGGTGTTTTCCAGTAGGCTGATAACTTTGTCTTGGACTTCCAGCACTCAGCTCCTTGCCCTCCTCCCTGAATAGGTAACTCACCCCTAAAAGACCCTTGAAATTATGATTAACAGAAAAGGTGAAACGAGTTTATTCAGTAAGCTTAACTGAATGTTTAAGTGAAAACAGCAGAAAACTATGCAAATTTTAAAAAGTAATCACTTAAAAGGTGGAAAGTGCTGTTCACTTCTGACATTATTAATGTAAACCCATTCCTCTTTTTGTGCTGTTAAATGGCAAATCATCTTTGAAATCAGGAAAATCTTTTTAATGAAGAAGTAATGAGGAAATAAAAGAGAAGTGTCTCAGAAAATATATAAAAATGGGATTTAAATGGTTATAAAATGTGCAATTTCTTTTATTAGGAGCAGTTGAACTGGTTCACTCGAACCACAGTGTGCAGTGGTCTCTGTTTCTTTTTCAGATGTTAAACAGCTTTTATTTTAAAGACTATGCTTGCTTAATACCTTTTAAAACTACATGAAAAAACTATACAAGGCACATGTGAAAACTTACACACTCAAGTATAAAAGAGGAAAAAGTTTGCTTTTTGTATATCAGACTATCCTATTTAACTTCATGGATGCATATGTCTCACAGATACCTACATTGGCTGTCAAGGCACAAACGCTCACTCCGCCTAATATTTACTGTCTAAAATGTAGGGATCTAGCTTCAGCAAGTGTTGTATGTTTCTGTTATGTTTTATGGAGAGAAAGAGGCATCTCCAGAGGAGGATTCATTGTGTATATCTTCGAAGGGGATGAATCACCCCCTTGAGTTAGCTATTTCTCTTCATAAAGTACACACTTAGATGACTGATCTTAAGTATTGTGAATCCCCTACTTGATGTCCTTTCAGTGAGATACAGAATGCCCTTTTCTTGACGTATGAAAAAAATACAAGGATAGAAACTGCAGGACCTCTTTCAATGCATGGCAGTCAAAAAGCTTTTCATATATCAAGTCAGAACCTCTTGTTTCAATTTGTGCTCTCTCTATTTCAGATAAAGCTGGTGAGTATCATTTTACCTCATTCACAAGAAGTGTGCTTCAAATGTATAACAAACACCTTAAAGAGTGAAATGTCACAAGGAATTTGAGTGATGATTGTAATTTTTACTCTGAAATAGCATCACAGGACAAAGAGAAGAAGGAGAATATAATTGTTTTCTCTGTCCACTCCATAGTAACTCAGTGGTTTTACTACTCATACATGTAAGCAATATGGATTTTGAATCCTCAAAGAACTTCTGGCATGTTTTACATGACACAGATATTAATAAATTGAGAAATTCATACTGGCAGAGGGACCACAACTCCAGACAATATCCCAAATATTCACTGCAACAATTGTGTTGTTCATTTCCTATTAAATACGGAATTATTTTAACAGAGTTGTTACACAGCCTGAAAAACAGAACAAGGTGGTACTTGACAGAGATTTTTGTACCTGAGTATGGAAACTAATCCTAGGAAAATCATATCCATGAAGTTTGCCCTTCCAAAAGGCCTTGGGGATATTAGCCTTATGGTCTGGATTGATGTCTCTGTGTAATGTACAGTTCCTGTCTTAAAAGAAAACACCACACTGCTATCATAACCATTTCATACTATTCAGCTACAATTGTGTTTCAATCATCTTTCATCATTTGAACACCTGTTTTCCAGGTTTAGGTTTGAATGACTGCACTTGCACATAGCACAGAAAGTACTTTCTGCAGTACTTTCTCAATTTCAGTAGGCCACCTTCTCTCTGAAGCTAGAATAGCATTAGAAGTCCAATATAGAAATAAATACAATGGAATCATGAGTCTTAATGCAATGTTTAAAGACACCTTAACTTGCTGCTTCTACCACTTCACTTCTTAGAAATCTGCATACAGATCAGTGTATAGTGTAGTAATTATATAATTTATACTATGTATTGACAAAAAGTATAACTGGCATTCTGTAGTATGAATCTATATACTGTGAGGTACTAATTACTGCCATGTAAGAAGTGTTTGAATTGAATTCTTGTTTCTGTTTGTATCTTGAATAAGTAAGTGCATTTTGAGATTATTAACCCTTACAATGTCTAGAAAAAAAACATTTAATATGAATCAGGGAAGGATAACTGTTTTTTGTAATTTTTGGTAACTGACATGCATCATGATGTTGTCATTAGCATTCTGATACAGAGTCAGTCATCAGCTATTTTGCAATTGCTATTGTTTTTTGGCACAATAGTTTTGAATTGTTCAGTTTCGTTCCACAATTATTTTCTACATCTGATTTTACTTTCCATTGCTCAGTTTGTTCCCACAGAACTAATTAATTTCCTGTGAAGGTGTCCTATATTTCTTCCCTTTTCTCTTACCATTACAATTAAAATTCTACCATGTGCCTTTCTTAATGTATAGCTGCACTACTGTCTTCTCATGTCTCCTCCTACTTGGCTCCTAATGCCACCTATGGTGCCCCAACTACTTAGTAGGGATAGGCTGGGAGTTTATCAGCCATTCAGCTGACTAAACAGAGAAAAAAGATAATAAACCTCTGATGCATCTGTTCTTTCTCACAAAACTTTGCCCCTTTGAGAGCTCTTACTCTCTATTTTTTCTAATTCAGTTGAAATTGCCTTGTAGATTCAAAAGGGTTTAGGTGAGCCAAATAATGTAATGCACTCTGTAAATCTCCTTAGGAAACTGGACTAAAAACATGTCTACTGATGAAAAGTGAATTAAATAAAAGCAGATGTGAATATCACATTTAAAGCTTGTTGATGTAGATAATGTAGATGTAGCTTATATGTAGATAATGTTCTGTACATTTTATGTAGGAAATATTTTTTTAAATGTTTAAGATTTTGTTATATGGAATGGCAAATACAGTAAAACCATACCTGTAGTTAGGACAGGCTGCTCTTTTATTTGAACATAAAGAAATCTGAATTCAAAATATTGCCAATCCTGATAATGTCTGTTCAAAAAAGGACATCTTCTGAAACATGATAAATGGTTGTATTTTTGTAAAAATAAACCAAAAAATTATTTGGATTATCACAAAAGCTGCAATTATTGTAATTAGCTGTAGGTTTCCTGTTTAGGAATACAGATTTGCACTATTGTAATGCATGATTCAACTGCTTTTAATGAGGTTTAATAATGAATTGTCTTCTCTTTGTTTGCTTGTCTTCTCAGTGAAAAAAGCAATTGAACTGAAGTCAAGAGGAGTCAAGATGTTGCCCAGCAAAGACAGCAACCACAAAAATTCTGTCTGTAAGTTGTTTATACCCTTATTTTTAGTGACTGAATATATCTTCTGGAATCCTAGTACAAATCAAAGAGAGAGATGTTGGGATGCTATGGTCATAAAATTGTTATTATGCTTTCAATTGTCACTGAATTAGAACTCCACTGATAATACTCTATTGAGTGTAGAAAGCAGAATGTGGTGGTGTAAAATACAGTATGTAGGAAAAAACCCTGCATTTATATATCACTATATTTTTATATATTGGATTTTTTAGAATTCAGAGGCATGTGGCATGTTAGGTAATCCAGGCAGAACGGTGCCATGTAGACATCAATTCAGTACTGGGGACAGTGAAGGTATATGAGAATTTTCTGTATCTAAATTTATACTTTGTGATCTTTTTTCTTCCCCACTCAATATGACAGCGAAATTTTTCCCTCACCTTGCCACACTGTGTCCTGGTGACTGCCTCTTCCCAGTCTCACACAGGAGGGGTTAAGAACTGCAGTAATTCCCACCTTGGAGATCACAACATCACCTTCCCCTCATTGCATGCATAGTGCACTCTGGAATGGCATCTGTTTGGTCCCTTAACACCTTTTTCCCCATGTAAAGTGTAAAGCTAAAGTCAAAATGATATCTAAGGGACTTTGAGGTTGTGAGCTTTGTTGAGCATCATTTTCTCTGAACTGGTAATCCGAGTAATATCCTGAGAGCTCTTTCTCCATTAATTAGGCCAGTCTTGAATGAAGAAAAAGGATATTTTTGTATTTTGAAAGCTGAGAGTCCCTTAGCCCCAGAAAAAAAAAAAAAAAGCCAGAAGGTAGGCCAGTGTTCACACAGAACTCATTAAAAGTGTTAATGTAATGACTTAGATGTAGTCAGATAAATTAATTGCTCATGTAATAACACTGAACTCAATGAAGTGAAACCTATGCTGTGTTTGCCTCATTGTGTGCTATTCTGCAAGTATAGAGAGAATGAGTGTCTTGAAAGCTGATGTCTAGGGGATATGATTTTGTCTCTGTGCTTCTGTTGTGCATTGTTTAATGCAAAGTGAGTTTTTGGTATGTTCACTGGAACAAAAGAGGCATGACAATTTTCTGCCTAAATATTGCACATTGGTGCAATATTTGTACTGGCACTCAAAAGGAACTTTTTATGCAAGATGTAGCAGAAAAAGTTGATCCATCTCTTTTGTGTTTGTATCTGAATGGGTGATTATTTCATTATTTATAAGTTACTTCTGGGAGCTGTGTGATCTCTGCTTACACTCTCAGAGCACATGCTGTCAACCACTTGTAATTACAGAAAGTGGAAGTAAGACAGGCTATGGAAGAAAGTATTAGAAGGCAGTCTGTTGTTTACCTCAAATGAAAATGGTATTTTTTTTCTTTGTGTTTTGACTTGTAAAACTTTATTATCCTGTCCGACTTTCCAACATAAATCTAAGAAGTGCGTTATTGTTATTAACATCACTTTTACGTACATAAAGCTTTTTAAAATTATAAGATCAAAACACAAAAAGTTGGATTCAAATGTATTTTGATGCTCTTTCTGATGTAAGCCTTAAGTATTTAACCATTTTTCTTTCCCATACTTATGTAGGCAGAAAAGGTAATTGGGGATTTGGCTTCAGAGAAGTGATGAAAGTGGATATTATCATTTGATGCCAATTAGCAAATTTCTCAAAAATTGTATGTTAAATGCTAACACCTCGCACCATTTTTGTATGTTAGATCTTTTTAATATTCTCTCTCTATAGAGCAGAAAGCTTAGTTTTGCCTTTTGGCTTATGGGGGGTAGGTGGAATGCAAGTATCAGAATGGTAAATGCTGTGAGAGCATACCCTGTGCATCCCAGACCTGCAGCTTCCCCACAGCTCTTCCTCCCTAGCAGAACCTGCAGGCAGCTGCAGAAAGCGTTTCACGGTGGCACAAATCTGTTAGGATTTAGGTAGAAAATGTTACCAGTGTTATCAATCATAATAGCAGTGCAGATAATTCCTTGTGGAATGCAGAACAGTATTTCAGTCGTTCAGTCATGTACAGTCATAGCAAACTCTCTTCCTCCTGGACCCTCCTGGATTCCTGGATGCTTTCTTTCAGATCTGCCATCCTTTGTGGAATCAGAGTCAGTAGCAAAGTATGGCTTTGGGTTATAGGTGCCTCAGTAGATTTATTATTGGAAAAAAATTCATTATATATTGTGTCACTCCCCAGGGAAACAAGAGCGTTTTTCTGGGGGGGTTTTGGTGTTTGTTTTTTATTCCTTTTTGTTTATTTGTTTGGTTTGGTTTTTGGTTTTGTTTTTGGCTTTGTGGGGTTTCTTTTGTTTGTTGGTTTGGTTTGGTTTGGTTTTGATTTTTTGTGTGTTTGTTCTTTGTTTGTTTAGGGTTTTTTTGTTTGGGTTTTTTTGGTTTTGTGTTTTTGGGGGCTTTTTTGTTTTGGTTTAGTTTAGGTTTTGTGTGTGTGTATGTTTGTTTTTTGTTTGGTTTTTTTTGGATGTTTTTTTTCTTTGGTGCACCTGAAGGAAACATATCAAGTTAGTTTTTTTGCCAGATACTCTTGGTAGACAGTACCCTTTAGCAGTGAGCCAGATGCAGTTGAATTGTGATAAATTGATAATTGAAGTAAAATATGGTCCTTGTTCATCCACACCTCGCACTTGGCAGAGTGGACTGGGGAAAAGCACATGGACAGGCAGTTCTCATGGCGCTCAGATCTTGAGCTACCACAAACACTGGCCAAATCCAGTCTGGGTATTTCCCCTTGGTTATCTGAAGCTGACCTCCTCTGAGAGGAGCAAGGACAGAGTTGTATTCTATAAAACTGCTTAAGGAAGGCAAATCCAATTACATCTATTGGTGTCCATCTGATCAGCTGCAGGTTTAGCCTACCCACTTTTGTTATCATTCTGATATATATGCTATATTCCCAGTGGAAGTTACTTGACCCTTCTTGCTATCATTCGCACTTCCATTCTAACATGGAAGCTTACAGACTCTGTGCCCCTAATAGCTCTTGCTTTTTCTAAAACTGCTATCACTGTACTTTGCTTCATTAACATAAATAAAAATACAGTTTTGATTGCTGGCTCTTGTATGAGTGTTTTCATGGCTGTATTTCTGTATAGCAAATCTGTCAGAGGGTGCTTATCATCTCTAAGCATCTTAAGCATTATCTCCACAGCAGAGAGATTGTACAGGAGAATCCTGTACATCCTAGAGGAGAGCCCTAATGAAGTGAGCTGCAAGGACAGATCATAACTGGGCAGCCATAGTCCTTATAAAGGGCTCATTTTCTAGTCAAATAAAAGATCCTTGTAATTTATCTCTTCACATCTACATACCAGCCAGTTACTCCTCGGCTTGCTACATGCAAAGGATAACAAGTGGATACAGGTCTTCAGGACACTGGTTCACAGAATATTGGGAAGGCAGGGCTGCAACACTGTGAATCTCTGAGCCCTCTGCAGCCCAGGAGCAGAGGAGGGTCAGGAGAGCAGACTGCCCCAGCAGCCCCTGATGCCACCACCCTTGTGCTGCAGTCACAGGGCAGCCTCACGCTTCCACAGCTCCCCAGCAGCAGGAGGACGGAGCACAGGAATACATCAAGCTCACAGTAAACGCCAAGGAAGTTCAGCGAGGTGAGAGACATCATATCAGGTGATAAATGGAAATGATTATACAGTTTATGTGGTGTGTACAAATCTGCCAGTGCAGTAATGCTAGGAGGGGCATGCAGCAGTGAGAATGAAGTGCCTGGGAGAGCTGTTTTCCTGAGCTTGCTCCTGACAAATTGCAGTGGTGGAGACTGGCTCACCACATGACACAGCAAACTGCACGGAATGTCCACAGCCTGAAACAGTAACAAAGATTAACAAAGTCAGAGTGATTCTTTTAAAAATATGGTATTCATATTGAACCATGTCAACATTTCATAGTAATTACTGAATACTGAGTGACCTAACCTCACTTTGCAAAATGGTGTGTGTGAACTACTAAGTGAAAACCTCTTATACATTACAAAAGCAATTTCAGGCCTCTGTAGTATTATTTAAAAATGTATTTTAGAATACTGGAAAAACACATGTTAAAAACTTTGAAGATTATGATTTTAGTGTAAGATTAATGTATCCTCTGAAACTTGAGTTACAGAGTTTACCTAAACAGTTCTTCACCCTGAAGATGATAAAAAGAGCTACTTTACAACAATTATTTTTGTGATGTAGAGCCTAAAAAACAAATGAGTTTACAGACCAAGTATTGATTGGTTGCAGAACATTAAGTTGAATTAATGGCACATGCTGTTGAAACTGTAGTGATTAATACCGAAACAGGATTACATTGCTAATTCTCTGTAAGATAGAAAGAATGACAGTAGTCATGATTTATTTCGTTGTTGGTTAACTCTGAAAAAAATTTATTATGATGTTACAACATAAAATTAAAAAAATTAGGATGAAATTTGTTGCTTACCAATACATTCCTCACATTTTAAATAAACTGACAGTTTCATCTTCTTGACATTTGACTACTGGTAAATGTACTTTGACAGAAGCAATATGAAGACTAGTAAAATTTCGTTCTTCAGTTAATGAAAGAGTATTTTCCTAAGAAGGACAATATTGGACTAAATAGTTGCATTTAATATCACCATTTTCTGACTGTACCTTACCTGTTATTGTACCTTAGCAAAGAACATTTTATTCAAGTGCTTTTACATTTTGTGAAGATCAATATTTAGAAAGCAGTTGCAAACCAATGCACAATCAACTTAACAAACATATGACAGCTGCTGAAGGTCATCTCAAGCTGCAGATATAAAAGGAAAAGCTTTTGCTACTTACTACAATTTTGTAATGAAATTTATAGGTTGTCATGATATAAAGACCAATTTCTGATTATTTTATTTAATATTTAAATTTTCTTATACATTGTTTCCCCAAAATATTATATTTAATAATTTTAGCATATTTTTCTGAAATTATTTTAGGATTAATGAAAACCTATGTAAGAATTCCATATAATTATTTTTAAAATGCACATGTAATGGAAAAAATTCCATTAAATATTCTTTTTTTGTTGGTGTTTTTTTTTGGGGGGTGGGGGCTTGTATTGTATTGAGCCTTCACATGTAAAAAAGCATTTCTTACTGAATTTGAATTTTTACAGGCTATTTGTTACATGCTGTGACAGAATCAAATAATGATTAAAAAAACCTGTTAAATATTCATTGTTCTGATAGTTGTCAGTTTCAAATTAAAAAAAAATCAACTATACAACATCAAATCTATCTCACTCTCTAAAGTTATGGTCTAATCTACATTAGTTTACATTAATCAAATATAGCATCTCATTCTTTCTTTAATTGAAGAAAATTTGTGTTGGTGATGGGATTGATCACCAATAAACATGATGCAAAACGAACTACCCAAGTAATTACAGGCAGTTGTTATCAAAAGTTCCTTGCATATTGTGTGCCTAAGAGGTCTTAATAGTCAGACTGTTTTTTGCTGTGGATATTTTAAATATTAAGTGAAACTATATAAAAAAAATAGGGGTAGTAACAAAATGACCTTAGAAATTAAATAGAAAAAGAAATCTGCTGGAAAGAAGATTTGTTCTGCAGAATTCCACAGGCCTGTGCCCTTTCAAGAAGCATGAATGTAAAGGCACTGGAGAAATAAATGTAACATAAATCTCACTTTTTATTTGGTCTCACTTCCAGCTAAAACAAGTAAAGCAGATAGGAAAATGTTTCAGGCATCTTTCAGGCTTTTATTCTGGGACACTCAGTAGTGTTTGCAAGTGTTTCAAACAAGCCTTTGGAGTGTTGTTTGCCCTGTTCTGACACTCAGATGATCAGCTTGCCTTAGGTTCCAAAAAAAAAGCAAAGAGACAAGAGAAGAATGACAGCATATCAAGAGACATATTTTATTAATTCTTTGAAGGAAAACACACTAACATTGCATTTTATAGTGTTATCTGCTTTGTGTCCTTTAAATAGAGAAATTCCTAATTGTGGAAATTAGGGTTTCATTTTACTAATACCACTGCTTTTCAAAGACTGCTGTTTCCCAGGCTCTCTGTGAAGTGTTGCAACACAAGGGTGAAAACTGACAGGCTTCATCTGTAGCTCTTTTCTGACCTTTAGTGGGCACCTCTTCAGCATTTTCTGTGGTTAGTGGCAGATATATCCCTTCTTTCATGAGGAAAATGGAGACTTGAAAGACATAAATTTAAGATTCAGATTCTTCAGAGGAAGACTTGTGTGCTAAGATCAATATGGAGGTGCCTCTATTCCATTAGTGTCTATTGGAGCTCTCTCTGAAAATCTCAGTGTTGTCACGGGAAGTTACTCTGTGCTTATGTGTTGTATTGTGTTACATTAATTTACAGGCACTGAAATGATTCTCACTTTTAAGTGCCCAATCAGAAACTTCCTAAGTGCCTACACAGTAATATGAACTCTCCAGCCTTTTCAATCATGAAAGCTATTTTTCATTTTTTCAAATCTCACAGCTTGAAAGGACAGCATTTTTTTCAAATTTGCATTTATATTGTGCATATCTGCAAATGAGAGAATGGATTGTTTATAACTTACTAATGTAGAACTTACAAGGTTAGGAAACACAAGGCTTAAGTATCAAAGAAAGATACTTAGCCTAGCCTGTCTGCAAATACCCAATTTTATTTCAAAAAGTCTTTTTACAGAAATACTGAGCATATGTTAATTATTCAGTTAAAAATAAAGAAAAGAGAGGGAGGTGATATTTAAAACACTGGGACTTTTAGAAACAGGTTAAGGGATAGATCCTGGAATATTTAACATTAAAATATCCATGTTATATATGTCTATGTATACCTACCTACATACGTATATATAATTGTAAATAATGCATCATTCATAATATTCCATTACACCATTTACCACATGTCTAGTAAGAGATTAATGACTCTATTTCCCATTTTACAGAGTATTATAGGATGAAATTGGGCAGTAGGAAAAAATAACTGCAGAATTAACCTCTAACAGTTTTAAAAAGCATTAATAAAACAGGAAGGCTAATTACCCTGATACACTTTGTCCTATCAAAGACTGTAATAATACAGAGTTGCCCAAGAGTTACAGAGTTTTGGATCTTCAGAGAAGATTAGTATCCCTATGCAATGAAATTCTTCTACAATGCTATTTCACTATATTGTATAAATTGTTTCATAAATCAGGTTACTAAATTATACTTGGTGTTTCTAAGTAAGTCCTCATCACAGCAGGAGTTTAAATATCTTTTAAAATACTATGCAAAAATCTGGCAGTAAAAAGAACTTCTGCCTAAATATATTTGTGCAGAAAAGCATCACTTATAGCTACAAGCAAAACAAGGTGCTTCATCAATTATTTAATACATAATTTGCATATATAATTTGTAAAATAACCAGAAGAAAGCTTCTATTAAAATATGTAAAACAAGGTGTAATCTGATTGAATTATGGATGGTTGAAATGAATTGTTACCCAGCTAGGAAGCTGAAACTGCCATTAACTAATTTTCATATACAATTATAGAATGTTACTGATTATTCAAAGTGAATGTTCGTACTGTAGGCTAAATTGACATTCAATTCTGTTATTTCCAAAGTCAAAGACTTAAAAATAAGCAACTTGCTTTTAGCAATTACAATTCTGTATAAATTAAATATGCATGCAAAATTTAAATATAAACTTTAATACTTTTATATGGCTTCCTTGGCTTAAGTTCTATGTACAACTCTTAAAAATACAGATGTGGGCAGTAAATAGGTTTGCAAAATGAAGTCTCGGTAGATTCAAATTATGTATGTAAATTATGAAGGCATTCAGAACTTGTGGGTGGGTGAATTCAGGTTTCTAGAACATTAAAAAATATGAAACCAGTTTTAATTAAAGACAGAAGTATGACACTGTTCTGTGCAGTGCAGAATATAGACACCCTTACTGTCAAGTTCTTTGCAAGAGTCAGAGACTGCCCACCTCCTGCAAGGAGATTTCCCCTTTCCACAGAAGCTTATGTTGCACTTGTGTATGTATTGAGATCCTGATTTTCTAAATCCTCCTTGCGGGAGAACATCTTCAGAATTTTTTTTTTACTATTGGACTATTTTCCTTTTTCAGAATTTGTTCTGTACATTATGAAACACTTTGGAAAATAATTTCAGCTGTGTTGGCACAGTATCTCACTGTCTGTTGTTAGCCTGTCACGCTGGAATGTATCTATTCCTGCAGCTCTTCTGAGCAGAACTGCAAAGTGCCAGTGTCAAATATGTTTGGAACCGGGAAGCTTTGTTAGGTGACAGCTAATTTATCAGCTTCAGAGCAGTTTGTGTCCACTACTCCTTCTTCGTTTGAAAAAAGGGGAAGTAAAAAATTATACAACACTTGACCTATATATCAGTTTCTTCAACAATGTGCATTAGGAGCTTGAAATATTTTTTTAATGGGAACAAACAAAACAAGAAGGAACTAAAATGGAAATGAAGACATTGGTTTACTTTTGGGATGAAAGGAGTAGTTGTTAGGGGGAGGGAATTATTCAGCATATGTCCCCCCAGTGAAATCAACAGAACAAATTATTTGCTCTTAAACAAACAAATAAACTACTCAACTACTTATTTTTGAAATACAAATAAAAGGAAAAATCCCAAAAAGCCAAAAATACCTGGCTAAGTTTTCTGGGTTTTGTCTGCATACTTAAGAAAGAAGGGACTGTAAGTGTGGTGCTCTAGCTCATATGTATGCTTCTATCACACAAGCCATCTAAACTCTTGTAAGAGTGAAAAGATCAATTTTTCATATATCAAAGTAGTGTAAGTTTTAATACAGATGATGGCAATCAAAAATGTTTCATTCTGAAAAGTTTTAGTCTATCAGGAAATAATTTTATCTCAAAGTCCACATTGTTTCTGCTAATATAAGCACTTACTTGATTTCTGTCACCTCACTGTCACAATATTTTCTGCTTCAGGCTTCTAACATGAAAGAAGGTCTCCTGCATAAGCAAAAGAGATGTGTCAAAAAAGTATGCATATCTTTCCTAGTTTAATGCTTTTGAACTGAACTCCGATGCTCAATGCCTCTGTTAGAGGAGCTATAAAGTCAGCAAATTAACAAGAGCAAAACAGTATGGTTCCTCTAAGCTGGAATTTCATGTGGCATACACTATTTTATTCAAGAAGCAACTTTTTTCTTGCCATATCAGCTTTTCTTTCATGTT
This sequence comes from Entomyzon cyanotis, assembly GCA_024500445.1. Classification (NCBI taxonomy): domain Eukaryota; kingdom Metazoa; phylum Chordata; class Aves; order Passeriformes; family Meliphagidae; genus Entomyzon; species Entomyzon cyanotis. The sequence continues at coordinate 53,322,095 of JAKEPQ010000871.1, forward strand.
TTTGAAGTCATATGATGAGCCAGATTTGTACTCATTTCTTTCTCAATTCTACCAGAACTGGTTTTCAGTAGTCTGCAAATGCATTTGCAGTGCAGAACAGCACAGGCTAAAATGAAAAGCACTTATGTTGAGATTAAAAATACAGCATGAAGCAGTGCCACCTGCTTGTATATTACTCCGTTGTATCTATGGAATACATTAAAAATTGAATCCAAATTTTAGGGTACGAAAGTTCAAAAGCACTTAAAATACAGTAAATGATATTAATTTCTTGTGCAGTCCTCAAGTAAAAGTGCTAATGTGTAAAATGGGCTTTCTTATGACAGAGGATGAGACATTTTGGAGAGGCAGAGCTTGAATCCCACACCACTGTTGTTAGAAAAAGCAGAACATGCCCTCAATTTCAGTCAGGTTTGCTATAATTTCTTTTTCTGCTTTTCAGTCTTTCAGTTCTTATTCTGCCATTGCTTCTTGTCTTACTATAGTATGTATTGTATTGCAATTTTGTTCAGAGTAGCCCATATGATGCTGTGTTTCATATTTGGGACCAAAGCCATGTTGATAACTCGTCAGAGCTGTGACTGTAATTGAACACTGCTTACACAGTGTTCAGTTTTTTTCTAGCTATCTCACTGTCTTTTTCATCCAAATTTTTTCCTTTCTTGTGAAATTCTGTCATTACTTTCAAACTTTCTGACTGTTGCCATTTAAATCCAGCTCTTGTGCCCTCTGTATTTGAATCAGGCAACTGGGTTCCCCTCTCAGGAAGGCTTGGTAGAAGAAGAGTAGATGATTGTGCAAGGAATGATTAGCTCTCAGCTCAACACCTAAAATTGGATATTCATTGAGCACTAGAAGTGGAGAGTACTACAGGCACAACACACTTCAAAGTCTTGGCTTTTGTTAACTTTGGCATGTATTTGGGATGTATCACTTAAATATGTTTCTTTCAATCACATTGAATTACTCTTTCCTGAAAGCCTCCCATTCGGCCATTTTTAGTAGATGATGGAAGAGCAAAATGCACATCCTTGACACAAAAGTTGCTTTTGCAACAAATGCAGGTTTTGAAGGTGGTGCTAATACATTCCCGTGGAAAAGGTTATTTTTTTTATTAATTTTAGTGTGGAGAACTGGATTTTTCTTGTGGCTCTCTCAAAAGCAAATGAGATTGATAAACTAGAATTTCAATGTAATATTATTAAAACAAGAATAAATAAATGAAAGGCAGATACCTGAAAAAGAAAATTTAAGCCCCAACTGCCTTTGTTTGATAGTTATGTACAAGCGAAAGAAAGGTTTTAAAAAGACATTTCTGAGCAACGTTAAAACAACTGAAAACATCAGCCCTGCCTATAATATGGCCTATAATATTTACCTGTTCTTTGTTCCTGTTTTACCATCCACAGAAGTCCCTTCCCCAAAATACATAGTTAGACATTACTACTTCAGTCTTTAGAGAAGTACTATAAAACCTCACTGTTGATCTTTTGAAATATTCAGGATGAATAAAATATTCAGAATGAATGTCACAGACATTTATCAGCTAAAGGCATGGGAACTCAAAATTTACCTGTTGAGGGCACAAATAAAGCTTACATATAGAATATTGATGCCTGATGATTTTTTGTCTTTTCTTTTTATACCTTTTTTATACGTTTTTATACCCTTTCCCTCTCCTCATACCCTTCACAAACACTCCTTGTACCTTAGCCCCACATGTTTATAATTCTTGTAGTCTGATATTTAGCTTCGTTTGGGGATCTTGCAAAGCAGGAAGACCAAACATCCACAGTATCTCAGAACTAGAGGCTCTAACCTTGGACAGAACCTTTTCTCTGGAATATATTTGTAAACTGGGCTGTATTCTCATTTAAGGGGGGGATAATTAGAATAGGAGGACAATTACTTAGTTTATTAACTTTCTTATTGGGGAATTTTAGGTAGATATGCTAATTTGTAAGGTCCATAAAATTCTATACGCGTTGTATGGAGTGTGCTTCTCAGCATGTTTCCACCTTTGACGAGTGTGCACCTAGGATCCTGTTAAAACTGAGGTAATATTCCCTTTTCCCTTTACTGCTTTTTCTGCTTCATATTTCTACCAGCCAAAAAGGCATCAATATAAGGAATAAAACAAGGAGAGCTCATTTTATTGGATAGTTTTAGTTAGAGTTAAACAAAAGTAAAATAAAAAAGTGTGAACTACACACTTGAACTGACACTAACTGTGTCAGCACAGGATAGTTTACCGTAGTAAGAAGTCTGATGTTTGCATTATTTCCCCACTCACATGTAAATGTAAGAGCTTTCATATGTATATAATTTTCACACACATCTATACAAACATTTCTACAAGGTCCAAACCCCCATCATTCTCCCTAGTAAACAGTCACTTAGAGCTTGTTTCAGTGTGTGTTGTTGTAAGAGAACACAGTAGTCCCTGTTTTGCCTTCTTTGCTGCTCATTCTTAAAACTTCTTTAATTAGTGCAAACTCCTCGGTAGACTGAAACTCATTTTGTTGGCAGAAGTTTCCTCCAGCCTTGCATTTCTGTTCTCTTTTCGAATTTTTGCTGCCTCCTGCTGACTCTGTATGGGAGAGGCACTCATAAGCTTTCTGAACAATACCTTTAAGGTAGAAGTAACAGAGGCTATAGATAAGGAGAAAGCGTCTGTTGGTGAAGAAATTAATGTGGTAAATGTCGAGGAATCCTTTCAGTGCCAGTAGCAGGGTGAGCAGATGCAACTGGAGCTGCAAGTTGAGCTCTGGGTGGCAGAGCCCAAAAACTCCTTACCCTTTCCAAACAAAGGGCCACGGGGACCTTTGGCCCAGCCAGGGCACCTAACACTCAGAGACACAGCAGGAGCTGAGGACTCTGCTGGAGGAACCCATAACTTGGACTGTGAGGATATAAAAGCCCTGGGGTTTGTTCTGTTTGGGGTCCCTCCTCTGAGGCACCAGCTTGAGATGTTACCCTGCTGTTGCACCATGATCAAGTTATCTGAAGGATCCAGGTTTGAGATTCTGCTGTGGAAAACCAGGAGTTGAACCAGTGAGGAAAACTGGTGTGACTGTGTGAGAGTGAGGTGTGCAGCGAGTCAAATGGGGACCCGAGGGGTCACTGGAGCCACCCGCTATGAAAGGGCTTCAGTCCCTGAGGTGAAAATCATGGGTGGTGGCAGTGTGACTGCCACAGTGTGGCTCCGGGGTGGTCCAACAGGAAAGTTTCCATAACAATGAAAATGTAAAACCAGAAAAATTGTGCCTAATTCAGATAACAATTGTGTGTAATTCAGATTACAAAACCTTTTGGATGGAAATTAGAGAGAAAGAGATGTTAAAGGGATGTGACACAGTTTGCTCTAACAGCAAGCTTATTAACACTTCATGCTTAAAATGCTGTTCTCTACCAACTAATAAAAAGAGCCCATCTGCTGCACACCAGGTAACTAAAGCTCATAAGGAAAAATGCTTGGCAAAAGGAGAATAGACAAATCTACCCTATTAGCTGGAATTGGATTATGGTTTTGGATTTCTCCAGTACTGTAGCAGCTATTTTGTATTCCATATTAACATATTATATACATTAGATACAAGTACACCTGTCTTATTGGTCTACTTGCATTCTTATGGCTTAGAAGATTTCTAAGATGACTATTTTTCTCTAACAGCAAAGATTTTAGTCCTCTTTCTGTTTATACATTTTAATAATAACAGCATGATAATCACAGATCTATTGGAAAAGCATAGTGATTTTCTCTCAGAAAATGCAGGAACAACATTTCAATGAGTGACATGTTATTGTTAAAGCCATATACTTTAAAAATAACTTGTAACTAGTTTCTCACAAAAATATATTTACATCACATTACAATAATAGTTTTGGTAAAAGTCCAAGCCTAGTCCTGATTTTTCATATTGTTGGAAATATTTTCTCCATGTCCGTCAGTAGTCCTGGCTAATGGGATACGTAATCTGTTTGTCAGGGGACAACAGAGTTACAATTTTTTCTTTTATCTTTCATTTATTGTATAGACAGAATGAAAGGTTTGTTGAGGTAGTTCTGTGTAATTATGCAATTTAAACTGTTTGTGTAACAGTTACACATTATCTTGCTCTCCCTCAACAATCAGATAAAATTTTGTATTTCTTTTGTCTGTACAACAAGGAGGCTGAAATCACTTTAATTGACAGAGCTCAGCTAGAGTTCATGGATACCTCCTGAGTCCCTGCTGTGCTCTCCCATCCCTTGCAAACAACGCTGCTGTGGGCAACAAATTCCCCTGGATTAGGGAAGTAGCAGGATTAGCTTTAATGCTGGTGGGATGTCATCAAATCTCTATAGCCAGTAATACACAGAGTACTCAAAGGTAATTATAGTTGTTAATATTTAAATGCTGTAGAAATGATCATATCCACAGTTTTAGCACATGGACTATATGAATGCCTCTTCATGGCCACAGGAAAAAAAAAAAAAAAAAAAAGAGAAAAAAATGGCCAAAATATCATTTACAGGAGAGTTAAAGGTCAAATCCTTTTCTGGTTTAAAGGGTCAATCTGCATAATAACAAAGAGCAGAGTCACTTCTAAGAATATCTGGGAAAAAGTAATTTTTAACATCAGAAAAATTATTTTCCACTGACATTATTCTAAAATGATGGTTGATTAAATTGGTTGTGCTAAGGCTCTTACTTTGAAAAATAAACTAAACTAAAATTCAGTCTAAAGTTTGAATTCATTAATGAAATTTACAGAGCACATGATGGACGGGCTTAGGCTGGAAAACCTTGAGTAGCCCTGTCAAATTGTAATCAGCTAGATTTTGAATTATATTTTCCAAATAAATTCAAATAAAACAAATATTATTTAGAGATACATCTTAGAAATTAATTATTAAAGTGTTTTAACTTGGGGCCTTTTAAAAAAAGAAAAACAAAACCCTTGTCAAATTCTATTTCACAGTATTTTAACTGGAAAAATAAACCCTCATAAAAGCTTAACTATAATGGCTTGAATGGTTTTACAACTATTTAGAATTCCCCACAGACAAAGGACTGCACACCATTACCTGCAACTGTCTAGCTGAGGAAAAGCAACAACTCTGAATCCAAAAGAAAGGGCTTTTGAGACCTCACAAAACAATGTACATGCAATAGCAGTACAAAATATGTGCCCCTTGTTTCTCGCAGTTACACCCTTGTCAAAAAGCAGAGAAGAGCAGGCTCAGTTCTTCAATACAATGGCGATTGCTTCAAAGATTCACAGGATGTTTACAACAAAGGAAAAAACCCACAACCCCCCTCCCCCCAAAAACCACCAAAACCTTACCTGCATAGAAATGATAATTTAAATATCAATTATCTGTCAGCAATCAGTCTTTTCTTAAATGCATATATTGTACATTGTTCACCACATAGAGTACTTCTTCAGAGAAAGATGGCAAAAGAGAATAAAACTATTCATTGATAGGTTAAGACTGAAAATTGATGTTGTAGTTCACATGCTTAATTTTTGACAGTTCTTTCGCGGAATCTCTGTTAGCCCTTGTCTAATAAGAGCTAAAGGTTAGCAAAGTCTATAATGTTACATGTACAACACCAGTTTCTACACCAAAGTTCTGTTCAAGAGGGGAAACTAAAGAGAGTGCTATTTTGTGACAGTCATGTAATGGATCCTTGTTTTAAATATATAAGGAGTAAAAATAATTATGAAGAAGAGAGTAAAAGTGCTTGAAATTACAACCCTTTCACAGAATTTAAAAGAGCAAAGATGACTTCAGATCTCTCCTATTAATGTTTAGGTAAAAAACATGAGTTAGCATAATGAAAACTTAACCTTGTGGGTCATAAGAATTGCAAAGGCCTCTGTGATGCTTACCTTTGGGTTGTAGAGCCCAAATGATCATAGTGATGTGTGTGTATACAGTTTGACTATTACTTTGCATCAAACTGAAATTTTTCATTTTTGATTGTACTGTCTCTCAAAATACATATTACCAAGTAATATTTTAGGTTTTCTTACATAATTTGTTCTAGTTGCCATTAAGGTATTTATTTAACAACATATTAGAGCTGAACAAAGGATTTTGGTGCCCCTCATCCTGAGACAATGCCCTAACCACCAGGTTGGAGCCATTCAGTTCTTATTTTCTGACTTCGTGGTAAGGAATTTGGAAGTTGGGGTTTTTTTTAAATAACCAACAAACTAATTTCAGACTTGTTAGAAGCCTACTAGCTACCGCAATCACGTAACAATCGTAATTACCGGTATCTGATCAAGTCAGAGGAAGAAAATGAGTAATTTTGCCCTGCCCCAAATAAGGAGACTCCCTGTACAAGAACAGAACAGTATTACTTTCTGCTACATAATATGAATATCAAACAAGCCTCCTCTAGTGTTTCTTTGTTTGCTTTCTCTATATCAAAAGTTCACCTTAACAATTTTGGTTTGGTTCATAGAAGATTGAGAAAACAGAGCAGATCAATGTCAAGTTGCTATCCCAGAGTGTAATGGTTCAACTTCGAAGTATAGCACAAATAATTTCTATAATAATAATTTCTGTGTCAGACAGAATGCTTGTTACGTTTTTTTTCCAAATTCTTTTTCCCAGAGTTGAAACTGTGGGTCTACAAGTGCAGAACTCCTGATTATTTGTAGGGGCTGCAGTAAGGGTCATTCTTGCTCGAATAGCATCCTGAAAACTTAATTATTGGTCAAGAATCAGCCTTAGACAAAAATTTCAAAATGTTATAAGCAAATAGTAAGATGGTTTGCACCATCACTGAATTATTGCAAAGAGACTTTTCAGAGCCTCAGGAAGCAGTTAGCATCTTGAAAAACTGGGAGATGCCTCATGTTTGAATTGCAATGAAACAGTGCCTGAATTTGACTCCAGAACTGGATTTCTAAAGGCTGCTTTAGGATTTATGTGTGTTTCGTCTCTTTATGCTTTCCCATCAAGTCAGCTGGAATGCCATTTTTGATTAAGAAGCATGGAGCTGAATTGTGAATGTAGCACTCTGCTAACAAAACTATAATGCGTTTGGGTCAAAACACACATCCAGCTGACTTGATGCACTTGCATCATGGTAAATATCTCACCAAAAGTATTTGCAGATGTGATTTATCCAGTAATAAGACAAATTATGAGCATTTTAGAACAAACTCTGGACAGTAAAATTCAAGGAAAATTATTTTTTATTTTCTTTGAGAAAATCCTAGGCAAATTTATTAAGGTGCAAACATCTCTGGTATAATCCAAATCCAGTTGTTCATGACACATACCATTAATTACTGTACCTGTAATTTATCCATTTTCATATTTTTAAACCAATTGCATATTTTACCATGTACATGCATCAAATCAAAGCCTAACTGTAAACCTAGGGCAGTCAAAGTTCAAATTTTCTTTACAGTAGCTGACTTAAAATTTCCTGTGTTGGAATTCTCCTTTATCCTTTTAAAAGACTCACATTGGGAGCACAACAATATAAATACATAAATATACAATGGTTATACCATGCATTTTTCAGCATCCTCTTGGGATAATCCTGTTACCTTCTTCTGTTTGCTGCAATCCAGTAACAAATACTGGTGGGAAACACAAGCTTATTCTTTGTGCTGACCAAAGATGACTCATTATAAAACCCCTGTAACCAAATCTGGTGTGATTTCCTGGTCATAGCACTGCCTGTCAGGGTGAAGATTAAGCTCTGTAAGAAACAACTACATATACCATAAGCTTTTTTCAATACCTGAGAAAAATAAACTGGTTTTAAATCTTGCATATGTGATAAGAATACATTACTACACAAAGGTAACTGAAACTTAACTTTTTTTTTTTCTTTTTTTTACACTCTCTGAACAAGCATAAAATGAAACATATCCAGAGGTTAATTATGAGTTGCTTTGTATTTCTTCCTGGCTATAAACTTGTAAAGGCACTCTTACAGAGTTTCAAGAATATGCCGTATTTAATTTCATCACATGGATTACTTCAAACAAACTATTTTGAAGGAGATGTAGGTTTTTCTGTAGAAGTTTGAATTTATTTACTTTTTTGGCAGCTTATAAATGTTTTTCCCTTGGTCTTATCTCACGCAAAGCTTCACAGGAAAGTGATTTAAAACCATTATTATAATCTGTGGGGTGTTGGTTTGGGGTTTTGTGTTGTTTGTTTGTTTTTGTGGGTTTTTTTTTCTTTTTGTTTGATTTGGGGTTTTTCTGTAGGATTTTTTTTTTTTTGGTTGGAATAGTGTTTGCTAGGTTTTTTTGTTTGTTTGCTTTCCTTTACCTATTCCTGTTATGAGGCTCAGACAAGAATTTATTTTGCATCTCTGTCCCCTGTTCTGTGCATGTATGACTTTAGGAACCATGTTCATATTTCATTTTGTGTCTCTGTAGAGGATGTGGAATAATTCCTCTTTATACCATTTCAGATCTCTTTTCCACAGTAGTTTCTCATATTGTCACATTCTTTTTCTTTTCCAACATCATCTAAGGTGGCCAGGGAAAACTTCCTTTGTAATATGAAGTATATGGACTCTACTAGCTTGAATGGTAGTTACTGATCTCATTACAGCTATTCAAAATACTCATTCAGGAATTCCTCTTAACTGTGTGAGATTCATGGACTTCTATTCCTGTGTTTTAGATGCTTGCTCTCCATTTGGCTTTCAGATATTTTTGTACTTGGAAGTTATCCAGTAGGTTTGTTCCTAAATTCCTCTTTTAAGATACACTCAATTTTAAGATACACTCAAAAGTCATTACCTTTCTCTTTCTCTTATTCTCTCTTGCTTCTGGTTTTGACTTGTGAAAGTAATGTACTGTCTTTGAAGCAGCAGTCCCAGTTTTGTGATGGTCAGCCTGAATCACAGAATCACAGAATCACAGAATTACCAGGTTGGAAGAGACCTTCAAGATCATCGAGTCCAACCTCTGTCCTAACACCTCAACTAAACTAAACCATGGCACCAAGCGCCACATCCAGTCTCTTTTTAAACACGTCCAGGGATGGTGACTCCACCACCTCCCCAGGCAGACCATTCCAATATTTTATCACTCTTTCTGTAAAAAAGTTTCTCCTAATATCTAACCTATATTTTCCTTGGCGCAACTTAAGACTGTGTCCTCTTGTTCTGTCAGTTGTTGCCCGGAAAAAGAGACCAACCCCCACCTCACTACAACCACCTTTCAGGAAGTTGTAGAGAGTGATAAGGTCACCTCTGAGTCTCCTTTTCTCCAGGCTAAACAACCCCAGCTCCCTCAGCCATTCCTCATAAGGCTTGTGTTCCAAGGCCTTCACCAGCCTTGTTGCCCTCCTCTGGACACGCTCAAGTGTCTCCACGTCCTTCCTGAACTGAGGGGCCCAGAACTGGACACAGTACTCGAGGTGCGGCCTCACCAGTGTCGAGTATAGGGGAAGGATGACTTCCCTGCTCCTGCTGGCCACACTATTCCTGATACAGACCAGGATACCATTGGCCTTTTTGGCCACCTGGGCACACTGCTGACTCATGTTGAGTCGGCTGTCGACCAGTACCCCCAAGTCTCTTTCTGCCTGGGCAGAGGTTCTGTCCTGGTCTACCTGTCCCAGAACTGCATGGCTATGGTTAAATAAGGTATTATCTTGTTTCACACTGACTGACAGCACTGCATTAATTTCTTCTTAACATATGTGAAGACATGTTTCATCTATTCCAGTGATCTCTTTTGTCTCTGAGTTTTGTTCATGCCTATAAGGATCCAACAGTTTAATGCTATCATAGTCCTGTGCATCATTCCTAAACAATTCTAGTGCCTCAGAAAAGAAGGTAGAAATGTGGAATTAAAATTTACTATTTTTTTAATTCCTACTTTCCTGCTGTTATGGCCTCTTTAGCATTTCAGTATTTCCTTTTGCCTATGCCAAAACAGTGAGGGCTTGCTGCCCTGCAAGTGAGACGAGCAGTAAAAATGCAAACATAAGCAAGGACTACCCCAAAAAGGAGTCAGAATGTTGGCTAGCAAGCCTGTATCAGGGTCAGGGCCAGTGGTCAAGATCAGAGGCAGTCCAGCCACCAAGTGACAAGGCCTCAGTGCAGAAGCAGATTTGATGCCAAGACAAGGGAGCCAAGCCAAAGTCAGCACTGGGTGGTCCAAGACAGCTCAGGCACAGTTGCTGCAACCAAGCAGGGATGAGACCAGTGGTACAGTCACAGTTTGATAATACTTCCCAAGGAAGAAGTGATAGGACCTCAATTCTACCTTTTTTCACAGACAACCCAGCCTTGGAGTCGGCCAGCTCCTCTCCAGCTTAAACTGCCAAACTCTTGGTAGGGCAATGCTCTTGAAGCTATCCAGGCATCATGGAGTGTTGCCTCATTTGCCTTAGCTGTGTGAAATTTTGTGAATGGCTAGACATTATGCTGATCTCCTTTAATAAATACCTTATGCACCTAGTGGACGAGGGACAGGCTGTGGATATAATCCACCCGGACTTCAGTAATGCTTTCAATACTGTCTCCCATGGAGAAGCTGGCAGTCCATGGCTTTGAGGGTGCACTCTTCACTGGGTTAAAAACTGGCTGGATGGCCAGGCCCAGAGAGTGGTGGTGACTGAAGTTACAACCAGTCACAAGTGGCTTCCCCAGGGCTCAGTATTGAGGCCAGTCCTGTTTAATATATTTATTCATGATCTGGATGAGAGGATCAAGTGCTTTTCAGACAACACCGTATTGGGCTGGAGTGTTGATTGAGGGATCTGAAGAGTCTGGACCAATGGCCTGAGGACAACTGTCTGAGGTTCAACAAGGGTAAGTGCTGAGTCCTGCACTTGGGTCACCACAACCCCATGCAGTGCTACAGGCTGGGGGCAGAGTGGCTGGGAAGCTGCCTGGCAGAAACAGACCTGGGGGTGCTGGTCAACAGCAGCTGAACATGAACCAGCATGTGACCAGCTGGCCCAGAAGGCCAATAGCATCCTGCCCTGTATCAGCAATAGTGGAGCGTGTTCAGAGAAGGGTAATGGAGCTGGTGAATGGTCCCAAGATTGAGTTGTGTGAGCAGCAGCTGAGGGGACTGGGTGTGTAGCCTGGAGAGGAGGAGGCTCAGGAGAGCCCTTATCTCTCTGTAAAACTGCCTGAATGGAGGTTGGAGCCAGGTTGGGGTCAGCTTCTTCTCCAGGCAACCAGCAACAGGACAAGAGGAAATGGCCTCAAGCTGTGCCAGGGGAGGTTCAGGCTGGACATTAGGAAGAATTTCATCACTGAAAGAGAGTTTAGGCATTGGAATGAGCTTCCCAGGGAGGTAGTAAAGTCACCATCCCTGGAAATACTCAACAAATGACTGTATATGGCATTTAATGCCATGGCTTAGTTGACAAGGTGGTGTTCAGTCAAAGGTTCAACTTGATGATCCTGGAGATCTTTTCCAACCTTGATGATCCTATGATTCAATGAAATGAACCTGTAGTAGCACCCAGCTGAACTTCTTAGTATTTTTGCCTACTCTACTTTGCTTTCTTCTATGCACAAAGCTATATATGCAGAGTTGCTTTTCTTGGTGGTTTTTCTTCCCCCTTCTTTTTTTAAAGAAGCTTTGCACATACCTTGGGAAACCATTGCTTTAAAAACACTGAGAAAATCAAAGTATGAGAAAGTCAAGGAAAAATCCTCTTCAGCGTATATGAGAAAAGTAGAAGAAAAGGTGTACTGCCTAAAAAGTCACTGTTTAAAACAGCACATTTTGAGTTTCAAAGAATGATAGTTGAACATTACAGTGGAGTCTTCTAACATTTTCAGTGCCTTCTATTTGCTTAGTGAATGAAAAGGAATTGAACACAGTTATCAAAAGTCATGAAGGAACAATTTATAATTCTTTATCTTAATTTACTAAAAGCTTATGTAGCTGCAAAGTACAATTTGTCCAACAATGGTAAAGAGAATTACTTTTTCTTCTCTTCCTCACTGGGTTTATTTAGAAGTTTCTCTAGGTGTCTGACAAATTAAAAATTATCTTCTTTAACAGGAATGTTAAATTTCATTAGTTTTAAATCTGCAGAATATCAAATAAAAGACACTGAGTTTTAATGGGATTTTTTTCTCCTCTATGTAATGTACCTTCTTTTACTCCTGTCAAATTTTTGGCCTTTAGATACCTTTACAAGTTAGAAAAATGCAAGAACACTGTAGTAAAAGACATTTGTTGTACCTGATAGCAACATTTTAAACACAGAGAGCTCTGGAGAGAAAGTTCTATTTTTTGTGCACTCTCTCTCTCCTTCTCTCCCCAAATATGAGATGTAATTCTCATTCATATATGTTATTTGTAATGATATATACATATTGTAACATGTATATTGTTCATTTTATAGAAAATGTATGTTATAAAATTATAAAATATTTTTCTGTGTTTGGATCAAGTTTTAGTCAAACATATGGGGATTCCTAGCTTTTGTTCTTGGCAATTTTAATATTATAGAGCATAACGTAATACTACTTCATACTTTAGGATGCAGTGTCATTGAATAATTATGGTGGTATCTAGCACAGTCAAACTATTTTACTGAAAGGCAAGCTGTGAAAAGATCTGTGCACTTGGATAGGTTATCTCTCAACTCTGTTCAGTCATTGAAAATGCTGAGTTTATTTTATTTGAAAAATGGCTTTCCTCCGTCTGGAACTATGAAAAGCTTTGATCTATGTAAGAGCATATAGTGTTGAGAGATGATTATTTGTTGGGGAAAATCACTTTACCTTTTCCTATCATGAACAGACAGTTTGTGAAGGGATTTCTTCAACAGCCAGTGAATGAATAGGGTCAATAATCTAACATTGCCTGATAATACAAAGATCTCTGGTATTTTTCAACCTCTTGCATTTTCTTTCTAGTTTTTAAACCTGCATCTGGGTTTAGTCAATAATATTTCTCCTTTGCCTTTGAGTACCACGTTTTATTACAGAAAAATGTGTAACAGTGCTATAATTTCAAAATTACATTGAATCATTGTGCTCAGTGGGAGGTTTAGTGCATTTCTATGGAGCAGAACTGTTTCAGTTGTATATTTGCAATTAATGAAGAGAAACCAAAATAAAATGAGACCAGTGTGGGTAATAAAAGCTCTCCTACCTGTGTACTAACTCACTAAGATTGCTGTTCTGAAATACATGTTCTGAAGGTGCGGAATTAAAAAGGAGACAATTCTGAAACTGGATTGTTGTATAACATTGAGGGAAGGTCACAGTGTTCTCCTTTTACACGATCATTGCTACTTGCCACTAAAGATAGCAATGTGAAACTGTGAGAAGCAGCAATACTTTTTAATCCAAAACAGTAAGGTCAAAACAGAGGAAAAGTATTCTCAGATTATGAGCTATTAGACTGATTTTCTGCTTGTCTTTGATGACCCAGTTTTAAGCTCTCTTTCATCCTTGAAAGAACTGGGATAGAATATTCTCCCACCTAATGTTGGCTTTGGTTGCTGGTTGAAGCTGAGAGTCAGAGGCATGGTTTTGCAACCTTCTACTTTCTTAACAAATAAATGCTGCCAGTATGGAAAATATTTGGGTACTGTGTTTCTTAGTGAGATGATAATTAACATGGGACAGAGTGGCTTTGCTTCCACCTTTCCTTTTGCCTAGGCTATTGGCAGAATAAGATGAGAAGAACACGGTTTTTTTCTGATCAATGTCTGAAAAAACATGGAATGAATAATACAATGCTGCTAAATAATAAAAAAAATAGTAATTTCCGCTCTGAAATAGGAGTCAGTTTGGAGTTCTTAACAATGGAAGTAATGTTTTTCATTTCAGGTTGGTTCTAGTTGTACAAATTTTAATAACATAATTAAAGTAACACTCTAAAAATGAATCCTAATTCAAGTTAAATTCAAGCAAAAATCAAATGGCCCCTTTTTACATAGGCTGCCCCTTTCCAAGAATAAAACACACATTCATGGGGGCTTTATTTCAGCTTACTTTATTTGTAGTATAGGATGGAGAAAAATGTATCAAAAAGTTATGCAGGGTCATCTGATTTAGAATAAAACTGGATATATTCCATGTATTAATAACATACTTGGATTTTAATTCAAAAAGTGTTTATTCAGGTCTGTGTTGAACCATTATAAATCCAGAACAACAAATAGCAGGAAAAAAAAAAAAACCCAGAAAGAAGAAAAACAAACATAGCTTAAAATAGCAATTAAAAGACAGTTAATCAGCACACTCTCCCTACATGACCCTTGCCATTTATTCTTGGTTAGGTAGATGAAAACCCATTCTAAATTCAGTTTCCCTAAGAGATGTAAGAGGTCATCATATCATAGTAGACTACATAGCACTGACTGGATTTTTGGTACACATAACTTCACTCAGTGGATTTTAAAAACTTCTGATCATTTACATAAACACTCCTATTCATGGAGAAAGCTCAGAAATATCTGAAAGCTGAAAGCTAAACTCATCCAGCTACCACTGAAACCAGAGGCAAATTGGTCACTGTCCACTGTCCACGGTAATAAACTTGAGCTGAATATCCTTGCTTGAATTTTTCTGGACTAAGGACCATTCTTTTATGTGAATCCATTATTTGAGAGAAGAAAACAATTTTTCATTTATCTACTGATACATGTAGTAGAAAAAAAAATTATTCATTGACTTCCTAAATTTTGAAGATGAGCTGTAGAATTTAGTTATGTGTACTAAGCTCCTGGTTTTGTAAATTAGTACCCTTTTTTAAAATTATTATTTTGCTTTTTACACATTTATTGTAGGAATCAGGATTGTAAAATAGAAAGGAATTAAAACTATGCACATTAAAAATGTTAGGTTGTTGTTTTTGGTTTTTTAACAATTTTTCCATGTGGTTTTGAGAACGTCATTAATAATACCTTTCAATTCTAGATTGGAAGCTTGAAGCCCTCGTTATTAATAGAGATAGCAAATTGTTAAGCTACAGTAAAAGCACTGATGGAATCAGATGATGATTCTTCCTGTATCCAGATTACCATGTCACTCCTCAAGGCAGGACAAATGAGTATTCTATTATTTTCCCTTTCCTCTTTGCCATACACCATACATAAAATCTTACCAAAGAAGCTGTAGATTGACCCCAGCTGGCAACCAAGGCCCACACAGCCATTCAGTCACTTCCCCCTCAGGAGGTGGGGGAAATAATTGAATGAGTGAATGGGTTGAGATAGAGACAATAAAATGAGCCATCACTGCTCTTTACATAAACCTTTTCTCACACGCTGTTCCTGAAGTGCCATTGCCCCAGCCGTGGGCTCTGCCATGCCCTGCTCTGGGTGGTTGCATCCGGCTGGATCCGGCTGTGTCCGGCTGGGGCAGCCCCAGCCTCCCCTCACAGAGCCCCGCAGTTCCCACTGCTGCCAGAGCCCGGGCATGGGACTTGCATACAGTTGCTAATGTTGAGGAATACATCTGGTGCCGGTAGCTGAGCTCTGGGTGGGAGGCTGAGACAAGAGGCTGTGAACTGCCAGCCTCTGGGATAACAAAGGGCATGAAGGTGGGTGGTGCCAGCCAGTGAACAGACACTGAGAGACACGGCAGGACCGGGAATTGCCGAACCATTTGGATAGCAAAGGAGATGAAGAGCGGTGATGCCAGCGAGGTAGATGGACACAGAGAGGGAGCCAGGAGCCGAAGACTCGGGAGAAGAGCGAGACTCGCTTGGTGAGACTGCGAGGGTGTAAAAACGCAGGCGCTTCTTGGTTGGGATTGTTCTCGGAAGCACCAGCTTGAGCTGTTTGGTGTAACTGCACTGTGAGTAAATGGCCTTACGGAACGAGACATCCGAGATTCTGCTGCAGGAGAGCTGGGGTGGAAGTGGTGAGGAAAGCTGGTGTGACTGTGTGACAGTGGGGAGTGCAGGGACTCAAACGGGGACCCGAGGGGTCACTGGAGCCACCCGCTGTGAAGGGGCTTCGGTCCCTGAGGTGAAAGTCTCTGGTGGTGGCAGTGTGACTGCCAGAAGTCTTGTAAATGATTAGACTGGGTAGTTTCTTTAATATTAACAGACCATTATGTTTTTCATTCTTTTATTCATGTCATGTTTCATTTCTCATTTTACCCGAACTGCCATATGTATTGATTTTACATGGTAAAATCGTACAGTTGTTCATTGTATGCTAAGCAAGAAAGTTTTCCCTTTTGCTGGTGTATGCTTAAGGGGACAAACTCAACCAGCATAAAACTTTACATTTCATGTTGCACAGAGAGCTGTGGGCGGTCCTGTGTGTTTTGGAGTGAAATTCAGGACCTAGTCCTTTATATGCTAGAAAGAGGCAGACGATACTTCCTTCCCAGTGGCCCTTGCAGACCTCTGGACAAAGTCCAAACAGAGGCCCGCAATGGTTGTGAAGTGCTGCTGTTTTCATTTCTTGCTGTTCACCCACCATGTCAGCGTTTCCAGGTGTCAGAGCAAATGGGACATACAACAAAGGAAAAAGCTTAATTTTTCTGCAAAAGTTAAAAAACAACAACCCGCCCCAACAACAACAGAACCACTAAAAAGACCGCCCCAAACCTCTCAAACAAACCCGAACAAAAACCAAAAAAAAACCCTAAAAAACCCCAAAACCCAGCCAACCAGCTAACCTTTCTCTTGGAAAAGAGGAACACAACTTCATCAGTCAATTGTGGTTACTTTCATGTTCTAAATAGCTGCTTCATGTTCTAATAGTTAAGTAAGCTTGTGAACTGTTTTTTGTTTTCACCTGTCAGCAGTGGTCCATAAAGACCACACAGAACAATCATGGGATGATCCTCTTAAGTTCATTTTCTTTCCATTAAGGTGTCAGATTAATTTCAGAAGCATTAACCAATCTGCTGCTGGTGGTAACTGCCTCGACTGCTGCCGCTGGTGTAGCAGTACCCTGTTCTCAGCTATGGGACAACTTAGAAAGATACGTAAATCCCAATTACGGTGGGCCTTTTTTTTTTTTCAAAGACAATATGCAGTAAGTATTCAATAGCGAATACTTCTAGAAGAATACAATTAATCCTTTGTACCATGTGAGTAAAGACATGCAGGACATAAAATCTGCCTCTTAATTATTGACAATGTTTCTTGAATTTCTCTGATAAGTAGAGAATCATAGAATGATAGAGTGGTTTGGGTTGGAAGGGACATTTATGGGCATCTAGTCCAACCTCCCTGCAATAAGCAGGGACATCTTCAACTATAACAGATTGATCAGAGCTCCGGCCAGCCTGACACTGAAACTTTCCAGGGGTGGGGCATCTGCCACCTCCATAGGCATCCTGTCCTAGTGTTCCACCATCCTCATAAAAGAATCTTTACATCTACTATGACATTAACTGCATTTCAGTTTAAAGGGACTGAAATGCATTGTCATGGAGATCTGGAATGTTGCAGTGTGTTGCTTTCTATGGGTCAGTTCGATCTGAGCAGTGGTTATTTCACTTGCCGGACATTTTTATATACACAGATATCAAATAAGATAGCCCATTGTCAAGTGTTTTTGTTTATTAGTGTGGGGGCCACTGTCCTACAAATGCTAACACAGTAATAAAATCAGATTGCTACAATCACAACCTAACTAGATTTTACTTGTTTCTTTTCTCAAAGTGATGGAATTGGCTTTTCACATCAGTAGCCTGCATTTGATCCATATTTCTGTTTAACAGCTGTGGGCTGTCATGGGTGAAATGAGACTGTTCAGCGTCAGAAGGAGAAGCAAGTATTTGTCTTTAAACTGATTTCAAAATGCAGTTGTAATTTTTAAGAAACTGGGAGTGGCAACAACGTTACAGAATACCTGCTTCAAGTTATCTAAGGAAAAACATAGTAACTTTTGAGTACACTTTTGTGCTGAGGTAGCTTCAAAAGGTTCTTGCATGGAATTGAATATTTTCCTTCAGTTAATTACCATAAATTCCATTTTACACAGATGTAAAGCTGAAGTGCCTTAATAGCAGCTAGAAATTGGAAACTGATAAAATATACCTTGAACTGGTTTAAAAACACAAGGAAGATTGTTCCATCAAGTTGGAAGACTTTGAAAAATCTAACCCAGATTCTGAAGGACTGTTAAATTTTTTTTAAAAAAAACCCTGAATGTCTGGCTCCTTCATTGATACCATCATATTACATGTAAAACCTGATTATATTAATTGATCCATAAAGCAGTATTTTACATGTGATTTAAAGAAGAACAAAGAACCACCCAACAGCACAGATCACGGCCACTGTATACTTTCACTAATGCAAACTGCTGTATCTTTGAATTTATTGGGGAAACAAGCTTTAATCAATAAAATCCCAGGGTTTTCTTGTAGTGAGTCTTTCAACACTGTAAGCAGCTCTAAGGAGGGCATGGTGATTTTTAAAGGGTGATCAGTGATCAAAATCTCAAAAATGAAGTCTTTGTTTTTCTTTTCCTTTTGGATTGTGGCTAAAATGATTGTTTATTTAAAGCTTATTTTGGTTTACTTACACTGTGAGGACCAGAATATATTTGAAGAGTCAGTATAGCCTCTTTGCCCTTTTCCTTCAAGAATTATCAGGTTGACATGAATAAGTCACTGACTCCGTGTAAGAAAGAGGGAAAGAAATTATCAGTTTGGCATTTCACCTAAATAAACAGACCCGCCAGAATGATTGAGGTTACATATTCAAGAGAGAAGTGCCTATCTGACACATAGATGCCATAGAAAATTATGATGAATTGCCTAGGGTTTTTTAAATTATTATTGTCATAGTGAGAAGAGTAGGAGGGAATATGTTGCAGCTCACATCCACCCTGTTAATGTCAATGAAGACGAGAAAAGAGCCAAGCTGAAAAAATGTTTTAAATGTTTTTGCTGTATATTTTAAAGGTGTCCACAGTCTGAGATATTTATACAGCTGCATGTCATTGTGTACAAAAGAAAAGCTTTTATTTTGATCGGGTTTTTTTTACCTAGTTTCTCCATAATGTGAGACAGTGCCTTTACAGACTTAACAAAATTGCTGGAGTGTGTGTTTCTATTTGGTGAAATGTTTTTCTCTGAGGTGGTTTCCTTATCTATGTTATAGTGGTTTTTATCAAATGGAATACTGTCTTTAGTTACAGTAGTTATAGACAGACAATATATGGCACAAGACAGTCTAGTTTTATTTCAAGTATGATCTGAGTTACGTTGTGTAAAAAAAAAAAAAATCAGGTCAAGTTATGTACTGCTGCTGTTCTAGTTCTTGAACTTTGGTTTGAGAAGCATAATGCTGTCTTTTGAAACAGTGTCATATAATATCCATTCTGAAGATTCATGGTATTTAAGTGTCTATTTAGGTCATCTTAATAGCTAGTGGAAACTTTCGAGTGACTAATACGAACAGTTGCACTTGATTTTTTTCAGCCTAGGCTGGTTAAAATGTTAAGTGTGAAAAATATTAAAATGTCAAGTCAGTGAAAAATGTTAAAAACATATTAAGAGAAAAAATAGTACTGAATTTCCTGGTATGGTCCTTCATGTACAAACTTCCATATATTTCCTGGTGCTTACATTGTGACACAATGTCACAATCATTTTCACTGAGTAGAAGCCTGAAAAGTGCATACAGTAATATAACTATAATTTAAAAAAACCAAAACCATGGTCTAAATCCCATCTCTGGAATTAGACGTTTTATACTAAATTGCTGTACACTAAGTTGTCAGAAAGTGCTTCATTATACTAATGAGTCACAATTCTGGAGTCCCTTCTGCAATGGGACACTCAAAAGGGAGTGGAGATCAGTACTCTTCCTTTATACATGTGGGCAGATCAGCAGAAAGAACAGTCTCACTTCTGAACAGATGTACTTTGCACAATGCAATAAAAAAAACCTGCTACCTGAAGTAAATGAAGTGGTCACAGAAGTAAATGGCCATGATCCATGTGCGTTTTGGATTTAGCATAGTAAATGCTACTTTAAACAGGAAGTCCTTTATGTATTTAGAAGATAAAATGATAAATGAAAAAGTCACCTACTGTGGGAACATATTAAATATTAAATTTTGAGTTCTTGAGAACTGTAATTCATACTCAGCTTTTGGTGTATTGGCAGACAGATTGCTTATAGATTTAATTTAGAGAACTTTAAATGCAATAAAGCAAAGTTTAGTTGGAATATACTTGTTTTATTACTTGTAAGGATGGTGCATTCCTCACAATCATTGTAACTAGACATTTGGTATTTATTCTAGTCAGTAAAGTACAGTTCTTAGAATGTCAGCACTGCAATTTGATCCCAAAACTTACCCTCAAAACTCAATTTATTATATACATGTAATGATTTGATTTATAACCAAGTAAAATACCTCTTATTGAAAAAAACCACTACTGAAACTATTTCGCTGGAGTATTAAGCACAGAAATTAGGCCTTTAAAATTAACAGTTTTTTAAATTAAATTTTGTGTCTTTGGAATGCCTCATCTCTTTCGCTTGAACCATGACATAAACACTTACTTATAGATTCAATCTCCTGCTGGTTCCTTTTATTGATTATAGTAGGATTATTATTTTGACTGAGGCAGAGAAAATGACAGATCTTGTATTGACTTTGCTCAGTTTAATCTATAAATATAATCAGTAGAAAGACTGAAATGTTAATGATCGTGCTGTTTAAGATACAGACTAGAATTCAGTTCTACTATCACAGTAAACGTTTGCCTTCACATTACCATGATCATACCTACTAAACGTGCTACCTACCAATTTAGAGAACGTCTCTAATTTTTTTTCTATTGGTATCTGAACATTTCCCTCAGCAGGTACCCAAAACGAAAAGCAACTCCTACTCCTTTATTTTTCCCATAATCTGAATTATTGGCACTTTTCTCTTCTAAACTTGTTCATCAGAACTATTAGAAGGGCAGTATATTTGTAAGCTTCCAAATGTTTTGATTTCAGCAAGAAGGGGAGGGAGAGAACTAACCCCACTGATATACCAATGGTTTTATGACATTGGCATTATACAGAAAATTGAAGAAGTTAAATTAACACCTCTAAAGAAAATCATCATCAGCTGGTGCATTTCTTGTTTTGTGATAATTTGTCTTCTTGGTGATGTGCTAGAATTATTCTGCGTTTATTTGTTCTAACTGTGAGAGAAAGACAAAGAGTGCAGTTCTCAGTCCTGTTAAGAGGACTGTTGAGAGATACCACTTCTTGGCATGTACAAAACTGTACCTTTTAAACAGGGGAAGACAGGCCAAAAGGGAACACCCCTCACAATTTAAATGGTTTGAGCTTTTGAGAGCAGCTCAACACAACTCCATTTTCTGTCTAGGTTTCACATAAGAAGTGTCCTAAATGTCTTGCTCAAAGTAACATTAAAAGTCAGAGAAAGGCAAGAGAACAGATTTTTTTATGTACTAGTTTATCTTGTTTTCTATATAAACAGCACCCCGGTAGACTATGCCATAGTTAGCAGTTATTTTCTAATCTTAATCTCTTTCTCTATGTCAAAGCTCATTTGGTTAAATCTGCAAACTCTGGACAGTGGACTGATCTTTCTTTTTCTCTCTATCTCAATTAAATTGAAAATCCTCAAGGTTATATTGACAAATGAGATTATCGGTGCATTATGCCCATGGATAAGTGTTTTGTTACCTCTTCCTGTTTGTTACACAGTGCTAAACATTTTACTTTCAAAGCCAACCAAAAATTTAGTATCACTTACCAGACAAAAAAACCCAGGCAATGCATTGATTGACAAATGCATATCAAACAGCTAATTAAAGAAATGAGAATTTTATTTAGAGACACTCATTTTAACCTTATTTATATATAAAAAAATTAAATTTATAGTAACCTTCAGCTTTTTGGAAGAAATGGCAGTGCTCGATAAGATGCTAGATTGCTTTTTTAAAGGAAAAGAAAAAGACAGCCTTGTGAATCAATAAACTATGTTATAAAGGGGTAGTATATTTACAAGTAAATAACATTGTAGGGTGAGTTTATAACTTGTTGTGGGTGAAAAATGGAATTCTCCAAACTTACAAGCTGCTGAGACAATACAATATGTTGGGTTTATTTCTTTTGGAAAGAATGCTTCTGGATATCCCATAAAACTGCTCTTTACTACTGACTCTACATCAACTCTGTCATTTCAAAGTAAATTACTGACTATGCTACAATTCCGAATGAAGTTTTGTTGCAGAAACCAACAACTGTTCATGCTGAGCTATATGTTTAAATCTTACATAGTGAGAGCTATATGTTTAAATCTTACAACAGTCCGTTGTGTGATCTTCTAAGGAAGAATGTATAGTGGTAATTTCATTTTCATGTCAAGGTTTTGCTTTCACTTCCTGTCATGTGGTGTGAAAAATGTAATGTATTTATTTTTTAAACACATTTTTAAAATCATTTGCCTGTCAGATAAAATCTTGCACCCCTGATCATTAGTGACATTTTGTCTTCTGACTTCACTGACATAATGGTTTTCATTTTCCTTGTGTTTGATTATTATAATATACTAAGTAAAATATATTTTCATGATTGGATAGAAATACTTTGCAGTCAAAATTTAGTCTTTACAATTGTTGCAAAAGTATTATTACCTGCAGCAAGTCGTGAAATGACACGGAGTTCAAAGTATAGTGTAAAAACTAATGATTAGGGAGTTCATAAGACTCTTATGTTAGTGTCTTTATTGTTGTAAGGACTTAATAGGTTTGATGACTTTGTATGAGTGCTAAATAGTTTTATTGTAAGTAGACCACAAAGACAGTACAATACAGTTGTTATGTAGTGATGTGGGACAGTTTCTTCTCTGTCTTCCCCTCGTGACCTTCAGCAATATAAAGACACGATGTAGATCATTATTTAAGTATCAGGACTAATGAAGGGACAATATTTTTAAATTGGTGTCTTCCATAAATCATAAATTGGAATGAAAGGATAGAAATTGGTTTTTAAATTTTCAGGCATGGATAATAAGTGCAGCTCAGACAAGTCTTAATGAATGATTTTGCAGTCTTAAGGTGTACTTACTATGGTGACAGTTTCTTAACTAAGCGTGAACATAATGCAAACTTGTTCCATTTGGTGGAACTGGATTGAATTATTGGTGAATGAATGTCACTTGCTGGAAAATTTTAGCTTTTTGGAGTCATCAGGAGTTTTCTTGCCCTTCAGTTGGCAATAGTAGGGTTGTGTGTGACCCATGAGTTGAAGGAACTCAGACACAGACTTTCAGCCTGGTCAGCCTGGTTTTTTGCAAACTCACTTTCTGTTCCTGAGGTCTGATGAATTCAACAGCTGTGAAAATCTGGCATTTGCAATTATCAAAGGAGTCTCTGTTTTTCATGATGCAGCATTTAATGAGCTGAGCAGTATCCCAGGAGGTTTGCATAACTGCCTGTGTATTGTGAGAGAGTGCAACCAGCATACACATGCACACACAAACTGTGTGTGGTGAATGTGTCTGATTCTGAACTGCAGCTTTGGTGTGACTTGTAGGAATTTCACCATAGAAATGGGGAAAATAGAATATATTCCAGTACCCAATATAGAAAATATGTTTCTATATTTCGTATAGAAAATCTGTTTAAATTAAAACTTACTGGTCAGAATAAAGTTGATCCTTTCACCTCCAACTTTTAAGTAGTATTTTAATCTAGCTAAAATCCATCTGTTTAATTGCACTAAGAAGGTAAATATTTGACAAATTTCCCATCACAATTCCCAAACATGTAATTTCTTAGCTATGTGAAAATATATTCCTTTGAGTTGCTGTATGTTTGCCTGGTCAGATCTTGGTAGCAGCAGGGAGGGGGGAAGGAAGGGGGTTATTGGCTACAGGGGTGGCTTCTGTGAGCAGCTTCCCCCATGTCTGATAGAGCCAATTCCAGCTGGCTCCAGGACAGACCCGCTGCTGGCTGAGGCTGAGCCAGTCAGAGATGCTCATAACACTTCTGGAATAAAGTACTTAAGAAATAAAAAAGAAAGCTTTTGGGCAGATATAGTTGTGCTCAGAGAAGAGAAGAGTGAGACTATATGAGAGGAACAATGAACACCAAGGTCAGTGAATAAGGAGGGGCAGGAGGTGCTCCAGGCACTGGAGCTGAGATTCCCCTGCAGCCCGTGGTGAAGACCATGGTGAAGCAGCCCGTGAAGGCCAACAAGGGTAAATACAAAATCAAATGTTATGAGTGAGTAGGCTCTTCAAGACTTTAAGAAAAGTTAGACTAGTAAGCTCCCAGACTGGCTGAAGCTGTGCATCTGCTGAGCTTTAAGTTGCTTTATTAAGCTTGAATGAATCTTAAATTCAGCTGTTGAAAAGGCACTGGTCAAAAAAAATAGCAAGTCAGAACAAAATAGTGAGAAAAACTTTTTTTTTTTTTAAACTGCTGATTTACTCCCTAAAAATGGACAGAACCACTATTGGATTTATACAAGGGAAATTTGTTTTTGGGCCTTGTGATCATAGTGTCATGGTTTAAGTGTCATGGTTTAGGAACAGCACTCCCTAATTTAGTGATCCCCCTTCCACTGAAGCTCCAAACCAGATACAGCACCCCTTCCCCTCCTCCGGTGAGATACACAGAAGGCAGAGATTAAAGGTTAAGATAAAAACAATTTACTGGGAACAGCAGTGAGGTAAGAAAACGAACAATAACTGCAATGATACCAATGACAAAATATACAAATGAGGGTGATTTACGTGCAAAAATGACTCACTGACCTACCTGACCCCGAGACAACAGGCAAGGGCACACAGACCCTCTGCACCCACACTTTTTTCCTTTCTAACCATGAACCGTGCCCACTTTTTTCAAAGTGAGAATTCCCCTGGGCCTGACCTGAGGTGGTATACAGTAACAACGTCGACACAACCACACACCTCCTGACCCCTTCCGCTCATGGATACTGCAAAAAAATTTACTCTGTCCTAGCCAAAAACCAGACACTAAGGAGTAACAAGGAGAAGTTGGAGACACCAGCTATTTTGATTATAGCAAGTAAAAGATTATTGGTAGAAATCGCCAGCTGCTGGAAAAAGGAGTGTCATAAATACATAGGAAAATTATAGGGATTCTGTATTTCAACCAAGTAAACAGCTGCAGTCTAGTAGGATGATGATTCCCAATGTTTCATGGTGCTAGAGATTATTCAAAAAGAAGCTAAAAAAATGAATTTTAGCATGGGGCAGTTATAGAGGTTTTCAATGGTTTCTGTTTTAGAAATTAGTTTTTTAATCTGATGTTTTGAAGCAAGGGGAATGGTTAAAATACTCTTGTTAGTGAGAAGCACTGGAGAATTTCAGTTTTAAATGAAATCTAGCAGCTGGCCCTAGCTTTCTGAACTACTAGAACAATAGTTTGTAAGATTTGTTAATCATTTTGAGGAAACACAATGCCATCTGTAAGAGTGTTCTCTAGGCAGGTTTTGGATAATGGCTTCTCCTTGTGTGACTGCCCGAAATGGCCTTACAAGCCCCTGCCATCTGGTATCAACATGACCATATTTTCCTATTCAACAGTATTCCAGTATTTTAGTCACTTCATACATAAATTATGGAAAAAAGAGTTTGAACTGTGTGGTTGAACTTCAAACTTTTCTTACCTGTCCTTCCTTGTCTCTTTCTTCTTTTCCATTTCTCTGGGTTTCAGTAGTCTAGCATTTTTACATCACAAGTGTAATGTGGGTTTATCTCTGTTGTTTGTAGCAGATCAGTACTATGCTATTTCTACTGAAGTAGTTGCTTAAAGGGTATGATGTACTCATTCTACTATAAGTAATTTTCTAGTCTTCTAAAAGCCAGGATGAAATTGTATGGAAAAATATTCTATAGCACTCTTTGTACTATTGAAATACATTTTTTTTTGTCTTGGTATTTTAATTGCAGCTGTATTTTCTACTCAAATCTGTATTTTCTATCAGATCTGTGATCTTGTTTATAAGGCAATGTCTGTATACTTTTGTATACCCATATAAGAAAAGCCCTTGTATCTCATTATTTGGGTTCCAACTCAACACTTTTCCTTTATGTCATTTGACAAAAGACATATCGGGGGGAAGAAAAGGAATTTAAATCCAGTTTGCATCCTCTAATAAATAAATAAATGATCACTTTCTTTTAGTGTAGTCAAATTTATGTAGACCAAAATTATTAAAATAACCAAGTGTGACTTTATTTGTATTTTTATATAAGTCAAACTGGTTTTCCCTTTTCTGACTGTGTCATAGTTTTAAAAATAAAATAAACTACAGATGATTTGGTGTATGCAAAGACATTGTTTATAAGCAATTCTAGTAATTTCTAGTACACTTGATAAAGAATAATTGAAATACTTCGTTTTTATTTCTGAAGCATAATTTTTAATGACCAAAATTATGTTAGATATCTAGAACTGTTAGATGCTTTGCAATATGAAACCTTTAAAAAATTAAAATGTAAATAAATATAAAACTAAGGAGCTTAATTAATAATCAAATTGACTCTATTATATTAATTAGTGCATCTAATACCTTGTTTAATGGAAACAGTGTCATTACACTTCTATGTCACTTTTTGACTGGAAAGAAGTTAATACTTATATAAGTAAGCTTTTATTTTCATCATAATAGAGAGGCAAAGTATGTGTTCATTGCAGTCTTGTTCAGTTTACAAGCTTCATGGAATTGAAGAATGATTTGGGCTGGAAGGGATTTTAGAGATCATCCAGTTCCAAACCTCCCCCACCACGGGCAGGGACACCTTCCACAAGATCAGGTTGCTCAAAATGCCATCCAGCCTGGCAATGAACACTTCAAGGGATGTGGCATCCATAGCTTCTCTGGGCAACCTTTCCCAGTGTCTTAACACCCTCTGAGAGTTTCTTCCTGCCGTCTAATCTAAATCTCTTGTCTTTTAGTGTAAAACTGTTTCCCCTTGTCTTATTTCTATCTGCTTGGGTAAAATGTCATTCTCCCTCTTTTTTATAAGCCTGCTTTAGGCACTGGAATGCCACAGTGAGGTCTCCAAAGAACCTGCCTTCCCCAGGCTGAACAACCTTTTCTCTCTCAGACTGTCATTGTCGGAGGGGTGCTCCAGTCTGCTGACCATCTTTGTGACCCTCCTCTAAACCACAATTTGTCACTCTGCTCTAGAAAAGCTGCCATTTCTTACAATATCTTTCCACAGGGAATTTTAGGGTCTTTTGTCTAGCCTCCAGGGAGTATTGTCAAGGCCTTTTCGAAGGCCATTCTCATAATTTCTGGTTAAATTTGAAAAATATTCAGAACAAATTATTGAAGGAATGAGAGTTCCTGGGTCATGTATTTTTATTTTAAGGCTGGTGTTACCACTAGGAGAATGAGTAAATGTCTAAAGAGACTGCCATAACTTATTAAATTTAAAATAGTGGGTGTTGGAACCAGTATTTTTTAATAATGTAATGGCTACTGGAGAAAGATACAGTATAATACGTCTGTTATATTATTATGCAGTATAATGCAGTATAACACATCTGTTATATTATTATAAAACACATCTTAATATTTGGCTTTGAAGCCCAGGCCTTCAAAGTATTTAATCACTAATTTACATTAGCATGAGTAGATCATTAATGTATTTTCAGATTCCAAATGCGTCTAAAGCAGGTCAGCATGTCTGGAGTAGAACAGATACTGTAACAAAGGAGATCTCATGTTGCTTGTCTTGCTGCCTGAAACATCTGTTGCGCCAGCCCTTCCTCCTGCCTAATATTGCTCCTTGATTAAATACTTCCGATATGCTGAGCTAAATTAGGATGTTAATGTATCTACTAATTGTTTATTATTATGATTACAATATTTTAAAGTCTGATTTATGTTTATAGTTACTGCCAGTCTTTCTTCTTTACTATTGTGTTAGAATCAGGACATGTGAAACATCTTAAAGGAATTCTGATTTTCCTGTGTCATTTACCAAGTGAAACAATAAAAATGACCTCCAAAGCTGTGGAAACTGTAGTCTTTATGATACCAACTGAGCAAGTGGAAGAAATCTTGTTGATTCCCTCTCAATCAGTAAAGAAAGAATAGATTTTATTTTTATCAAATAGGAATTCAAATCACTAGTCTTAACCACAGAGGTTGTATATAGGATGTAAATCTGTCTGTCATGTTAATGAACTCACAGGTTCTCTTCAATTATTTCTGCAGAAAGGCCTGAGAATATGTAAGTTTTGCAGTGTATAATAGCCTGACATGTTGAGAAGTTCTGGAGTTCAGTTGTATGCATTGAGAGTGCTCTGTCTCTACACTACAGACATACCTGGTGGTTGAAGCATCTTTGATGTTCTCAAACTTGCTGTTAGAAAAAGAAGAAAAAAACCCAAACCTGACTAGAGTATTTCCTCACTGTTCTCCCTGCTCTGTTACTTCAAATACTTTTTCTGATATCAGTCTCATGGAATACACACCATTTCCTCTAGCTGATGGTTCCTTGAAGAACTGGGATCCAGTATGAGGAACTGACTGTAATGTCTTACTTTGATATTAGCCAGGATTATAAACTCTTAAACTTCTTTTTAAAACAGAGGGTATACTGAGAATGTACTAAGAATATATTGAGAAAGGCTGGTGTTATTTAGACTGGTCCTAAATTTATTTGTCATAAATAATGTTTATAAATGTTTCATTTATATTTGCATTGCCGAAGAACATTGTTAGTGCTTTAAGATAAATCCTGCTAATTAGTGCATAGCTTTGCCAAAGTTTTTATGTAATTGATATTTATTTCTAAGTTTTGCATGCTTTAAAGAGGAATATTACTTTCTATTTTCATTATGACACCATCGTTTTTTTAATTGTAAAATGAAAATTGAAGTGGTAGTGAAAATACACTCAGTCTGTAAATGAGCTTTAAATGTAAAGACAAGCAATTCAAGTTTGATATGATAAAGAAGGAAAAAAATCAGAAGAAAGATGTAAAAAACATGAAATACTTTGTAACACTGTAGGTAAAATAAACTTCATACAGTGCAGAAAGAGTACAAACCAGACATGGGTCTTTCAAGAGCATACAAAAGTCTTTCTCTTCACAGTTAAACCAGTGAAAGATTTGGCATGTGACTGGATAAATAGTAAATGATGTGTTCCAGAAATGCTTGAAGAGGCAGCAAGGTTTAAATATATTCTGAAAGTGAGATACTCAAAGATGATACATTTTCATCTTATGTTATGGATCTCTGTAGCAACGGATAATATTTCATAGCAGTGGATAAAGTAGAAATCTGGCAGGATTGAAACAGGAAGATAAAGGTCTTTGACAGGAATTTATTTGCGCACTTTTTCATTTATTTTTAGTCTGTATGATAAATGTTGGAACTAAAATAAATCTCAATACCTAATTTTTAGATAATTCCAAAATACTGGCAGGTAAAGGGTTTAAACATACTAACATGTAAAAGTATGTACATATATGAGCTGAAGTCCCTGCTGTCTCTGAACCACTAGAGGCAATAAACTGTTATACTAATTTGAGAAATTTGTTCCTTTTTTTTCCCATCTGGAAAGATAAAATCAGGCAGGTTTGTTTTGCAGGGAATTGGATTTATTTTGTCATGACAGCATGTCATGCAAACACCATCTGTTAAAAGTACACTTGACAGTTCATTGGGGAAAATAGAAGCTAAAACCTGGGCCATGTTTAACAAGGCCTGTAGACAGCCAGGAAGATGTGTCTAAGTTCCAGACATATGATACCTGTCTTATTTAAAGAGACAGTAATTCTCTGTGTAAGCAGCAGGGTGAACTACACTGCCCTGACATTGGTGTGAGAGTGTGTTGGCAGAGTAAAGTTGTGACTGAGAAGAAAATTTTGCAAAGGTTGCCATCCATCTGGGGAGATCACTTCATTCTGTGCTGTGACTGTGGTTTCGTTCAGCATTTACTGATGTCCCGAAGTACTTAGGCATTTTGAATGTACATGTATCTGTAAAAGGAGGTGGCTTCACTGCAGTGTGTTTGTCCTTATAACAAGGTAGCAAAGGCAGCATTCACCTTGTATTACAGTTGTTACCACAAGGTTCAAGTTTAGTAAACTTAGTAAGTCAAATAACCATGAGTCATATTGCTTATGTTTGTGTTTCGGTGATTCAGTAGTCCAAATTGAACCTCATATCCACTAACACAGCTACAGTTCTCTGCTAAAATTAGTAAATATTTGACTTTTTTTTCTGAAAAATGTAAGAAATTTTAGTAGGAAGAGAATTTATTTTAATAAACATCAATGTACAAGCAGGCTACTTTTCTAGCAAGACCAGGTTTTCACTACAACTGCATTTCAGTGCTGACTCTTTTCAAGAAACTACAAGATTAAACTTTCAGAATAAAATATATGAATACTAGCTAGTGTAAACTTGTTCTGAAAGCCTTTATTCACAGACAAAAAATCTTTATCGATCTGAGTAATAAGAGTGAAATTAGCGGGATTGTGCTCTTGGTGTAGAGAGTTTTCAAGATGGTGAATTCCAGGTGCTATACTTAGACAAGAGTCCAGATGAACTGAATTTTTACTTGTTTGGCTTTTGGATTTAGAAAGAATTTTTTTTTTTTAAGTAAGACATATTTTTAGTTGCGTCATCAAATAAATTTCTAACATCCTAACCTTTCTTGATGTAGTTTAAAGAAAAAGTATGCCATACAATAAGTGATGTTAAAAATATGTGGAGAAAGAGATGATTTCTGTATTCTTAAAATATTCTATATGAAAAAAAAACCCCACAAATGTTGGGATATACTGTAATCACTGCAGCTTCTCTGCTTCTAAGAAGAACCTATGCTCAAGCCAAGCACTTTTATCCTTAATAGTGCATTGTCTTAGTTTTGTTTTTGTAGTGCTGTAATGCAGTTTTTTTGTTCTTTAAATCTCTTGTAAATCTTTGGATTTCTATATAAATGAATTGTCCCTGAAGCTGCCAAAACAGACATGAAGATTTATAGCTCTTAACATCTGATTTTATGTATCCTACTTGTCACCACTCCTTTTGCTGCTGTATTAAATTTGAAAGCATATCACTGTGTGGGAAAACCAGCTGCTTTTTACATTTAATCTGTCATCACCTTTCAGCTGTAGTGCTGTCATTTGTAATCCACTCAGACTTGTGTAATTTATTTTGTGCAGCTAAAATATTCCAATTAACTCTTTTTTTCTTAAATTCAGGAAGAATGTTCTGTCCTTTCCTTAAAAATTTCCCCAAAACCTTTTAAGATGCAAAATATGACACACAAATTTCTACTAGTTTTGTTCCTTTGTGGAGGAAACAGAGAGACAGGAGGCATGAAATTGTAGTGGGTTGGCCCCTGCTTGATGCCAGGCACCCACCAAAGCCTCTCCATCACCCTCTTGTGCAAGTGGACCCGGGAGAGAAAATGCAACCAAGAGTTCATGAGTTGAGATAAGGACTGGAAGAGATCACTTGCCAAATACTGCCAAGGGCAAAACAGACTGTTGTCTCTCAATTAAAGACATTGAATTTATTACTAACAAAATCAGAGCAGGATAATGAGAAGTAAAGTAAGACCTTGTAAATGTCTTCCCCCACCCTTCCCTCCTTCCCAGCTCTGCCTCCCTCCAGTGGTGCTGGGAGCTGGGAATGGAGGCGTGAGAGACCAATCTGATTTTTATTTATGCCTCAACATGTGTTATACATGAGGTGAAAAAATTACTTTAGGGGCTGTATACATCTGGGAGCTCTGTCCCCCGAGAGGTTTCACCTGGCAGCTAATCAGGAGAGAGAAAGCTTCCACTGCTGGTCTGCAAGTGACCTCCCATTGCTGGTGGGGCAGACCCCCGAATGCGCGGGAAAAAACACGCGGGAAAGGTGCGCGGGAAGTCACGCTATAGGAGAGCCAAGCACATAAAAGCAGCTAACTGCGACACAACCCGGGGCCATTGTCTTTGGGTTTCTCGGAGAGAGCAGGGACTCGCCTGGATGGTCAGCTGTGTCCCCTCGCCCCCTTCGCATTTTCCTGCCTGCAGTCTGCTCTTTTCCTGGCTGTCCTGTCTGCCCGTGTCCTGCTCTGCTTCGCTGCTTGCCCGAGGCAGATCCATCGCCGGGACAACCTGTGCTCGCTGCTTCTCCGACGATGGAGCCACTGCCGCCTGCAGCCTGCCTGCACCCAGCCCGGAGCCGCCTGCAGCCACCGTGCTCCGACCCTGACTGCCTCGAGTCCTGTCCCTGATCTTCCGCCCCGGGAGCCACGCAGACTCTCGCAGCTCGCAGCGCACAGCTCCATCTGCCAAACTCTCACCGACGGGGCGCCCGGGGTGCAGCAGGAGCGTTCTGTCCAGTATTCTCTTTCCTGTCTCTCTTTTCCCCTCTTTGTTCCTTTTTCTGTCCCCCTCTGGTAGGAACACTTACCCTTTCTTTATCAATAAACAGTTCTCAGATATAATATTGCTGTGTTTGCATTTCATTTTTTGTCTGAGAAATCCATTAAAAGAATCCTTCCCGAGTTCCCCTTTTAGAGCGGAACGGGACAGGGGGTTATGGTCAGTTCATCACAGGTTGTTTCTGCTGCTGCTCAGGGATCAGAGTACTTCTGCTCCAGTGCTGTGTCCTTCCCACAGGATATAATTCTCCATGAACTTCTCAAATGTGAGTCCATCTCATGGGCAGCAGTCCTCCTCAGATTGCAGCAGTGTGGGTCACTCTTCCATGGGATGCTGTCCTTCAAGGACAGGCTTCTCCAGGGTGGGTCCTCTACAGGGTCACCAGTTCTACCAAGCAAACCTGCTCTAGCATGGGCTCCTCTCTCCAGGGGTGTGCAGGACCTTGTGTCTGCATCCCAATGGTCTTCCATGGGCTGCAGGGGTACAGCTGCTTCACCACGGGCTGCAGGGGAATCTCAGCTCTGGTGCCTGGAGCACCTCCTGCCCCTCTTTCTCCACTGGCCTTGGTGTCTGCAGAGCTGGTCATCTCACATGTTACCTCACTCATTTCTGGCTGCAGTTACAATTATGCAAGAACTTTTTTTTCTCTTTTTAAATATTTTATCTAATATTTATTTAAATGGTGTTGCCACCATTTCTAATTGTCCCAGCCTTGGCCTGCGGTGGGTCCATCTTTGGAGCTGCCAGGAATTGGCTCTGGTGGACCTGGAAGAAGCTTCTGGCAGCTTCTCACATAAGCCACCCCCGTAGAACCTCCTCTCCCCCACTGCCAAAACATGACCATGCAAACCCAATACAGTCTTTATGACAGTTCTTTTTTTCAGCTGGACACACCATATGTGTATATGTGCACGGTAGAAAGCACATGTGTGTTCAGGTTTTCTGTATATTCAGTGTTCTGCTTTATGTCTTTTGTTTAACTTTACATGTTCCTTAATTACCCTTTTAGAAATGTAGAAGGAAAAAAAGGGAAAACGATGTTCAAATTGTTTTGAGTTTTGAAAGACCATAAGTTTTGATATTTCTATACATAGTCTCATTTAAATACCTGACAGTCTGGAGGGAGAAAATGGAAGGCAAAAGGAATGGAACAGTATAGGGTACCTTATCTTTCTATTCTTAGCTGAAAACCAAAAATGCAGATTTGAGCATCATTTGCATGACCACATATTCAGCTGACTACAAATGCATTGTTCCGTGGGGTACTTTGTATATTTTTAAGGTTAACTTTATCTTCTAACTCAAGGTAGTGATTGTCAGATGTTGGATTCAATGATATCGGAGGTCATGTGATTAATAGAAATATTCCTGTTCTACAGTTCTACAGTATCACAGTTGGGTTCTTGGCTTTTGTTTATTTTAAGTCTTATTACAGCCAGATTTTATTATGGAGATTTTGTTTTCTTATCCTGTCTTAATCTTGCAATGGTATGTTGTGAATATTTTAGAAGGTGACTTCATGAAATGTAGTTTTGCCTGTCTAAGGAAAACTGTGGATCATAGTATATCCTTAAAAAAATATTACTGACTGTGGGAAATCAATCATATATTTTCCCATGGAAGCAAAACATCTGCTATCATAACCAAAGAAAAAAATAATACGCCAAATGAGTCAATTATTTGGGAATTCTTTTTGGTAATAATTGAAACTTATTCAAGAAAAAATTGTAACATATGGTTGCATTCAGGCCATGGAAGTTCATGTATGGGTAAAGTGAAGAATCTTCTTTAGAGCTGCATGTCTTAATTTGTTTTTTTCCTTTACTTTGTAGTGACCCAGGGTGGGGATGCAATTGCATCTGATACATGTCCAGATCCTGGAATTCCTGAAAATGGGAAGAGGGTAGGCTCTGACTTCAGGTAGGTACATTTAGTTTTCTGTATCACCAAGAGGAAGGTGTTTCCTGTTACATTTATACAGAGCCTGTAACTATAAATGTGTATAATTTCTCTAGTTTTAAATTTATTGATTCTTTGTCAAAACAGATTTATTCAACTGCATATCTTGAATTGTTTTTCTTGTTGTTTTTTTTTTTAATCAGTGCATTTAAAATAGGAATTTTAGAGCATAATGATCTCATTAATGTAGAAAAAGCAGAACTCTATGGGCAGCCTAGAAGAAGAACAAGAAGAAGCAGAGAGTATTATCTGTTTTCCCACTATGTAAAAGCTGTTAAAAAGCATGAACATGGGGAACATGGTAAATTCAGTGTCTGAGGCTGTGATGAATGCCATCTCCTGTGTTTCGTTATTTTCACCTTTTGTTATATTAAGAAAAGAAGACAAGGTCAAATGGACTCCTGTGGAGAAAGGAGGAAGTTTGCTCTTTCCCTGTTGAGGAAAAAAGGCAGAGACTTGAAGGTGCCAGAGAGAAGAGGGTCAAAGGAAGATGGGAGCCTCCAGCTCATACAGAGATTTATAAATTGCTCAGCAGGGAATGAACAGTCAGACCTAAGAGAAAGGAACAATTCCTAGGAATTACTAGGAATTGTGCAAAATTCTGCCACTCTAGGAAGCAAATTAATAAAACTTGTCTCCTGAATCAGGTCTCTTCCAAGCTAGGTCATAACCAACAGGAAAAATAAATAAATTAAAAATCTGTTCTATTTCTGACATACTCTTTTTGGATTTTCTCTATCTATCCTCAAAGGAGTTTGACAAATCATAAGCACCTCCAACATTAATAAATCCAGTTATATCCAAAGTCATGGTTTCTTTGGTGACAGGGCAGCAGTTTAATGTGTTTTAAAAAATAATGAAGGGAAATAAGCTTTCAATAAATAGGCTAGAGAGACAAGTTGTCTAGATGTTTGCTGATCCTCTTCTATGTGGTTCTGATTCAACTTGTCAAGCACAGCTATTGTAAATGAAATTGTATGATACAAAAATACAGAATGTATTTGCTGTCCAAAGGGCTGCTGTTTTAGCAAAATAAATGTAATTTCTGTCTAGGTCTTTATTAATATTTGATGTATTACAGAGAGAAACATCAGGCAGTAGAAGACTAGGTAAAAATGGGATTCTAAAATATAACTCTTTTTCAAGATGTATTAAAGTGCCTGTATAAAGTATTCATCCAAGGAGTAGCTTTATGCTTCTGCTGTTATTTTGGAGAGTATTTTACTTTCCTGTTTGTGCAGGCAGACCTCAGTATCCCTCCCCTGCTTCAGTCTCTCCTCGTAAAGCCATAAATGATGCAGAACATGTCTCTTCAGAATTCTTCCAAATAAAACAGTTGAAAGAATTAGGGGCAGTGTCTAGGATCGCTTTGTTTTCACTGGAGAGAGAAAGGCATCTCTGGAAAGAGTTAACAGTGACAAGACTAGAGGCAGTGGAAATAGGGTGGGACATGGTAACTACTAGATTCAGGATTAAAAAATAAAAATCATGTTTTTACTATGAGGATAGTAAACATTGAATTTTGTGAGATAATTTGTAGAATCTCCATCCAGGGAGGCATTCAGAACTCAATTGAGCAGGGCTCTGAGCCCTCTGTTCCAACTGGGCTTGCTTCAAATGGACTAGATGATATCTTCTTCCAGTCTAGTTTATTCTGTGAATCTATAAATCTCATACAGCTTTTATGTATTCATGATACACTGTTGGCCGAAGAGACCATCTAGTTGTGGACCAAATCAATGGATAATGAACAATCGTTAAGAAACAGCAGCAGCTTTAAGAGCACTGATAAGCTCTAAGAGGATAAGAAGGAGAATTTCTTCTTTTCACCTCTAAACTGTAGTCTGTAAATTGAAAGAGAAAGGGAACTAAAATAGTTTTGGTGAAACAGGTTAAAAGATCTAAAACATGTGAACTCAAACATGGAAGAGCTCAACAACGTATTTCCCAGCAATACATAAATATACCAAGAGGGAAAGCCCAAAAGAACCTTAAAGCTCTAAGTATATTTTAAGATATCTGAGGGAATCTACCATCAAAGAACCTTGCAAAACATAGATAACTGCATTTCAAACAGAGTCTCTAAGGAATGAATGTGGTTAAAGGTATCTTAGAAGCCTGGAGCTTACATATGAGCAATGCTTATTCTTACTAAGCTAACAGAGCAAGGCTGTTTCCCTCCCTCCTTTATCCCATCTAGCTGCTGATAATATTTTCATTTCACCAAGTGTATCTTACTGTTCATGGGGGTAAATGAATGCGTAACATGTTCAACAAGCAACATGATATAACATGAGATAAATAAAACATGTTGTATACTTTGATCACATTGATTGTCTGCATGTTTTGGGCCTCCAGTTCTGAATATTAGTTGAGATAAATTATAACAGTTTGTTTTCCTCTTAAACATTATTTATTATCTCGAAACTGGTTATGCAACAGCAACTGTTTTTCCTGTACTTTAAAGTTTGTTAATACCTATTTAAAACATATCTGTCTTAAAATTAGCTGTCTATATCTAGATGGAGATTTACATGGAGAATTTGGCTGGAATTTAGTTTTTGTTTCTCTGAAATGACAAATCAAGCTCTTCCATAGGAGAAGGGGAAATAATACTTGCTGCTGCTTGCATTTCTCCATTGTAATAAAAGTACTCCAGAGAGTGAAAAAGGGCAATGTTTTCTTTTCTTTTCTAAGAGGCAAGTATAAACAGCAGAAGGAGCTATTGTTCATGTCAGGAGAATGACAACTGTGAATATTAATCTGAACTAAAACATGTGAAAATGCACATTCAAAATATTTTCCGGTCTACTGAAAGACATGTTATGAGTAGGATTGATGGAAAGGCAGAGGGTTTATTTTCAAGACAGCCTGAGCTCCAACTGATTCAGTGATGACAAGTTCTTTGAAAAGGGTTTCATCGTTTTCAGCATAATAATGGCATTCATTCTAATATCATAAAGCAAACAAAAAGGTATTGAAATCTTAACCTTTTCATTGTGTCCTCCTGCCATGCTTCTACTGAGTTAATTTCAGGAAATAGGGAGATGATTTCCAGTGACTTTAAAACAATCCAATGGATATTTGGATTCATTTTGGGGGAGAAATGGCAAGTCAGACTGGGCTAGAGTAATGATAGCATAATCAACACAATTTTGAGGTCAATATCACATTTTGATTTTATGTGAGATTGCAAACCAGTAGATTGTTTAAATGAAATCTGAAATGGATCTAAACAATACTGCTTCAGTTCTCCTTAAATATTGTGTGGTATGTGTGGTAATGTGAAAATGCAGTCATCTTCCACAATTTCACCAACACTTGTAAAACAAATAGCTTTAAAATTTCCAAAACAGATTTTGAAAATTAAATTAACTTTTTTATGTTAATATTTTCTTTTTTTTCGAAATGTCTTCTTCCAATCAGATTCTAGCCTTCTTTATAAAACTAAATTATGCTTTGTTGGAATTAAAATTTAAAACAGAAAAAGGAACATGAGGAAACAGATTTCTTCCCCTTGTTTAAAGTTTACAGAGGGAAGTAAAAAAGCAAAACAATGCTTCCAGTGCCCACAGATTCGCTCAGTGACTAGGGAGGCAGAGATGTGAAAAAAACCCAAACCAACCAAACAAAAAAAACCAAACCAAACCAAACCAAAACAAGCAAAACAAAAAAACCCCCAACAAACAACCAACAAACCCAAAAAACCCCAACCCAATTAAAAACCTTCATTGTTAAGTAGTGGATATTAAATGAACCAATAATTTTCTTTGAAATCACAGATCAAACAAGCTATAAGGCATCTGTAAAAAGATGTCCCCTTTTTAAATGGGAAACTGTCAAGCTTAATAAATGGAGAGGCTCAACAATTTGGATGTGGTTAGGAGTTTTATTGTAGACTGTGATCTAGATGCATCCCCTCTCCTAAGATGCTTATTTACATCCATAAGGAGCTTTTGAGTACTTTGTGTCCCTGCCTTGCTTTTTAATGTGACATTTTTTGCTGCGTTTCTTGTTCGTTTTTATTGTGTTGTATTCAGCACATTTATTTTGTGTCCCTTAGTTGTGTTCAGAGATTTCAAAAGATTACATATTAATTATCCTTAGATCCTGAGATCCAAGCTATTTCCAGAGCTTTGGGGAAAAAACCAAACGAACAAACAAACAAAACCCCAAACCCTGAAATACATACTTTGTAAAATAATATTGAAACAAATTGAGTCATCTGAAGTATGTAGCTTAAATTAGTGTCTGTTTTATGTATACATTAATAACTTTAGTAGTATTTCTGCAATGATCAAAACCCAGTCTAGCCATAAGATCCTTCACTTACTGCATTAGGCATAAAAATATTTGTATTCCACTTGTTTGTTTCCCCCCACCTCCCTTCTTTCTTTCTTGGAGGGGGGGAATATTCAGGTATTTTAAATGATAAATTGCTGTTGCAGACATCCAATAATTACACATTTCATTTCACTCTGTGTTTTTGTATGTGCACAGTTTTGTATTTCTCCTTACGTGCCTTGATAGCAGCCAACTTAAGGGAAATGTTGGTTTTCACATTGCATCATTACACTTGTGGGATGGTCTTTATCCAGTATGATTTTTAAATACTTTAATTCTCAATTTGCATTTTTCACTACTAGATAGGTAACTGCTTACATTTTTTCCCTGCTTCCTTATAAAAAGAAATTCAGAGATCCTAATTCTATAAAATAGAAGAAAATGCAATTAAAATATGTGTTTATGGCATTAAAATGTCAGATTGATGAGTGATATTTTCTTCACCAATAAGAGAAACTAATTGTTTATTAATTTGAAGTACTTACTTGAAATCATGATTCGTCTATTTTTCTGAGGGTTTTAAGAATGTTCTGAAGATTATGACAAGTATAAAGTAAACACAATTTTAGAAACCTACATTGTTCTTCAAGAATTTCATGCATTTTGCGTGAGTTATGGAAGAAAAGGGCCAATATTTTTCCTGCCTTGGTCAGTTTTCATATTTACAGCTCAAGAACAAAGTGATAGGAAAAGCAGTTTTTAAAGCTGTCCTAGATTTGAAACATCATACACTAATTTTAAAATTGACCAAAAAAAAGTAAAATTAAAAAAATCCTATTAAAGCTTCTTGAAAGAATGAAAAGAACTATAGAAACACATTGTGATATTAATAAACAATACAATTAATTCTGTGAGATCCTCTGAGAAACTAAGAAAATACTTGCTCATGAAGGGTGGGAATGAGCTAGATGATAGTGAAGGACATTATGTGTGGTTCTCCACAGCATAATTTAAAGCATTGAGCCTTCTGACTGCCGTATAGCAATCCCCTGGTGTTTAGGACTCAATAACTTAGAGACTAAACTGGGAAATCTGCTTTATTGAGTTCACTTAGTTCACCAGATGGGATTATCAAATATACATTTAAAAGTGCAAGAAAACAACAGAACCAGTTAATTAGGATGGGGAACAAAGACTGTCGGAAATAATAAATGAAATCAGATATGTAAATACTGTTCAGAAAAACTCTCTGTGATATAGACTGTAACTATATACAGTTTTTTTTAAATCTTCATAATGATTGGTCAGCATAAATAATTCCAAAGGGACGCATTTCAGTGTTAGAAGTGCAACAGTCAAATTTCAGTCATAAAATTTATCATTTAGCGTAATGTTTAACAGAAAATTTCAACAAGGTCAGGAATATTTAATGAATTATTGCCATTGACTGAAATTATTATTTCCTGGTTGTACATGTTGACAGATTACCACGTCTAATTGCTTATTCTCTCATTTGAGAGAATGTAGTGTTGTTGAAATTATTCAGGAAGTTCTGTTTCCTGAAAGAATTGTGATCATATATTTTTAAAAAAAATACATATCTGTGCATTCGTTGAACTCATACTGTGAAAGAAGAAACATAGTATCACAATTGTTTTGTGTTCCTGGCCTTACTTCCTTAAAAGGTGGGCAAGCTAGATAGTAGACCTGTTCCCTAGAGTATAAGTTGTTCTTTATTAATATAATATTGACAGAGTAGCATTTTGCAACTTAATTTCTTTGTTTGGATCTTGGAATATTGTCACTTGGCAATATTTGTATTTGTTTGAGGGCATTGATATTAAAATATATTTTAATTCCTTCCCTCTTCTTTCCCACTCCCTGTTTTCTCCTAGGGTGGGTGCAAGTGTACAGTTTTCCTGTGAAGACAATTATGTGCTGCAAGGTTCTAAAAGCATCACTTGTCAGAGAGTGACAGATACACTGGCTGCCTGGAGTGACCACAGGCCAATTTGCAGAGGTAACTGCTATTCTTTGGAATTTTTCATGAAGTTTGGAAATGCTGTTTATAGTTTTTGCTGCAATGAAACTCAAAACTAAGCAAACTAAAAAAAGGAAACTATATCTCGTGTATGTGTCTATATGATTATAAATACACAAATATTATTATGTAGCTTGAAACATACAGTCAAATGTGTAGGGCGAGTATCAATTTAGGGAGCTAATTTCCTTTAAATAGTCTTAATTTCAGTTAATCTTCCTTTTGTCATGATAAACTTACTTTAAGTAGAATTAATTAGTTAGGTCTATGTTAAATTTTTCTAAATTAGTTCTTAAATAGGAGCTGCCAAAATACATCAGAACTGAAGTATATAGGAAAAATAAAGAATGCATCTCTAGGCACATAACTTTTTATCTCAGTAGAAAAATGATTTCAAATTGCACATTTAGATTGTACATGTCAATGAGAGTCTTGACCCTTGAAATGTGTTTGCCTTATATTCTCCTAAAACCAGACAACCCAACCAGTATAAACAGGGCAAACCACCACCCTTAATTGGAAAAGAAAAAAGAAATCATACAAACTGTTAAGAGATACGTTTATTGTCATTTTGAGGTAGATCAAAGTGATACTTCTTGTGCACACAAAATCTTACCTCTGAATGGAGTTACAAATTATAGGGCAGCAAATTATATTTGTTTAAGAAATACTGGAGGATTTGTAATACCTGAACTTAAACTTCTGCTTGTTCTAGAATGAGCTAAAACATAATCTCACTTGTATAAAACTCTTATACTTCTTTAAAAAGTTTTCACTTCCTAGCTATTTTGTAATTCCAATTTTTTTTCTCCTGCTGCCAGATTAGATTTTTTTCAACCTGTATAATCATGTGTGTGCTATGCTTCTGAATGGTGTATAATTCTTGGTCAGTATTATGATATGCATGTTTGTGGATTGTGGAGAGTGAAAGATGGGAGTTTTATTTGCAGTCTGTATTACTCTCAATTCCTTTACTGACCTTCAAGATGCCAGTATGGCATGAAATCATGGAATGATTAGGGTTGGAAGGGACCTTAAAGATCATCTATTTCCAGTCTCCCTGCATACGCAGATAGACATTTTCACAGAAAACGGAGTCTTAGTTAAATCAATCTTGTGATAGAGTTAGGATGAGTTCTCAAAGTCTAGTCTCTAATGTAACAAAGGACATTGTAACGAAGGACCATGTTCTGGTTGTATATTGTGATGGAAGGATACAAAATCTGAGAGTCGTTTTCCTCTAGTACCTTTTTTCCTACTTGTGCTAGTCACACTTCTATTCATGGAGAAGATCAGGCTTCCTTCCAGTAGTGAAGTAAAGAAATGCTCATATTTCATGCTTCAGAATGGAGGCAGCCACAGAGAAAGATGAA
Source organism: Entomyzon cyanotis (assembly GCA_024500445.1). Classification (NCBI taxonomy): domain Eukaryota; kingdom Metazoa; phylum Chordata; class Aves; order Passeriformes; family Meliphagidae; genus Entomyzon; species Entomyzon cyanotis. The sequence continues at coordinate 53,364,056 of JAKEPQ010000871.1, forward strand.
AACTGGAATTTTCCAAAGTACTAGAAATACATTGGATATTTTATTCCAATATTCAGAAAAAGAATGACCAAGTTTTTAAAGAATCTAGTGATTCCTCTTGGCTGGTAGTGAAACTTAAGTAACTGAAGAGTCTAAATTACATCAGAAGTTAATGGAAATTATATGGATAGATTCTGAGATTTGTATTTAAGTACTTAGAAACTGTATGATCTAGACTCTCTGTTCAGCATGTTGGCGAAGTGCTGTAGTATCATAAATTTTCTGACTTCTATAACTCCATTTGTGTCACTGGAAATTATACGTTTAAATATTTTTAAATGCTTCTAGATACTGAAGTACTTTGAGAAATTTGTATATTTTTTAAAATATCTATCCTTAATGCACTTTAGAAGATAACTGACTTTGTTAAGTAATGTATTTTCAAAATGTTGACTGTCTGGATTTGCTGTATGTGACAGAGGGATTGTGATGGTTTCACAACTGAATCTGTGCTTTATCAAAGTCAGACTACATACTGCCCAGAACCATTTTATATTTTTTGTTTTCTAATTATATTTCCTGTGGTGTAAGGAGCTAAGACACCACAGAAGGTTATGTTTAGGTTAAGGACATGCTGTTACATAAATGTTGTGATACATGTGTTTCTCCAAATCATGGGGAAATCATGAAGGGGGATAGCACATACTGGCCCTTCCTACGTTCATCGGTAGAAGGCTCCCTCCATCCATTTGGAAGGGGTAAATCTTTCTCTAAACAGAATATTGATATGACAATTTTGAGAATTTAATTTCCATAAAGTAAAAATAAAGTATTGTAATTGTTGGGTGATTAATTGAAAAGTGCAAGTTTCTTCCTCTGTAGGTAAATATTCAGGATTTTTTTTTTGTCTGGCTGAAATATCTTTAAGGGCAAATTGTTATGGAATATATCAGCATAGTAATACTTACCTGGCAAGTTATTGCTAATGCTGTGGCAACTTATAACATTTATTTTAAACAGAGCATCCAATCTAAAGCAATCTGATTTGTTGTTTATCATTTTAGCTAGAACGTGTGGTTCTAATTTACGTGGACCAAGTGGCATTATCACATCACCAAATTATCCAGTTCAGTATGAAGACAATGCACACTGTGTGTGGGTCATTACAACAACTGATCCAGACAAGGTATGCTTTTTCTCTTTGTCTCAAGTGATTTGTCTTAAAAATATTTCATATATAATTGCACAAATGCATGAGTATATGCAAGTCTGTATGTTAATTTAAACACAAAAATGAACTGGGCACTAGGGGGGGAAAAATGTAATATATATGAAAATGTCCACTCAGAGTAGTAAGTCTAATTTAAAATTTTCAAGTTTTAAATACATTTTCTAATGAAATACAAAAAAAAAAATCAAAATTCCACATAGCTTAATAGGGTAATAGTGAATTTTTCAAGATGTGTCTTGATATGTATTCACTGTTGAATCTTAACATAAGATTTCTTGGCATAAAACCAGGACATTACATGTAAGTATATTGACAGATGTTTTTAGTTGTTCTACTACCTATGTAATTTCTCTTTTCAATTTACTGTTTTTCAATAATGATTCTTAATACACAACTACAAATTAGTCATCTAATTATGCATAAGATAGTGGTCATAATGAAATACTTTTACTGTTTTCTGTAAAATCAGTAAAGGACAGAGACCCCTTACCTGTAGGGAAAAAAAAGAAGTTAAAGAAGTATTTTACTTGTGTTGTACTTCTATGTAGTGAAATGCTGAATTAATTAATTTCATTATGTCAAAGAATGTACTATCTATTTGTAGTTTCTTAATTACAAAACATGTATTTCCTATGCAGCATTTTGGAAGACTGTATTCTTGACTTCTTTAAAAGTAGTTAAGGAAAAAATGTTTATCTCACCATAAATAAGTGAAAATGTTTCGCTGCAGAAAAGACAAATCTGCTGCATGCTTTCATAGCATATTGTTGTGGTGTAAATACTGTTACTTTGCAAAATTAATTAAGTTCACTTTTTCTTAAGGAGGATTCAGTGTGCCTCAGTAAAGATGCGCATATGCAGGAAAAACAGGCAAAAATACAAAACTATCACATTGAGAAAGATTTTACTGTAGTGGGACTTCTTTCTGAACAGAAAAAGCTGTTTTTTAGTTCCAGACTGAACTGTTATATTTTCTTTAGAATAGCCATTAGAAGAAAGTACTTTCCTGGAATGACCTTTGACTTTAAAATCATTGCATTTTATAGAAATTATTAAATCATGTTACATTTTTAAATATAGAAAAGCATTTAAATTATGGAAAATGTCTTAAAATTTAATCTACTCCAATTTATATTCAGTAATATGTTTTCTTGGTGATTCTGAAAAACACAGCATATTTTTATAAGAGAAAAAATAAACGTGCATCAAAAAAAAGTGAAATTACTACTAACAGAGGAGAGTATTGGCATCTTAGTGCTTTCTTTATTCAGTTCATTTTGATTTTGTTCCTTGACTTTTCAAGAATTTAATTAAGGAGTGTTTTTCGTATTTATGATAAAATGAAGATGGCAATCTCCTTACAAGAAAGTTTAACCATAATAATAGAAAAATTGGTACTGACTACGCTATTAAACTGTCCAATGTATATTTTCTGTGGAGACTCAGACTTACCTATGAAAAACAGTAAACTCCCATCTACTACAATAATGTACAAGTTCTCTTTCATTCAGAAAGATACAATATATATTTCTCAGTGAATTTAGAATTTTAGTAGTGCAGAACTTAATGAGATTGGTGTGGATCAATTTATTATTCTGTTCACTGGACTTGAAAAGGCACTCCTAAATAGTGTTCTATGGGCAGGATGCTAGTTAATCGGACATAAGAATACAGAGGAGTTTCGCTTACATTATGTTCTAAGTTAAGAGATCTGCGTACATTTGGAGCTTTCACTGAGAAAAAAAAATCCATGCTTGTTACTGATAATCCCAGCATGAGGAAAAGAGGCGTAACTTTAAAGTCTTTCAGTTTTGGACAGGTTGGGCAATATTGAATTCGGGTTGTCCTTTTATTGATTTTGGATTTGTCTAGCAGTGCAACCAAGGAAGACATTTTCTTATTTTCATGTCTCTTGGAAGGGCTGTATTTGCTATAGGAGCACAACAACTGTAAAAGTGAAGTCTTAAAATCAGACTTATTTAAGGCTTACGGTACTGTTAAGTTGCTTTCACATAAAATCTGCATCATCTTTACCAAAACTGGTATTTCTATCCCAAAACAACTGCATTTAGAGTTAACACATACCCTTTCAGTTAATGAAATATATGAAAGAAAATCCTTTTACTTTACAGACTATCTGACTGAAATGGAACCCTACGTCTTTTTAAAGAAAAACATCTTCCCAGCATTTTGAAATATATGAACTTTAAAAAGATCAATTTCTGAAATAATTTTCAAGTCTCCAAAACAATTAAATTATTTTAAGATATTGAACGTTTTGCAGATTTTCACCTTTAATTTTTCTTGGAGTTGTGGATGACAGAACTCTTGAAAATTGAACTGTGTATTGAAGGTTTGATTTTAAGATCACATTGAGGAGTCTGCAGTTTTGACTGGCAGATTTGAAAACATTTATGAGAATGCTTAGGGTTCTGCTGATTTTCTTTTCCAAGGAGGCAGACAGTTCATGGCATGTTGTTACTCTGTATTTTCTGTTACTTTTGACTTACTCTAAAAGTGAATTTGTCGCCTTTCATCAGTTTAGTTTGCACATGGAATTTTACAAGATAAGACAATGTTTTCTCTTAACATTCAGTGCAGTTTGAGGAGGATGATACAGTTAAAGGGGTTTCCTTGGAGGTTTCCTTCCAAAGAAAACCCCAAAACCCCAAAACAAAAACCTGAAACCCTAAAAAAAACAACCCAAAAACATAATGAACTGCAATATTTTAAAGAATAAATAAATTTAGAAAATGGACACATTTTCCAGTTTTGCATTCTAGTGCTGGTGTGGGGGCAGATTTTTAATTCCAACTCAAAAGGAAGACAAATTTCAGCACCCTGTAGGGACAGTAGCATATTTCCAGGACTTACCCAACCATATCAAGATCATTTTTAGTTAAATGTTTTTCTAACATTTATTTGCCTCTTTTGAGAAACACAGAAATCTAAATTTGAGTCTTCTCCTGTACAAAGGTATTCCTGCTTCTTTTGAAGAGTTGGTTTTCTTCCCTAACAATTTTATTTGTTTCCTCTGGGTCCCACTGTTGTAGCTTTTGATCAGCATCCTGTCGAGTAATCTATTGGCCTTTTAGTACTTGCAAATACAACTTTATGGTGCTTTTCTGACTCTGTGTCAAGTACATGATGTAATTCCTGACAGCTCTTCATTGTTTTAGTTCTTCTGTTATGCAGTTTCACAACTTTCTAGAATCAGTTACTTTGAACTCTTTTGAGGTCTTACAGATCTGTTCTGTTACCCCTTTCTTAGTATAATCTCTTTAGTATGTGCTAAGCATGCCTCTACCCCTTGCTGTTTCAATTCCTTCTTCAGACTCTGGATACTTAGTGCCTTGGATTTCCTGCTGCTTTCACTGTTTTATGGTAGCATTGCAAGGGTGCCTTTTTTAAGCCCCAGTATCTATTGGAGGGCAAGATTTGTGGCATTATTGCATTAGTAATGATACCTAATTTTGCCCAATATTTTCCTGAATGATTGCTGATTGCAGTATAGTAGTTTTGCCATGGGCTGCAATATTGCTAAATTTAATGACCTGGTAAATAAAGACTGCGTCCCAATTACAGGATTTTTTTCTAAAGGACGTACTTTCTGCACACTACAAAGCACAGATATACTAAGTATTTGTTTGAGCCTAGCAACTTGCTTCTTCTTTACAAAGTAAAAGTTATTCACTGCAATTGCCCCAACTGAAGACATTGGAATTAATTATAGTGAGAGTGGGAAACTTCACATACAGTTTTATGGGTCCTAGCTCTCAGGTATTTGTATGAAGTTGGATTTAAACCAACTTCATTTGTATGAAGTTGGATTAATTAAAATTTGATTTTTATCTGTAGAATTCATCCTCTCTCACTCTACCTCAGCATTTTGTATTTCGGACATCTTGATAATCAAAAATATGTAGATCTAAAAACTGTTTACACTAAACTTTGTATTCATGGCAATGTAAGGCTCATGCGAGTGATTTACTCAATTACTATTTCACAATTCTTAGCCTTGATTTAATAGACTGAAGGAAAGTCATTGTGAATTTAGGATTGCCTCATTTGTACATCTTTTGCCATCTAGATTGTAGAAATAGAGTAAGATCTTTCTGAAAGAGTGATTTCCTGTGGCAGGTGGAAGATTAAAGCCATTTTTATTATCTTTTCTTCTTCATACAGTGTTAAAACTGAATTTTGTGCCATATGTGAATGTGCATGTTTAAATTTAAACTTTTTTACTTTTCATTTGCTGGAACAGCATCTTTGATTTTAGGGGGCTATGACATCATTAACAAAGAATTCAGATGGTTTGAAATTAGAATTATTAAGGTTCTAGTAATGAAATAAACAAACACTGGTTAGATTCCCTCTTGTCTTGAAATAGTGTTGTGTGTTCATTTAGTTTTTTCATCATTGAGGATTACAGTTTTGGAATACAAAATACATGAGAAAACTCTTGTTGCAGTATGAGATTTTAAACTTCCAATGTCTTAAAATCTAGTACAGGACTTCCTGGGTAGCCTTGGTTATTTAATTCTTAAACACATTTCCAAAACAAACAAAAGAGTCTGTATATTTCAGTATAATGTGCAAAATGTACTTGAAAACCTACTGAAAAAATCATGTTGTCTATAACTGACTCATTACAATATATGTTCATCTTCAATTTGAATTCAAGTACATAATCTGTTACACAGAGCTCTATATACAAACAACTGTTACAAAAAATACATAAATTGTGCAAAAGCAAGTACAGTTTATTTTTAAAAATTATATAAGTTATGTGTTTTGTGTTTTATGTATACTTACTGGAACATGAGGATTTTTATTAACAATGCTGGTATTTCTACCTTTCAAAACATCATGTGAGTGAGATGTAGGGGTGGAACAAAAGATGCTATTTCAACATTGAAGACATTTAGAATTAAATTTGATTTGCACATATGAGTGCTACATGCCTGAACTCCAATTATACTTGATGTACATCTGTCAAATAATCAGTAGAGTCAACTCAGTGCTTCACCTCCTCCTAAAACAGTCCACTAGAGGCTGATCAACTAAATCAACACTGGGCTTTGCTTGCTCTTACTGGATCAGAACCAAAAGAGGTTTAGACATTTAAAATTTCAGCCTGTAAGGTTTAGGATATACATGGTGGTGTGGAAGAAAGTATGCTATTTTGGATGAAGGCTATGCTGCACAGATTGAGTGGGAAGTGTCCCATAATGTCCATATGCTGAATGAAATTGCATCACTTTGGAGTGGGGTTATACCAGATTTTACTAAAAGTGTTGAAGAAAATCTCTTCTACATGAATACATGTATTTCTGAGACCAAGCCTTTTGGTGAAACTGATGAACTCAAACCAAAATCACTTCCTGTATTGAGTTTAGGTGTCTAATTTGAGCATTAATTACAAGATGTTGTTATTCTTGCTTTCTTTAAACTGGAGGTAGTGATGGAAGAGGGATACATGGGATCAGTACTCATCTCAGGATGAAAGCATCCAAGCACAAATCTCCTGCCACACAGAAAAGTACTGTATTTCCTTGTTGGCAAGAAAAGTTAAGTGAAGGAGCAATCTTAAGGCTTCTAGTGTTATTTTCTGTGGTATTTGCTTTATCTTTTTTCAGATGATTTCTAACATTATGTGCCAAAACCCAACAAACACTAAAGTTTTTCCCTCATAAGGCCATTATCACAAATACAGGCTGACAGTTATTATTTCTGATTACTTACCTTCCCTCTGACCTTCCTTCCATGCTGTTTTTGAGCAAAGGAGACTAACTACTGAGCCTTATCTGTCTTTAGTATCTCATATTTGCTTTCAGGATATCAGATAGATTCACAGTACTGAGATTTAGCTGTAGGGTGTGAATTTTATGAGCCTCATATGGATCTAAGTATGACATATTGAGATGGAAATGGCAATTGAAAGGAAAAAAAACAACTGGTAAGACTTCTGGAAAGAAACTATAGAAGTATACACATGAAAGAATGGAAAAGCTGAAGAAGGAGACTTAGCAGTATATTTGCTGTGATATGGTCTTTGATTTTACAATAAGTCTGTAATTCAGATAGACAGTTGGAATGTATTAGATGGTAATGCAATGCTTGAGGCAAACAAAAGATTCAGTGTCCAAAAAACGTGTCAACAGAAAAACCAACAAACAAACCAAACATCAAAACCTTGAAAATGATCAAAATGATTTTGTTAATTACGAAAAGGTATGCCATTTTAAAAGTTTTAATGCTTCTGTTTCTTCATGTTCTAATACCAGGTTGAGGATCCTTTCAAAAGAGAGCAATATGTAATATTTTCACTGTGATATGTTTCTTCTGTATCTGCTTGGGTCAGAATTATATAAATCCATTATTGTGACTCTTTAGTGGAATACTTAATGCAGCAAAAGTATTTTGCCTTTCTCATAGATACACTTTTCCAGACTGTATATCTGAAAAATTCTTCATTATTTTGGCATATATCTTGCAAAACAAAACCAGGCTATTTCTCTTTGAATTTTTTATTTCATAGCTAAAACAATCCCCTACTCAAAAAATACACCCTACCCCCCTGCAAAACTGTTTAACATGTAAAGAAGCCTTTTTGTTTTCCAATTACCAGAGATAGTCTTTCAAGATTAAAAAGCAGGAAAACAAAACCATAAAAAATCATCTGCAGCAGCTTCACTTTCATCATTGGCATTTATTGTTATCCAGTCACTGCCATATACATACTTCACATGTTGCTGAGAGTTGGGTTGTTGCCTTCATCTTTTTTCTTAGAGAAACTTAACTGGCTGCTCATGCACTTAGAATTCCTCTATCATTTCCTTCCTCCCCTATGACTTGTCCTTTCATGTTGGTCTGCCTCAGTTTCTTCTTGTTTTGATCATCATCAATATTTTTTTTTCTTGTTTATCTTTAGTTGTTTTTCCTTTTCATTTTCTATACTTTCAGAAAGAAAAAGATTCATATACAGAATACAAATATAGGATCCTCGTGATTTTCATCATTGAGATGAAGCTTAAAAACTGATAAAAGAATGGCCAACTGAAATGTTAACTTTTCTTTTTAACCAGAAGAAAACAATAGGTTTTTATTCATAGTTTCTTAATGTAATACTATTCAGCATAACAATGTACCAATTGGTGTTGTGACATATTATTCCACCAAAAAAAAAAAATTTACACTCAATTTCTTCATAGCAAAAAGGATTCTGAGAACTTTATTAAACAGAGAAACAATTAGTCTTCCTGAGCCACTGAATAGCCATTAACTATACCTAAATACCTAAATACAAGACACCTTCTTTCTTTCCACATGGTATAGAATTCAAATCAATCTATTTGTTATTACTCCTGCACATATATACACATGCAAATAAACATTGGAATGTTTTACTAGCACAATACAAATTAATAAATAGCGCAACATAAAATCATTACTATTCTGTCATTTAATTCAGGGGTTTTTTTCTAAAAGGAAGTACTCCTTGCAGCATGCATCAAATAAGAACATTCTGGCGCTATATTAAAAAAATCCTACAATGAAATCTCCACATAGTTTTCCTGTCTTGTTTGTTCTACAAGTTATCTGTCATTCCCTTGCTGAGAACTATTAGGTTTATTCAATATTACATTGTCATATTTATAAATCAAAAATATCAAGGTTTGTGTGTAGGAGTTTTTCCTGGAGTGTCTGCAACTATTGAGAGTATATGATACCTGAAAAATGTCCTTGGATTCTTTGCTTATATTTATTTTTCCTTTTTTTTCCCTGTTTATATTTTTCTTAATTTTTCAATTATTCTACATAAAATATCTTTGTGCAGACCCAGTGCAGCCTGATGTGGTTGATAATGAGGGTGCCATAAACCCACATTTACTGCACAAGGAGACAAGTGCTACAGAATATTTTAGGCTCCTACAGTTCTGTGGTACCTCACAGAGCATGTTCATTTGCATCGCCTTTGAACATGAGTGGTCAGTGTTCTTTGTATGTATTGCTCACCATTTATCTTCTCTTGTAGATAATTTCTTGGGTACTTTTGCTACTGGGAAAATGTCAGCTGATAACTTATTGGTGAATTATAGGAAAATCTGAGAAATTCACAGACTGCAGAGTGAAGTGTGTGTATATATGGGAAAAGTCAGTTTATTCTAAAAATCTATTAGTATTTTTTGAAAATTATTACTGTCCCTGTCACTTTACTTTAGCAATACTATAGATTTGGTGTTGGTATCACATTAAATAGAAACCTCCAAGTACTTACATAATAAATTTGTGTCAGGACTTCATTTAATTAGCTCACTTTGGTGTATTACTAAACAGGAGCCTCATATTATTAAGTAAAGACCTATTGTGGAGAATAATAAATGGAGGACTAAATCATCACATGTATAGTAAGATGTGCAAATCGCAAATTTCAGGAAGATGGTGTTAAAGGGGAAGGATAGATGTAATTCTATTTACTGGAATTTTTCTTAGTCTTGGAAATACAACAGGGTTTGCAGTAAGTTTTTCTAGAATGAAAAGGTCTTCAAAGTGTCATGTGGTAAATTAGATCCACTGTAGCTGATTTGATAACTGAGATAGCATGGGAAAAACAGGCTCCAAGGGTGCCTCCATAATTTAAAGCATTTAAGTGCTCTGCCTAAATTATTTTTACTTCCTTAGGGTTTTTCTGTCTTCAAAGTAAATACCTCAAAGGGTATTGTAGCCCATTTAAGACAAAATTTTCCTCCTGGCTTTCATTAAGTAAATAAAAGCTGGAATGTTCAATGCTTAATGTGAGAGGTGCACAGTGAACTTCTCATATATGTAAAAATTTTTTTATAAATCTGTTTTCAATATGGAAGGGTGCTAATGCCTAACAAAATAATGTTTTAAAATTTTGGAAATGTGAAGTAAAAGTTTTGGTTGTAGTTGTTTAGAAAGCACAAAATGGCACACAAATGTAATGCTACTTTGAAGTAAACAGAGACAAAAGATTTAGTCATAAAGTGTGATCTCAGCAAGAAACAAGGCAGGCATTAATTCACCTGCTGTATATTGTGAAAGGATGAACACACACTAGCATACTGATTTGTCAGCTACTTGATCCGAGAAAGATGTGGATAGACATCCACATGTTAGAAAAAAATAATAATTAAAAAAAAAAGGTTCAGCACTTGATGAATTGTATTCCTTTATTAATTTATAAAAATAGTTAAGAAGCACCACCGTAGTGAAACCCAAGATCCTAGTCCCTCGTATCCTCTGCTTTAGTATTTGAACATTGACTTGGTCTACAGTATAGGTAACAGACTCTTTACACAGCCTTTTAAACACAGCTTTCAATTTAGCATGTAATATCTAAAACCCTTTGAGTTTCATGAGCCTTAGGATCTATATCAGTCTAACTTTCTTAATAGTTAATCCTTGTGACAGTATGCAGAACAAATGTTTAACTACCCTTTTAAAACATGCCCCTATATGTTTCTAAAAATATCACCTATAAAGTTAAAAGTGAGAATAGGCTTTTCACATCAGATCTACAAGTGCTTAATGCTAATTGATAGTACTAGAAAATAACAAGTGCTTATCACATCTTCAGTCATTACTCTGTCTCTATGCAGAATTTGTCTTTGCAATAATGTCTGCTGTTTTCAACAGGAAGTAACTCGTTTAAGGACTTTTTTCTCATTCCTTATATTTTCCAGTATTGTTATAAGGTAGAACTTGCAGTGAAAATGCTGAGTTCAGTTACTGGTCTCATCCCTGTATCTGGGGGAAGAATGGCTTAGACAGAGCTTGTCAGGTTGGCCAGCCCTTTTTCATGCGGCAATCATCTCAACATTTTACTCTTCATTAATTTAATAGCTGACTGTTATCACTGTTTCAGGCTCACTGGAAGGGCAACAAGTGAAGAGCTTGCAGCATAATTCAGGTCTTCTTCTGTAAAGAGACCAGAGAAGAATGCTGGCTAGAGGGCAGGGAACCTTGCAGTTTTCTGTGCTGTCACATTGCCTTCATGATGGATTTGAGCAGTATAAACCAGAGTTCCTGAAACAGTGTTTAGTCACAATGTCACAGGAAGAACAGTTTCACAAAGCCACAGAAGACTACATTCATATCATAAATGCTAATAAAGCAAAAGACATAATGTCACTGCAGGTTTGCTTCCTATTCTTGCTCAGATTTTGGGTTTTTTTTCCCAGATAAATATGTGTTGAATATACTTTTTTTTTAAAGAGATTTATGCCTTAAACTGTGTGATTTGTCCCTCTGTATCAGTTTTTGATTATAGGCCTTGCTATTTTAGTTTCCTGTTTCTAGCAGAAAGATATTTTTGCAGCATCACAGAATCATTGAATATTCTAAGTTGGAAGAGACCCACAAAGATACAACTCCTGGCCCTGCACAGCACCATCCCCAAGAATCACAGTGTGCCCAAGAGCATTGTCCAAATACTTTCTGAACTCTCTCAGCCTTGGTGCTGTGACCACTTCCCTGGGGAGCTGTTCCAGTGCCCAGCCACCCTCTGGGTAAAGAACCTTTTTCTAATATCCAACCTAAACCTCCCCTGAGACAACTTCAGGCCATTCCCTCAGGTTCTGCCACTGGTCACCACAGAGAAGAGATCAGTGTCTGCCCCTCCTCTTTCCCTCACAAGGAAGTTGTAACTGCAGTGAGGTCTCCCCTCAGTCTCCTTCAGGCTGAACAGACCAAGTGACCTCAGCTGTTCCTCACACAGCTTCCCCTCAAGGTCCTTCACCATCTTCGTTTCCCTCCTTTGGATGTTCTCTAATAGCTTAATATCTTTTTTATATTTTGGTGTGCAAAACTGCACACAGTATTTAAGGTGAGGCCTCAATGCAAAGCAGAGTAGAATAACTGGGCAGCAGATTCTCCCTTTCCAAATTCTCACATGTAATGACCCCATGTGGATTTCATACATTAGAAGTGGTCTGAGTCAGAATACACTGGTGACATTGCAAAAGTTGTGCCTTCACATACATCAGGAGGAACTTAGTCCAGTACTCTGGGGAGAGAAGAAGAGATTATTGATCAGACTCTTGGAAATAATGTAACAATAAAAACAATAAAAAAAATTAATTTAGCAAATATCAGTAGGAAATCTTAGTGTGATTCTACACTAATTATGTTTCTTGCTTTCTGCCTGTTTATTGTTTGGAGAGAAAACTGGTTGTTTTTTTTATAATATTTGTTTAAATGAAAAGTAGTGCTATTTGCCATGTGGCTGAATTTCAGTAAATTCATAAGTAAAACCAGATCTGTGTTCAAAAATATTCTAACACTTACTGCCAATTATTTTTTTTTCAATGTTGCATGTATTTCAAGCAGAAATGTACTGTTTCCATGTGAGTGTATACTGATATTTCCTGTTGGTTTTGTACATAAATACAATTTGGCAAGTCCTCCTAATTATTCAAATAATTGTGGAATTTTTTAGGTTGGAAAAGACCTTTAAGATCCTTGAGTCCAACTGTTAACCCAGCACTGCCAAGCCTACCCCTAGACCATGTCTCTAAGCACCACATCTATACATCTTTAAATGCCTCCAGGAATGCTAACTCAACAGTATCTCTGGGCTGGCTGTTCAAATGCTTGACTACCCTTTCAGTGAAGAATTTTTTCCTAGTATTCAATCTAAATCTCACCTGGCACAATTTGAGGCCATTTCTTCTTGTCCTATTGATTGTTACCTGGGAGATCACTCCACACATGGCTACAATCTCCTTTCAGGTAGTTGTAGAGAGCGATAAGGTCTCTTTGAGCCTCATTTTATCCAGACTAACAACTCCAGCTCCCTCAGCCATTGCTCATCAGACATTGATGCGTTTAATGACAAATAATAACCTTTGTGCATGACAAAATTTCTTAAAATATACTGCAGGTTTCTTATTTTGAAAAGCTGTGTATTAATGGAGGAATCTAAAATGCTGTATGAATTTTCACATCTGATCAAATTATCATTGTAAAAAAATCTGACTTTGTTGAGATAAAACAATTCCAGTAATCAATCTCAATTTGTTAAAGATCATAGACTGGATTACCTCTTTTTTAGTAATTGGAGTTCTATTTTATTTCACTTTCCATTTAATGGACTCTTCCATCTAATGGATTTAAAGGATAAAACAAGTTCTATTTTTTTAAAGCCTTTTTGAGTGTTTTGTAGTAATTGTAATGGTATCGTGTAGCTTAAAACTCATGTATTTCCAAGATTATTTTAATAGTCCCTGCATGATCATGTTCACAGACTTAAATCACAAAAAAAAGTTCAAATCACAAAACAATATACAGATTTGGTCTTCAGAGACTGTCAATGTGGGGCATCCTCTTCTTGATTACTAGTTGTAAATTGTTTAAGGGGTTAATGTGTCTTCATGAAGGTGTTCACACATTTGTGCTTTCAAAGGTCTTATCTTTGCACCTTTCATCATGTCTTAGAGCTATAGTAACACCTCTATTACATTAAAGGAAGCAGATTTGAATTAAGAGCTGTGTAGTAATTCCACTGATGCACGAAGGAGGGAAGGACTGGACAAGTTCCAGCCTTAGGAACGGGGCACAGCAAAGAAGCTTATTTTCCAGGACATGGAAAGGCATTTCATTTCTTTCAATTTTCCTGCTGAGAAAAGGAAAAATGGAGCCTAAAGCATCAGTGGCAGTTTACTATGTAAAAAGTAAATCAGAATGGGGGTCATCATGCCTTTTAAACTTCTAATGCCTTTCAGAAAAAGAAAGCACCTGTTAGGATGATCATTAGCTTTCCTTTCAAAATGGCAGGTGAAAAGACAGATTTCACAACACGACTTTCCTCCTCATCCCCATCAGTGGTAACAGTTCTCATTACAATGAAAGAAAATAGTTTTAACCTAGTGAAGAGCTTAGTAATTTAAATAAGTTAACACTGGAACATTTACTTACTCATATTTCTGAAATATGTATAAGCAAAGACCTGTGCACCATGGTAAAGCATTCAGGATTGAAGTGAGGCATAAACAGAGGCTTCACTGCAAGAAAGGGATTTAGGTCACTCTAGTTGCTATTAAGGTTTAAAATGGAAACCAGCTCATTAGAGAAACTTGTCTTTCTGCCTGAGAAGGAAAACATCTTAGGAGGAGTTCATTCATCACTAAGCGGTTCTCATTTTAAATTTGGTATTGAAATGAGGGGAAGACAATGACAGATCATGTAAAATGGGAAGTTTGAAGCTGTAGAAATAAGAAATTTGCATTTTCTCTGGACTCCAAGACACTGATTCTTTTCTTATGGCTGTTCTGTTTTGCAAAGCGCAAGACCTCTGTTTTCATGGAGTTCAGAGACTGGGATGGAGAGTTTTGTTCATGCAGATTTTAGCCTCTCTCCAGAAGTCATTCTTCTAAGCAGCATTCTCCATAGTTATTTATTAGCGTAAGTACCTGGCTACAAAGTACAAGTGAAGAAGATTAAAAAATCTAATTTATTTTTTCAATCAACATCCAGAAGTTTCTAGAAGGCAAATCTAGGGATTTTAAATATAGATGAAAAACACGTTGCTATTTAACACTTTTCATTACTTCACTTGTAGATCTTGCAGAAACTTGCAGAGCATGAACAGAATCTCAGTGGATGGGAAAATGAAAGAGAAATAGGACAAGATCCAAGTATTGCCTCCGGTTGTCCTAAGAGAATAAATTAGGCTGTGTTTACATTAGCATTAGTAGTACGGTGGGCCATAAGCAGTTTATACTGCAAAACAATTAGTGCTGAGGGCATGAGGTTCACACTGTGTATATTTCAGTTTTTATTGTGGACTCGTTCTCCTTCTTTAGACTGAATGACTGTTACTAGCTTGAGAACACCTTCCAGCTTACTTTTATGCAAAAAGAGATGAACTTATCTGCTTTGAGGCTGCTCTGTGATGCAAATCAAAGCACAGTAAGAGCAGATGACTGGGGATTGTTTCTGAAGTGCACCCTTGATCAAAGCCTTGATGTGAATGTATTTTTAATCTTCTGGTACAACCATCATAACACACAGAAAAGGCTGACATTTGCAGACACTTTTTACATGCAGGATTTGATTGGGTCAATGGACAAACAAATGAAGGCTCAGAAATGTCCTTTTAAGATTTTATATCATCTTCATGAAATTCAAATACAAATCGCACACAACAAAGTAGTTTCAGAGTTTGCTTTACTCAGAGCATTGCCTGTTATGAATATATTCTTGCTACCCCCTAGTTGTTTGTTGGTTCATTTAACTATTTTTTTCCAAGGCAAAGGAGACAGGTAGAGCATGCACAATGGCAGGGTATGTGTGTCATGTTTAAATTCAGTCTTTCACACAATTAGGATAATTCTTAGTATTGTTCTGTGCTTTCAGACTGTCAAGTTAGCCTTCTGAATGATCATTCTTTTTAATTGTAGCTTAGATATTTTAAAATATTTTACGTCTATAATGTTTTTCTCTGTAATTAGGTGATTTTAAAGAGACTTACTGATAGATTGTATTTGCCTTACAGTATCTTTCAGTAAAAGGTATTGCATGTATGCTATGATATGTGCAAATCTATGTGTAGAAAACGAAATGCTTAAAAATTATTTTTTTGTACATTAGCCAGTTATTAACTCTATAGAATTAGTAGCCTTTCTGCTTGAACGTTATCTAAAGGGAAAATACATGTTCATTTCTTCATCAAACAGCTCTAACCAGGGAAAGCTATGCAGTAATTGTTTCTCCTGAAGCAGACACCTCACTGCTAGTCTGATGAATAACTCTTTTAGCTATATTTAAAATAGTGAAAGATCAATTATCTAAAGCACCTTTAGACACAAATGGGTAAAGATCTACATTTAAGTGTTTTAGAGCACATTTCAGTTACTGCACCAGAGGCTTCTTATACCTTAAATAAACCTCCCTGGCCTCCAGCTTCAGCTTCAGTAAATTGAACAGATTCTGTATCTCCAGGCAGTGTGAGGATTTTACCTTACACTTTCACTTGCACTTCTACTTACACATTTTTACTTACACTTTCAAATTATACTAGCTAACTATATAGATTTATACTTAATCCCTGGTACTGTTTTCTGCAACAAATTTCTATTTGCTTTGAACATTTTATTTTTTTTCCTTCTAAAAATGAGATTAAAAAGATCGTATTACAGATCTTTTGGCCCTGTCTCCTTTCTATGAAATTCTTTGAGTTTGAACAATATCTATACATCTACAACTACAAGAAGAGTCAGAAGACAATGCAGGGAACTATGGACCTGTCAGCCTGACTTTAATAGCAGCGAAGGTCATGGAGGTGATCATCTTGAGTGCCATCACATGGCAGATACAGAACAACCAGAGATTTATGAAAGGCAGGTCCTGCTTAACCAGCCTGTTCTCCTTTTATGACAAGGTGACCAGCTTGGTAGATGAGAGAAAGACTGTGGATGTTGTTTATCCAGACTTCAACAAAACCTTTGACACCATGTTCCACAGCATTCTCCTGGAGAAACTCATTGCTCATGGCTTGGATGGGTGCGCTCTTCCATGGGAGAAAAAGTAGCTGGATGGCTGGGCCCAGAGAGTCGTGGTCAATGGAACTAAATCCAATTGGTGGCCCGTCATTAGTGTTTCCTGGGATTCAGTATTGGGGATGGTGCTGTTTAATGTCTTTATCAACAATCTGGATTAGTGGATTGAGTGCATCCTCAGTCAGTGTGCAGATGATGCCAAGTTGGGCGACGGTCTTGATTTGCTGTGGGGTAGGAAGGACCTGCAGAGGGATCTGGAAAGGCTGGATTCATGGGCTAAGGTCAACTGTATGAGGTACAAGGTGAAGTGCCAGATTCTGCCCTTGTGTCACAACAACCCCGTGCAGCATCACAGGCTGGGAGCAGAGTGGCTGGAAAGGTGCCTGGAAACAAAGGACCTGGGGTTTCTGGTTGACAGCAGCTGAACATGAGCCAGGGTGTGCCCGTATGGTGCAGAAGGTGTCCCGTTCCGCTCTGAAAAGGGAACTCGGGAAGGATTCTTTTAATGGATTTCTCAGACAAAAAATGAAGCGCAAACGCAGCAATATTATATCTGAGAACTGTTTATTGATAAAGAAGAGTAAGTGTCCCCCCCAAGGGGGACAGAAAAAGGAACAAAGAGGGGAAAAGAGAGACAGAAAGAGAATACTGGACAGAACGCTCCCGCTGTACCCCGGGCGCCCCGTCGGTGAGAGTTTGGCAGATGGAGCTGTGCGCTGCGAGCTGCGAGAGTCTGCGTGGCTCCCGGGGCGGAAGATCAGGGACAGGACTCGAGGCAGTCAGGGTCGGAGCACGGTGGCTGCAGGCGGCTCCGGGCTGGGTGCAGGCAGGCTGCAGGCGGCAGTGGCTCCATCGTCGGAGAAGCAGCGAGCACAGGTTGTCCCGGCGATGGATCTGCCTCGGGCAAGCAGCGAAGCAGAGCAGGACACGGGCAGACAGGACAGCCAGGAAAAGAGCGGACTGCAGGCAGGAAAATGCGAAGGGGGCGAGGGGACACAGCTGACCCTCCAGGCGAGTCCCTGCTCTCTCCGAGAAACCCAAAGACAATGGCCCCGGGTTGTGTCGCAGTTAGCTGCTTTTATGTGCTTGGCTCTCCTATAGCGTGACTTCCCGCGCACCTTTCCCGCGTGTTTTTTTCCCGCGCATTCGGGGGTCTGCCCCACCAGCAATGGGAGGTCACTTGCAGACCAGCAGTGGAAGCTTTCTCTCTCCTGATTAGCTGCCAGGTGAAACCTCTCAGGGGACAGAGCTCCCAGATGTATACAGCCCCTAAAGTAATTTTTTCACCTCATGTATAACACATGTTGAGGCATAAATAAAAATCAGATTGGTCTCTCACAGAAGGCCAATGGCATCCTGGCCTGTATCAGCAATAGCGTGGCCACCAGGACCAGGGCAGTGACTGTCCCCCTGCAGTTGACACTGCTGAGGCCACACCTTGAGTCTTCTGTCCAGTTCTGGAGCCTTCAGTTCAAGAAAGACATTGAGGTGCTGGAGTGTGTCCAGAGAAGGGCAGTGGAGCTGGTGAAGTGTCTGGAGCACAAGTCCTGTGGGGAGCAGCTGAGGGAGCTGGGGGTGTTCAGCCTGGAGAAGACTATGGGAGGGACCTCATTGCTCTCCAACTATCTGAAAGGAAGTTGTAGCAAGATGGGGTCAGTCTCTTCTGCCATGTCTGAAGGGAAAGGACAAGAGGAAATCACCTGAAGTTGTACCAAGGAAGGTCCAGTTTAGGTATTTAACTCCCTCCCCGCCAAACATTCACTTCAGCAGTGGTTAGACACTGGAATAAGTTGCCCAGGAAGGGGGTGGAGTCACTGTCTGGAAGTGTTCAATAGGTGCCTGGATGTGGCACTTGTGAAAGTAGTTCGGGGGTGCTAGAATAAATAATTCTGTTGGTGCTAGAAAAACAGTTGGATAACAGTTACTTTCACTTGGTTACATCTTTCCTTTTGTCACTTTTTGAGTCTTGGGGATGTGCCAAGTGTATCTGTCTCTGGATTGCTGTTTCAAAGATACTCATGAAGAATTCTTTTATAAAGTTTGATGACCATTTAAGCTTTGAAAGATTTTGTAATGCACTGATGTTGGTAAGAGACTATGTTTTCAGCATAATTAGTTTTAATCCATGTTTTTTTGATTAGGCAAATCAAAATACAATTTCTGAATTGGATTTACAATACTGTGGTAAAATAATGAGCGAGGTGGCATTTTTATTACAGTGCTAGTTTTATGGTAATTTAGTATAATCTCTTGAAATATAATAAGTTCTATAATTCTAGTTGTACCTGTGCTGAGCCAGGGAATGGACCAGATTACTTCCAGAGATCACTTGCAACTAAATGATTCTCTGATTAACCAAAGTGATTTCAACATTGGGAATATTTCATGTGCTCATATATGCATTTCACAAATTTCTCAGGTATGAGACATTCATTTCCCTTTCTACCGACATAAGAATTATCAGGCTTACGTTTGTGGCATTTTAAGTATAACAGGATGTTTATAGACTATTTTAAAGAAATGTTAACTTTTCATTTAGGCCCTGTACAATGCTAATTATGATTCCTGAAGGTATGTGATTATATGAACAGAATTTTGAAATAGAAGGGCCAAAAAAAGTATTTTTTACAAGTTTTAAGAAAGTTTTACCATAGAAATATGGCATAATGTAGTAATTGTAATTCTTACTTGTAAATATCTCACT
The DNA here is from genome assembly GCA_024500445.1 of Entomyzon cyanotis. Classification (NCBI taxonomy): domain Eukaryota; kingdom Metazoa; phylum Chordata; class Aves; order Passeriformes; family Meliphagidae; genus Entomyzon; species Entomyzon cyanotis. Next base: position 53,383,494 of record JAKEPQ010000871.1, read on the forward strand.
AAGCTGGGTTTATTACTGGTATTTGGACTTAATTGTGTCTGGTCTTTTCTTTGTTCAAACAGTTAAGAAATGAGTACTTTAAAATAAAGAATATTTTTCGGATACTAAATGAATATTTTTTTTCTAGAAAGCTATTATAGTAATTAGATTTATTTTATCTTCCCAAACACAAAGAATAATAAGGTCAGGTTGTTTTAAAAATTACATTACAGCTTTAATAGACATGAGTGATATTTAGAGATATGATTTGAATATTTAAAGATTGTCTTCAACTTTTATTTTAAGTTCACTGTTGGGCAACACCATATGGGGATCAAAGATTTGTGTAGTGGTTTTGACCCTTCTAGTGTTGTTCCAACATATCTTTTTATGGTGAATAACTAAATGTCAGTTTGAAACATAACTCATTAACTTCATCTTCAAGAACTACCCTGCCTTCTTATTCTACTTGAATAAGACACTTAGACAAAATTTGTAATATTAAAGATACAGTCATAACTGTCAACCATTAGGACAGTGATATATTACTACTACTACTGACTGTTATTTTCTTTACTGAGCTCTGTACATGTTAGGGTCTAAAAACTTTCAAAATTATACAGATGAAGTTTTTACTTTTTTTCTCCCCGCTGCTCTGCATGCATTAGAATTCAGAGAACCTGTACTTGGTTTCATAAATTAGTGTTCTAAATTCAGAAATTCTGAGGAAGTCTTCCTCAGAGTTGTAAGCTGAATCCTAGTGTCTCAACAGGAGGCAGAAAACTGATCAGTCTATATACGGCTTGTAATTTAATTCAGAGAAATCTTCTATTGGCAGTTATTGACTGTTGGGGTTTGAATCAGATTCAATGAAACAGGGAGACAGAAAAAAGGTAATGGGAATTATTGACATTCAGAATACTGATATTTCTGACAAAAGTACAAATTTTTTTGGTGCAGTGTAAAAATGCTAATATCACAGTCCAAAGGTCCCCAATGAGCCATAATGGGCAGAATTAATCTCCATGAGGCATTTTCTGAGACTTTCTACATATTCACATTTACCCTTGGTTCACGTTTTTAGATTATCTTTGCAATCACATAATGAAAAATGTTTTTAATAAAAAGAGGGAAGTGCTATTCTGTACAGCAATAGAGACAAAAAGAAAATCTACAACAAATGTTTTGATTGTAGCACTTCTGAGTAGTCTTTTATAACAATGGACAGTTTGTAGTAACAGAAACAAAACTGCACTGCAATTTTCTAGATAATACAGAATATATTGGAATATTAAGAAATGTTTAGTGCTATCATTTCACACTTTTTTGTCTGTGATGTATTTTTCTGTCATGTATTTTCCTTAAGAAAAAAGAAGTTTAATTTAAATTTAACTTCCTGAATATTAATATCAGAAAGATAAAATTAGTCTTATTGCAGCTGCCAGATTGTCTCCAGATTCAAATATATTTTCACACAAAGTAATATGCAAAACAGCTAAAGAATTAATATGCCAGTAAAACTTTTATTGAAATCATTAGAATATATCTTACTCTCTAAACCTATCTATAATCTTTTTATGGAGGTACAGTATATCCAGAGATGTAATTTAAGTATTTTTTTATTTAGCTAATAAAAATGTCTACCAAATAGACACTGATAGTGATAAAGAGAGAATCAAATAGGCTGGAAATGACATTATAGATCCATATTTAGAATTAATAACATTAGGGTAGTCTCAAATATATTTATTTCTTAGTATTGTTATCTGGATTTGTAATTCATAAAGAACCTTGGTTTTTTTTTCCTTTTAAAAAGTGATTAAAGGGCAAGAATATAAGCAGAATAAATCTTTATTATGTCACATCTGCATTTTGAAATGTTTCCTGAATAAATTATTACATGTAAAAATAGTGTTTCCTGTGACAGAAAAGCAAATGTTGAACTTTGAATTGGCATCAAACATATTTTATTTCATTTCACTCAGTCTTACTGGCAGTTTATGTCTCTTAAAAACAGGGGAATGAGAGCTGCACTATAAGGTCTTGACCATGTTACTAACAGTATTGAGTTCTTCCTTTAGACACAAACTAACTCTTGGGTAAAGTAAATGATGGGGGAAACCAAACAGAAAGAGCAGTGTTAGCGTGGAAAACACATAATCACTGAATGATTATATGCAGGTGCCTTTATTCGAGCTCGGGAAGCCGGGGTGTGACATCTACCCAAATCTGACTTCAACATGGATTTGAAGTGAACACAGTTTTATACCTTCCCTTACAGAACAGTGATGTAATCATATGTTAATTATCAACTTATCATTGTTCCATTGTTTCCCCCCAAGCATGACTTTAAGCCCCCCCATCTCCCACAGTATTTCTGATTTATATCACAGGTGCTAATCCGCATGATTTCACTAAAACAATCCCGATTCTCTAAGCAATCTCCGTGATCATGTCGCTGAGCCCCGTACATGTAGTGCCTACCTACCCTGTTCCTAAAGCCTATTTTTAACTAACATTTTAACCCAATGTTAACAGCAGGAGTTGTGGTACCAAACAAAAAATAACTTGACATTAACAGTTTTGTCTATTTCTACTCTTTATTTTTTTACTAGTGTCTTTTTAGTATCAGTGCATAAAGTTATTTACTCTCACCAGTGAGATGTACATATTTTAATTTCTTTATTCTTTGTTCAGATTTTAGAGAGATAAGAAGGCTATATATTTATCAGAACTCAGTTGTGCTTGGCAGAAATCAGGCACCTGTTCTGTATTTTCTTTCAGAGATAAACTTGACTTATTTTTAGTTTTAAGACTGACTAGCTTTGAACATAATTGCTTTTGTCTGCCTCCAGTTTTATTTTGTATTTTAAGAAAGGATAGAGATTAATTTGTGCACAAATTGATGCTGAAGATTTCATAGTGGTGTCTTAGCATCTTAGCTTTTCACCTTTCTTATTCAGCATATTGGAGATTGCCATTAAGGCAGCTTGTAGAAGATTTGCAGAGCAGAACAACTGAAATGTGGAAAAAGAAGTTATTCTCAAAACTGCTTTGTGCTCAGTTTCCTGGTGACTGTGGCTGTGGAACAAAAAATAAAAATTTCCTTACGTGCTAGATTTCAGCTTTACATGATACTTCTACATTTCCTGAAATCTATCACTTTTGAACACATAATACTAGCCAAGCTATTCAAGAACTGAAGATAACAAAAGTCCTTCCAAAATAAATTTTGCGGATGTATCATTTTAGTCCAAAAGCCTTGTATTGTTGACATTATAGCCATGCTACTTTGTAATATTCAGAAACACAGACAGAATACCTATGTGATTCATACTTTTCCTTCACTTATATTTCTGAAAACTAAATTATATCAACTATAAATATTTTTAAAAGGAAATAGTTTCTAGTTGGTTGATATCTTTCTTGAAGATTCAGGTCAAATTGACACAGCTTTGCAGTTGAGGTCTCATAAATGTTGATTAAAGAGAAAAAATGTCTCCCCATCTGTTGCAGACAGATGTATGCTCTTTCAAGATGTCTGAGTTTTTCACAGAGGTGACTGATGATTTGTGTTCAGCTAGTGCTCTGTTATGACATCCAGATCCTCTTCGAGAGAGCTGTTACCTGACTAGCTGTCACTCATTCTGTAACTGAGCAGTACATTACAGCTTTCAAAATGTAATGTCCTATTTAATGACACATTTCTTCTGCTCTTTTCTTTTTCTCTTTTTGTTGGTAAGGCAGTCTCACCAATTCTTTAATATCACTTTGCTTTCTAAACCTGTGTACTTGCATTCCTTCCCAGTGTGGAAACTTAAATATTAACATACAGTTTAATAGATGTCTCTATGCATCTATAAAATCTGAAGTTAAGAACACTAACTCCAAATAGAATTAAAAAATCCTACTAACAGTCGTTAAGTAATTATGTTTGGGGTTTTTTTTCCTGAAGAATCAGCAGTTAAGTAATCAGTTATTAGGTATCTAACTCATCAAGAAGTTGGACCAGCTCAGATCTAATAACTATTGTGACTGAAACCATAAGGGTGCACTATCTCCAGCTAGACTTAAAACACAAAGAGAAAGTAATGATGTTTTAATAATTTAAACATTTTAGCTAGTATCTTCTTAACCAAACTGCATTTCACATGTAGCTGTGTTCATTAATAGAGCTTACAGTACTGGCAGTGCCAGTTTACATGCAATAATGCAAATAATTTTGTTTCATGAACAATGTACAAGTGGGAGGTGCAGGGAAAAGAAAAGAGAGAAAATTGGAGACCTGATAAAGCAGATTAGCCAAAAGAAGTATTTTAGAAATGTTAATTTTTTTGTAATTGTTGTTTGGCACATGGGACAAGTATATTTTAAATGTCTAAAGTCGTTACAAATTAGAAATAAGTACACTAATTATTAAAAAATACTCATTATTAAAAGGAATACAGGGAAAGCAGTGGTAAGACTTTCAATAAGTGCCAAGGAAATATATGCAAATGAAATCCAAAGAGACTAAGTCAAATTTGACTTTAGACTTTGGTTTTAATATAGTAAAATTTTTGTTGATTTATATTTACAACATCTGGAAAAACAGGAGCAGAAGTCTATTAGAATAAATTGGCTATTAGGATAGATGGCAGTTGATAACACCTTGTTAGGAGTTTTATTATCTGCTTGTCACGAACGCCAAATTTGCCAAATGGTGTAGATTTATAAAAGAGGCAGATGTGGCAATTTTCATTGTAAAGCATTAAGTCACGGGTTAAAGAAAAATATAAATTTATATTTTCCCTCCATTTATTTCTTTCAAGTTTTCATGCATTTTGAAATCCAAATAAGTTATACAGATAGATCAAGGATTGACTGTGGAATAAGTTTACATGTCTGTGTGTATGTATGCAAATAAAAGAAAAATTAAGTAGTGCATACTCTTAGTGGGGAAAGTAATACTTTTAGATAGTAAGGTTTTGAATGGGAAAATCAGATGCTGGAAGTTAGTTTCTGTTTCCAAGGGGTTTCAGGTATGCCATATCTAGCCACAATGATTCTGATTAAAAGTTCTCTTATTCTCAAAATGCAATAGATCATGTCATGATAATTATGCTTGTGTAATTCTACTGTTTCATGTACATTTAGGCCATATAATTATAAAAACCAAAAACATATTTACATCTTATTTGGATTAAGCTTTTTAAAAGGTACACCTAGCTATGTCTTTGTTAAGATACAGGAAAGAGGAAAAACAGTTTTGTGACTAGATGACAGACAGATTTTTGAGACAAAGGCCAGTTTACAGCTTTTCACATCAGATTAAAAATGACCTTTGTAACTGTTTGAAATATGTAAACAACGACATTTACTATAAGGATGGTAGCAAGATGTTAGAAGTATTGATATTTATAGAAGTTTGTAAGCTTGTTCTGCTATAGAAATGCAAGTGGTCATCACCATTAATCATAGTACAATGGAAATGAAAGTGAAGGTTAAGCCATAGATATAAGAGAAATACAGTAAAATTTAATTTGCTAAGGCTGTATCTACTGTTATTTTCAGAACTCCTGAGTGCGAAATGGTAACTCAGGAAAAAAAAAAATCTGGTTCACAGACAAAGAGGAAGCTCACAATATATTTAAGTGAAGACAAAAATTGTTAGTGTAAGAGATCTTAACAGCTAAATTCAAGAAATACTATTAGTATACATCCAATTATTAGAGTAAAAGAATAGTGCATACAGAAGTCGCAGTATTTACTATATATGTATATTTTATGTGTATTAGATACTGGGTTTTTTGTCTGTTACTCTGAGAGCCAATTTTGTCAGCTCCACGTCTGCATTTCTTGATCTGTGAAGAGTGGTTTATAACTGTGGGGTATAGCTCTTGTAAAAGTCATAAATACCTCATTCTAATGGAATAACACCTTGTTATAGCTATCTGTATACAATTATGGTTGTACTTTGCAAAGATAAAATTAAATTAGTCATAGAGACCTGGTCAATAAGAGAAATCATTGTTGTAGAAATGAAGTAAAACAAAGCTGCAACTCTCCATAACTTCATACAGGGAAAATCTAACAACCACCACCAATTTGGAGGTCTTGAAAGTTCAGTGCAAGTACTGTGGCTTGTTACCAGGAATGGCAATACTGCATCACAGGGCTATCTGGTTATTAGGGAACCAGAGTAGCACAGTGAAGTCTTTTGTAATGGAGAGTTACTCTCTGAGACTGCCTGGGCATTCTAGTGGTGGTTGGGTATATTGTGACTTACTAGTATGCAGGTACATTTAAACTTATTGTGCATATTAGAAAACATCCACAGTATAAATAAGTGACTGGTTTAATGATATTTGCTTCTCTCACAGCATATATGAAATGGGTATAAGGTTTTGTATGTCTCAGCTAAAGGATGACAGCAAATATTTATTTCTCAGAAAGGAGTGGTAATACTGATTTATAGACGTGTAATGTATTTTGGAATGATCACTGCATTGTAAAAACTGAACAACCTCCCAGACCTAATGAAGCTGTTATGCATATTTGTCTGTCTGTATCCATTATGTGACCGTGTGTTAGTATACATGGACTATGTGGGATTTTTTATTTGTACAGGTAGGCAAAACTATTGTGTTTGGTGATACTAATTAGTTATATTCTGAAGTCCAAAATTGCTTTCTGCTATGTGTATCTGAAAATCTGTTGCATTTAATAATACACTTTCAGTGTCCATATCTCAAGTGAGCACTGAGACAGTTGGGAACATAGATCTCAGTGGGAAGGAGCAGGTGTGTGTTTTTTAAGGCTTTATCATTCATACACAAATCCAATTACATGTCAACAATGGATTTGATTCATGCCTGCTTTACCTCTTTTCATCTACAGTTACGCGTTTTACCAGGTCTCCAATCATCTGTGCCTTAAGTGACTGTCATGCATTTAACCATGTTTCTATTTCAGCTCATATGAGTGTCAGTCTCTTCAAGGATGTAGATTATCTGTATTTTGCATCAACAAGTGATACCTCCTGAGCAGAGAAGGAAGTTGTCATTTTTCTTGCTGCACTCCTTGTCAAATTTTAGTCATAAAAAAGACTGTGAGATGTTGAAATAATTAGAAGGTGGGAAGCCCCATGCTGTAATCAAATTTCCTTTCATCATCTCATTAAATTCTAAATGAAAAATTTGCAGATCCCACAGAATCAACATCAGGCAGATGGATTTTCTTTCTAGTTTTGTTACGGGACAACATGATTGTTTAAATTGTCTATAATTTTTTTCAGCAACTGGGGAGGAGAAGAAAAGGTTTAATTATTGAAATTTTGCATTATGTCACACAGCATGGCACAAACCTTGGGTACTATATGATTGCATGACTTACAGTTTTTCAGATGGCTGTGACTGATTTCTTTATTTGTTTGGATTTTTAAGTATGTTGGGGGGTACATCTGAGTTCATAATTTTGCTCTTGATTTGTTTTTGTAAAGTTCTGTGATTTCACGTAACTGATGTAATAATAAAACTCTTTGTACTATGGATATAAAACATTTTGTGACAGGGAAATAAATAAGTGAAAGACTGTTTTTAATTGAGAGCATGCAAATGAAACATCACAAGATCTAAATGTCTTTTGGCTTGCTCTTAATTTTGTTTCATGGAATGTTTCAACTGTTTTTGTAGAAGTTTTATATGGTAGAGGCAGCCCTTTGCCTCTCATATTGAAGCAATTTTGTTTAATTTGTACTTAAAATACATATTTAAAAAGGAAAGAAAACATAGCTATATAAAATCCACATTAATTTTACAGTTCTAATTTTCAGAATTATAATCACTAAGATTTGTCATGATAAAACAACTTGTGCAACCTGATATAATGTTAAACAAATGTCTTCTTCCTGACATCATTACAGAGCCTCTCCCCTTTCATATTTTTCTTTAAAGGTGCCTAGGCAATTGTGCCTGGATTCCTAAATACAGTTCTTTTATTAATTTCCATTGATGGCAGAATTGGGCAGGTCACATGATAGACCTTTTAGTATTCCTTTAGTCATTTAAGAGTGTCCTTCCCTCAGGAGGGGAAGTGGAGAGGGAGATGATGAGCTCTTCTCCCTGGGATTCAAGGATAGGACTTGTGGGAACAGTTCAGTGCTAGGGGAGGTTTAGCCTGGGCATCAGGAAGCATTTCTTTACCAAGAGGGTGGCCAAACACTGGAACAGGCTTCCTAAAGTGGTCCTAGAGTATGCCCCAAGCCTGTCATGTTTAAGAGGGTTCGAAAAATGCCTTGAATTATATGAGTCAACTTTAGGTCAGTCTGGAAGTGGTCAGGCAACTGGACAAGATGATTATTGTGTAGGTATCTTTCTACTGAACTATTCTATTCTATTCTATTCCATTCCATTCCATTCCATTCCATTCCATTCTATTCTACCTCTACCTGTTCTACCAAACCCTAATCTACATTATTCTGTCCTACCCCGTTATTCTCCCATCCTATTCTACATCTATCCTGTCCTATCCTATCTTGTCCTATCCTATCCTATCCCTGATAGCAAAGTCCATATTACATGTATTGCTATAACTTCTTGTCTTAAGGCAAAAAAGGTCACCAGTATGTTATTAAGCATAGAAGATGTCAAAGAACATTTATTCCACTTTAAATTTTGTTCTGTCGTGATAAAATTATATTTTTCAATTTCATTTCCAGTTTTAAAGACTTTATACTGTTTCTTGGTCAAATATTAAAAAGTAGTTCTAGCCTTCAGGGATATTTTGTGATTTGCTTTTGTTCTAAAGTGCTTGGACGCAGTTTTATAATGTTTTTTCAGGCTCTTTGTTACAGTGATGTTACTGTTGCTCAAAAAAGATCTGGTTTGTGAAGACTAAACCTGAACATGATTTATCAGAATGCTTCCCCCAGCCCCCTAAACTGCATTTCAGAGTCTTGTTCTTCATCTCTTTGAGATAAAATTATATAATGGCAGAATCAGAATTTATGCTAAATATGATAAATGCATGCAGTGCTTATACTTCATTACAGAAACAAAAGAAGAAATTGCAGGAACATCAGAACACTGGGATGTTAATTAGCTAAAAGAGGAAAAAGGGAAATATATAACTCCACCTAAGGCTTTTTGGTTTGGAAGTTTCATTGATATGCAAGTCAAATTTGAACTGTTCTTATATCTTAAAAGCTGCTTTGCTTGGTCACTGGGCCAGCTTGTCTGAAGTATGGTTTACATTGTATTAAATATTCTGGCCAATATATCTTCATGTTTCTATGTTGATAAGAATTTCAACAAGAATGTAAATAAGCACACATCTTTGGAAGCAAACTACTATTTAAAACTATCCCAAAAGGCTTTGAAATGCATCTTTAAATATATTCTTCCTTTTTCTCCTACTATTTTATTGACAGCACATTTTGCTATTGAGTATTTTTTTTTCAGGAGTAAATTATTTGTATGTTCTACACTGATTTTAAATTAAGTCATATAATACTGCAGAGGGAAAATTGCACGTATCCTTAACTACTATTCTCTTTACATTTTAATGGCATTTTTACATGATCTCCTTGTTGAATATTCATTACAGATGATGTCTTAGCAAACTGACAGAAACACTTCTGTTTACCCATTTGTAATTTGAATTAGACCCAGATAATGACTTCTGCCCAAATGTGTTCTTATGGGGTACTATTACCTGCATATTTGAGCAGATTGCCCTGTGGTTTTGATGCTAATGACCAGAGATCATCTTCACTGATTCTGGTATATTTTTTATCAGGTCAAGAACAATATTGGTCAAGAACAGCTCTACTCAAGTGCTTACAGATGCAAAGATATAAACCCAAGGTAGACTATATAAGAATCAGACCTGCAATCATTAAACCCAATCATATTTACCACTTTCTCTTAACACATATAATCCTCATGGCACCGGTCAAAAATAAATATATTAATTATCACCAAGGTGCAAGGGACATTTGCAACATAAGTATGGGATTTGAGAAAGTACATTCAGGTGTTGGAGGTTAGATTTTAAAGCTGAGGCAGGTAGACTTTTATTACCAAAAAGATTAAATATGTAATTAGGTTTTATGTTGTGCTTTTTATTTTTGGAAATTTAAATCATGAGAAGCATTGCTGAACAAGGTTCAAAATGTATGTGCTGTCATCACTATCATTATTTTTATGGCTTTTGGTAGAAAGGATTTTGTTTTTCCACCATGTTCACTAATAAGACATTAATATTTACTATAGTTGAATGCAAATATCTTCATAAGTGATTTTATTAGAAGTAATTTTAATGTTTCAATTCTCCTATATAGTTGCAGTGGGTTGATCTTGTCTGGCTGCCAGGTGCCCACCAAGCTGCTTTCTGGCTTCCCCTCCTCATCAGGACAGGGGAAGAAAATAAGATGGAAAAGCTCATGGGTCAGGAGATTGCTCACCAGTTAGGCAAAATAGACCCAACTTGGGGGAAGATTAATTTATAGACAATAAGAGTAGAATGGTGAGAAACAACAATAAAAACTTTTCCTCAAGTCTAACTCTTCTACAGCCTTCCTGACTGAATGGTGAAAGGGTGTGGGGAATGTGGGTTGCAGTCAATTTGTTAACAGCTCCTCTCTGCCACTCCTTCTTCACACTTGTTCCCTACTCTATTGCAGGGTCCCCTTTTTGGGGTACCTGTCATTCATAAACTGCTTGAATGTGGGTCCTTCCTGCAGGCCTCAGTTTATAGTTCCTTTCCTTTTTATTTTTTCATGTGAAAATGCAGTTGTAAATTACAAAGCTTAGTGTCACATCAGATTCTTACTACTTCGTAAACTGCAGGTTGAATTAAATTTTGGTTTACAAAAATAGTAACAATACAGGGAATTATTCAGAAAACAATTCGGTTTTTATTTCAAAATTGCACTTGGGACAACAAGGCATGTAGTTGTATCTTTTAAAAATACAGTAGGAAGAAAAGCTTCGGAGAAGATGCAGCTTTCGAAGTTAGTTTAAGTTATTCTGTTAATATGAATGTCAAAATTTCATAATAAATAAATCCTTGTTATTCATAATGTAAACACAGGGAAAACTTATTTGCCAGAATAAAGGAAAACTTTTTGTCCAGAATGAAGTTAACTTCAATATATTTAAACATTGTAGTGTATAACATTATCTAAATACTGTCCAGGTTTATGCAAAAACTTGGTGTCCTGATAATGCAATGTCCGTGTAATATTACTGCACTTTTATTACAGGGTTATACATTCAGCCATAGTTCCCTCATTCATATCATGTATATATGTTAAAAAAATTGTATGTATAAATGTATATATAAACAGTTTCTATGTTTTAACATTTTAATTAAGAGTTTTTTATATGAAGCACATTTTTTCTTATGACGTCAAACACTTCGGTACACCAGAGATTCAAGTCATTTGTCCATCCTCAAGTATCTGTTACTGTATGAGATGCTCAGGTATTCAGGGTGTTGCAAGCAAGGCTAATGTGTGTGACACAGAAAAATCCATATCCATATCCTTCTAGAGGGGCAGTTAGAAGTCAGTCAAGATTCAAAGACATCTTTTACGACAGAAAATATCTGAGGATATCTGGATTTAACCCAAAGAAACACTGTATGCAGACATACTGTTTAGTTTTCCTCTAAAATTCATTTCCATAAATACAACCTTCCATTAGTGCAGTAACATACCTGCTTTATCAGTGTTTCTAACTTGGCTCAGTATGGCTCAGACCTTTCCAGTCTCTATTCTAAATAGCATTAAACAGTAGCTGAACTCTAAGATTGTATACATTTCTAGCAAATTAATTTCAGTGTCACATTGTATTTTTCTGAGGCATTTCCTATATATTTTGGCATTTTCTTGTACCTGTGGAGGCTTTCCAGTAGTCACTTCAATTGCCTTTTTGCACCATAGAGTGTGATGGCAGGATCTGTCACCCTTCTAAACAAAATGGTTTGTGCTCTTGGAACTATTATGCCATAATAACAAGAAACCAACAAGTTCAAGTACTCCTCAAGGAAAACAGGTGTTTATGGACCTTTCTGCTGCTGTTGACAGGTGGTTAGTACTGAAGGAAATTATCTTTAAAATAAGTTTTATAGTGTTAGAATGCATGAAATAAAGGGTTTACCCAACGTGTTCAGCCAAAAAGATAATATTGGACTTAGAGCTTAGTTTGGTTACAAGGGTATGGGATTTCCCGTAGTTAATTTGTTGTTCAAGGTCCTGAATGGAAATCTGCTTTGTTATTTTGTTACTTTTATCTCCTAGCTATTCCACTGGCCCACATGTCATTGCAAAGGTGTTTGAATTCCCTCAGTGAATATTGTACAATGATTTTTGAGTTGGGACACACAGAATTCATTAGATTTTTATTTTTTAATTTTCTGAAATTTGAATATTTGTCATATTTGGTTCCTGTTTTACATGAAGTTTAAGTATGAATTAAAATGTCAGAAAATTCTTGAGGAATTATGCCCATATATGTTAGGTAAGTAATTTACAAGGGCTGCACAATAGTAGAGCTGAGATTTAGCACTTTGAATTTCCACATAGGGCACTGTCTAGGGAATAGTTTGTGTATAGATGCATGTGCATCTTTGATACTTAAACACTTCTTCACGTACCCTTTATTTCATGTGCTCTATCAAGCTTCATATGCACTTTGAATTAACAAAATTACCCTCCTCTTTAAAGACTTTAGGTAGTAAGACAACAGTCAAATGGGTCAAACCAGATATGTTTCTCCTGCTTAAAATTCTGGAGCAAAAAAAAATTGATGTGCCCTTTTAATAAGTTATGTTCTCAGCCTTTATTTAAGTCAGGGTTCTTGTCTAGCAATTCATGTGTTCTTAGTTAATGTGTAATTTGTTACTAACAAGAGCTAGCTGAAGCTTTTCATTTTCAAATTTAAAGAACAGTATTTTCAGACCTTGTTTTGAACAACAAATCTAAAAGTATTTCTTTAAAGTGTTTTGAAAAAGATTTTCAAAGATATAATAATCACAGTTTGAATTGTTTTTCATGAATGGCAAGTAAGTACAGTAATAGGTGCATGCTTTTTTTGCCTTCTTTTCCATTCAGTTAAAAAATGGCATACTGTTTCTTTAAAGCTTATATGTCCATATTTGTTTCCTACTGACAGTTGGAGCAGCAGCAGGAGCAAAAATTAAAGCCATATATTTGGCATTTTCCTTTGGCAGAAAATGAGAAATAGATCATCCTACTATATCAGAGAGTTGTCTAAAATTGCCCAAAAGCAATAAATTTCCAACTTTTAGTGTGAACATATGAATAATTATCTCCTCTTGCAATTCTGCTTTTTTTTTTTTTTGTTTTAATTTTATCTTTCAAACCTAAATCAAGTTGATTGATAATTAATTAAAAATATGGCTCACATAAATGTGAAACATTCATTGAGCTTTGGTATTTGACTTAAACTTTAATGCTGTAGCTATTCTGTGTACTTAGAAATGGCGACGTATTTGTATACATATCAAACAAACTGAAAAGAAGAAGGAAAATGTTTCAATGGTTAAGATGGTTAAGAGAAATTCGACATGTTTAGGCGCTATAGCTGAAGATTAAAATCTGACTTGGCAACAAGCTGCTTCTCTGACTGAGTAACAGATTGTGGCAGCTCTGTTAACTCTGAAATCATCATTCTGGGATTTTTTTTATGACTGTCTACAGAAGAAACAAAACTGTGTTTAATAATGTGCTCATTCCCTTACTGTGGATGTATTTAAATTCCTTAAATGCATGATTAGTTATAGATCTATTTTACATAATCAACAGCTCCCACTAAAAATGACTCTTCATAGTATCAAGAATTATATTATTCTCATTTTTGTAATTAATTATCTATTTTTTATAATTTTAGTTTCCAGCCACTCTATGTCCATTCTTTTTGCCTATATACATCATCAGAAAGTTCTTTGACATAGTCTAAGTTTAGTGTCAAATCACTTGTTAACTTTTACTATATAAACAAAATAAACTGATTTTTCTTAAGATTGTTCTTATTGTTTCCTTCTAAGGATCTCCAGTTATTTGACCTTAATTAACTTGCTGAGGATGGGCTGTGTTGGATGTGGCAAGTACATTTGAAATGATCTATGTTACTATTGGCAATCTGAAGAAAGACAAGCAGTGGGGAAAAACAATCTGTGTTTACTTACCTGAGAAATGTTCCAGGCATGGAGCACTCAGCTGGTGACAGTCATTGTAAAACACACTGTTGGATTTTTAAATTATTATTGCTATTTGTAATTTTACATTTTTTTCCTCCTTTTATTTTTAAACAGCATCAGCACTTTTGGTTTTACATTATTCCTATTATATGATCTATTATTACTGTTATTTCCTTCTTATCCTTATTTAATTTCTACAAGGTGCGGTTATTAGGTTCATTTTCAAGTCATTCGTAGGGGCTATAAGGAAAATAAATTCCTGAGAATGAGAAATATAAATTATAATGTCAATATTGAAAAATAAGCAAATTTCTTTTTAAAATTGCTTTTTAAGTGACTGCAATTGTTGGATAATGGTAGTGTCAAAAGCCTTCAACATTTCTTTAAAATAATCAACAGGATAATCCAAGTGTTTTAAATAAATTTGCAATCATTCAACAAAAACTGGAGGAATTAAAATTTTACAGGACAGGCCCTTCTATTTAGCATAAAGTTTATTTTGTCTGGTTGGAGCCTATTTCAACCTGGGAGTTATGAGTTACTCATTTTGCATTTTATTAATTGCTGCTGTACCTATGCCAAATTATGACTAATACTGCTGGGATAAATAGTTTACATTTTTTTAAGGGCTTTGAGGAAAAATAAATAACTTGATTTATAAAGGAATATGAAAAAAAGTTATTCCATCTTTCACAATTAATCATCCATAAGTGTTACCTTGTTTTATTATTATTTGTAGTCAGTTTCTTATGTTTCCTATTCCTCTGGATTTTGGCCATGATTACAGTGACTCTTTAGACTTCAAGAGATACCGCTATAGCAGGGGTGTGCTAGGGAAAGAGCATGGTTTTGAAAGTTTTGAGAATACTGGATTTGTGAATGTGTTCTCTAATACTGGTAACATCTTTTGACATTGCTTCCATATTATGTTGTTCTTTAGGTGAAAAGGATGCTCCAAACCCTGGTTTAAAGCTCTAGTTTTAGCATCTGGCTGCATTCTTCTAGAAATTAAAAAAACCCAATATTTAGGAATTGGAAAGACTATAGCAATATTTCCATGTTTGTGTCTATAGCAATGCTTGCTTTTGCTTTCAAATCCCTTTAAGCATGTGGTGTCCGTAAAAGAAATGACAGTCAAAAAATTTTGATTATTGTTCATGTTACTTTCAATTTTTGCCATAGAAACAGGGAAAAGATACAAAGTAGGAAAATACTGTTATATTTGAAGCTAGTATGTGAATGAAATGGAAGAGCCTCTAACAGCTGCAAACAGCTTTCATAAAAAGCCTTTATAACTAATACATTTCCTATTTATTATTTTAAAATTTCTGATCATGGATGTTCAAGACTATTTCCCTGATCTTAGTGTATGGTACTGTAGTTTTTTTCAGGAAACAAATTGTCTCATTGCATTTTCTTATCTTTCAGAGACATTTCTTCAAGCAGGCCCTGGGGTTTTTTTTGGTTTTTTGGGGATTTTTTTGGTGGTTTTTTTTTTTTTTTGTTCAGTTTGATTTGGTTTGGCTTGGTTTGGTTTGGGGTTTTTTTTTGGGGGGGGAGGTGCGACATGTTTTTACTAGTACGTTTTCTCTGTTTTGAAGTTGTTTGCTAAATCTGCTTGTAAATATAAGAGACATCTTATGGGGAGTTCTCCTGTCTTCTTGCATCTTAAAATTCTTTGCTCTTACTTTTTACTTTCTATTTACTCTACTGAATGCATAAATTTCTAACATATCTCAGTAATAATAAAATAGGTCTTATTAGTAGTGAAAAGAGTGTGCACACCTTGGAGATGTAGCATTGCCATGTGCCCTATTGCTTCTTCCAGGCAGAGTGTCCATACAGGCATTTCTTACATGTCTGCTACCTCTATCCATTGCATGCAATAGCAGTTATGCCAGCAGAAATATAAAGTATGGGAGTATCTAGGATAAAGGAAAATGTTTTGAATGAAAAAGTAATCATGACAGGAAATTCACTTGCAGAGCTTTCATATAGGTACCTCCTTCGGTGTGTCATATTTTTAAGCTTTTTCTTGTTTTCACAGTCTATTTATCTAGTAAGAAGTAATCATTCTAAATTGCTTATAAAGGAATTTTGTCTCATGTCTATTTTCAGAAAGCAAATAGGATCATTCTTCTGTAAGAAGAATATAACTGATCATCCAGAAATAAATATAATATGTTTGGAAGGAATTTTTGCATTTCCAGTTTTTCTGTATGAAAATTAATTCTTTTCTTCATTTAATCAGTTCATATTAAGCATATCTAGTGGTGATGATCAAATTAGCATTACTGGAACTTTTAATTGCAAAACAAGATTGAATCTGGATAAGCACCTCAGAGCTGCTTTTTTCCTCCCTCCGTGTATAAATCAGTATTGTTTAACCACATATGTGGTATACTGTGGTACGTTGTGGTATATTGTGATATTATTCAATCCATATACCTGAGGGAATGGCCTGAAGTTGTGCCTGGGGAGGTTTAGGCTGGATGTTGGGGAAAGGCGCTTCACCCAGAGGGTGACTGGGCACTGGAACAGCTCCCAGGGAAGTGGTCACAGCACCAGCCTGACAGAGTTCAAGAAATGTTTGTACAGTGGTCTCAGGCACGTGGTGTGACTTTTGGGGCTGTCTTGTGCAGGGCCAGAACTCAACTCCATGATCTTTGTGGGTTCTTTCCAACTCAGGAGATTTTATGACAGAAAAGTGTCATTTTCTGTCCACTGACTGTGAAAAGAGCAATGATTAGACCCGGTGCTCACTGTTTACATGGTAAAATTTAGGGTTTGTGAGTCATATTGAAGGAATATAAGTTAGACCTCTTTACTCTCAACCAGTTGAAGGTCTTTCTAAAAGATTATATGTGTTAGCATAGAATAACAATTATCATGGAAACGAAGATAACAAGTTTTTTTTTTAGAGTGTGTAATATATCTTCACAGTATATTTGCCATAAAGGAATGTTTCTTATGACATTTCCTGTATGCTTAGCCAGAAGCCTAAAACTGTCATTTTTGGTTTATATCCAATTACTTTTTTTCTTCCTAGCTTGTTTTATTTTTAAAGACGTGAACATCCATATTTGTTTTTAAATTGTAGTTCAAAAGAATTTGTGAGTCTAATGAAATGTATTATTTAAATAATACATTACTATGTATCTTCATGGAATATTCTATCAGGTTTCCTCCTCCATATGTAATAATAATTGCATTAAAAGTCTTACACTTATTTTTCTTGCCAGGAGCAACTCTCCTTTCATGCTTCTACATATTTTTTTGCTTTACTGTGTCTTTATTAGTCTTGATTTAATAATCAAGACTATTTTGAATGTTAACCACTGATATAATCTAGGAATACTAGAAGGTATATTAGGAGCAGATGGAAATGTCTATTCTTTTACCTGAAGCATATTGCCTGAAATTCTTTGATTATTAAAACAATGGACAGCCGAAGCATGAGATCCAAGCAGCAGGAGTTTAGGAAAGGCGGGTCCAACCTGATCTGCTTTTAGGTGACCCACCTAGTGGATGAGGGAAAGGCTCTGGGTTTTGTCTGCCTGTAGGCTTATCTTCAGGTTGCAAACAGAAGCAGCACAGTACAATGTAAAGATTACCCACTCCAGTAGTGTAAATTCCTCTCTAAGGTTCATTGTACTAGGCTTTTCCAGTTCAAACACAGAGAAATGAGATGGGCTGGCTTTCTATTTTTAGTACTGAGGAGGTTTAGATTACTAACTTAGCTTGCATGGTGCTTTTTTACAGGGCTAAAATTTGATTGAGATGAATTCTGCCTTGATGGCCACATAGAAATAAACTTAAGTGGATAGAAAACAGTTTTTTCATGGGTTGCTGCCAAATGACAGCATAATAAGGCTTGTTCTGAAAGCTCAAATCTGACCCAAGTATTGGTTTTGTCCACAAAACAGTAGAAAAATTAACTGCATTACATGCAATGGCTGATGTTGTCTGAAAGTGTACCCAGGGATATCAACAAAAGTTAGTATAAAGATAAAATGAATAATTTTGTGGAAAATCACTGACTGCACTTTCATGCCAAGTTGTTTGCAGAGGCCTTTGTTTCAAATTACAGAAAGGTACAATGTCCTGACATATGTATACATATGTATCAGCTGCAACTACTCGCCAATACTGAACTCTAATAAAATTGCTTGTCTTAGGAGTGTTCTTTTACACAAAACTAAGTCCTTATCTTATAAAATTACAGTTTCATAAATACCTTTTCAAAGAATTCTGAGACATACATTTGTAATTTTCTTGGCAGTTGATGACTCAACATTGTGTGGAATCACAGTTTAATGTTAGTCATTTATGCAGGGAAATTTGTACTTTTGCATTTCTGTGCCCCAGCCTCCTCCATCATTTTATGAATTGATAGTTCATACATGCAATTTGTTATTATGTAAGTCAACAGATAAGAATGTTTTAATATACTTCCAATACTAGCTATATAATTCTTATACAGCTAGTACAGTTTGAAAAAAAAAGAAAATATTTTTTACTTCAGTAATGAGCAATTATCACCAGTTAGAGGTGACTGGCGTCTGAGTATATAATACCTCAAATGCATTATGGCTGTGACTTGCTCCTAAGTATTAGAAAGCACAGAAGTTTCTGCACGTGTGCTCTTTCGAGGTATCTTTCAAAAATAAAATCAGACTAACTGAAATAATTATTGCTTCATGACTTGATTTATAGTAGCCAAGCAATTCAAGAATGGAACAGATAATGTGTGGATATGTTTTGAAGTAACTGAGTTATTTAATTTTAATAGGTCATAAAGCTTGCTTTTGAAGAGTTTGAACTGGAAAGAGGCTATGATACTCTTACTGTTGGAGATGCTGGGAAAGTTGGTGATACCAGAACAGTGTTGTATGTGTAAGTACAGAACATCAAAATTTTTCCTTGGAAATTTGCTGTCATGTTGTTTCTTCCAGGTCAGGTTATATCTACTTTGCAATTTTAATGTATGGATTTGTTTATTAATGTAAGCTTAAAATTCAAGTATTGTCAAAGAACATTATTCATTACAAAATTCGTTCCAAATCCTTAGTAGTGTCTTGTTAATATTAGGGACTAAAACCTGCAAATTAAATTTAAAAAAAAAAGCTTCCTTGAAAAAACAATAACTACTTGTATAAGTGTAATATTATTCAAGAGCAATTTAGGGAATAAAAAATAAAAGGCTTGGATTTCAGCAAACAGAAAATACAACTTGTGTAAAATAAATAAGGCATTGATTAATTTCAAAATTTGTATATTTTAAATTGGATTTGTGTACAAGATTTTAATGAAAATTTAAATATGCTTTATGGAATGATAAAATACAATGTAATATATTGAAAGTGTTGGAATTTAGATAAATTTGAAGGAAAATTCCAGACTAGATAACTTCTCTTAATATAAAGCTCTTCAATACTGTCTGGACTAATGGAAAGAATAGAACCCTGTACAGATTAATTAATCTCATCTACCTTAACCATCTCATTTCTGTTGCATATGCTCATTTTTTCTTACTGCATAATGACTGCTTGTGGTTGCAAGATATTTTGGCTATAGCTTTTAGAGGGTTAAGTCATCGTATGAATCCTGATCACCAAACACAAAACAAAATTACAGGGTTAAGAAATTATCAAAGACTAAATAAGAGAAACTAGCAGCATTTATGTAATAATAACATTTTTTGACATTGCATAAAATCTGTTGCATAATGACAGTATTTAACACATTTGATAAAAAGAATCCATGATAATTTTATATTTTGAGGGGCTTTTAATCCATATAAATACTGGCAATGTTTCCTTTATTTAATTATAAGAAATGGGTACTCTTAACACCGACAAATTTTATTTTAAATTATTAGAACATTTTTTCAGGGACAAATCCAAGGACAATAATTTCATTGTATGTATTGGTTTATGAATTTGTAAATTTATTAATGGCTAATTCCTGAACTGTGATATCAGAGTTCTTAGAAAACCCCCTGTTTAATTTGGCTTAAAGGGTATGACTGGACAATTATTGAATTATTTGCGCAATGCTTGTGTTTCTTGGGTTGCAATACCAAGTAGCTGTTACTGAGTAGATTGAATTCTGTATTTTGAGTACTTGAAAAAGAAAAAAGAAAAACCAAACCACAAAAAAAACCCCAGCAACAACAACCTGTTTTGAGAGCTTACACTTTATACTAACAAGAAAAACATGAACTGGGAATGGATTTCCACACCTAAGTTTATTTTTTCTTGTATAATGCAACGGTCATTCTGGTGATGTTGATTTAACTACCTCTAACTATGACAAAAGGGTTTGCATTTTTGAATTGGGATACATATTTGCTCATAGAGATTGCAGAACTCCTTAAGAGTCAAGTTTTTAAGTAGTAAATTTGCTATCCCAGACTGTTAATTCTGTTTGCTACACTCTGCGTTACTTCATGTGTCAAATCTCGCTTGTTTAAAATTACATACCAATTAATGGTCAAATTTCTTTTTTTTTTTGCCCTTCCATTTGAAGCCATTTAGCCTGTGACTACCTCTTCCACATTTATTTTCCATGACTGCACAAAAAATAAAAATAAAATTAAAATATCAAAAATATTATTTTCTCATATTAATTGCTTTTTTTTATTATCCTAAGAAGACAGCACCCCATAATAACATCACCTCCTATAACTTTTTTTCACATAAGTAACACTTTAAAGATCCTGTAGCAAACATTCCCTTCTGAATCTCTCACTGGAATTTCTGGAACTAGTACAATGTTCTTATTGGAGACATGCAGTGCTTCTAACCATTTCTTCAGTGTATTTTTTTGACTAAAATAGCAACTGTTTTACCCCTATTAGTCCAAAGCCTATCACTTAGGATTATAGTACAATGTTGGCCCTACCATCTTTGCTGTAAATTTTATGTTTGATGAAAGTGATGTCTGTGAGATTAAATTTATCTGCCTTTTGGGTTGCAAAATTTGCATTACTCTGAAAATCATTTGAGAAACTAAGTGATTAATAACTGAAATATACTGGAAATATAGGAAGGCCCAAACATGAAACTATAGTCTCACAATAATTAATAATGAATCTGAATTTCTATTGAGACAGTGTTCTTGAAGTTATTAAACACTGGATTGTATCATGCATTATGGAATATGTTCTATTTAAACAGCATCACAGATATGCATAATTTCTCTTGCTTTTCAGAAAGGTCTTCCATGAATGCAAAGTAACATCCCTCATAAAACATTAGGTCCACTTGTAGAGTACATTATCATGAGAAAGTTTATAACTAAATGTCAGAGTCATTTTCTTAGCAAAATTTTTTATTAGTTGGTTTTAGTAACATCTGTTACATTTAATGAGCTTTGAGCAGCACCTTGCAGGGTTTTTTTTTCATCCTGGGAGAACAAAGGAGCTTACAGCAAAAACTTTTCTGGCTAGATTTAATTTCTAAATTTCTTAGGATATCTTAAAAAAATAATACAATTTTTATTACACTCTTCAAGCTTCTGTTGGCAGACTTAAAAGCCAGTATTTCTGCAGAAATGCTACAGAATATTACTATAGCATTTGATTCTAAAACTTCATAGCTTTTACGATTTAGTTTGAACATAATATGCTAAAATAAATGTCTTTCTAAATTCAAACCTAATTCTAAGTATTTGAGCCTTTCAGCTTTATTATGAGCTCAGTTTATAAGCCAGTCATCCTATGAACACTGGAACTGGTTAGAGGCAGGTCAGTAGATAGGGGACCTTTAAATACTTTATGGAAAGAAGGTTGAGGGAGTTGAGGATCATGATATGTAAGTGATCTGTCCTGGTACAAGCTTTCTATAATGTCCAAACTCTCATCCGTTAGCAATTATCTGCATAACCTCAAAGCTGTAGCCGTGCTGCTCAAGGAGAATGTGAAAGAATACTGATGTTTAAAAGGGAGAAAGAAAGAAAGAGAAAGGGAGAAAGAGGGAAAGGAAAGGAAAGGAGAAAGGAAAGGAAAGGAGAAAGGAAAGGAAAGGAGAAAGGAAAGGAAAGGAGAAAGGAAAGGAAAGGAAAGGAAAGGAAAGGAAAGGAAAGGAAAGGAAAGGAAAGGAAAGGAAAGGAAAGGAAAGGAAAGGAAAGGAAAGGAAAGGAAAGGAAAGGAAAGGAAAGGAAAGGAAAGGAAAGGAAAGGAAAGGAAAGGAAAGGAAAGGAAAGGGGTTTATTTTTTGGATGAAATAGGGAAAATAATTAGGAGAAGTATTTTAAGTTCATGAATGATAGCACTGAGATTATACAAAACCCAATATACTTTGATGAAGAGCAAATTATTTCAAATCAATTTTATGCATTTCTGTGACAGTCTAATTGGCATACTGATTAAGGATCTGTTGGGTTTTAATTTATTAAAATATTTAATTTTAGTATTTATAGTAAACCTTTTTAAAAACCTAATCACCAACAGCTTAATTAATTAAAGGGGAATATTCCAGTCAGTTTTATGATTTTTAACAATTGCTTCATCTGGAATCCTTACTTGTTGGAAAATATAGTAATCTTCATGGATTATGTATGCTGAGATGTTTAGCTCTGGAAAACAGTAGTACAACTTACTTAACAGTAATCTAAATATGTTTAGGTTATAAAGTTTTGAATGCAGTTATTTCTCATATTTAACAGAGTTTGGCTAGAACTAGTGACTACCCTTGCAAAATAAATCATTAGTGGTCATTATATGTGAGTTGAAGCTTATCAGAATGTTTCCTGCAATGGCCTGATTTCTGTTTTTGAATACTTGTATGTTGAACTAACACATTGCTTTAGAAAGTCTGCTTTGCCTCCTGATCCTATGATTTGTTTTTCTTGCAGCTGTAACATTAAAACTTTTTTTTTTTATGATTCCCTGAAAAAATTAATCTTTCAACTTTACCTGTACAGAAAACTGGGTTTTTTTTCTCCAATACAAAGAAAAAACTGTAGATTAGTGATTCAAACCCAGTTACTTATGACAGCTATTTCATTGCATAGTAAAATCATCCATGGTAGTAAAATGCTTTTTAGTAAACCTTTATCCTTTTCTTCTATTCCGACGAAGTTTGGAAACGTAATGGGAGCTTGAAAAACAGCCTACCTTTTCATAACTGGTAAAAACCCAGTATTTCTGGTCCTGGAGATCATTCTTAGTTGCTTGGATCTGGCTTCTTTTGGATAACTAAGCAGAGAGCAAACTGTTGCAAAAATTTGCTTTCTCTTAGAGTTGCCTTTTCTGACCTGTGATGTGTTTGGAGTAGTGAGAAGCTTAGCTTAAGTTTGCCTCAACATTTTTAATTTCCTTTATGTAGAGATAACTGAGGATGGTTTGTTTCCACACAAAATGAGGTTAGCAGCAGCCAATCTGCCTGAATGGCTGGTCTGCAAGTCTCTGATCTTGAACTTGCAGATGATCTGGTATTGGAATGATTACAGACTGGGACAAAGAGTCAGAGTCAGAAACAGCATTTGTGGGTAGATAAACCTACATTCCCTATACCTTTTATCTACCCTATCTGCCATCCTCCTTGTTGAAGGATATAGTTCTATATAGGGAGTATTCTCAAGGAGTAAAACCAAATAAAAACAGCAACAAAAACCCAACCAAACCTTTAAACATAAGAAAAAAATCTCAAACAAAACCAAAACGAGCAAACAAACAAAAAACACACCAAAAACTCCACCAGACACAAAACTACCACCACCACAAAAACCCCATTTTGCTATTTATTGATTTCTGCTTTTGGCTTCTTTTCGCATTTTTTGGGGGTTTTATTTTCTCCCACTTCCTTCCCTTCACCTTCCAAAAGTCTTGGCCCTCTTCCTAAATGCCCTGTATGTGAATCTGAGGAAGTGATTGTATTTTGGCTGGTTCATATCTACCATCTATGGACAGCCACTGGCATTTTGAAAGGAGATGACTCTGTCTGTTTGATGTGTTTACCTTATTCAGTTGAAGCCTTTTATTTGCTGAGGTTTTTTTTTTTTTAATTTTGCCTTTTTTTTTTTTGTTTGCATGCTGCGGAGACATTTATATAGATTAAAAGTATTCCATTGTACTCATTAAGACTTAGAATTTCAGGGGTCATCTTATCTATGTTCAGAAACTATCAGTGGAGGTCTCATACAATAATCAGATTACTGAGTATAAAGAGAGCCATTTAAACAGTTGTTAGTTGTTAATATAGTAGGTTTGCACATCTGAATAGCCATTAAGAAATTCTTGCAGAAAAAGCCACAAGTTTGTAGTTGTCTTTGAATGTATATGCAATCTTGACATTTTCTTTCTTTATATATCTATTTCTGCAGGCATCTCCTAAACTACTTTTGTTTATATTACACACTGTCTGGTGAGGTATCTTCCTTTCCTAGGCTACCTGTATTATTAACTTAAATAAATGTCACAACTTTATCAAAAAACATTATTTTATCAGCAAGAGAATATTGAGTATTCTGACTATAACCTAGCATCTCTTTGAACCTGTGCAGTTCCTAATTAGTTTGGTAAGCAGCTCAATTTTCAGACTAAGCAGCTGCTTTATTTTCATTCTTACACAGGTCAAATGAGCAACCTAGCTACATATCACTGTGTCTTAATTTCCTTACTTATCCAGGCTAAGCAGTGTTTGTGTGTTTGCATATGCTGAGCTATAATGGATTTATTTTATTTTTCTCTTTTTCTGCATCTATAGTATCATAATAATCAACTACTTACTAACAGGTCATAACCAGAAATCTTACAGATCATGTTACAGGAAACTCAGCCACTGTTGCAGCAGTTCCAGGTGGATGTCCAGTAGTAATTAGTAAGGCCATTCCACTCACGAAGATTGTGTTTTTTAATTTTATTTTCAATATATCAGAGTAAGAACTCAAAATTATTGTACATATGGGATATACAGTCTCTTGTTCATAACCTTGATGGAAGACAGAGAGAATTCCTGTAACTTGCCTCATGGTTCCTTAGTTCTTACCTTGTTTCTGCTCAGCCTGTCTTTCCATTATGTCTTTGTATTTAACTTGTAATAGCATTAACATCTGGTTTATTATATTTAAACAATATGTTTGTGGAATAAGCCATTCACTGTTTTCTTGAGAAGTTCTGCTTCTGGGACATCTTATCTCTGTTTGACACAGTATTAGTTTTACTTATCTCACGCCTATTTGTTATGCATAATCAAGGCTGAGGGTTGGAAGACAGACAATTTTTTGGTTAGTATCTGATAACAGTTTAAATAGCGAGATTTTGCATCTGCTTTCTGTGTGTGACTTTTCCCACTACTTTTTGTAAACTGTGTAGCTATCACCAGGATTTGAATGGTTGCTCAGGACTAGAACCCGATTCTACAGTTTTTCACACTTAAGAAGCAATCTTTTTCTTAATGATTCTTTTTGAAACACAACTTTTTGATACCAGAATTATAGATGTGTAAGTGATGTTACTGAGAAGCACTAAAGTTTTGTGGTGGGATTCATCAATTTGCCTTGTATGTACTTATCTGTACATAGCTATCACACATTAGTGTGTGAGAAACAGCAGTTTCCCCTGAAATTTGGGAGATCATTGTGACTTGTTTGAATGGGGTAGATGTGATTGTACTAAGTTCTAGATACATAGGCTATAAGTCATGTAAAGCAATTTCCTTCACTTTTACAAAGCATGGCAGAAAAGCGATACTTACCTGAACACGTGAAAACTAATTCACAGTCACTCACATCTCTTACAGCTTAACTACTCAATGGAAGCTTTAGGTAGGAACAGCTTTATTAGAAGTGTTTAATCATTGTTGAATGCAGTCATTCAAAATATTTTTTTCTATTACTTCACATTGTTCTATTTTGTATAGAATAGTTAATTTTATCAAAAAACCAGCTGATCAGAACAGTAGGATATGAATAGTTTAAAAGCCTGTGGTTTGTGGTAATGGTAGAGGTGGTGGTAGTAGCAGTAGTAGTGATAGTTGTAATTTATGCCTCTGCAAATGACTTTGCCATTTATCCTACATACAGACTCACTGGATCTAGTGTTCCTGATCTTATTGTGAGCATGAGCAACCAGATGTGGCTTCATTTACAATCTGATGACAGCATTGGCTCACCAGGATTCAAAGCTGTTTATCAAGGTATGAGCTAAATTAATTTTTTAAACTTATGTTGTAACTTACTTCATTATACCCCAACAAATTAATTTCAAATCATTGTTTAGTCCTTTCACAAACTTAGAGCTTTGATAATGTCTCTATTGTCAATTAATTATTAATGAAGACAAGGATTTGCCAATACCTGCAAAATAACTAAAAATATTTGCAAGTAAAAATGAAAGTTATTGTTTTAATACTTTTTGCTGGCAGGTCAATAGAGACTAAAAATTTCTATCATATGTGAAAAGTCTTAAATTTTACGTTCTGCTAACCTGTATCACATTGGATACTATTTAAAAATTACTGTTAATACTCTCAGACTGGGGGAGTTTTAAAACTTGTTTTCATGCCTCACTGCGAATCTTCACAGACATAAGTTAAAATTAGTATTTAATGAAAACAACAGAACAGATATATTGTATATGTTTGTGGAAATTAAGAAGATGTATAGAATTGTGGAAATTTAACTGAAAAAGAATGATCTAAGTTACCCTAGCCTCATTTGTGTTGCTTCTGTCTCAAAGAAATGAGAGCCTTTGCAACATAAACATCTTTAATTTTATTTGACTGTGTGAAGTTCAGTACCTTCTGAAGTTGATTAATTCTGTTTAAATATACCTGCTATCTCTTATTATGCTTGCATGTATTGATTTTTTTTTCATTTTAATAGGTTGCATATACCTGCAGCTAGAAAGAGCTCTTTCTTATTAACATATGGTATCATTTTTTGTTAATTTCCATGTTAATTAGTTCACCTTAAGGCTGAGGGAAAACATTTGGTACTATTTTCAATAGTTCCTTATGGGCACATATGATGAAAATAATTTGATAATAATCTTGTCAAAATTAGTTTTGTACAAAAGATGCTGCAAAACATTGAGAGACTGTTTACTGTTCAGTAGCTGAAAGTAACTGAATTGGAAGAGTGGGAGTGGTCCTTAAACATTTTCCATAAACTGAAGTACCCTAAGTGTTTCACTTCACTTCTAGTTACCTTTTTGCTGCAATACCAAAACAGGCAAAATAAAATGTGAAAAGTTATGGAGGTGTAACTTCAAGTTTAGCAAGCTATGCATTTATTGAACTAAGGACATTAGACATGCTTGCCTGAGCAGTTTTTAGAAGTAGGGTCTGTGGCTGGTGATGTACTGTGAACGTCAAAAGGAAGAAGAAGAGGAAATGTTCCCCAGTGGTCAGCCAGGAAACATGGTGTTGCTTCTCCACACCATTTTTCTACTAGTGGTCTCTCCGTTAAAGCAGGTGGTGATCATAGCAGTGATTAGGGTTGTATTTCCACCATGATTTTTCCTAGCATTGTATTTCTTTGGGACTCTCTCAAGCTCACTCTTGGTCATTCCCACTCACGGTACTGATTGGAGCATGCTAATTAGATCAACTATTGTACATTCATAGTTTAAGTTTCCATGTGCATATATTGCAAGATAATATTTGAGTGTTTTAATTTTTTTTTATGCACCATGTTTTGGTTTTCTTTAACGTGCCCTGAAATCAACAAAAGAAGGAAGAAGAAGAGAAAGAAGGGGGGATTTTCATGAGGGTGGCATTGGCTTCCCATGAGAATCCTCCATACCAACACTACTGAGATTTGCAGGTCCATGGCCATGAGAATATATGAGAACAAGGAAAATCACAGAGGCTCTTGAAACACTATCACAGTTGCTTAAGTGGGATGTTACAGAGCTGTGAATGAAAAAGCAGATGCAGGCCTGGAGCCCTTCTATGGCTAAGACACTAAAGAATCTTAAGACATTGTGCTACACATCAATCCTGTATAATTACACAGCTCAAGTATGTTTTATTGCATGAGTACAATCACATACACTTTATCTAAATTAATCTTACCCTTTCTCATCCCTTCTTTCATGGTTTCATCTTTCATACTTGTGTCGTTTCTAGGTCTATGTTTAGACAATATACTGTCTTTATAGAACCCATTTGCAAAATACATTAAGTGGAAATAGTGATTATATAGTGGAGAGAGAGTGTTGGCACAAGTTATGGATCTGACACTTTACACTGTTTCTTCAAACCAAAATGATGAACTTTATCTTCTTGTACCCATATGAAAAATGTCAGAAATTGAAATTATATCTATATCTATATCTATATATCAGCTGATTTATTTTTCTCCTATAATTTCTTTCTGGTATTTCTAATGTAAATTCATCTGTTTTCATTTCGGTTTTGTGCAATGAAAATATTTTATTTATGGAGTTCATCCTCTTACTTCTGGGGACTTTCTGAAAACACTTGAAGTATACACTGTGTGTTTTGCATTAGTAGTCACATCTCTTCTGTAAAGTATATTGTTACCATTTGACAGTTGGATTTTGGCTTTCCAACCATTTGTGACTTATTCTGTGCTTTTCTTCAGTTTTGCAAGTTAATTTCAGAATTCTAAAGTGTGAAACATTTACAAGTTCAAAAGTACAGTAAACATTTTGAGATAAAGGTGAATTGTAACTTTTTTTCTCTCTTTCATGTCAATGTTCTCATTAGTTTTATTAGAATTTTCTCATCTTTTATTGTTGATGAAACTTTTATCCATCTGCACTCTCAATTAATTTCCTGCTTTAGGCTAAGTGTACCGCATAAACCTCTATCGTGTCACAAGATGCCTCAATAAATCTCCTTCCCATTGTTTAGCAGTCAAAGAACCTGTCTAAAAATAGGATTTCATTTTAATTGTGAGAAAGTTAATAGGTTGTGACATGTAACCTCAAGGACACTGTCTTTGTGATTGCAGTTAGATAAAAAGAAGGCAAACTGCAGTCTTTGATGGCTTACACATGTTCTGTAGAAACAAAGTAAAGGACAACCTTTTATTTTTCCTAAAAAGTCATGAGTTTTGCTCAGGCTTAGAATATGATTCCTCACCCTCTTGGGCTGTATTTTACAACTCACTGACTGAATCTTAACTTTGTATCTATTGGAGAAAAGTATTTTTTTAATATTACTAATTTAAATAGAGTCATAGTCTACAGAAAAATATTACTTTAACTGAATTTTATCTCACTTTAATATTAAGAGGAGGATTGTAATTACGCAATTCACCTATCCTACATTATTAGCATGTCTATCTAAAAATGGCATGAAATGGTGCCTGTAAAATGAACTGGTATGCATAGCAGATTTGGTGTACAAATAGTAAATTTAATCCTATTTACAATTTGCCTAAGGGATTAAGGGAGGGAAAATTCTTCCCAAATTCTTTTGCCTCTTCTTTGGCTCACCTTCAGAAACATGTTAATGTCAGAAAGATGTAGGGTTCTCTATATTTTCGCTATTCAAATTTTTCTAATTTGCCTTAATAATTGGGTTTCTAGGACTGTAGACTGCAGTTCTCCAAAAGAAAGATTGCAGACATAGGTCCTGTCGAGACAGTTCCTGGAAAGAGTTTTGAATATGGAGGAATAGCACTGTACCTGTATCGCTGTATGTAATGTAAGGTGACCTAAGGAAACACAGATGGTAAAACAAGTGTTGATATTAGTTTGTTAAATCCAGAAAATTGACAAACAGCTACTGTGTTTAAAAATACAATAGGTGTCTTGATATTTTTCTGTCAGTCATCATCATTTGTCATGCATTATAAAGACAAAAATAATTTAAGCGTTACTTATATGTAAGTACATTATTAATAAGTAAAATGCAAGACATTACAGGCAACCTTAACTTTGATGATAAACTTTCTTAACCATGTTAGAACCATGTTATTATTGCTAAAATAGAAAGTTGTTAACCCATACTAAAAAAAAAATAAAAAGATGAAGAATGATTTGAACCTACCATTACTTTTTTCAAAAAAGCTGCTTTATAGAGTGTATTTGAAAGTCCTTCATTCTCAGTTTTAGATCCCAGAATCTTAACAGAATGGTTTAATACATTTCAAAAAGAATCCTCTGACAGCATCTTTTTTGTGAAAAGGCCAGAAATGTAAATTGTTCTGTCCTTTAAGAATGAGATATATTGTAATACCACACCTAAGTGTATCAAAGGATCTATATTGAAATCTTCTCCATTATTCTCTGTGCCAGTTTTCCTTACTGAAGCCAAGATGACCAGGTGTCACTCCACCGGTCTTCATAAATTAAAACAAAATAACATTATATATTTCACAGCTGATATTTCATGATAAAACCCACTAACATTTCTCTCTGAATACTTGTGTATAAAGTGCTACTTTAAAAATAATTTTTTTAACAAAGAAAATGAGAAGTAAAGTTATTTAAAGAAAAAAAATACAATATTTAGGCTGTTGTTTAGACAAGTTTCAGAATTTCAGCGATAGACGTGTTTAGAAAATAAAGAAATTACTAAAATGGTCTGTAAGTTTTAGTTATGTTTCTAATATAATTTTTCCTTTTACCTGGATATTCAGTAAGGTTATGAAAGACCTCAGTGTATTTTCCATACAAGGGACATATCTGAAATCCTAGTTTGTAATTTCCCAGAAGAATACCATAAAACATGCGGCGTGGTAATCCTGATGAATGTTCTTGCCAATCTCCCTTGTTGCAGTTGCTTCAGTCCAAATGAATTTTAAATATGCATTAGAGCAGGGCCTGGTATCTTCTGAGCACTGTGATTAAATAGGTTTAGGTTCACCAAAGGTACTTATTTTGAATTAATAAACTACTTATAAATTTTTTTAAGCTCTAACCTTATTTCCAGTCTTGCCATTCAATGACTTTCAACTCTGATTTTTTTTAACAGTACTGTATACATAAGGAACAGCGTGACATACACACACTTTAACAGATACAACATGCACAAAGTGATGAAAACAATATTCAAATCATCACACTATCACTGAGGTCACAGGATGGTCTAGTAACACTAAAAAAGTATGTTGATATGCTAAAACTATCCTTTTACAAGCATGCTTTTTTTGCAGTTCATTGACAGTCATGGGCTAAAGCAAGGACTTTTTCACATACAATAGGTAAAGAATTTGTAATTAAAGTAATTCTTCCTTCATGCACTTTTTTTTTAAGTTTGTTTTCTTCTTGACCTGCATTTCTATTTTGTTTTGACCACAAGTGAAGACCACTCCTACCCAAACTTGTCCAGGACATGTGATTTGATGTAGTATTTAGGCAGCTTTCAATCAACAGGAAGATTTGGTTTATGCCACCTCTTAATATCAATTCAAGCATTCATATAGCTGTTAAGTGGTAAGTTAGGCATAGCCATTGCCATGCATATCCAGGTCAGGATAATGCAATGTTACTATGACAGCAGGGCTTGTAGCAATATCAAACTGTGATGTTAGGTTGCAGTTGCAGCCAAAAAAAGGATTGATGAGATGAATAATATTCCTGAGTTTGGCCTATTCCACTCATTTTATGGGTGTGCCAAATCTAAAAATAGGTGCTTTATGGCTCTTAGGATCCAAGGTGGATTGTGCAGCCAGCCGATCATTAGTCTGCTTCCATGCTTGTGGTCCTGTTGGCTGTACCACACTGACATAAAAGCAGATGACAATCAGCTTGAAGTTTTAGGTGTGAATATTCTATAATTTTATTATGCTTGAGATTTTTCTCCCATTCAATGCTGTAAACCTGTCAGTCTGATAAAAATATTTAATCTTTTGACTTCCGGACTTCTTGATAACCAGTATAACAAAGATCTGTTTTATAGCCTGTTTAGAACTATTTTTTTATTCCTACCTTTACATGGTTATATAAAATAATTATTTCACTAGCCTATCCTTTAGTTCATAACAGTGTTACAAAATAAATTTGGTGATTCAGTGATATAATTCTAGCATTTTGTATAATTTGATGTTATTAAGAATTCTTGGAGATGTCAGGAAGTACATCAGCTCCTGCAAGCAGCGGAAAGTGTCAGGCTTACAACCTTTATTTGTATTGATGCTCAACTGAGCAGTTAAGCTTTAAGCTCTTCATTATGATTGTTTGGAAGAAGATTCTTCTTTCCTCTTGAGACTAGTAGAAAAATATTTTCAAAAGCATTTCAGTTGCTCAGATAAATGTCAGTTGTCTTTTTGCATACTGCTACAGTAGTTAGTAAACCTTAAATCAGAGCAGTTTTTTATGAAAACACAGCTACCTTATACATGTTATTTCACTACCAATATTGATATGAAACTTTGTTATTGCTTGGAAGTTTGAAAAAATCTGTGCTGAAAGAGATGGAATTAAGACTTTTTAGGACTCTCACAATTGGGCATACACACAGGGAAATCATATACAGTGTAATGCTTGGAAAGAAGACAGTTATAAGTCATGCAGGGAAAACTTTGAGTTTCCTGTTTTGCTTTAAGCTTCTCTCTCTTTCATGTATTTAATGTATAATAAGTTTTCTTTTTGTATTATGTTCCTATGTATTATAATTCAGAACTTCATTCAAGAGCGTGCTTTTGGAGAACAGGCAATAAATATGTTTCATGTTTTAGGTGAAATTTTTTATTTATTAAAGCTACATGGTTCTGTGGAGAACTGTCAAAGAGTTCCATCATAATATTGTGTGAATGAATCTTTTTGTAGGGCTAGACAGGGCAGGTTATTTTTTTTGGATGGGCAAATGTCAGTCACTTAATTTCTGCCCCAATGTATTATCAACCATTTTCAGACAAAGAAGCTTTCCTACATTTTTGTCTGACCTTTTTGGAGCTTATTGTTCAGATAATCCTAGAGCAGGCATTTCTCAATTTCAGCATCCTTGAATTTTCTTTCAAGAAGTGAGTAGTACCACCAGTAGGTTACTAATAGAGTGAAAAGATGCACACTAAGTTACTGGTAATTACTGCAGAAGTTTCAAAGAAATTTTTAGTAGTGCAGAATGTCTTTGCCTGAGTTTTGTTTAATGTTTGGGGTGACAGAACCCACTTTTCATACAGAAAATACACATAAGCTTGAGGAGCACAATATAATGGTAATATGCTTTAACTGGTTGAGTGTATTGCATATTTATATATTAGCAGGCTGTAGTGGATAAGACCAACTTTCTCTCTGTGCCACAATCCTTCATTAAACAAAGAAAGAATCACAAACAACAGAGGTTTAATGAAGAGGAGTAAGCATGCAACACCCTGTAACTCTTTTTCTCCCTCCTAAATTAAATAACAAAACCAAAATGGCCAGATTGAGTACAAATTTAAGTAAATTTTTTTCTCTTTCAAATTTTCCTATTAATTGCCTAACTCTGCTTCTAATTTCCTGTTTTTATTAGACCACTTTTCAGATCTTGATATCATTATGCTCAACTATGGTTTACAAAAATGCAATCCATGTGTTACTCATCTCAGTCAGCTTAAAGATTAACGTATGTTTGTTCAGTTATGCTGTTTAGCAATGAATTAGCCTCTTTCCCTATAACCTTGAATGCAATGCATTCTATTGTGCTAATCATGGACATTGTCAATATACTGGATAAGTACGTGAATGTTAAAAACAGTGTGGTTTACAGATGAGGTATCAGTGTACATTTTTAATTTTCTGATTTCATTAAAGAATATGTTTATTAATGTGTTTATTACTTAAACGTCAATATTTACAAAGTGAAAAACCCCAATAGACTTAGAACTTCCCACATTTACAATCTGCTCAGGTACAGCCAGTATGCAGCACATGTATTCTTCCTTAGTTACATGAGGTGACTGCAGCTGGGAAGCTGCCGTGTCCCTTCCCCTCCAGCCTGCAGCTGTGTCTGACTGATGACACATATGTGCATTCATTTCTTTTCAGCGATTAGCTTAACGGGTAAAGTTGAAACCCTTGTTTTTGCCTCTCTTCGTAAAAGTATTGAACATTAAAACAATAACATTGTCTCTGAATAAGAGAGAATTGTTATGTTTTAACTCAGCCAGTGAAGATCATTCTCCTAGTCAAACTTGCTCGGAAAGTAGTTTCACATTGTAATTAAACACATTGTGTGTAGAAAACAGCTCTGATGTTTTTATTGATGTAATGTTTTATACCTTTTTATCCACGTTCATTGTTCAATATGTTTGACCTTAACATAAATGTTATTTTCAGATTCTAATTAAATTTTTAATTAAAGTTTACCATGGCTTTTAGGAAACACTAATAACAATTTGATGATTTTTCTCAAAGACTAGGAACAAATTGTAAAACTAAAACTGGCATTTAAAAATAGGATTCTAGTAACATATGTGAGAATTCTGTATAAGTAACCGATCATCTTTTTGAGAGGTTTTTTTGTTTGTTTATTTTTGACTTCTGACAGGTCTTTGTACATTTTTCCTTCTACTGAAAACAAGCAAAAATGGAACTGAACAGTTTAATCTGTGTTTGAAACATAAATCCTAGTCTTTGCTTCTTGGCAGATACAGCTCAGTTAGAAAGTTTTATATAACAATTCAATAATTTTTGGTAAACAGAACTGGATTTTTCCCAGTTAAGACCTTCTCACATTTTTAAATACAGAAAACACCGCAGTGTATGAACCATGAGCTAGCTGTCCACTGGCATTATTAAGAAGATTGTCCTTTCACTCTTTAGGCCAAAATAATTCTATTTTAGTAATTTACCTTATTTAATTCGTAAAGTGGTGACAAACTGAGAATTTCCCGTTAATATCTACAACTGAGATTGTTTGGCATTCTTAAGTATCTTCCATTCATCTGTAAAGTTTCTGCAAATGGTGGTCAGACAGATGCATCATAGCTAAACAGCAACAGGCAGCATGTTTTGATTTTTTCTTTTGAATAAGAATACTTCTTACAGAGTGTGCCAGTTTTCTGTATTTTTTTGCTACAAAGTTCAAACCATGAGAATTATATTGGCCTTTTGTTTTGAAGCCTTTTGATGCATGACACTCGCTCTGTGGTTTTAAAAAATCAAACACTTGATTTTTAATGAGTAATGAATCAGCTGTTCATGTTGTCCTGCCAGTGGTGACACAGTTTAAGCTTTATTTTCCTGTCTATGTTACTTTAAGTAACCAACTTTTTTCCAGTAATGAAAGAATTAATTAAATTATATGATGACTGACACACATTGGCCTGTATTGATAGAGTCATAGAAACATTTCAGTTGAAAATGACCCTTAAGATCATTGAGAACAATTGTTAACCTAACACTGCCAAGTTCAAAAATTCCAATATTGATGTTTTTTTAAGTATACTTTTTAAAGACATATGTGAATGAGCAGTGAGAAATGAAGTGATCCCTGAAGTCAATAAACTTTAAAGAAAGCTTTGTTTTGATAATATTGATAAATATTTAATTTGCTTCTCTAAGGAAAAATGCAGTATTATTGTAGTTTTTCTTAAAGCAAATATTATCTGGAACCTAAAAAATAATTACAATTTTTGAGTCAGACTTTGACTCTCACAGGATTTTCTATGCATATGTATGCATGATGTCAGCATACTAATAGTTCTTTCTGTGAAACAACACAGGGTAATCTGATAAATAAAAAAAAATTAAATGTATACCCCTATT
Source organism: Entomyzon cyanotis (assembly GCA_024500445.1). Classification (NCBI taxonomy): domain Eukaryota; kingdom Metazoa; phylum Chordata; class Aves; order Passeriformes; family Meliphagidae; genus Entomyzon; species Entomyzon cyanotis. Next base: position 53,419,294 of record JAKEPQ010000871.1, read on the forward strand.
ACAAGGTGAAGAAAAAGATAAAGTGACCCTAAGACACTGTACAGAAAATCCTGCCTCCAGTTAAATCTTTATAGTAGCAATTTTAAAAATACATATATATACATTTATAGATACATCAAGTGGATTTCACTTATTAGTATAATTTCAAAGAATCTGAATAATCTTTCACCTCAAAAGTTACCCAAAATGTTTCATATTGTGATTTTCTTGTATGTGTATTAGAATACATTGCATACTACAAAATTAATTCAGTAAATTTTGCATAAACTATTAAAATAATATAATTTGTCTTATGTTTAGTGTCATTATATATAAAGACCATGTTCTGGTTTTTATGATACACCCAGCTGTAAAAGCTGGTGTTCTTTTGATGAAAACCAGTGATAGAGCCCTGGAAATAGGAATTAGCTTTATTTTTTGAAAATGTCTTACATTAACAAGGAGATGCTGATATATGTTAAAATTAACAAGGTACAATAAATTTAAAATATAGATTTAGCTAAGTAATCTACCTTAAATCCCTACATAAGAGCTCTCCTTCAGTGACATTTTGACCCTTCATAACTGCAACTTAATCTTCTTTGAAAGAAGAATAGAAATCCTCTGAGGAGGTTTAAATCACAATAATCTGAGGCAGGTGGTACACCTGAGTGAGTCCTTTTACATGCCCTTTAGTGTGGCTTTAAGGTCCTTATTTGTGTTCTTTTCCTAGTTAAGGAATGTGTGTGTGTGTGTGTGTTTAAGCACACACCCTGTGGTTAAGCCTAGCAGGGCAAGAAGGAGATTCTCCACATCTCCTTTGAGTGGTCAGAGCTAGTGGGACAGTCTTTCCTAGCCGAGATGCAAACCCCTGGGGTTTAGGGGAGGGGAAGTAGAGATTCTCTCTGTAGGCAGATCAGGATAGACACAGCTGTCTGCCCAGTGCTTTACCATCAGAGTGTGTGACATCAGCGTGCTCCGTGCAAACCTTTGCCTGCATTGCATTTCATCCAGATCCTTGCAGTCCTCATTATTGTACTTGTCACTGTAGCCCACCTCCAGCACTGCTGATTTCTAGTATAACATGTAAATTTATTTTGTAAAACTGGTGTCTTAAAAATGCTGCACTGGAATTCTGCACAACTCACATAACAATGTTTTTATATAGTAGATTCATTTAACGTGTGTTTGAGATTTTAAAAAGATCTGAAATTTCTTGTTCATATGCATTTTTCCATCTTTTTAAGCTAAGCTAGATGCTTATTATCATTGGTTCCTATTGGCATGCTTTTCTTTCAGCGGCTAGCATCGTGAAAAGACAAAGGATGGTCAGGTTTGGGTAATTAAACAGTTTTTGCATCATTTGTGCCATAATTATAGCATTTATTGGATTTCTGAAATGCCACTGTTGATTACTAAGTCCCATGATTTTAACTGGAAAACTATAGTTGAATCTTAAATATTATTGAAACACAATTAATACTGGTAGTTGTTACAAAAGAAATATCTTTGGGAAATATTAAGCAACAATTGAGGATTTTAAGTCTGACGCACAGGTGTCTATTATTAGGATCCTCTATAAAGTGCACTTCTTTCAACAAAGAGTTCTTCCAAGCTCTTCAGTACTTTTTGTCTTTCCCACGTCCTTTCAACAACTGTATGATTTATCTATTCAGTTCATAGATAGACATAAATTTCACACTTTGACTGAAATTGATGTGACATACTAACACCTCCACTTGTTGCAAAATCAGCATATCCTCCAGAGCAGCCTTTTTATATTGCTCTCATTTTATTACCAATTTAGGTTAAAGGGGATTATTGTTATTCAGAATAAATAATGGCTCTTTTTTATGTTGCTGTGAAATTTGAGATAAACAATACTTCCTAATGTGAAGCATTATCAAGAACAAATTTCAGACTTTGTGCTTTTGATTTCTTTGTTTTAGGTATTGTAGCATATAAAAATAAAATCCATTCAGATTCTTTATTATATATGGGAATTGCTGAGTTAGGTGAACAAAAAGCTACAATGGTATTTTAGTATTTGTGCGTGCTTGGATGCTCTGTTTGCATCTAAACACTTCTGAAAACAATTTTATTCTAATAATGAACTAACAACATTTACTAGAAAATGGATCTTCTTAAATATGGAGTCTTAGTGTTCTTAGAACATAGCTTATATAACATTGTGCAGTGAAGGTTTGTAAGTGCAAAAATTAATGAATGACATTAAATGGTGTATATGTGCAGTTGAAACTGTACACAATGCACTGTCAGTGAAAAACAGTTTGCTACTGTAGAAAAGAGTTTTGGTGAGTATCATTTCTCAAACTTATTCAGCTTGCATCTCAACTTTGCTGGATTTATGTTTCCAAATATTATCATATTGAGCTTGGTTCAAAATCAAATTAACTTCTTGGAACCATGGCCAGAGGTTCCTCCTGTGCTATTTTGGTAAAAGCAATATGTAGAGACAAAAACATAGGAATTTTAACAGATTTTAGCAAGAACTGGATGTCAAAGAAACCATTCAGGTTTTTTTTTCCTAATTTCAATTAATTCCATTTTTTAATTTCCATCAAAATATGCTCAAGAAAAGTGGGTGCAACCCGTTTATTTGGATTGTTTTTTAATCCGGCAAGACTGAAAGCAAAGAAAATAATCTGAATATACCTGATCTGTTTGTTTCTCTATAGTATAGACATTTGTGTGTACTTTTACCAGAACATGTACTTGATAGGAGCACCATAAATATAAATTTACATTTTTCCCCCTTGTGCTGTTTGGAAAAAAAAACCCAACCAACCAAACAGCAAACCAAAACAACACTGTACTTGTCAAATACTTTTTAAATTATTTTTTTTTAATGAACAGATTTTAGTTGTATCCTGGTGACTCTATGAAAGCCAAAGTTAAGCTTTATTATATAATAACAGACACAGAATTTCCATGTAGCACTTTGCTGGGGGTTTTAGGTTTGTGCAGTTGACCTTGACAGACAAACAACATTCAGAAGGAGAATTTTCTCACCAAAACAACCAACATTATTAAACCCCCATCTTAACCCAACCTGTTCTCCTTCCTTTTTCTGGGTGTGAAAATGGAAAACCAGGATGTTGAATGGAATTTTAAAACTAAGAAGTCCAATCTATCTATGCCAAGTCAAGTAGATAGTTATTGCTCATGAAGACTCTCTAACATGCTTCCGTGAAATGTCAGTTTTTTAATTGCTCCCACTGAAAAAAACCACATGAATTTTATTTGTTTGTTTGCTTTCTTGTATGTATACTATGCCTAAAAAATATTTACATGTACATATGAGTATATACTGTTTTGGTATGTTTATATGGAGTAGCTTCCAGACTGAATTCTAAGCTGTGAGACTTCCTTTATTTGTCTGCAGAGTAGTTTTGTGTTAGGTTATGTTCCTCAGAAAGTGTGTTTTATTTAGAAAGAAAAAGCTCTTGTTGTTAAGCCTTGGCCATGTTGGCATCTTTGGAAAGAGAAGGAAAGTTTGTCTTAATCCCACCCCAGAGCTCTTGGGTGGCCAAGGGGACAGGAGCCAACAAGGACGGAGGCACAGCAAAACAATCAAAATATACAAGATACACATAACAACAACAGGAGCTTCTCTCTAAGTGGAAAGGGTATCCATGCAATGAAGTCTCAAAGTTAATCAAAGAGAGAAACTTTGACATCTTGGGGATATTGTGCATTGCCAAAATACATTAGAAGTTGCTGGACTGAGTCCAACACTGGAGAGCAGGATTTGTCCTGCAAGGGCAGAATATAGGAATGTTTTTTTCTTTTTTTTTTTTCCTTCAGAAGAATATTTTTAGAGCATTAGTTCATCCTTCTTGCCTCTTTACTGAAATATAATAAAGTAAAATTATTTGGATGTCCACACTGTATTAATTTTGGTACATTTGGTTGCTTCCAAAGTTAACATTCTTCATTTGAGCACTTACTGCTTCTACAACCTGCATTGGAAACATACCGATGTCGAAGCTCCAGCAAATCCCACATATGATTTAAATCTTTCATTTTGCTTTGTGGAACTATACTTACCACTCCTGTTCTTTAAAGAGGAGGCACACCCACTGTAAGGTACAGAAGTGGATACCCAGGGAAAACAAAGGCCTGTCATCTAACATTAATTTTATTTTTACAAAATTCTCAGCTGCCCTAGGATTGAGATTTTGGTGAGGGTTTAAGAGTATGAGAAAAAGCAGTGCTTATGTGGGTACTTATGCTGAAAAAGACATGCACACCTGTAATATATGTCAGGCTAAAGCATCTTGAAAATAGTATTGTTTACTTTTTTTCCTGTAATATTTGTGTAACAAACTGTTAGTGTTGGGCTAAAAAAAAAAGTACATATTAAGCTAATTGAAGCAGTTCTATTGTCTAATGATAATTCTTTAGTTACATTTATGCTTCAAAATTCTGTAATTATCCAATTGCAATCCATTTAATGCGTGCTAAATTAATTTTTTATGATGCCAGTTTTTAATTAGGATGCCATGTGTCACTAATTTAAATGGTTGAAAGAAGTCCAAATATATTGTGTAATCTGAGTTTATAATCTGAAAAGCATATTGTTTGTACGACATGGCAAATTTTCCATAAAACCGTGTTAACTACTGGGAATTATATTTCTGTCTTTTAACTCTCTAGAAATAGTGTCTTGTGTTGGCAGTTCCATTACTTTGCTTAGGATCAGTGTTGGCTTTACAATCCTATTACAAATTATTTGCTATTACTTTAAAAATATTGATAGCTCATTGATTTTCTTTTCTAGACAGCTCCCATGTCTTTCTTATCAGGACTGAAGATAATTTTAGGTAGATGTTTAAGGGTATTTCATTGTAAAGGAAGATAAAGCATATAATTTTCCCAGTTGGAGGGGACAGATTATATACAGACATACTTGTTTAATTCCTTGGTTCCTCTTCTCGCCAGTTTTTGAGACAATTAATACATGTGACCTTGCTCAGTCATGTGGGACATCCCTTGTTGTCCATAAGTTCTTGAAGATAATTGCTAATAGTTCATTGACTGCTTCAGTTTAAGTACTGAATTTAATTAGGCCCTGTTCCCTTGAATGTGTCTACATTTTATAAACGGTCCTTAAGCGGCTCTTTTCCAATCCTGCCCTTCACTTAATTTTTTTAAACATTTTTTATCTAGATAGGATTTTTTTCTAGAAAAGTGAAATTGTTCTTCATTCTCCTTTCCTGCTAGCTATTTTTCTCTCTTAATTTTAATGACAATTTAAATTCTACAAGTTTTGTTACTGCCTTCTGCCTCATTTCATGGTTCACCATTTCACAGTATTCACCCTTATGTTATTCTGACAATTTCTGAGGCAGCTGCATTTCCTTTTTCCTGTACTTCCAATTTTCCATAACATTCTAACTTTCTTTCCACAGAATTACTTTGTGCTAACTTTTGCTCAGTCCTTTGTGCAGACCCCTACTCCTTCTGGTACTAAAGCAAGATGAACACTATAATCTGAACAATAACATGTTCCTTATCACAAAATATTAGAGTAAAAATTTACAGTGAGACCAAAAGCGTATTGATACTTGACAGTAATAGGTGTTTAGGGAATAAATGGTGAATTATACAATGATAAATCAAGAAATAGAATATTTTCTGTTTCCAGTGATGCATGCCTCAAGTACTTCTTTGTCTCTCAATAAGATTTTCTTCCATATATGTGTCCAATTACTTTTTGAACACATGTATTTCACCTCCCCAGAAAAAGAGATTTGCAGTCTATTTAATTGGTCTTCATTTCCTCATAACGTTGATCTTTTGTTTTCCTCTCCTAGTTCTAATGTTGCCTTTCTTAAATGGAAGAGCAGAACTACATGTAAAATTCAACATGGAAATGAATTTTTTAAAGGTTTTTGTGTGAGGTCAGAATACTATTCTGACAGAATACTATTCTGTCTTTATTATTTCCCACCAATTCTTAACATTTTCATTGGCTTTAAGTTTCACAGAGTTATCTTTAGTATGCCAGAGCTTCTGTTCTTGAGCCCTAGCTGTCAAATCAGAACCTATCATTGTGCCTGCAAAGTCATAATAATGGGTTTTTTTCCAGAATTATTTTTCTACAAATATTGATAATGCATTTCACATGCTGTATCATTACTTGGTTAGTAGGTATCATACATTTTTTGCAAAAAGTAACAAAAAGCTTCTTCCACACCCCTGTTCAGATTTGATCAGCATTTAACCCTGGATATGTAAAATTGATTGTAAAAAACCCCAACATTTTATTTTTCTGCATTCTGTAATAACATATTTAAGTACACAGTAAATATTAAACTTAACATATTTGTTGTAAAGTTTATTTTCTGTTTTATTGTTTTATTGCTTTCAAGGATTTTTTGTATTATAACATATGATGCAATATGATGATACTATTACCAGCAAGCCACCCACATGCTACAATAGTGAACTGTTAGCTTAAATTGACTTCCTTGAAAAGTTGTTTTTTCATCGATCTGATTCTAAGGTCATGTTTGTTTGGTTTTTTAAATATTGATACAGTATGCAATAAGGTGGAAGCAGCAAAAATTAATCTACTGGATATGATTTGTGGTCTTTTTGATAACAGCAAGGACAAAACATTTCAGAGAAAATGTGAGAGTCTCTTAGAATGCTGCTGGGAACTATATGATCTGTGAAGGAGGCCTTCTCTTTTTATATTTGGAGACTGATAATAAATTGCACTGTTAAATTTCTTTGAAGAAATTTACTGGAATAATGATAAAATTGTGATCATCTATAAAATTATTGTGTAAGGCCATCCTCTTTTTAGCTGTAGGCCAGCCTCATTTTAGCTTTAATAGCCACTTTTACAGTCCAATTATGTGCTCTCTGAAATATTTTTTTCTATTAGTTTTGATTTACCATTTTCTTTTTCAGTAGTTGTTCCTATGTTTCATTGCAGGAATTGTGTTTATTATATCATTCTTTTACTTATGTCCTCTTCTGCAATCCTGGACATATCTCTATCCCTTCTTTTTGTATAATGTTTTGTTTGTATAAGAGTTTCTCCTTTGTGTTTTTAAACTGCATAAGGCATTACGACTGTTAACACAGGGAGGCATGAGGAATAAGAGGAAATAAAGGATCAGTTTTCTCATATACAGAACATGAATATCTTTGATCTCTCAAAGTTTAGATGTTAAACTCTCTTTTCTTTTTTTTTGAGCAAACGTATACCTGTGTCAGTTCACAGCTCCCCTTAATCTAGTTTGACTATAGCTAAGATTATAATTATGAAATATTTTCAAATAATTAGCTTTTAGGGCTATTGACTTAAACTTTCTGATAGAAACTTGAAGTTTATTGTATATCTCTTATTTGAAACAATTTATTTTTGCTCAACTCGCATGGGTTCAAAACACGTATTTAGTTTGAACTGTATTTATGTATCTGAATTATTAATGTGTGAGATTATTATTTATACTCTTCTGGTTGTATCCAAATTCAGATTTAGTGATTAGATTATTCACTAATTGTTTTAGCTAGAATGTTGGATAGTGGGAATGAAAACACAGCATTTAACTGTGTTTAACAGCAATTAACACAGCAAGATTTTAACTGTGTTTTTGTAATCTAGTAACAAGGGGGAAAGAACTAAATTACTACTACCATGAATAATAAGTGTAAGAGTGCAAAATCTTATAATCTATGAATTTTTTAATTATATATTTCAGATACCTGAGTCACAGTAATGTGAAGCCTTTACATCAAAAAAAGAATTGCGATGTGACACCTTTCAAATAGTAGTCATAATACATATTTAGATGCTTAATACCACTTTTGAATTGCCATATTTCTTCACTTGAAAGAAAACAGAGCAACAGAAATGTCTTTCAATTAAATCCAGAGACATATGATTTTACAGCCAGAAATCTAATCTTGTCATTCTTCTAACATTAAAGAAAGAATATTCCCTGAAACTGAGTAAATATTTCTAGTTTACAAACAAGATGAAAAATCTCTTTCCCCAGGCTACTGAAAGAGGGTACATGAAAGCCAAGAACAATTGCATAAGATCAATATTAATATTTTGGTAAACAGAGGAAGCTTATGTTTCAATTTAAGCTCGAGAGTTTATGTGTAAACATCATGAAGTTCACACAGCTCTAAGAACTCAGATCAAAAGAAGTCCAACACTGAATGAGTACACAGAATAATCCTAAAAGAACAGGGCTTTAACTGCCATGCTAAATAGGTTAGCATACATTTTATTTTCATGTTTGTTATTTTAAGAACATTTTCTATCCCATAGGATTTTTCTAAGAGTTCAACAGAACTTCAGCTGAATTGGTCTGAAATTTTCTCTTTTTTAGCAAACTGATATAGGGCATCTTAGCAATTGATGAAACAGAATAATCATTGCATATGTTGGAGCAATACACACAATGCATCTCAGCTGCATTTAGACATTTAAAAAAATTGTTCACTGACCAAATCAGTACAAGTCAAACAGGTACAATGAACGAAAGGACAATGAGGTAAAAATATGTGCAAAATCCCAGAGGACAGAAGAACATTGGGAATCATTATGTGCCTACTGCTCTGGATCTAGTTATAAACAAAGAGTATTCTTAATGCATAATTACAAAACCATTAATTTGGCCTTCTCTGTCTTCCCTAAGTTTTGGGTTGTTAATGTATATAATGGAAATGTAGTTTTTGGCTATAGAGAGTCACAGAATCATTTAAGATCATTGAATCCAACCATTAATCCAGCATTGCCAAGTCCACCACTAAATGATGTCCCTAAGTGCCACATCTATGTGTCTTCTAAATGCTGCCAAGCATGGTGACTCAGCCACCTCCCTGAGCAGCCTGGGCCAATGCTTGACAGCCCTTTCTGTGAAGACCTTAGAGCTCCTTCCAGTACCTAAAGGGAGCCTACAAGAGATCTGCAGAGGGACTTTTCACAACATCATTTAGTGATAGGACAAGGGGAATGGCTTTAAGCTGAAGGAGGGTAGCTTTAGATTAGATTTTAGGAAGAATTGCTTTACTGTGAGGATGGTGAGGCAGTGGAACAGGTTGCCTGGAGAAGTTGTGGATACTCCATCCATGGGAGTATTCGAGGCCAGGCCAGATTCGAGGAACCTTGGTGAAGTGGAAGGTGTTCCTGTCCATGACAAAGAGGTTAGAGCTAGAAGATCTTTCAGGCCCCTTCAAACCCAAATTCTATGATCCTATGATGATTCTGTGAATTACAGTGAGTGTTTTCTGTCAGCCTGTATAACTTTTCATTGTTTGGGATACATATAGTCTTCAGTTTAAGGTTTGTGAAGATGTGGGTTTCTAGACCTGGATGAATATTTTTAAACTTTTTATTGTCAAAATGCAAAGAAGACATCCTCTTATAAGTGTTTTATACATATGTCATGTTTGCTGGATTGTTTTTATGCTGAACAAACAAGCACAGACCCTGAAGGTTTAAAAAGAAATAAAGTTAATATAATTTATTTTGACATTTTTATGAGTTATTTGGATTTTAAATATGAAATAATTTGATTCAAAATTTCCTTCTATTGTGTTTGAGAGAACCTGTAATTTATCATTAAATTGTTTTTAGAGACAGATTTTCTTAAAACTTTATTTTTCCAAAGAATAAAGTATTTTTAAATGTTTGATCTGAAATTAGTGTATATATTTTTAATATTTGTATGTTTCATGTGCTTGCAAATAAGATATTTACGAATCCGAATTATATATCACCCCAAGAAAACCGGGCATTCATGAATGAAGGGTGATATATTAAGAATAACAAAATATTTGACTGGTCTCTTAAATTTATACTGCATACTTGCCTTCCTCACTAAGAACTCAGATCTGACTACAAACATACAGTAGTAGCTTCCACTGTAAAACAAAACAAAACCAAACCAAAAAACAGAAAACCAAACCAACTAAACAAAAAAAAAAAACCCCAAAAAACAACAGATCCCTTAACTCATTGTAATTTCTTTTAAAAAGTTTTAGGTCACTGATCTATAGGCCTTTCCTATGTCTTGGGCACATAGCCTGACAGTTAGAAAGCATCCTCATCTCTCTTCTATTTCAGTAAATTTATTACTCAAAGATACTGTGTTACTTCCTTTGTAGACTATGGCAAGAAACATCTGTTGCTCTCTTTTAAAGGATAAATCTTCAGCAATGCTTTTGCAAAGCCCTGCAGACAGTTTGCCTTCTGACCCTCCTGCCTGAGACAGAATTGCCCTGATTTTTGAAAAACAAAGGGTTTTTTGAAAAGAGTATGTTGCACATAAACATTTGGCAAGAGTTTATGATCATTCTCACATGCTGGATTAGATATAGTTCTGCTGTCAGTGAGGGAGATGAACTTCTAGAATGTGATTAATATGTGTATTCTGATTTTCTGTAGCTCCCCATGTTTTCATGCAGTATGTAAAGATGTGCATAGCTGAAAACATACAGGTTTGCAGTACTACTCAGTGGCAGTAGAAATCAGTATCTCAGTAGGAACAGGCAAGTGAAGCTACTTTAAAGCATCTGCATATATAATTTTGAATCCTTATTTATAAATATTATTTATAAATTGTTCTCCCAAAGTTTTATTGTATTTGTTTACTGGCCATTTTGGAAAATGTTTTTATTAATTTATACATTCTAACTTTCTGTTAAGAAAAAGTATTTAAATAAAAAACAATGGGTACATCAGGCACAGCATCGCCAGCCCATTGAGGAACCTGTTACATTGCAAAATATGTGCCATAGCTTTCTTAATGTGCCTGTCAGCAATCTGTTAATGACCTCTTTAAGGGTGTAAACATAGTGGATTGGCTTCACCATAATTGTGTCATCTTTTCTCTTAAAATTTCTGTTGGAGTTGGTGTGTCAAGATATATACTTCTGCCTAAATCTGTTAGTAGATTTAACAATATTTGACAGCAAACATTTTGAATGGTGTTAAATTATATTAATATTTAATACTATTCAGTGAGTTGAATTTTCTTGTTATCTTGAATGTTTCTGATTTCATACCTTGGACTGAACTGTGAAATATTTAAATAACAAGAACTTTATCTCTACTTTCATTTGAATCAGATTTACATAATTTCATTACATGTTCAGCAACAGAGGTTATAGAATCAGAAGTGCTTTGTTGTTATTTTTTCTGCTCAAAGGCAAGTTAATTAAAAAAAATTGCTTTCAGTTTAATGGCAAAGAAATGGAGCCTTCATTTTTTGATGGGCAGCCATGTGTATAGTATTTTGCAAGATAATTCTATCACAGGCAATTAATATTTACATTTTATTTCCTAATACTCATGGTATTCATAAATTTCATAAGACTTAAATTTTTTATAGCGCTATCTTGTTTATGTAGATTTGAGATCTACAGATTAAATAATTTAAGTAGCAGAGCTCCTAGAGAATATTTTAAAGTATAACCCAAAATGTTAACTTATTTTCAGCATAGCTGAATGCAGCTGGGAAAAATATGGCTCTAATTTGAAGTATGAGATTAAGAAATAATTCCTCAGTTTTGTTTTTATTATACTTTAATTATTTTAAACTGAAATTCATTTACTCTATCAGTAAATTATATACTTGTAATCATATTGTTAATAGACTTATAAATGGAATTGCAGATGAGAGAATTAAGAGATTCTTTAGTGCTAGTATCTCATTGCCCAAAAAACTTATCTACACATAGTATGTCTGCATGGGTAGGATGGAGACTGACTTTATAATTTTACCTTCAAATATGCTGTAATTCAGTGCAGTCATGCAGTTAAACAGGAGTATTTGATTGTTTTGAGCAATGCAGATATGCAAGCTACTAGCTTGTGAAAGGACTTTAGATCCTAAGTCATCTTTGAGGTGGTTTTACAGCATTTACCTCTTGTTCATTCTCAGCTGTAAATACTAGTTTATTGCACAATGCCAAATGTTTTGAAAGTACTCCTGATACTGACATATATATTGCTTATAAATATATTTTCCCTATTATTGCATTTGAATTTTTCAATATTCAGAAATAGAGAAAGGAGGTTGCGGAGACCCTGGAATTCCATCGTATGGAAAAAGGACCGGCAGCAGTTTTCTGCATGGAGACACACTTACCTTTGAATGTCAAGCAGCTTTTGAACTAGTGGGAGAGAGAACGATTACATGTCAACAAAATAACCAGTGGTCTGGCAACAAACCCAGCTGTGTTTGTAAGAATTACTATATTTTTTTCTGTATTATTTTCTTGACCTTAACTGCTTGCATTTCATAGCATTTGTGACTAACCAACAGGAAAATACTTCAAAATACCTTGAAGACTTTTTCAGTCATGGTTTGGTGGGTTTTTTTTGTTTTTATTTTCCGTTGACTCAGTAGCTCATTTATGTGGAACATCACACAGGACTGTTTTTAGAATGTTTTTTCCTCCCATTTTATATTTAATTGAACCACTTAACACTCTTAATGTAAATGTGTGTTGAATTAGACTCTAAATGAGCAATTCCTAATAGCATATAAGTGTTCAAAAGCACTCTGTGGCACATACACATTTCATTCTGGCAGTGCAAAAACAGCCTGCAAATCCACATACGAAAAGATTGGGATTTTTTTTTTTTTTTTTTTTTTTGGTGATATACCACAAAGGCATGAAAATGAATTTAGTACACAGGTATATCAGTCACTTCAGTTCTCCAGATCACATTAAATTTTCCTAAAAAGAGTCTTATAATTCAGTACCGGATTTAACAAGCATAACAACCTTTGTGAGGTGTCCTATTCTATTTGGACATGTATGTATTTTGAAGCTGTGTTGGTACAGGACTTAACAAGCTGAGCAAGATTGCTCTGGACTGGAATAATTCTCAGTTTGTCATGCAATGCTGCAGTGTGTTAAAGCATGTAAAGCCTAGGCACAGAGACAGTTCAGGTGCAATTTCCTTTGAGAAGGAAGTTGTGTTTGTTCATGGTGCTGTATTGCATTGGATTGATATATCAATTTCTGTTGACAATGCAGAATATTTTACTGTGCTCCAGTGTTACATGTGCACATGCCCTATGAAAGAGCATGGAATCTGTAACATCCATTTAAGTACATTGAGTTCAGTTTGACACATTTGAGCTGAATAATGGTTATCCTTTTTGTTAGGTAATATGCAGTGAGTCTTCATATTTCTGAATATGCTGTACTTCTGACTACAGTATCAGTCACAGGGTTATGACTCTGAAATCAGTTAGGCAATGTCTTGATGAAAAATGGCTCAAAAGAGTGAAAAAGGATGATAGCTATGAATCATTTTTGGGTTTGCTCTATGCTGCCAAAGGGAAACTATGGTAAAATAAGCTCTTAAGGCTTTTTAAGATTTCTTGATTGAGTCACATCTAAATTTCTAATGTTATTTACATCAGTATGAACTTTATATACTACAGACAGAACTGGCCATTGTGCTTGAATTTTTTTGATTGTTAAATGAAATTTAATGCTTATTCCTTTTGGGGAAAACATCATTTCCATTTGGAAGTCTCATTTTCGTTTCAGAATACACCTGCCAATTTTTGCAAATTTTGATGCATCAAGCATTACCCTGCTTTCTTTGGCATTTGCTACATGCTAATGTCTTGCAGTCACTTGGATTCACTAGGGGGAAAAAAACCCACTGTATTGGAGAAATGCTCTGAAAGTGTTGAAGGTTTTCTGATTGCATGTGTAGTAGTTTTGACATCCAGATTTCAAAAGCATCATTTTCCACAAGAATAAAAAATTTCAAAGACAAACAATTATAAAGTTTGTAGTTAGTATTTTGAGAATCTTATTGTTCTTTCCTTTAGTCTCATGTTTCTTCAACTTCACCACACCATCCGGAATTATTCTTTCTCCAAATTATCCCGAGGAGTATGGAAACAATATGAACTGTGTTTGGTTAATTATCTCAGAGCCAGGAAGCAGAATCCATCTGATTTTCAACGACTTTGATGTAGAACCTCAATTTGACTACCTTACAGTCAAAGATGATGGGATTTCAGATTTACCACCTCTTGGCACATTTTCTGGCAATGAGGTCCCTTCTCAATTGGCTAGTAGTGGGCACATAGTAAGACTTGAATTTCAGTCAGATCACTCTACCACTGGAAGAGGATTTAATATCACTTACACAAGTAAGAATTTCTGCTTTTATATTACGCCTAATTTTGTGCTTTCCTCATAATAATGAAAATAGAGAACATATTTATAACACAGAAGTAAAGTGTCATGCTTGTATAATTGCACTATTTTCAGGTGTCTTCCTTGTATTCGTTAGCTTACCTGAATTGTTATCATTTATTTATTTATTTTAATTGTGATAGTGCTGAGGAATTTCCTTCATTATTTAGTATTTGTCTTTTTTGTTCATACTGCATAAATGCAGAGCATGTTACTGAAGTCCACATAATTCAGATCAAAGCATCCAGTGGAAGTAATTTAATATGTTTCTCAATGGAACCATCAGGAATAAGTGCACAAAGATATTAATCTTAGATCCCAAATACTGAGATGTTAACATGAAACACATACAAATATTAAAAAGTAGATAGGATGCAAATAAAATCAATGCAAAGAAATAGTTGTGGGAACCTGCTTTGCTTTTGTATATTTTTTCTAGCTGAATGGTGTGGAATCTAAGAATACAGACCCGTAAGAATAGAGGTCTCTTTTGTGTTACACATGATAGTTACCTTCTGTGGTTTTTCTGTTGTCTAGAACACAGCTGAACTGATGCAGAAGTCTTTCCTATAAGAGCACACTAATTTAGAATCATTCTTCTATCTGGCTACTGTTCCTCTAAGAATTCTAAGGATGAATTATCTTTGAGAATGCAGTTCTCAAATGTACAAAGTTTAGTTGCAACTGGACATCCAGTTCAAAAGTTGTAAATGTGGACCTGCCAGTCATGTACATATAGAGAGCTATGGAGAAAATAGGTGTCTCCTGTTTGGGCAACCAGGCTAAGAAATATCTGGCTACAGATAGCTCTCCATTTTGTTTATATAAAACTATGTTACTAAACAGTATTCTCAGTAGAAAACTCTAGTAACAGCATTGTCATGTAGGAGACATTTTAACATTTGCAGTAGATTGCTAACTCTCCTGAAAGTTGCATGAGTCATTCAAAGACCTTATGTATTTAGAGATTATAGTTTTAGCAGAAGAAATTATCTTCTAAGGTTGCAGAAGTTAATTGACAATAAAGTTGTCTTTGAAACCTTTTGTACTTTTTCTGTGTTTTGTCAATTAAAATAATAGTGTTTGTGGCCAAGGTGTTTTCTTGCATTATTTAGAAATACTCCCCACATAAATCTGGAATTAATTTATTTCAGTCTTTTTTAAGATTGAAATTGGTCTTTTGCTTTTATAGGAAGGGATAATTTTTGTCCTTTGAAAAATGGCAGGAAGAGAAAAGGGGAGGCCATTTCCTCTTGTTTTATCACTTGGTACCTGTGAGAAGAGACCAATACCCACTTCGCTACAATCTCCTTTCATGTAGTTGTAGGGAGCAATAGGGTCTCCCTTCAGCCTCCCTTTCTTCAGGTTGAACAAGCCCAATTCCCTTATGCTAGAGGCAAAACAGCTGGATTTTGTCCGGAGGAAAATCTAGGCAAATGATTCTTGTGTATCTAAGCCACACATATCTAAAAAGCTTCTGAATTCCAACTATGTTGCATGTGTGTGAATGTCATTGGATTTGAAGCTGACCTTTTGTTGAGGAATTTTCTGTGCTTTGAGTTATATACTACTATGTAATATGTGTTACGTATTATTGTATTAAACTGAAAGAATACTCTCAAAAAAATACACAAAGTTTAAAGGGAAGGTTGTTATTATTCCTATTATTGTTGGTTTTATTACTAGTATTATTACTGTTTTTATCAGCCTTTGGTCAGAATGAGTGCCATGACCCAGGCATTCCTATAAATGGGAGGCGCTTTGGAGACAGATTCCTTCTGGGAAGTTCTGTTTCCTTTCACTGTGATGATGGCTTTGTGAAGACTCAAGGCTCTGAATCCATAACCTGTATTATGCAAGATGGAAATGTAGTATGGAGCTCAACTGTCCCACGTTGTGAAGGTAAGGGCACAAACTTTACCTTGCACCTACAGTTTGAATAATGACACTATTTAAATTTAGCTTATCTTTTACATTTTGCACATAAATAAGACTGCTTTACCTAAAGTTATTCGTTCATCTTAACATTCTTCCAGTCAAATGGGAGTGCAGTAATAGAAACAAGATGGCTTCCTTTTATATTCTTGGAATAAATAGGCATTCTAAAAATCTGGTTGCTATTGTTTTCAAGTTCTGATTGTCACCATCATTACTCAATTGTGAATTGTAACTGCTAGAACAGTTTTGGCTCTAGCACACTGAAGAACATAATTATCTACCACATAGAAAGTAAATAAAGGTTCTATTTAAAAGTTCTTTTTGAAAATTTACCCCTTTAATTTTCTCAAAATTAAAGTATACCTGAATTTCTGTGTGTAATATAATAACCTGCAGTGCACTTAATCCTGAGAAATATAGTGAAAACCAGAGCTATGTGTAATATCCATGATATTCCAAAAAATTTCCAAATTTATTTGCTTATTTTTTCCTAGGTGAATAAACACACTAAGATGATCCCTACTTAGATTTAGATCTCTTTAGAATGAAATATAGTAAGAATAATTCCTTTATGCTTAACAGTGATGGGTCCCAAAGGCAAGGCAGAGAAGTGTGTTTAATAAATGACTAAAGTAGGTTTTTTAAAAGTCATATTCAAAATGTATACCCTTTATTAAACAATGGATACATAGGCAGATTCCAAATTTAAAGATTTTTTTTTTTTTTTTTTTTGAGAAACCAGTCCAAACCTTCTAATAGGTATAAATCTCACATTTCCATTAATTTCAGTGTCATTACAATTACTTAAAGGATCAGGATCATATCACTTTCATGGTTTTTGTTATTTGGGCAATTTGAGAACTCAGCTCTCAAAAGCCTGTGCATTTCAAAGAAAAGTTAGACATGCTGAAACCCCCACCATGTTTTCAGTCTGTTAGGAATGGTGTATGTGAACCTAGATGTTGTACTAGCAAAATTCCTTATTCTGATTAAAGCATGTTACATAGTGGAGCAGGGTTGTTTTTTATTCTTAGAGCAAACCCAGCCCACTCCAAAGCAGGGAAAAGGGCATTGTTTTTCATCAGAAGATTTTTTTTCTCATTTTGAAACTCTAGACACAGTTGTTAAAGTATTCAATGTAACCTTTGTGTAATTTTATTTTTGAAAATGCATAGATAAAGGATGCAAGATGAGCACTTGGAAGGAAAAAAAGAGAGAGAGAAAATTACAGAAATTACTTTTTCAGAAAATACATAGGTACCACTCAGTTATTCTTTCTTTGAACCTTGTAGAAGGTTTACTTAGTTTTTAATGAGGAAGGGATTAAACTAATAGACTGGTTTGGGGATTGTAGTTTTTGATTTTTTTAAATTTTAGATTTTGCTCTTTGTTTGTTTCTTTTATAAAAGGAAGTAGTTATATTCAGGATATGTTCCTTTCTGATGTGGATTCTTGATAACTGAAAAAGTTTCTGGGCTTGGATTATAGTATGGACTAATCATCCTAAGCTTGATTTAGTTTGCTTTAGTTGTCTGAGATTTCTGAACAACTGTGGATTTTTTGTTGTTGCTCTGCTCTGTGTCTTTGTATACATAACAGTCTCTATAAGCAACACCTGAAATACATGAAGTAAGTGATGTACATGAAGTGTTATAGTCAGGTGAGGATCAACAGTCTTAGGACTGTTTATAATATGATGAAATTTAATTAGAAAAACACTATGGAATAAGTTTATTTCTTCATAAACTATACACATGTAAGGTAAATGCCATTTTACTGGCCTTTTATTTTGCTTCAGAGAAAATTTGGTGTGGTTCAGGACTTGTGGGTTGCTTTTATATCCCACTCAAATCTGGAAAATATTCCTAGAGACAAGTGCAAGTCATAAGTGAAATCAAATCACCTATTTGATTAGTTTTTTGTGTTAAAAACATTGAAACAAAACTAGGCATATTAATTTACAACTCACAAATTCATATTGCCATTCACTTGTGTATGACATAATAAGTTTGCCACTATTTAGAGAAATAGAAGAAAACTAGAAAATTTCCTGCACTGAAATATGGAATTTTCTCATAAAGATACCACTGACTTCTTGAGGACAATACAAATGATACTAGGATAAATTTACCTGACCTTGAAAGTGTTTGCGTGTTAGACTGTGCCACAGCCTTTAGTAAAACATAACATTCCAAAGCCCTGTGCCATGACAGCTTAAATTTTTAAGGGACTAATGTTTTCCTAAATTTGTTCTGTCATTTCTGCTGTTGTTTAATCTTGCTCCACAGTCCTTTGATTTTGCTCTAAAAAATGCTCCCTGTCTAGCCCTGTTATTTTCATAGCCCACTTGCAATACATTTTTTTTAACTTTTTATGGAGGAGGCTCAGGTTAGAGAACGTTAAAACAAATTTGAGATACGGGAATGGGCCTGATGGGATGCAGTCATGAATTCTGAAGAAGCCATCCAATGACATCGCAAGGTCACTCAATATCTTGGGAAGCTGATTCAAACCAGGGAGATTCCCGAGGATTGGAAGAAAGCAAATTCCAATCTTGAAGAAGGGAAAGAGGGAAGATCCGAAGAGCTAAAAGGTCTCATCCCTGTCAGTGGGAAAGGAGATGCAGCAATATTCCTTGAAACTATTTCCAAACAATATGTGGTGGTTTAAACCCAGATGGAAATTGAGCCCCATACATCTGCTCCCTTCCACTCCACTGCCTCCTGTGAGAGGGAGACAAAAGGCAGATATTCTGAGCTGAGATAAGAGCAATTTACTGAATGCAGCAATGAGGTAAGACAGAACAACAATATCAACAAAAGTATACAAGAGAGGGTGGTTTACATACAAAAAAGTGCTGACTGACTGCCTGACCAACCAACCCAACCAGGCTCTGCACTTGGCCACTGAGACAAAATGCCCTTCCAGATGCTCCACGCTCATGCTTTTCCTCCACCCAATGTCACGTCCCCTTCTTGGAAGTGAAGTTCCTGACTTCTGACCCCTGGAGATGGTGTGAGTGGTATAGAATAACAGCCCAGGTTTGCTCACACAGCTCCAATCTCCTCCCTCTCATGGCTACTGTGAGAAAATAAACTCTGTCCTAATCGAAACTAGAAAAAAATGAAGAAAACGATGGTGACTGGGAGTAGTAAGCATGGATTTATGAAGAGGAAATCATGCCTGACCAACCTAATAGTCTTCTGTGTTAAGATGAACTGTCTGATGCATGAGGGGAGAATAATAGATTTTTTTTTTCAGTTTCAGTAAGGTGTTTGGCACTGTGTCATACAAAATCTGCAATGACAAACTGATGGAAGGAGGGACTAGAGAAATGAACAGTGAAGTGGACTGAAAACTGACTGAACTATTTGGCTCATAGAATTGTAGTCAGTGTCACAAGGTGCAACCAGAGGTTAATTCATAGTGGTGTAGCCCAGGAGTCAATCCCATATCCCATACTGTTTAAAATCTTCAGAAGTGAACTGAATGCTGAGGCAGAGTGCACTCTGAGCAAGTCTGCAGATGATGTAAAACTGGGGGGAGTGGCTGGTGCACCAGTTGTTTGTGCTGCTGTTCAGAGGGACCTTGGCAGAGAGGCAGGAGAACTGTGCTGAGAATAAATGACGGATCCTTCCTATCTAGTCAGCATTGGTGAGGCTGTGTTGGGAGCACTGTGTGCAGTCCTGGGATCCACAGTACAAAAAAGGTGTGGACATACTGCAGTGAGCCCCGTGGAGG
Source organism: Entomyzon cyanotis (assembly GCA_024500445.1). Lineage (NCBI taxonomy): Eukaryota > Metazoa > Chordata > Aves > Passeriformes > Meliphagidae > Entomyzon > Entomyzon cyanotis. Next base: position 53,439,181 of record JAKEPQ010000871.1, read on the forward strand.
GTCACAAAGGTGATTAAGGACTTGGAGCACCTGTTATAAAAGAAGAGGTTGAAAGAACCGTGCTTGTCTCAACTGGAGAAGAAAAGTCTCAGGACGCAAGGGATCTTGTCAATATGTATAGATAACTGATGGGATGGTTTAAAGAAGGTGGAGCTAGACTCTCCTCTGTGGTTTAAAATGACAGGACAAGAAGTGAACTGAAATATATGGATTTCTGTTTAAACATAAGAACAGACTTGCACTGTGAGAGTGATGAAATGTTAAAACAGATTGCCCAGAGAGTCTGGGGAGTGTCTGACTTTAGAGGGAGAGCATGATCCTGACTGGACATGGTTATGTGCAATCTGTTATATTGAGCAATATTGAGTCTAATGGACTAGATTTTTTCCAGACATCTCTTTCAACTTAAACCATTCTATGATCCAATGGAATATTCACAACTACCAGTTCCACTGAGCTCAGTGATTACTCAGGAAGATGGCACAGTACAATGGTAATAATTACATGGAGCAATTTGTCTGATGTTGCCATGTAAATGTGGAATCATACTGGATCTAAAAAATAACGAGACAGTATCATTTTTTAACAAGATACTGTACTTTTCAATAGAAAGAAGGCTGTCAGGTTCAAGTGCCATTCTCTGTGTGTTAAAACGTGTAGAGTAATAAGTCTTGATAAGATACATTGCAGGCCTTATGAGTCTGCAGAAAACGAAGTGTTCGTAACATTACGTTAAACTATTAAAACTCCATTAGACGTGTTTCTATGCATTTAAAATTGATGTTTGCAAGTTTTTTGAATATATAATGTATTAGAAATGCTATGTATGTTACAAATACACATTTTTTTCTTCAGCACCGTGTGGTGGACATTTGACAGCATCAAGTGGTGTTATCTTGCCACCAGGGTGGCCAGGATATTACAAGGACTCACTTAATTGTGAATGGGTGATTGAAGCAAGACCAGGACATTCCATTAAAATCACTTTTGACAGGTGAGAATCATAAAGTCAAACAAGAAACAAGGTCTGAGCATAAATATTTGTTTTATTATTTAAGAATAAAAATATTTTTTAAGAAGCCAAACCACAAAAAGGAACTTAATTGCAGCACTCACAATACTATTCCTTCAAGTAGGCAATTAAAGCTTTCTAATGTATTTACACTGTCTTTATTATAACACTGGAAAGACTGGAGAGGAGCCCTATGGAAAGAGATCTGGGGAAGTGGGTCAATGGCAAGTTCAATATGAATCAAAAGTGTGCCCTGGAAGCTGAAAAAGCCAATCATCTTCTGGGATGTATCAAGCACAGCACAGCTAGCTGGTCAAGGGAGGTGAATGTCCTGCTCCACAGTGCTCTGTTGTGGCATCATCTTGAGTACTGTGTACAGTTTTGGGTGCCTCAGTGTAAGAATAATATCAAACTATTAGAATGTGTGCAGAGGTTGACCAAAATGGTGAGAGATCTCGAAGGCAAGAGTTAAGAGAAGTGGCTGAGGTCGCTTGGTTTATTCAGCTTCAAGAAGGCCGAGGGATGACTTCATGACAATCTGCAACTTAGCTGGGGGGCAGTGGAGTGGGAGGTGCTGATCTCCTCTCTATGGTGACCAGCAGCAGGACAAGAGGAAATGAAATGATGCTGTCTCAGAGGAAGTTCAGATTGAACATAAAGAAAAGGTCCTTCTGAGAGGGTGGTCAGTCATTGGAACAAGCTCACAAGGGAAATGGTCATGACACCGAGCCTGTCAGAGTTCAATGAGTGTCCTCCAGACAGTCATACAGTTTAGTTTCAGGTAGTCCTGTGAGAAGCAAGGTTCACTCATGCACAGGTGGGAACGCCCAAGTATCTCCCCTGGGATGGGGAGTTTCACACTGGATGGTGTAATAATGTGGATTATGGGACACTTAGGGAGTCTTTGACAAATTCTAAGAAAATAGGGCTGCCTATTAGGTCAGGGAAGTTGAGTTAGTTATGGCCCATTAGGGCCCATCAGCAGAGTTTAACACCTTCAGGCTTTCTCTGAATGCCCTGGTACTTCCCCTGCAGGGGAGTTATCACAGCTCAGTTCACTTGAGTGCTGACAAAGAGAGAGTAGAGGTCTCACGGGGTTTGCCTCTTTCCTGATCCTACTCAACACCCACTGTAGCCTGAGGTGGCAGGTCTGCACCTGGATGGTTACTTTGCACATCAGCAGCTCGCCCCTTGAATGTTTAATCCAGTCTCTGTGATCCAGTGGTTCCAGTATCACTTGTGCATACATTCCCAGACCTGGGATGATTGGACAACAGTACCCCCTTTATCTTGTCTCAAGTTCCTGTCACAGTCCAAATTTCACTTGGCAGACATATTTAGGGATGGATGGACGTCCATGGCTGCAGATAAACAGCTGCTTCTTTGCAGTTTGCTAGTGGGCAAAAGTCCTCCAATGGTTTTAACAATGTTTAAGCCAATAACCATTTTAGTCTCTCACATCTGTGTCTTCAAAATGCAAGTTTTATATCTTGCATTTCACCCTGCAAAGAATTATTAAAAGAGTTAAGCATCATTTTAATACAAGAAGGGATATTACATTCATAAAAACTTAATTAACAGTTGATAAAAGTCTCACAGTGGAATCCTGGGTTTTCTATACAGATCTCTACTATATTCAAAATTGTTCAATATGTCCAGAAATGATCTTAAAATGGAGCAAATTAGACTAATAATACTAAACTATTCAGGATATTAAAAACAAGATATGAGTGATGAATTGCTGAAGATTCCCACAGGACTGAATGTTTGGGCAACCAGATTGCAGTAGATTAAGTAAATGGAAAATGCATCATATATATAAGGAGAAAAAAGAATTCTATCTTGACATTTAAAGCAAACTGTTTTGAACTTACACTGGTCACTGAGCTGCTAAAGTTCTGGTAAATCTTTGTCAAGAAATCTAAATAAAAACTAACACATGAATAGAAGATTTTTGTAAACATGATTAGAGGCACAAAATGTAATACAGGGGAGAAGGTTATAATTGGTTGAAGGTTATAATTGGTTGTATATTGTTTACCATATCCTTTTCCAGTCCTGTTTTGTATTGTTATTATAAACACATTCATACTGGGGACAAAGGAGAAAATGACAAATAGCAGAGAAAAACGGGAACTGTTTATAAACAGTTTTTATGAGATTATCATACTACTTCGTACAACAACTAAAGGTTGTTTGCTTCCATTGTGTTAGCAGAAGTTCCAGAATTTTAAGATGCTTTTTTCTCATTAAAGACTTTATAGTATTTTTAAGTTTATGTTTATTTGCAAGCTTTTTTTTTTTTTAATAAATTAATGATCGGAAGCCTGAGGTTCAGGGATATCTCCCTTAATAGAAATAGCAGTATTATTTATAAGATGGAGCATTTTCATTTCATAAAAGGAAATGTATTGGCTGAAGTTGCAGATATTTGAATGCCTATGACCTTAACAGTGTGATGACAGTATTTCTTAGAAAATTAATAAGAAACATGGGCTCCTGTGACATGTGGTGCAGTTTAAGTATTTAATTCACTAAATTTTAGGCAGAGGCACACATATTCCATTAACAATTTAGAGTTTTGTGAACAAATTGAACTGAAATGAAATTATCAAGAACTTGGAGTTTACCCTGATACAAAATGGAGAATTCTGATCACATATAATTTTTGAAGTACAGCAGATACACAGTTAATCTCCTTCAGCTTTATGGCAGCATTAATAGCAGACAGATTCTGTCACCATTCCCTAATTGTTTCAATTGCAAAACAATATTACCATTAAGCACGCTGGCTTTGGTAGACAAAGAAGAAGTTTCCTTTGGAGGTTCATGGAGCTTTTCTGGCAGGTTTACAAAATTGTGTAACTTTACTACATCACATTATAAATTTTACTAAAAGTGTTATGTTTGCTAATAATAGTATAACCTTGCTTTTGCAGTAAAATTATTTTCTTTTGTCACCATGAAGGCTTTGTTACCCAGTTTAAAAATTCCATGGAAAACCTTTTTGTAGATTGTAAGAAATACTGAATTTGCTGTCTGATAGACCATTATCAAATTAGAAATCAGTAAATGTTTTTGTCAATTAATCAACAAATAAAATATTTTGTCAAGTATTTTTGTCTAGTTTGAGGAAAATGAAACCCTTTTATACTTTACTATATGACTTGCATCAAAGACCCAGTTAACAGAATGAAGCTTTGTACAAATGTGATATTAATAATGTAAATTATCTCACTCATGAGCTAATGAAGCTTTAATGTTGCTAGACAAATGTGCCCTTCCAGAGTCCTTAGAAACTTTCCAGAAGGAGCAGTAAATGACTGTGTGACCCTATTATTATTGCACATTGAAACATTTTGCATTTCTGATTGTGCCTAAATGCTTGGAAGGGTAACAGAAAATTAAATGTAATTTATTCAAGTCATAAGGAAAGGGGTAGAAGGATAACTGCTTCCTTGAAGATCTCTGATACTTTGAATATCGATAAAAAATCATTTGGTAATTTATACACATAACCTCTTTATCCAAAACCTACCTAACTCTATGAAGAATAGCATAACATAGCATTCTTTAAGTCTTTTTAAAATTATCTATGTACATTTGGAGAACATCCTACCTCTTACTAATATAAGTAAGCTAATAATCATTGAGATAAACTAAAACCCCAAAAAGTAACTCTTAATTAGGTACTTTCTGTAGCAATGAGCAACTTTCCTTGATTTATCACTTCAGGGAAAATGCAAAGACTGGAAATAAAAATGAACAACAAACCCAACCTGATTCAAAAAACAACTAATTCCTTTAAACCCTAAAAACCAGACAAGTGAATTATAAGTTCACATCTGAGTTTGACATGATCAAGAGCCTACTGGGAATAAAGATCATTGTCATGGCAGCAATTGCTGTAAGAGTTATGTTTTGTCTCCAGCAAAGGTTTGCTATCCATTGTTGTCATACTGCTAAGAAAACTGCAGTTGCTGGCTGAGAGCACTTTATTCCTAATTAGTTTCCCTCACAAACATAACTGTCAAAATAATTGAACTATAGAATTATTGATCTTGAGTCTATTCATTATGAGTACAAATAAAGTCTTTAAACCAGCCTAGCAGTATCTGTCTGTTTTCATCATTCCACTGCAGGAGAAATCAATGTATCATCTCTGAAATTATAGAAGGGCACTGAAAAACTGTCAAGTACTTTAGTGATGTCCTCTCTAACTGTCTATTTTGGTAAATTAAATAGAATCAGTGAGCCTTTCCAGATGCACAAACACAAGAACTCATGTGTTTATGCAGCTAAATTGTTGAAATAGTCTCCAACATGCTTCTTGAATTTGTCAACCAGCATTCTCCCAAATAATTATCAAGTGTGGCCAGGAGTTGGTGTGGGCAAGCAACCATTCATAATAGGAAATTTGAATAGTGTCTCCTTCTTTGAGAGGTGAAAGTATGTATTTAATAATATGGATGTAGGCCATTCCATGCTAGCTGATTTCACTGCCAGAAATGGGTCCTAAAACAGCTTAATGTGTTAGTAAACCTGCAAACCCTGTATTCCACTGTGAGTGGCTAGATAGCAGTAAAAGCAATCATCTGGATTTCATCCAGCAGATCCAAATAGAGTAGGTAGCACCATAAATCTAGAGGTTTCTGTGTGAAGAGAAAGGAATGAGATGAAGTGCCTAAGTCAGTTTCCCATCAGTCATTAGCTCTGATAGAGAAATGAAAGCTTTCTCACTTCTGACTGTGCTTTTGTTTTCAGGGAACCATAAGAGAAGAACTAGAAAGAATACTAAATACTTGCTAAAACTGAACTTGCAGTTAGCAATACTGATGTGTCTGTGAAGATGTTTTTACATGACCAGTGCTATTTGGTCTGTAAAATATAATGGCCTGGATGGGAAGCTTGGTCATTCTGCCATCATTGCCTAAAGAAGTATAAGTTTATTAATACTTTGAAGGAATGTCACATATATTTCCCCTTTCTTGAGTGTTTAATATTTTGCAGTTTTCTTTAATTACAAGAAAACTGTTTCTTATCTCTAGACCTGGTAATGTGTCCCTTATTGGCAGGACAGCTAAGGGCATTCACTTTGAAAAAAGCATTGTATTGCGCAGGGACTTCTTTTGCTCTCAGAAGTTGAACTAATAAGCCCTATGGGAATAGAGGAGGAAAATCTCAGAACATATGCATTTCTGAAAGATGCAAATAAGAATACTGAGTTTGCATGCAAATATACTTAGACCAGTAGAGATATCTCTGTAATAGCACAAACTTCATTGACAGGAAAATTTATGTGTGCATGGTTTATATGCTACAGCATGTCAGAATCTGATATAACCACAAACTATCTTGAAAAGCACCTGATGTAAAAAGTGCCAGTTCACACTCATCTAGGGAAAGAGCAGATTCGTGCTGTTTGATTTAAGAACTAGCAGCAGATGACTGCACACATGGACATCCATTATGAACAGTAGAAATGTGATGTGGTTTAGTGATTGACAGACACATTGACTCTGCTGTTGATTTTAAAGTAATTTTGTCTTGTAAATCAACCCTCATGAGTCTCCTTACTTTCCATTCTTGTCTATATTACCCATTTTTTTGACAAAGTAAACTGAGAAGTCATGCTTATTATAACTAAATTTCAACATAGTGTCTTGATTTAAATCTAGTATTTTTGTACTGCTTTATTTGATAGGACAAAAATGATTATCTGTAATTAAAGTAACAAGCTATGTTAGAATAAAATCTTTGGATAAAAAAATTAAACAGTTGACTATGTATAAAACAACATTTGCCAAATGGCAGATATCAAATAATAAAATTATTGAGATGAAATATTATTGAAGATATTCCTAGGGTGTCCAATTATTTTTTAACCCGAGGGCAAAAAATTTCTTGGATCTTCATAATGCAGTCTTGTTTGAAACAGTTTTCATTTTTGTACCCAGATTTCCCACTAAATATCTTTCTGAAGGTCAGTCGTATGGTTGATCTGAAGCATATTTCATCCCTTGCGAATTTTATATGATACAGCAAAACAAAGCAAGGAAAATGATGCATGAAACCTTTAATTGTTATCCTCAGTAAGATGTGGATGGATCTGTAGATATGTAATTTTTTTTATGTATGGTGTTCTTGATCAGTTACAAGTGGGTTGCATTTGTAACAGTTAAAGAAAATAACATAATTTGTCTGTCTGCCAGCTGACTTGCATATTCCTTTTCAGATTCCAGACTGAAGTTAATTATGATACTTTGGAAGTCAGAGATGGGCCAGGAAATTCATCACCATTAATTGGAGAATATCATGGAACACAAGCACCCCAGTTCCTCATCAGTACTGGAAATTATATGTATCTGCTGTTCACTACGGACAACAGTCGTTCCAGTGTTGGTTTCTTAATTCACTATGAGAGTAAGTCTGGTATTTCTTGAATAGATTTTTATTTAATCTTGAAAAAAAATTCAATTAGAAAACAAGCAAATGGGAACAAATAAAATTCAGGAGTTATATGTATGTAAGAAGAAATTATGTTTAAGCTGTACTGACAGTAATTCTGAAACTATTAATTTTGGAAATTTTTTCTTCATGAGTTCTTCTGTGTTATTCGGAATACTTACGGATCTAGTTGTTTAATCAAATGCAAAGTAATTTTAGAAATTTTCCCTTGTGGGTAAAGATATATTTTGCTTTTTTTGGTTTATTTGGATTTCCTCTATCTCCTCTCTCACTTTCACTTTCTTTTTCCCTTTCTCTGCTTTTAATACATTTTGCAGGACTGAACAGATTTTGATACCTTATCTATGATGGGTCAAATATAAAAATAAATTAATAATAATATCTCAAAGTGAACTACAGAATCCTGATAATAGCATTTTCTTTTAAATTAAATGCATAAAATTATGTATATTAAATGGTTTGAAGGTACACTGGTTTTTATGATAGTACAGCCATTCACTCAATTATTGACTAAAGAGAGCTTATGTTTTTACTGTGATTGTGCCAACCAAGTAATATCACTTTTATCAGTTGTTCCTATTTGGAAACTAACCTAATTGCTGTAAATTTGCTGTAATACTGAATCTGGAATGAGTGCCCAAACGTATTTTATAACCACATCTAAACTTGGAAATTCTGCATAGTTTCTTTTAACTTTGGCTAAGAGATGGTGGTAATGGCTGAACAGATAATAGTACAATAAACTTCAAGGCCACTACATCATGTAAAGACAAGCAACAGTAGGTAGGTTTCTGCATGAGCTACCCGCAGATGCTGATTTTCCCTGTTTTTATTGGATCTTACTGTTGCTGTTATGTTGCATAAGATAGTCCCTAAATATTTATAATTTTGTGCTTTATTTTAAGCCCTCTGTCAGGTAGATATCTTTTATTCTGTTAAAAAAAAACCCAGTAAGAAATAAAGAATCTGCCCTATGCATTCTTAAAGAGGAAGGTCTAATTATGGAATAATTTAGAAAAGTATTCATATATTCACTTTTTACCTCAGTTGAAAAATTTAATATCTAACACGCATGGCACTAGTATTTCAGTGCTGTTTCTCTGCATAGTCTAAAAAATGTCAAAGTTAGAATTCATAGGTACACTTTAAAGCTTGAACTTGGATTAAATCTTGAGCAAGTAAAGATGACAGAAAGCAGGTAAATTATCTTCATCTTTTACATACAGTTCCCCTGCACAGAATATTAAAAATCTTTATAGTTTTTAAAGTCGTAGCACAGCTAAAAGATTTTGTCACACAGTTTCTTTCAGAGCAGATTGACTCTGTGAATGAAGCATTTTTCTCTTTCAGTGAAAGTAATATTTTAAAGGGTAGCTGGTATAAATTTTTGTTTAGACACGAGTGAGAAGATCATAGAATCACTGAATCATCAAGGTTGGAAGAGATCTTCCAGATCATCTAGTCCAACCTGGCACCACCATAATCACCGCTAAACCATATCCACAAGTGCCACTTCCAGATACCTCCTGAACACTTCCAGAGACAGTGACTTCACCTCCTCCCTGGGCAACTTATTCCAAAGCTTAAACACTCTTGCACTCTTTTTTTCTAATATCTAATCTGAACCTTCCCTGGTGTAACTTAAGGCCATATCCTCTTGTCCTTTCAGTTGAGACATGGCAGAAGAGACTGACCCCCACCTCACTACTACCTTCTTTCAGGAGGTTGTAGAGAATAATGATGTCTCCTCTGAGCCTCCTAACAATCCCAGCTCCCTCAGCCTCTCATCACAGGACATATTTTTGAGATCCTTCACCAGCTTCTTGGCCCTTCTCTGGACTCATTCCAGCACCTCAATATCTTTTTTGAAGTGACTGGCCCAAAACTGAACACAGTATTTAAGATGTGGCCTCACCAGTGCTGAGTACAGAGGCACAATCATTCCACTAGTCTGCTGGCCACACTAGTTGTGTTACAGGCCAGGATGCCATTGGCCTTCTTGGCCACCTGGGCACATATTGTTTTGTGTTGAGCTAGCTGCGGACCAAGATCCCCAGGTCCTTTTCCCATGGGCACCTTTCCCACCACTCTTTCCCCAGCCTGTAGCTGTGCGTGGGGTTGTTGTGACCCAAGTGCAGGACTCAGCACTTGACCTTGTTGACCCTCATACAGTTGGCCTCAGCCCATCAATCCAGCCTGTCCAGATCCCTTTGCAGAGCCCTCCTGCCCTCCAGCAGATCAACACTCCCACCCAACTTGCTGAGGGTGCCCTCTTCTAGTTCACTGATAAAGATACTAAACAGGACTGGCTCCAGTACTGAGCCCTGGGGAACACCACTAGTTACCAGCTGCCAGCTGGATTTAACTTCATTCACCACCACTCTCTGGCTCCAGCCATCCTGTCAGGGTTTCACTCAGCAAAGATTACACTTACCCAAACCACGAGCAGTCAATTTCTCCAGGAGAATGCTGTGGAAAATAGTTTTGAAGGCAATTCCTGTCCTGAATGGCCAAATGGTAAAAAAAAAGTTGTACAGTGAAAGCTTGCTAAACACTTCACACGTATGTCAGTGCATTTGTTCCACAAGGCTTCTTAAGTTAATCACAGCCTCGCTGTTCATATTTTTTACCTCACACTAGATTTCTCACAGAACTGAAATTGTCTCCATTTTACATTGTGTTCTGTGTGTTCATGTAACTCAACTGGAATTTGCTGGAGTTGCCCTCTTTCAGGATCTCCTGAAGCATTTCTCTGTCTGAGATACATCCATATTTGATCTTTGTATTTGTGGGGGTTTTTTTGGTTCCTCATTCTGGGAAGTACTGAACGAATGAACACTCCACTGAAAATTCAAAACTGTAAGAAAGTTTAAAGAAAAATTCAGAAGGGCACACACTTTTCCAAGCAAGGATGGAGAAGAAGAAAAAAAGTTCAGACCAGAAGGATCAAGGACATTAGTTTTATATTCAGGCTTGAAAGATACTAGTTTCAAGCTAATAAACAAAAATGATAAGAAATAGATGATTTCTATTTGATAAAAACAGATTATGTCAAACCAACTTAATTTCTTTCTTGACAGGTTAACTGCTTTTGTAGGTTTGGGAAAGGAAAGGGAAGGAAACAGTTTTGTGCTGGCATTCATAAAGCTTTTAGAAGTCTTTCAGAGAAAATACAGAAATTTAGTGTAGATAAAATTATTACAGTATGATAAATGTACAATAAGGCACAGTAACTTTTTCCAGTAGGCACTGGGAAAAGTTTCTCAGAGAGGCTGTGGATTCTCCATCCTTGGATATACTAAAAATACATCCAGAAGTGGATCCATCTTTATGCAATCAGCTTTAGGTCGCCCTACTTGAGCAGGGGGGTTGGACTACATGACTTCCAGATGTTCCTTCCACCCTAAATTGTTACGTGATTTCTGTGATGCTGTGAAAAAATATTTTATTAACAATTTTGATGACAATATAAGAATATAAGAATATAAGAACAGTTACAATATAAGAATATAAGAACAGTTACAATTTCTGAGGATGATTCCAGCCTACAGTTATAGCAATCACTATGAATGAGAAGGTTAGAATTCAAAACAAGCTAGATGAACTGAAGAAAGAGTCTAAAACAAAAACAATTAAATTCTATAAAGAAACATGCTAAGCCTAAATGGGGAAGGAGAAGAGATGTGAACAAATACAAAATAGGGTACAACAGAAAAAGATTTGGGTTTCACACAGAACTTATATAATCTAGAGAAAAATTTACTAATATTGCAAAAAGTTGATTCTTCTAGACATTGTAGTTAACCATCAAAAAAACCAAAAGGCGATTTCAGAAAATAATTTTTTTGTTCAAGAGACTGTTCTATACAGAACTTGTTCAAAAATCATTTCACTTCATTTAATGACCAGGAAGAACATTGTGTTCAGTTTGTGACACAGTTTAAAAAGATTAGGAGGTTGTTAACATGGAAAATATGACACATAAGGAGTCATTGAAAGGTTTGTACTTGTTTAGAAAAAGTATGATTTGGCAGGCAGGAGGGAAGGCATGATAATGATGTCATGTTCCTAGTAGCTAAGAACTAAGCTTGTCCTAAAGTTTGGTCTACTGCCTGTGCTCCTTCTCAGTCAACTCTTTACAAGTTTTTTACAACCAAATTTATCACTGTTGTGCTAGAATTTCTCCTATCTTTTTTTAGTCAGGACTCTCAATATTACCCATTATTTAGTTTATCTTAGATTATCTCCTATTAAGAAAAATAATCAAATCTTTGTGCAAAGAAGCAAAGAAAAATACTTCTTTTCAGCTATGTTCATTGTTTCCAAAACTTATATACTGAATATTTTCCCCTGGGAATGAAACTCTGTTCCCTAGCTGAGTTTTTTATTTACTTAACACTGCTACTTAAGTCAGGATGTTGGAAATTGATAAATTTGCTATAGCTTTTGGTCTTTTTGCAAAAACGTGAAACAACATATTCAATGTAATTTAGAATTAAGGAAACTGATGCGTTTACCTGTTATGTGACTCAAAATGGCAAAGCAGTTAATGTGTTCAGGCAGGGTTGGTAGGCTGCCCTAAGAGGAAGGAATTTTATGAGCGCTGCTGTGGATCTCCATCTACACCAACATATTTCAATATATGAAGTATGATTTGTCTGGAAAAAAAACCAAACAAATGTGTATCAAAGTTAAAATTTCATGCAGATAAAATTATTAAGGGCACATACAGTTCAGAATATTATAGACTTAAATGGGTTCTTTAAGCTATATTAAGCAATTTTATCTAGGCAAAGGGAATCTAGCACAGTACATTTGCATTAAGAGTATGCAGTCAAGTCTAGAAGAAACTTATTCGTGTAGAATTTAAGTGTGTCAGGGTTACCTCATGAAAACTAGATCATAAGCTTTCAAATCTGAATTCTAAGTGAGATATAAGAAGAGCTGGAGGGTACAGGGAATATTTCTCTGAAAGCTAGAGTCATTATTTATGATACTTTTATTTGTAGTCCTGCTTCCAACTCTCATATCTATAGTTCTAAGCCCTTCACTTTATACCCTGATAAATCAGTTTTTCCCTTAGTTTTGGATTCCTCGTACTTTGTTCCTAAGGCTATGTGGTAGTCCTGGATCAACTGAGCAGGGTAGAAGCAGTAAACTGAGAGTACAACTTCCACAGAAACAGAGATGCACAGGGAGCTGAGAGGACCAGCAGCTTTAGGATGTGTTTCGAGGGCTAAGAAACCATGAAATGCCCAAAGAAAGGGGTAGTGGTGTATTAATTTTGGCTAGATCCCAGGTGCCCAAATCTTCAAAACACGTTCCCCCTACTGCTCCGTTCTTCTCTGGCTCAACTTCACTTTCAATTTTATCTACCTCCTACTTCTGAGAGGTGCAAGGAGACAGGGTGTGAGGGTTGTGGTCAGTTCATTACACATTGTCTTTGCTTCTCCTTCCTTCTTGGTGGAAGCATCCCTCAGACTTTTCCCCTCCTCCAGAACTGGGTTCCTCTGCCAGGAGACAGTCCTCCATGAACATTTCAAATGTGATTGCTTCCCATGATTTACAGTTCTTAATGAATGGCTCTGGCATGGGTCCTTTCCACGGGATGCAATCCTTCAGGACCAGACTGCTCCAATGTGTGTCACACACAGGGTTACTAGTCCTGCCAGCCAAGCTGCTGCAGTGTGGGCTGCCCACAGGGTCACAGCCTGCTTTGAGCATCCACCTGCTCCACCTGCAAGGCCTGCAGGTGGATATCTGATCCACTGTAGACCTTCATGGGCTGCAGTAGGACAGCTACTTCACCATGGTCTTCAGCAGGGGTTGCAGGGGTATCCCTGCTTCCAAGCCTTGAGCACTTCCTCCCTCTTCCTCATTGATCTTGGTGTCTCAGAATTGTTGCTCTCACATATTCTCACTCTTCTCTACGGCTGCTGTTGTTCTGCAGCTGATTTTTGTGTCCTTCTTAAGTATGTTATCCCAGGGGCTCTAACACCACTTCTGACAGGTTCAGCTTTCTACCTGCAACAGGACCATCCTGATGCCAGATCACACTGGTTCTGTTGGATGTGGGGCAAGTTTATGGCAGCTTCTCACAGAAGCCACTCCTGTAGCCACCTCTGTCTATGCAAGCCTAATACAGGGGGTAGGGGGTGTTTTAGTTTTTGGTTTTGTTTCTCACAATCCTAGTCTATTTTTCATTTGCAGTATTTTTTTTTTTCCAAATTGAGTCTGTTTTGACTGTGATGGTAATTAATAGGTGGTCTCCTTGTCTTTGTCTTAGCCCTTGAATTTTTTCTTGTTATTGTCTATCTTATTCTCTGCCACTGTACTGTTGAAGGGAGGAATGAGAGAACAGCTGAGTGGGGGACTGGCAGGCAGCCAAGGTCAACCTGCCACAAATATTAACAGAAAATAAAAGAAATTCCTGTCATCTCAATAGAGAATCTTTATTTGTTTCCCTCATGTGTATACCTTATAGCTGCTCGTATTATTAAATTCAACAATCATAATGGATAGTGCTCAGTTAATGAGCCTTCATTTGATAATTTCAGGGTGTTTTTTTCTTTTTCAGTGTATAGCTTCAGGTTTATTTACCAAAAACTAGTCAATCTCTCCTATAAGACATAATTACCAGAGGCTCTTTCTGTCAGATAAGAGTTATACAATTGTCTAAACTATATTATTTGTCTTCCTTTTTTTTATGCATAGGATAACATTTGTAAGAATTTAGTAGTTTGTGAGTTCTTCAATTGTAGTTTTTCTATACTGCTTTTTTTGTATCAAATAATCATTACTGTGCAGAGGAAAATTGAGTTGTCCTACAATATTAGAAAATTAAAAGATTAAATGATCAAATATGATTTATATACTAGCAAAGTTTGTATTCATACTTTGAACCGTAATAGCTTCCTATAGTTTCAGACATCTGGTGCTTTTAGTGTTTCAGTGTTTTTAATTGATTGACACGATATACTTTAAAGCTCCAATCTTTTTCTGCTTCATTTGGACTTCTCTATTGTATGAAACTTAAAATTGGGAAACTGTTCTGTGAGTTAGTGACCACAGCTAGAAGAAATGGTTTTATATCCCATGTAATTTCTCAGGCAATGCTAACTAGTATTTTTGGAGGCTCTTTCTCCTGTCTTCCTCATTTTGTGTTTTGTTTGTTTTTTTCTTTCTGTTTACTATCTGAAAAAAGGGTGAAAAAAACAAATTCAATCTGTGTGTTTCAGGTGTTACTCTGGAATCAGATTCCTGCCTTGACCCAGGAATTCCTGTGAATGGCCATCGCCATGGTAACAGCTTTAATATCCGCTCCACAGTAACCTTCAGCTGTGATCCAGGGTATACACTGAGTGATGAAGAACCTCTCATATGTGAAAGAAACCATCAGTGGAATCATGCATTACCCAGCTGTGATGGTAAGTGTGAAGCTCTTCAGATGGCAGCTTAAAGTCTACAAAAGTTAATCTGCTGTTTTTCAGAGCTAATTAAGCTTGTCATTGCTCTACCTCCCTTCAATTGCAGCAAGATCCACACTTTTAAAAATTATCTTACTGTTATTAAAAGCCATACTTTACATCTCTGTATCAGCTTTCAGCCAAGTACACAAATAGAAAAATTTGATATTTTAACTCAAAAATACATCCATTTTTTTTTTCAATTTCTCACAGGATGTCATTGTTCAACTGTGAATAAAAAGGGTGCCATACAAATAATCTTTCAAAACAAAGCCAATAAACTTAATTTATATTTTAAACTTTAAATACTCCAATAAACCTAGTTTATATTTTAAACTTTAAATACTGCTTACCAAAATGATTGCTCAAAATTTAGGATACCTAATGCTGGAACAGAGAGATCATGATCAGCCTATGTAATTAATTTTCTTAACATATTCTGCTTTAAAATATTGGTTAGTTTATTAATTGTTTTGGTGGATATGGAGTATGAAACTGTCCAGAGCTTCCATGAAACATTTTTTAAAATGCTGAATTACTGTCAGGGTTTAACCCCAGTGAGCAACCAAGCCCCACACAGCTGTTTGCTCAGTCCCACCAGCAGGATCAGGAAGAGAATCAGAAAGGTAAAAGTGAGAAAACTCCTGGGTGGAGATGAAGACAGTTTAATAGGAAAAGCAAAAGCTGTGCACACAAGCAAAGTAAACCAAGGAATTTATTCACTGCTTCCCAAAGGCAGGCAGGTGTTCAGCCATCTCCAGGAGAAGCAGGACCCCATCACACGTAATGGTCACTCAGGAAGACAAATGCCATCTCTCTGAACTTCTCCCTTCTTCCTTTTTCTCCCCACTTTATATACTTGGCATGATGCCATATGGTGTGGGATATTCCTTGGGTTAGCTGGGGTCACCTGTCCCTGCTGTGTCTCCTCCTAATCTCCCACTCATCTCGAACTTTGTCACCAGCATGGCAGTACAAAAAGCAGAAAAGGCCTTGGCTCGGTGTAAGCCCTGCTCAGCAATAACAAAAACATCTCTATATTATAAACCCTGTGTTCAGCACAGATCCAAAAAACAGCCCCATGCCAGCCACTGTGAAAAAAAATAACTCTACCCCAGCCAAAACCAGCGCAACTGTCCTAGCAAATATTTCTGTGCTCTTTTTTGTAATTGGATTTTTTGGCTGAGTTCTGTTTCTGTGAGCCACTGAATTAACTTGATTTTTTTCATGGAATGCTTGTACAGTTGCTACAAAATCCCTCTTATAAAAACCATAGAGCAACAGCAAAGAAAGGCTCTTGCTTTAGAGAATTACTTATATTAATGAATTCGCTTTTTAGGTCCAAGGTTTTTATTGATTACAGTGGAATGTCAGAGGACAAACTTAGATTAACCAAAGTATTTTAGTTTCTCACTCTGTTGTAATCTGTTTTGTTAAAATTGAGCACTACTCAATGTCTTCTCTCACGACAGCCTTCTGGCCCCATGCTCAAAACATACAAACTACCAAAAGATTATTACAAAAGTTAGCTAATTTAGCATTCAAACTCTCTCACCTTGTAATCACCACAACTCATTCCTCCTTTACAATGACAGATACAAAGCATTTTTAGAATTTTTCATTGTTTTTATGAGTTTCTTTCCTTGTTTGCTTTGCTGTAATGGATTGAAGAATGCAAAGGAATCTTAACTTGGAATAGTATTCTCTTCTTTTTCTGCTTACTTTGTAATAAAATGTGTGGATGTATTTTTGAGTTAAAATATCAATATTTAACTCTTTTGCTTGCATATAAATGTTGAAATTCAGGAAGATCTAGTTAATTTCATTAAATGAAAAAGAATCTTTATTTCCCAGATCCTTCACCTACTTTCAGTGTGAGTGTATGAGAAAACATCAAGCCTTTCTGGAGTATGTTCTCTAGGCAAGCAACATACAAGGGTTTAACATACATTCAGTCTCTTCTTCTTTTACTCACAGCTTAAACTCCATTGTACTGATTAGTCTAAAAGGATGGAATAGAACTCACATTCTATTAGGTAATCATTCTGTTAGTGTATTTGCCTTTTAAGGCTCAGCAAGTTGTCACCCAAATTTTTGGAAAGTGACAGATTTAACTGCGGTGGAAATGAACATTTTGCAGTCATCTGTAGAGCATTGATGTTCTCAAAATTTTAACTTCAAAAGTTAATTTAGCGGAATAAATGCCTAAGGGAAAAGCATGTTGCTGTGTTTCATGCCGACAAAGAAGAAATAAACCTTTATTCAAAGACAAGGTGGCTAAAGTTCCCGCTAAGTAATGTGTCTTTCTGAAAATAATGTCAAGGTGGAACATGAAAATAATTTTTGAATGAGAGCTAAATTAAAATATATAAATTACATATTATCATTTTTGTTTAAAATATATAAATTATTTTGAAATATGTAATATCTTCTCTATGTAATGTTGCACAGTCAAATATTTTTCTTCCTTCTGTGGTGTTACAGAATAAGATAAGGATTTTGAAGGAATGTAGTATTGTTCATTTATGGAACTATACATAAACCTGATGTCTACAATTATGTTATTTATTATTAAGTAACGTTATCAACCATATATTTACTGTGGGTTTAGTCAAACATATTCTAATTGATACTTACATGCAGAAATAAATATATTCAGGCAAAACCAGGCTGGAAGCATTTCCTTTCCTTCTACTTATATGTAAATTACACACATTCAAAAAACATGTAACTCATTAACAAAAAGCCTTAGTCTAATAAGAAATGAAAAAAACAAACTTTAGCTATAAACCAAGTGTGTGTGTGTGTGTGTGTGTGTATACACACACACACACATCTGTGTAAAGGTACTGCAAGTTTATTGAATATTTTGTCCTGTATTTTTTCCATCTTGTTTATGGCAAAGTGTATCACTCTGTGTGAGGAAGAAGATTAAAAGCATCTCAATGTTTTGTTGTTTTATTGTTTAAATATTTAGTATATTAAAATTTTAAAAAACAACTACATAAAAACTGGACAGCAAGAGATGAGTGAAAAGAACAGTCATGCTGTATTTATAAGATCTGTGAACAATTCAGTATGCAAATCTTAAACTTTAATTAATTTACCATGCAAATTAGAGCAGGCTAGTGTAGCAAATTCTAGTATGCTTAACATGTTTTCTAGGATAGTTCTTGTCTTCCAAAATATTCAGTTCCAAATAAATTACTTATGATGGGACAATCTGAATCTTTCAAAAAGAGGAAATTACACTTTTCCCCCCCCGAGTATTGCAGTAGACATCAAATTTTTAATTATTTGAAAAAATACACTTTTTACTTAAATATTCTTGTTTGTTAAAAATGCAGTTGAATATATCTCTTTCTAAATATTTAGTGGAAGAAAAGTAGCAGCAAGATATTTTTTGAGTTACTTCACAAAAAAAAAAAAATCTTACATCTTATATACTGCTGCAATAGAAATTAGTATCTGCAATATGAATTTAACTTACTTTTGTATTCCCCTATCTAACAGGAGAGGCTGTAGATGAAAAATTAACTCCTTTTCAAGGACTAATTTAGGACAAAGCAAATCATTGTCAAACATGAATGTTATGGCTTTAGATGAATAACTTCTTATTTTAATCCTTGATCCTATTTCCAATTTTAAAATGATCTCTTTACATTTCTCTTTCTCTTTCAAACCCTTTTTACAAGAAATTATTTCTGTATGACTTTTTTTTCTCTTCTTAAGCTTTATGTGGTGGATATATTCATGGGAAGAGTGGAACTGTCCTTTCTCCAGGTTTTCCTGATTTTTACCCAAACTCTTTAAACTGCACTTGGACTATTGAAGTGTCTCATGGCAAGGGTAAGAATCTCATACTAATTGCATATATAAACTTAATGTCTGTATGGAAAAAAATCAGACACACATGGCCAAAACCAATGCCTTTTATGTGTTAAACTGGATTTTCTGCTATTCATTTGAGGAAGAAGTTTAATTTCCCAAAATAAATAGTTTTTGTTAATTTTTCAAAAGAAGCATTCTTTTTAACAGGTGCCAGAGGAAATCTGTTTTAGTCTCAGAAAAATGGAAGAGTAGAATAAGCAAAATATGGGAAAATAATAGCTACTTGTTAAATAGCACTAAATTTTTTTCAGTCAAAGATGTCAGGACCTTGTGGATGGCTCTTCACCATTATTAAGCACAAAGAAACAGGTTTGATCTGTGTATTGATAACCTTAGATTTCAGACTTAAACAATTAGAGCAGGAACTTATATATATATATCTTTTTGCTACATATACAGTAAACTAATCTTGTCAGCTTACCCGCTAGGGGAATGTGTGAAATACCCTAAGGAAAAGGGCCTAGAGAGTATGAAAAACATGTTATATACCATAAAATCAAAATATAATAAAAATTTACTGAGAAGTATATTGGACATTCCTACAGTTTAAAATCTTAAAGAATGGATTTTCTGTTTAAAACTTGTAAGACATTTAAAGTGTAAAATGTATGAGAAAACATTCTAAGAAGAACATTGTTCCCCACAGTAAATTTATTGTATTTATTGTATTTCAAACCTGAACTGTAAGTCAAAATTTAGTTCATCACTGGACTGGAAGTTGGCAACTGAAAAAACAGTAATGACTTCAGTAAAGGATCAGTTCCAGAAAATATGAATCTGTATTTATGAAAGACTGTATATAAAACTTGTATATGCTTGGTCCTTGTAAATGGGCACTTCCCTGAAGTTTAGAATTAAAAACCAGAATTGTATTGGAGCAAATGCAAAAATCAAACAGAATTACAAAATTTTAGCCAAGTATCAAAGTATGCCTCTTAGTTAATAGGGAAGTCAAGGCAGATATTTTAAGCAGAAGAGACATATAGGAACTTGAATAATACCTGAACAATACAAATTTGGATTTTCAGAGTGCTGTATACAAATAGCACCAAATGTCATTGATTCTGTTATGGGAACTATTGATTAAAGTGAGCTAAATAAGCATCCACATTGCACATATCATTCAGTTGAGCACAATTGCTTTCAGCAAACTTTATTTTCAGAATTTCGGGTTTTGGTTCCAGGTACAAATTTTTCTCACAATGTTCTCATGTAACATAAGAATTGCTTTCTGTGTCACCTACATATGAAGGAATAGGAAAACTTCCTATTAAAATGCTTTCTTTACTCCCTTTTTAATTCTTTTAAAGGTGTTCAGCTGGTTTTTCATACCTTTCATCTTGAGAGCTCTCATGACTATTTGCTCATCACTGAAGATGGAAGCTTCACAGAGCCAGTAGCCAGATTAACTGGTTCAGTCTTACCTCCTACAATTAAAGCTGGCCTCTTTGGAAATTTTACTGCACAGCTTCGATTTATATCGGATTTTTCAATTTCTTATGAAGGTTTCAACATAACATTTTCAGGTAATGGTTTTACTTTGCTTCCTGTGTAACAGCCCTGACTTTTCCCTCATTAGTTTTTTCTGACTCTTCCTGAATTATTCCTGGTGCATAGTTATAAAAGTGCACTTTTTGGAAGTGTATTCATATGTTTTTCATTCACCTAATATTTTTTAAAATTTTTTTATTAGATTTTCTCCATTATATAATGATTTCTTTTAACTGTAAGTCTCACTTCTAAAGCTGTTCGGGAGTTCAGATGGAATGAAACAGGAATTATATACAAAGGAAGTAATTAAACAAAATTATAGTAAACCACTTAGCGTACAAGCTGATTACAGCTCTTGAAATTAAGAAAAGAGATGTAGTGTGGGTGGGACACATTAGATACATAATTACTGTATATATAGGCGTAATAGACTTATAGAAACACTATTGGGTTTTAGTAGAGAACACAACTCTGAAATACATGTTTTCCAGCTGTTCCATGCTTACACGATGCAAGCAATTTTGTAAGTTGGTTTTCTTCCATGTGAACAGCTTGTCCAGATAATAATATATTGTGTTTTATTCTTTGCAGAATATGATCTGGAGCCATGTGATGATCCTGGTGTTCCTGCCTTCAGCAGGCGAATTGGGTTTCATTTTGGTGTTGGAGATTCCTTGATCTTTTCTTGTTTCCCTGGATATCGCCTGGAAGGTGCTAATAAACTTACCTGCCTGGGAGGTGGTCGGCGTGTGTGGAGTGCACCTCTGCCAAGGTGTGTGGGTAGGTGGTCACATGCTTTCATTTCATTCATCAAATCGTTAATAGCACATGGCATGTGTCAGAAAACTGGGCAGAGAACGAAGTGCTTGGGTTGAAACAACGGATCCCCGAGCTGTAAAAACTTTAAAGTCAGTGCAAGATATAAGTAATGCATGCCTGTTTTATTTTGAGAACAAAAAATAATGAGGAATAGTTAGAATTATGCTAGCAAATAAGATCATGTGAGATGAAATGTAAAAGTAATTGTTAAACTTTATGTTTGTCACAGTTATGAATTTCATACTTTGTCTTTTGTGGTAGAGAAACAATGTTTAGGGCTTTTAGGTGAAAATACTCTACTTTTGAGCCCTGCAGCTGGTTTTAAGGGTCTTTTTTTCATATTGTGTTTTTATTCTTATAATTCTAGACTTTTGGGATTTTTACAGTTTATAAAATGCATTACAGCATTTAAAACTTTTTTTTAAAATTAGTGTGTTGTTGTTAAACATCAGAAACTATGAACGCAAGCTGAGTGAACAGTTCTTTTCTCAGAAAAGCTCTGGGACTGTATTTTACAAAATTTCTGCAGTTGTATTTGATTTGTGAGATGGTTTTATCTCTACCATGTCAAGTGAATCTCATCAGCTACTATTGACATTATGCTTCTGAAAAGTCAAATACTTCCATACATGTCTAATTGGATTTCTTTAAGAGAGTTCCTGTTTTAAATAAGATTTTATTTCTTGAAGGGAGAAACTCAGCTTCAGCTTCTTTCTTTTATTTGTTTTTAAAAGATAAATCTCTAAATCTGAAAAAGACGCCTACATTGTATATGCATGTAAGATACATAGAAAAACATAAAGTATCTCAAATTCTGTTTTAAAATGCAGTTATTTATCCCATGATGAAAGGATGTTACAGATGAGAGAGAAGCCAAAATAATACGGAGTTTGCAATTTATTTTGAAATTCTAGATTTAAGTCTTAGTCTGTTTTCAGCCCTGGGATATTTGCTTGTTTTGGGTCGTTTGTTTGGTTGGTTGGTTGGTTTGGTTGGGGTTTCTCTCTTTCTAGGGGTCTTCTCTGTGTTCCATTCAAGCATTTTTAGTTTATTTTAGATGCCATAAAATTGTATTCATCTGCTGAAATACTGTTATCTTGCAATGAAGAGACATTCTATATGAAGACCATATATGTTTTCGTAAATTTTGTTAACTTTTAGAAAGCCTTTTCTACATTATCTATGCTAATAAGAGATTTATACCTGATATCTTGAAAATGGTCACTTATTGTGAATGGTCATATTGTGAATGACACATTGAGAAGTTGCAAAGATTACCAAAGTATCAATAATTAGCCTAATGAAGTATCAGCCATTAAATTAGCTGTGAATTTATAGGACTAATGTAACCACTTACTGTGCCAGATGCAGATATGCCTGTGTGTTCTCCCAAGCATAATTTAGTGATACATGTCTAATAATATGTATATATGATAAATCTGTCAGTTCATGAAGAAATTGAATTTATTTACAGAGAGCCCAACCTTTCCTTTTTGTTCTTATGTTCAGTTTTGAATAAATTTGTCAACTGCCCCTGAGACTTCTGTCACTAAATCCACGTATGAGACCCCACTTTCTAATTGATTAGGGAAACCTTTTATAAAATGTGCAAAGACAAGTGGCACTTCTCTAAAATGAGATAATCTAAATAACTCTTTTAACTCAACCTATGAAGAAAATTTGCTCTTATAGTGTAGCAGACAAAAAATTTCTATAATGCAACTAAGGCAAATGCAAGGAAAGAAACTTTTCTGAGTAGCTGAGTGAAACTGAGGGGGAAAGACATACTCAGTGCCCTTCAGCTCAAGCTGCTTTCATAAGTGATTTTTTCTTAACACTCAGGTTTACAGAGGTCCCTTTTCTTGTTGCCATGGCACCTAAGACATTAGGGGTGAAGATATCCTCTTACCCTGAAAAGGAGTTCATATAAAGGCTTCTTTCTTAGACAAATGAAAAGCAACTGCTTGTCCTGTTTGGACTGTACATTCAGAAATTAAATCTAGTCTTGATTTAGTGGCACAAATTCATGAGTACATTACTAAGTTCAGTAGCCTCTTGATTATTTCTTCCTAATTCTCCTCTCTACAGTGACTAAACTCTGATACCTGATACATGCACATCAACCTTTATATATCAACATGGATTCTTCAGTCCTTCTATGATACATGGTAGTACATTCTTTCTTGATTCTTTTAATCATATTCAGGATAAAAGCCCTTCAAATTAAATTGTAATTAGTTTATAAACCAAACATTCACACAAGCACATGCTGATTCGTATCACAGAAGTTGTATTCAGTTTCCTCTGCTGTTGAAAAAAACAAAAAACCAACAGGTTTTCCAAAGGTCTTGCCCATCTCTATCCAAGTAAATAATTTCAAGTCCTTCCTCTAGGGTTATCTCCAACATGCTGTGCAATTTTTCTATCAGAGAACTATGTGTACCTTTCCACCATTTCTTCTTTGAAGAGTTATTTTCCAGGAAAGGGAAAAGCAGAGCTTGGGAGATCTCATTAGCCTGACATCATGATGCTTCCATTGTTAATTTAAGATTTTGAGTCCTCTATGAACAACATTATCATAATATTCAGTGGCCTTTTCTCCATGCAATGCAGGTAGATGGTCTTCCCCTGGACTTCCTAAGTCTGATTGCCTGGAAGTTTGTTTGTCAGAATAAGCAGCATACCTTCTGCTGCAGTAAGAAGCCTCCTTTTCACAAAAAAATACACCAAGTCTACCTGCAAAATCAGATTCATATTCATAAACAGCTAGACTTGTAAATCTTATTTCCTTGTGTCAAACATTCACTCTTTTGCCTTTTCAATTAGAATGATTTTGTGTAGCTCGTCTGCACAAATTACAGATATTATTCCACCTCACCCCAGAGTTTTGAAGAGTCTAGCTAGAGTTTCCCTTTGAGTCATCTCTCCATTTCTGAATGTGTCCTCCAGCTGGATCTCTCACTTGACTAGAAAGCAGCTGGTGTCTACAGCCACCTACTGCTACTATTTGATGAAAAGATCTTTACTGTTAAAAAGTGTGGAGAAGATCCAGGTCTTCAGGGAGATCCAGGTCTTCAGGGCTGACTCCCTTTACACTGTTTAAAGAACACAGATTATAGTTACCCAAGGTGGTGTCAAATTTCCCCTGTTTCAGAAGACTAAACTTCTTTTTTTCCCCCTAAAGCTGTGCTTTTCCTACAGAAGCAAATCCCCATAGCTGTCTAGTGAATTTTCTGTTTACATTGACATGATATGGCTTGTCAAGAAGATCCCTTCCTTCCAGCTCTGTATACCAAGTTTAGGAACACCGGGACTGCCAATCTCCTCACAGAGAATTTCTCATTCTTAAATTGTTTATAAGAATGGTAATGAGGTCACACATTAAAAAAAAATCTCATTCCCTCTAAGAGCTTCCTCAAAACACTCATATAACAATGGTGGTTTTCCTGACAATTGTCCTAGTAGTTGGTAACTGCAGATGAGACACTCTACTCTCTTTTTTTACACAAGAGTACTGCTTCCCATCTTTCCAGACACAGTAACTGCATTTGGGAGAACTATCACATGGTTTTTACTGAACTGGTGACTCTCTCCAGCATGTGTGCTGCCGTTAGGCTTTCCTGCAGTCTCCCATAGTATAAAGGACATAGACAGTAATTTGAATGAATAAAAAGTCTGTCTACTGTCTACCTGTATATAGCTGTTCTTTGAGATATGTTGTCTCAATGTACGTTCACAGTGTTCTTTTTTACCCCTCTCCTCAAAATTTACTGTAACTGAGAGGAATGTGACATTAAGGGGGAACTCTGCTACTTCACTGTTTTGTGCGATACACAGAATTAATTGAGTAATGAGCACATGTCGATAGATGATGTCAAGAGAAAAAAAATCTTCCTAGCAATTCTGACACAGGGCTACCTGGAAGATAAACATGCATAATATCCTGAAAAGAAATGTCACTAGCACATATTGTTTGACTTGAGAGTATTGATGTAAATATCTGGGGTTGGTTTTACAGTTCTGAAATAATTTGTCACCTGTAAGGATGTTAACCTTATCATCTGGTATGCTACTGCAATTAGTATGTTTACCCATGTGTGATGGTTTAATTTTCCAGATCTACTTCTGGATAATTTAATTTTCATTTAAAATTACTGGGCTTGTGTTGTGTGTGGGTAAAAAAACAAGCTACTAGAGTGCAGACAAGCTTCTCCTGATTACCTTTTGTCTAGTTGAAATGTGTAAACAGAAAACAGCTTTCATTCCTATGTTTACATTTTATCCAGTGTTATTGTCTTTTATTTTGTTATTATTGATTTAATAATTATTCCAGTGTTTTCCTAAAAAAATTCAAAAAATTTGCATTTTATTAGTAATTATAGTTGTGATGGGTTGCTGACACTACTTCTACATATATAATTTATTCCCATTATGTCATTTGCTTTTCTCAGTTGCAAATGTATATATATATATCTTTATACTTATTTCGTCACTGTGAAGAGAAAATTGTCTGAGTGCAGATGCATATTCTTATCACTTGTTCCTTCCAGCAATAACTCTATTTTTCTCTACCTATAACTACACAATTCTATTATAGTTTCATTTACATTTCACAGCTGACTACTTTTTCCTGAGGACAAAACCCAGCTTTTAGCGAGTTAGTCCCCCTAGAGTACAGATCCAAGAGTAAAGCTTCGAGGCAGTCACGCACTTCAGCATGTCTGCAAAGCTGTGTGAATCTCAGATGCTTGGTGCATAGTGGAGTCCAGAAATGAGGTGGAACAGGTTCTTGGTCTGTTGAAGTCCCTGATTCTGAGGCAAATGTCCACCTAAAGGAGACTGTCACAATCAGGTTTCTGATTTTATTGTCATCACTAACCTTTTAAACATGATCCACACGCTGTTGCCAGGAAATTGGTTACTAAGACAGATTTTCTAAATCTCGTCTAACAAGACTATGCTTTTAATCATACTTTTCTTATTTCAGAGTTTGCTTTAAGTCAAACTATTCAGGAGGTTTCTAACACTCTGTATTGGAGTTGCATTACTGTTAGAAAATGAACTGAAAGACTCATGGGTTAAGAGAGGCATTTGTAAAAAAAACCAAACAAACAAACCAGTGAAAGCAAAAGAAAAAAAAAGAAAAAAAAAAACCCGGGAAAAGGTAGTTCGTTAGAGGTCATAAGAAATGACAAAAAGCTTCCATTTGCAAGGATAGGAGAGACTTCTCTTTACTCTAGGATGGATGTAAGGGAGTTTTTTCAATTTGTAGACAACTGTTTTGAGACTGAGGGAGAAAAGGAAGGAAGGAAGGAAGGAAGGAAGGAAGGAAGGAAGGAAGGAAGGAAGGAAGGAAGGAATGGAGGCACGTTCTTGGAGAAATAACATGAAATAGCACCTACTGCATTCTGACAAGATCTGTAAAATGAAGATGTTGTTTTCATATTAAAACACATCTAAATTGCATGTTACATAGCTTTAACTAGCACGTAGTAGACAAAATTTGTTCTGTAAATATCAGCTTCTTACATTATTTCAGTTTAGATTCTTCACTTCCAAAATCTGCCAAGCTCTGGAAGTCTGCCAAAACACAGCATTCAAAAGATAAGGTCCTTAAACTTGTCTTCTTTGTAAAAGAAAAAAGTTCTGTATGGTTACCTGAGTCTTCTCAGACTTGTTGAGGAGTAGGGTGTGTGTAAAACCAGAAGTGTTTAACAAAACAAGACACATGTGAGTGTGCGCATTTCCAGAGATAGGTGGCCAAGAAGTAGGGGCTGAGGCAGAGGAGGGAGTTTAGATTGCAGTGTCACATACATGCATCTGATGTACACTTAAATTGTCTTCTTAGTACTTTTTGAAACGTGACTTTATCATTTGCAGGGATCATCTAAAAAGGTGAGTTACTAGCCTTTTGGTTTTGATACTCCTTTAGGGTGCACTGTGATACACTGATGAAATTCCGAAAGAGAGGAAACATTTCATTCTTTCCTTTCCACTTGACAAAGATGTGCTGTTGACTGATTATTGAAGGCAAGGGGTAAAAACCTGAGTGGAGATCCCTTTACAGTGAGCTGCAAAGTACAGAGCACAGATGTAGGTGCCTCTCTTTTCAAAAGACTTTAATTTTCAGGAGGGGACAATTGCCATTTGACTCATCTTGGGTGGTCATTCCTTTAGAATCTCCCATTAACCTGGAGAGGGTTAATGTCTTTCCACCCATTAACTGTCTGAGAGTAAGCTTGACCTTCTCCCAGGGAAAACCTTTCAAAAGGCTCAGGTTACACCAGAAAACAGGTCTGATGTACCCAGGTCATACTAAGCGGAGAAAAATTATCATTAATTTCACAACAAGCAGACATTCACCATTTGACTTGCCCTCGGTAGTTACAACCTTCAGTAACCCACTGAGAGTCAATGTCTTTCTACTCACAGCCCTCTCTGAGGGTCACCTTGACTTTCTCCCATAGAAAACCTTTCAGTAGGTCTGGGTCACACCAGAAAACCCTAAACAGCTTTGGACCACACTGATCACTCCACCACATCCAGGGGATCCTATCTGATGTTACAATTATGTAATGCTCTTGTCCGGCCAGTGGGTTTAGGGGAAGGTAGTTTGATTGACTCTGGGCCATGTGCAAGAGAAACAAGAATTGTCAGGATTAGAGCAAAACCACACTGAATTACCACTATATATATATGTGTATATATGTGTGTGTGGGTGTGTGTGTGGCAGGTTTATTTTGGAACAATTTGGTTGCAATGGAAAGAAGGTATGTGACCATTTTTGTTATAATTTATGGAAATATAGAAACATTACTTAAGAAAATATATAAGGAAAAGAAAAAAGACAAAAAAGGACAAGAGTGGATAGTAGAGAGATATCATCGCATGAGGATCCAGCAATGAGACTTGACTGTTGTAATTTATGTGTCCATTGCTCAAAGTGATATTTTGATAATGTCCATTGCTCACTGGGGTCTTGATCCACTGAGGCTGGGGAAAGCTCCCACAATATAAAGTTCAATGGGTCTTTGATAGTTTACGATATTTATGACACTTTCTAAGACACAACCAGTGTTTCTCAGCATAATGTAGGCAGCTGTGCCTTATCAGAAGGGATGAATACCTTCAAGACCATGTATGAATGTCCTGATAACTTTCCTGGGAATGAAGTTTTACATCTGAGCCAATTGCCTTTTCCTTTATCTGGCTCAAAGCCCAGCTTGTTGCTAAACAAAGGTCGGTTTGTAGTCCTCATCCTCTGGTGATGGGTGCTCACCCCTTCTGCACTTGGGCTGTTCTTATGCATATCAGAGGTTTTACCACCACACATCCAAAACCTCTCCTCCTCCCCTTCATTTGGAGGGGTGCAAACCTGACCTCAGCAAAGCACCTGGCTGTTTGTCATTAACCCTTAGCCTTTCAGCCTCTCACAAGAGGGAAGAAACATTTGAATTAGTTCTTCAACTCTCCTTTATGTGATTGTCTATACAATTATTTAATTTGATTTGCATGCTCTTTCTGTCTACTTGTCTAGATCTTCCCTGTGGACTATCTCTTCAAGAAACTGTATAATTTTACCTACGTACAACATATAATGAAAATATTATTTGTGCACTACACAGTCCACACTATATTCAGTTCAAACTAGCTTTTCATGGTAAGGATTGAAGAGTTCAAACATAACACATCAAAAACTAAACTTGGCTTTGAGTGCTGGGGCCTTTTTCTTTGGTTTGGGTTTTAACATGCCATTATTTCCTGTCCCCCATGGGTCATTTCCACTTTACAGAGTATTCCTAAAGCAAACGGTAAAAAACTTAAATGGTAAAGCTGACAAGAAAGTGCTCCTATATGTTTTCATTTCATATTTAAGTGGTGTTGCTCCTTTATTAAATTTTACATGGCACTTGATTTTTAATGGTGCATTAATACAGTATTTGAGTAAAATCTTCACCGAGGTATTGCTCCCTGGTATTCACATTCATATCACATTAATTTATCATATTCAGTTGTTATATTAAATGCTACTTGAATAATTGGTAGGGTGCTACAATAAAATGCTGACACCATTTAATAAGCTGTTTCTCTTTAATAGTTTAGTTAGTATTCATTGCAAAGTCATCAATTGTAATTAATATACTCTGTCATGTTGTAGCATTGAGTTAATTTCCAGTGAGATTGAAACATAAGTGGGAACCTTGTTAGCCTGAGTAGCACTGGAGATTTCTGTGAGACCCTTGAGATCTGGTATTCATTGTTTTCTTTAAAGTCTCTGTAGCATAAAATTTGAATTCGAGTTCACCTTTAAGAAGTCAAACTAAGTCTGAAAATTGCTGTTCATTTTTAGCTCGTTTTTAGGTAGAGAGAACTCTCATTTAAGAGCTGCTGATGAGCAAGAAATCTTATATAATATCAGTAGTCAAGTCTCTGAATCTTCAGACAGAAATAAGGCTGTTCATGCATTCAGGGTCCACTGTATTTCAGATTTATTTATTTAAATGCTGTCACATTTAAATTATTAAACCTGTAGGCTGTTTTCCATTTTATACATGTATTTAATAAAGTTGTTTGATAAGTTTTTGATAATTTCTATTTCTTTGTCTTATAACACTTTTTATAAATACATTCAAAAGGTTGTGTTATTTAACCCCTTCTTTTACTTTCAGTTTTTGACTGAATATTAAAGATTTGTTTGAGTCAGTATTGGAATCTTACCATGTCTGAATCTTTAAAATATGGTCCCATATAATAATTACAGGTTTGAGTTATCTCTATCTGAAAACTGAAACTTTAATATTCGGGAATCACTGCAGATTTCAGCTGGTACACAATGGGTACTCTGATTTAACTTTCAGAATGAGAAGAAGTGATTAGTATGAGACCTCAATCACCTTTATGTGAGGCCTGGAATGGAATATTAGTTGCCTGTAGTTAGAAGGGATAAAGATTGCCTCAAGAAACCCTTTTGCCTTCTTTCTGTGGCTTAAGGTTATGTATGCTGAGTGTTGCTTCTTGCTAAGACAAATAACGTAGGGATGTTATGTCCAAAGCTTATTATCAGATGATACTAGAAAGAATAGGTAAAAATCTCAAAAGAATTTAAATACAACAAAATGCCCTCACCTTGGTTTGTGCCAACAATCCCCTGAGGCCAATTAACATCATAGGATTTGTTCTGAGAATGTGAGTAGTGCCTTATGTCAGTGGCATATGGATTAACTAATTAAACAAACCACAGTAAAGGCTTTACCTGCTATTTAGGCCTTCCTTTCCTAGTCCATTATTCTGTGCTTCTGAATGGTACAAATAGTACAGAATAAGAGGTTTATTTTCAGCAAAGCATTTCAGTAGGGTTTTCAGTGAGGTGTTCTAACCTCACCACCATCATACAAATGTTGCTAAAAGAATATTAAGAGAGGGTGACATGAACATGCTTTAGTAGTGCAGTCCACAGCTGATGACCTAACTGTATTTGAAATCTGTCTTAGAGAAGCAAACAAAGAGAAAAAGAGAAAGAGAGAGAAAACAGGGAATGCCACTGTTCAGGCAACAACTGGTAAGAGGAAGGAAAGCATCCTCAGACAAAAAAATTCTCTGTAGTAAAGGCAGTGGCAACAATAATGTTGATAACAGTAATGAGAAAATAGCCAACATCTTCTTGTTTTCTTCCTGGTACAGTTATATTTTTAATGCAGACCTTTCTAAGATCCTCATTGGTAGCTTGTGATGCTGTTTTTGCCAAATGGAGCATGTGTGGGTGCTCCAGACTAAATAGCAGTTAAGTTTTGTGCATATATTTTATTGTGTAATATTATTGTGCATTAAAATAACTATCAACTGCTCATTATCCTCTATTCCAGTGTGAAGTTACAGGCTAAATACTACCAGATCTGGAGTGATACGATCTTAGTGTAGGGTTACAGTCTAAAACTACAAGGCAAAAGAGTGAGAAGTGGGATGAGAACAGTATGATTTAAAAATCAATGGCAATCACTTTTTAGGAGAAACCCAGCATAACTTTGTTTCTGAATTCAGTAGTGCCAGGTGAGAACCAGAGGACTTGTGAAACCAGAGTGAAAGTAATGCCACAGCCACCTGGCAGTGTGTGGATTAAAAGTTACAGGTGCACCCTCAGGTGGCGGGCAGGCTGCAGAATTGGAGATGAAGGACTGCTGACATTACAAAGACTCAGACACTGTTCAGCAGGTTGCTGTGGAAACTCCAACTGCACCTCAGTTTGATACAGCATTCCAGTTAACAGGAAGCTTCAGCTCCTAGCACTGTGTTAGAGTTTGAATCCTAGCTTGAGTCCAGTCATGTATCGTGTCTGCCCTGCAGAAGTCACGTACTCAGCTTTAGGGACCCCTCACTGACTGTGGGGGAACCCTAAGCTTGTGTTATTATGTGAAGACAGAGCATACTACGCTTTATCTGTGATCCCCTTTGCTCTTTTATTAATATGGCATTACCATGCTACTGGATAACAATATTGTCCAACAGAAACATAAAGAATGTCTGAGCTCAGCTTCTTCTTGTATTTTATGAACTGCTGAATAACTTTGTAAATACAAAAAAGGTATTCTGCATTCAGTAGAGTGCTTTGTGGCAGAGAAGCCTTTAAACTGACAAGATACTACTTTTGTTTGATCTCTGTTTTGGAGATCTGCTTAAAATCCTGTCAGACCTTTTAGTAAAATGTATGGAAGAAAAAAATGATAAAGTAAACTTTTCCATTAAACAAAGTTATTGTTACATTTTACATGAACTGTATTTCAAAGGAATTCAAGAATCCCTGAATTTTATTTGTTTTATAGAGTTTTTGTTCATATTCAGGAAGTGTTTGATGATCTTCAAAAGATCTACCCTCTGCAGGTTCCTTTTATCCAATTTCGAGTGAGACAATGAAAGAAAGAAAAAAGTTACTTATTTAGATAGAATTTAAGTGACTTTATTAAGCAAAAGAACAAAGAATGGGGTCAAGTATCTGTTCCAGACAGATTACTCTCACTGAAAGGGAATAAAAGAAAAGTTCAATAAAGCAGCGTTTTTCAGTCTGCTGCAGTCCTTACCAAGGTTATAAGAGACAGCTTGGAAACTATAGTGAAATTAAAGCATGTAGTTCCTCCTCTTAAAATCTTTTACATGTGGAGACAGGTGACATACAGTCAGTAAGAGTATACCTTTTGAATTCTAAGGGGGATACTTTTGATTTTGTAATAAATAAATAAAATTAACTTTAAAAGGCACACAAGATTTGAAAGTTATAATAGAGACCTAGATTAATCTGCTTTAATCTGCTTTCCACCTTTTGAAACGTAGAGGCAGTACCATAAAAATTTTTTTTATTTATACAGAGGATGAGTTTAAGGACCTTGTCTTTTGAATGCTGTGTTTTGGCAGACTTCCATAGTTGGCAAACTTTGGAAGTGAACCTTATAAGAAGCTGATATTTGCAGAACAAAATTTACTTACTATGTGCTAGTTTAAGCTACGTAATAAGTGATTCTGATGTGTTTTAAAATGAAAACAGCCTCTTAATTTTACAGATCTTGTCAGAACACAGTAGGTGCTATTTCATGTTATTTCTCCAAGAATGTGCCTCCCTCCCTCCCTCCCTCTCTCCCTCCCACCCTCCATCCTTCCCTCTATCCCTCCATCCCTCCATCCTTATAAGGTGGTTTTAGGTCATTTTTAAGTAGTTCTAATATCTGTTTGAGCAATACACCAATATTATTTGCTGTCTGTTTGGATGTTTTCATCTATGTTTTGGAATTTATGTTGCATATTTGGAATAATTTTATTAGTCTTTATTCAGAATTCAAACTGAGTCCATGGGCTAGAACATACTACTCCTCCTACTCCTTATTATTTTCTTTTCTGAGGTGCTACAACAAGAAATGTCTAATGAAAGTGTCAATAGGTGCTTACTACAGATGGCTGTGAAAAACTCACTTACTCTTTAGCCAGAAAGTAAAGGATCTGTCCCCTTGGCTCTGACTGATGTCAATAAATGTTGGTTTGGTTTTTATTTTTTTTTAATTTTATTCCAGGTAAAGAAAAACATGTTTGAATGCTCATGATTTATTACCAGATTGGTTTGGGGTTTTTTTTATTTTTTGTTTGTTTGATTTGTTTGTTGGTTTTTTTTTTTTTGGCAGCTTATTGTCTGCCTTTTTAAATACTTCTTTGTAAAGCTGAATACAGAAGTAAAATCAATGTAACGTTTATTTGAAATGTTACCACAACAACTATATTTCAATAAAACATTCAATTTTTATGGTATCCAGGCTAATCTGCATTATTGGTTAGTCTGATAGGAGGACCAAGGGATAAATTGGAGGTTGAAGCACATAAATGCACGTAACAAACAGACCCAGTGAAATGCAGGAGATGGCAACTTTTATAGGGTTTTTTGGAGTTGGTCATACAGATGAGATCTGATAGAAACAGAGTTTTCGTAGATAGCCTGTTAGAGATTTTGTGGAGTCTAAATATTATTGCTAATAACCCATATTTTCTTGAATTGGATAATTCACTTCTTTTGTTTTAATGTGTCTATTTTCTTTAGCTGAATGTGGAGCAACTGTCTCTGGAAATGAAGGAACATTGTTGTCTCCAAATTTTCCATCTAATTATGACAACAACCATGAATGTATCTATAAAATTGAAACAGAGGCTGGAAAAGGGATCCATCTTAGAGCCAGGAGCTTTCAGCTGCATGAGGGAGATATTGTTAAGGTAATAAAAAAATAATTTCACTTTCTATCATGCTCAACATTCACATTGCATGAATAAAACTGTTTCCAATGCCAGTTATCTTTATTTTCATTCCACTGTCTGACAAAATTAATAAATTCTGTGTGGATAGTATCACCGCTTTCATACTAGATTCAAAGAAACTATGGGAGACATTGAGAGTTCAATTACCTTTCTAGAAGTATTCGACTGTTTAAAGTGATTTAAATCTTGAAAGGAAACCTAAAATTTGAACTTGGTTTTTGAATACCTCATACTTTTTTCTGTTTGCACGATATTTATAACTGCAGCACAGGGATTTTTTTCCCCCTGGACAGAAACTAACATTGCAACATTGACTAAAACTTTAGTTACAGAAGATGTGTTTCATTCTTTTGCATTACAGGTAACCTTTGAAACATGACCTAAATATATATAGATTTTGAACATCCACTTTGCTACAGCATGGTGATAAATTGTCTTAATAGTGGCTGTTGCATTCTTGTATGTACTGAAAATCATTATATTCATCTGAAGCGCTGACTATATATTAAATTAATCTTTCAAATTTATGTCTCCAAATTTTCAGTTAATTAATACTTAAAATCACAAAGTATTCAGAATTCAGTTAGCAACTTCCTTTCTGGGTATCTCCCAGCAGCCCATTTAAGATGTTAGAAATTGCTGTCTACTTTTTTTTTTTTTTTTTTTTTTGCACTAAGTGCTTCCCACAAGGAGTCTGGAGATAAAATTGTTGTGGATCAAATTTTGGTGGCTATATTTTTATCCATTTCATCATCTTAAGAGATTCCTTATGTAATTAGGTGTGACAATTCAATTCCTGCATTAGAAATAGGATGAAGGTGGGGAGGGAATAAAAAGTCTTCATTTTAATATAGTTATTTATATCTTTGTTATTATATCTGTTCTTTTCAACAAGTACAGTCTTCATTTGACCATGGAATAAGCAAAACTTATAGTTTAGTTTATAGATTAGAAAGCTGCAACCAAAAGAACAGCATTTTCTCCATCTTTACTCACAAAATCATTGATAATAAATGCCTCTGTGCTTTTGTGGCCACTATGTGTGAAACACTGCAAGACCTTTGGTTTTAGATCAAAGGGAGTTGAGTAGGTGGGCAAAATAAGTGGTCTGTATCATCCTTTACTCCCATTATCCATTGTCTGACAGTGCAGATCCCTAAAAGTATTTTTGTTCTGAACAGATGCAGCAGGGAAGAAAGAACTTAATTGCCCACTGAGTTGCTTGAGTGTGGTACATAAGTTTCCCAGAAGCTTTACAAATATTTGGTTTATAAATAATTCAATAAACTACCTAAAAATCAACAACAAAAAATCCCTTAGAAAACCCTAAAGAAACATTCAAGAAACTCACTTATCCTTCAGAACCTCTCATGAGTAATGTCCAGCATACTTAGAGATAGCCCCTGGAGAGACAAGAAAGATTTGCCTGAGAGAAAGCTGTCCTGAGCAATCTGTTAGATACTTGCTCCTTTCATAGTTCTTTTAGCACACTACTTCTGAGGAGCCAATGAAAGCAAAAGCAAAACCGTCATGATTTCTGAACTGCAAGGCCAGTTCTCTGGTTCTGAGTCAGCTGGCACAGCACAACTTCCATTTGTACAATTAAGCTCTCTTCCACCATCGTCCCTCTATAACTGGCACTTATGAAACTAAAATCTATTTCCTCTCTATTCCCATGCCAGGAAGTCCTTTTACATATTTCCATTGGAATCAGCCCTTTCACAGGGCTATGGACTTCAAAGTTTGCTTTCTTTCTGTGTGCACCCAAAATATGAGCAAAATATAAACATCAGCCTTCTATCTGGTGCCTGCACAGAAGAAAGCTGCAAGACTGCCTTGTAGGCAGCTTGCAAGGTATGCACTAAGCTTAAGAATATTTATAAACTTTGTGCTGAAATATAGGGCATTTTCCCAGCTCAGTATCTTACTCCTTTTTAAAAGAAAAATATGTATGTAAAAATATGTATGTGGGATCCCAGGCCCTGGCAGCAGCAGGGGATCTGTGAAGGGAGGCTGGGGCTGACACAGCCAGACACAGCCTGTTCCAGCTGGACACAGCCCTGTCCAGCCCGATCCAACCACCCAGGGTAGGGCGCAGCTGAGCCCACGGGTGGGGTGGGGTGGGGACACCTCAGGGGAAACATATGTGAGGAAGGGCAAAAACTGTTGCTCAGTAGTGTGTGATGAAGAGGGCTAATGAAAGCCTCTACTAATGATGTAATAATCCCAAAATCAACCCACTAAGAGTGTCAGACAAAGCATATTACTGTTTGAGGTAAGATCGCTAGGATCTCTATGAGGATGTAGTGAAGGATTTGGGAATGTCAGCAATGTCAGCAAACTATACAGGACTTGTCTCTCCAGCCACCAAAGGAGTATTTTAAAAGCATGTCCCTTTGGGATGACTTATGCCATAAAATCTCTGCAAAAAAGGAAATTTGGTAAGTTTAGTTGTAAGTAATTTCCTTTTACTGTCAGAGTGAGAAACTTCAAGAAACTTTAAGAAACTCGAGCAAGCATTTCCCTCTCCTTGAGGTGAGTGATGTACATTCCTACAGCAGGTTACTGGAGCATTTTGCATTATGAATAACTGTAGTGCTGTCCTCTTCTTTTGCCTCCATATTTTAACCCCAGCAAATAAAACAAACACTTTAGTTCCTCAAAAATAGGTGAAATGAGGCATCCCTGAATGCTCTGGCAATATTCATCCTAAACACAGCTCAAGCAGTACTGTGATCATTCCCTGCTGCCCCCAAGACCAGCTTCTGCAGTTTGACACCTGTAATGTTAAACTCTCTCATCTTGCACAACAAGGTGGCTCACTGGAACTGTCTCTCAGAAACACTCCCTGGCCAATGCAGCTCCTCCATTAATGCTTTCTCAAGGAAGATTTGTGAGAGTGTTAGTAAGTCTGCATTAAATGTGTTCCAGAGATGTACTGACAATAAATACTGTGTAGACAATCAAGTTGTGGTGACTTGACTCCTACTCTGTCACTATTTACTTACTTTGAAAATATAAACTATCTGCAGCTGTATCTATTCAGCTCAGTATTCAAGTGGGAATATTGAGGCTGGATATTGAGGCTGTAATGGGTATGGAATATCATATAACTTGCAACAGTATTTCTGGCATCAGTAAGACTAGTGTGTGAGGAAGGGTCAAAACTATTGCTTTCAAGAATGAATGCATGCAGGTTAATAACTGTAATTTGTGGGCAAAGTGTTCTATACCTGTGACAAAATTTGAGCTAGAATTAGTGGGATAGAAATTTGAATTCAAGTAAGGTAATAGTAACAGTCTCACCATTTTGAAAAACATATGACAAAAACGAATACTTGGATTATCTCTATTTTAGAGTTTATGCTTTCTCACTAACACTTCATCTTCCTGGTTTACCTGTTTTAACTGCCACTTGAAGTTTCATAATTCTTTAAAGTGGCTACTTATGCTGAAATCTTTATAATGCAATCAGTGAATTTGTTAGAGGTAAGAGGAAAAGCAGAATGTAATATTCTGTCTTTCATCTGTTTTGCCAAGTAGAGCTTATTTTTTTCTTCATAGCTGAGAAAATAGTAATTGCAGCATGTGAATTATATTTCAGATGGGTTCTCCTAAATAAGTTAAATGTATGTACTAAATTTGAATCCATGGTGATAATGTCTGGACTAGTTTATTAAATGTATTCTGTACTTCTGGAATCAGTGACATACGACATCACACAATGGTTGCACACAAGCTGTCTATTGGGAATGATCCTTGGCCCACATTAATTAGCATGAAAAGCATTGTTAAAAAAACTTTTTCTTTCCTAGGATGGTTCAACCAACTTTTCACTTTATACAAGAGAGATTCACTTCTTGTATTTATTCAATAATAATGTTTCAATTATTGCAGTAGATATGTGCTTGCTTATATCTGTAATGTTAACAACAGATGGACAAATGTCACCACAAATTGGCCCATCTTTTGTTTGTTGCTTTCTGGGTGGGTTTTTTTGTTTGATTTTTATTTGGTTTTTGGTTTTTTACAGCTGCTTTCACAGACTCTCACCTAATTTTAATTTCACAAAACACTCTTTTAATTTCTGTCTGGATTAATCTTGAGGGATTCTGTTATTTAAATTTTTAGTCCTCAGGTAGGAAGAGTATCTCTGACAGTCAGTGGGGTGGAACACTGTTGTAACAAGATGTCTAAGCGGCAATTGTAGTCTTTAGCTGTGCATTTGTTGTGTTGATATTTT
The DNA here is from genome assembly GCA_024500445.1 of Entomyzon cyanotis. Lineage (NCBI taxonomy): Eukaryota > Metazoa > Chordata > Aves > Passeriformes > Meliphagidae > Entomyzon > Entomyzon cyanotis. The sequence continues at coordinate 53,477,354 of JAKEPQ010000871.1, forward strand.
GTTTGTTTGCTTGTTTGTTTGTTTTGTTTTACAGATGAGTAAAAATCTCTTTTTAAACATAGACAGCATTTTTAATTAATGACAATTAATGGAACATTGTCTTTCAAGTATGATCTCCCAAATCAAGTGTAATATAGCTATGGAAATAAATCTTATGCTTCTTTACTTTATACAATAGATTTCCAGCTCTAATAAATAAAGCATAATCAGTCCATGAAAGTGATCTGTAGTCCTGTCCCAGGGCAATGGTTAGAAGCTTGCAAGTAATTTTTCAGATAGTCTTAGCACAGCTTAATGTAATATTTCATCCAAGAGGTAGACCTTAAGCATGTGTTACTGCTTGCATGAATCTTAAATGCAATTGATTGTATCTTCTGAGACATCTCATCCATGTGTCTTGATGTAAGAGAGTCTTTGCATTAGTAATAAAGATAGAATGTATTGTTCTATCAATGGCTAGAACAATCTATGATTTTTCAAAAGCTTCTTTTAGAGAAGGTAATTATTTATATTTATGTGTGTTTATTAAATATATGCTTTTGTCTTAAAAAATCTTTATGAATGTTGTTTTTATTATTTTATTTTGTTAATGGCACTTTTGATGAACGTGGTGCTTTCAAGACATGTACCTAATGACGGCATGCTGGTATTTTCTCCACAGGAAAAACAGAACTACCTTTGTTGGTCCTCACCTACAAATGTTGTAGTGGTCTGCCACATCAAAAGAAGCATTTCTAAATTTTGTTTATAGATCTAACTATACATTCAAATAGGAAGAGTTTTCTGTGACTCAGATGTAGCAGTTTAGATTGTTAAATGGGTCACTCCTGCTTCTCTCTGGAATCAGTATAAATCCTGACTGTACCACAAGGTCTGCAAGTGGAGAGATGAAGGTCCAGCACTTGAAATATTTACTGTAATTGTATCTTTTGCACTGGTTCTCTCTAGTCATTCTAGGACAGATGGGATAAGGGCAGATTATTTTTCACTTCATATCAGAAACCTGATGTTCAACTCCATTTCTTGTGAAACCTCAGAAGATAGAGTTGCATATAAATATTAATTTCTTTCAAGATCAACTCACAAAACTGAAAAGGCAAAAGACTATAAAACACCTAAAAGGGGACAGAATATTAAAATTTTACTGGACTGTATAACCAAGTGGTATATACCTCTCAAAATAGATACATTAAGGTTTTGGAGAATCTATTGGCAATACATTGATAACTTTGGAATTATTGTATAAACAAAAATAGTTCAAATATTTAGATCTGATGTCCAATTTCATGCTCTTGTTTCTTCAAGGTGTATGATGGAAAAGACAGTTCTTCACGCTCTCTTGGTGTCTTCACAAAAAATGACATGATGGGAGTTATTCTTAATAGCACTTCTAACCATATGTGGATAGAGTTTAATACCAATGGATCGGATACTGACCAAGGATTTCAGCTGACTTATACAAGTGAGTAACTCACAAACATGGTCTGATTGATTGCTTTGTGAGGAAATGTGGAATTTTTCAGCTGTAGTAATTTTTTGGGATATTGAAGATAGTTTCCTAGACTTTATGGTGGTTAAGAGACCGTAAGAGACTTTACTTGTCTACATCACTGGATAGGTGTTAGTAATTTAAAACACAGTGCTGAAAGCAAATTTGTAACTTTTTAAACTTAGTAAGCATGATTATTTTTAAGACTTAGCAGTGGGGTTTGAAATAGAGTGAATTGTGACATATGTAGGTTGAATATATTATTTGTTACACTGTAGCAGAAAACTACAGAAAGACAGTGGTTTAAAATGGAAAATTCAATCTCTGCTGTCAAATTAGAAAAAAGAGAAGAACAAAGAGAAAAGAAAAGAGAAAAGAGTACAAATGAGAATAAAACAATTAATGTGCACCTAGGTGTACACTCTTAATCTGTCCTGACTGCTTGTCAAGATCAGTGTGGAGTTTATTTATTCACTTTTGAGTTTGAACTATAATGCCAGATACTTTAAAATTACTAAAACAAAGAAAAAATTAAAAAGGTGCTAAAATATGGTCTCACTGAAGAAAATGAGAAATATATATGCTGAAGTGAATGAAATTGAGTAACTAATGACATAAGACAGAGATAGGAGAAGTGATAAATAAATTGCGTGGTAAATTAATTTGAGTTACTTCCTATCTGATTGCAGAGTTCTCGTTACCCATAAGGTGTCATCAACTGCCCTCAATTTTTGGTCTTTGTAGTACTTTTCTTCCTATCAAGGCTATTGAAATTAAGAAGTAACATTGCAGTGTGTTATTAAAAAGACTAATGTAAAAGTTTGCTATTTCATTTCTGTGCAGCTGCCTTTCCATCCATTTTGATAGTGTGAAGTCTGAAGATTATGTTAAATTTAAAAATACAGTAGAAGAAAAAGGTAATGATCCATGAGAACAGGAATGTGGATAAAGAAACTTTTATCTGTGTTTTCAGAATCTCATTGCTGACATAATAAAACCAAATTTTATCTACTCAGAATCTGAGATGTCTGTATAAATTGTAGAAATCAAAATATAAGCAGACTTTAAAAGGGAATCTATAAAGGATTCAAGTTCTAAATGAAATCTGATGAAATTTCTGATGACATCTTCTGTAGAGGAAATTGCTTCAGGTAATACTTAATGGAAGCTGGAAATTATAGTAATACTGTTCTTTGACCTATAACTACAAGATGCTTTCAAGGAAATAGATTTATCCCGATAGGTAGAGATATTTTGTTACTAAAAAAGACCATGAAAATATCTGTACTCTTTCTCAAGTTAACTGTTTTCAGAAACTAATAAATATTTTGAGTGAAAGCTAAAATGATAATGATTTTATTTAAGGAAAGTCCTTCAGAAAAATGGAGAATATTTTAGCCTGAAATTGGCGGGCTAAGTATATATGGAGTAAGAGTCAATGAAATAGTAATTTGAGCAACAGCTGAATATGACTCTAACAGAGGAGAATAAAAATGAGGAACAAAGAAGGAAACTTGTCTACTTTGTGTAAAACAAGTTTATATAAAGCTGTTTCCTTATAGTGTGTTAGGAGGAATAAAGTGTCTGTTCACTTCCAGTACCTCTACACTGCTGTCAGAGGGAATGACTGTGAACATTTATATGTCAGTGCTGAGGAAATGACAGCATAAGCTTGATGGGACTAATTTTTTACCTGAGAATAATCTTGGGTTTGAATAGATTATTCCATCATAAATGTCTTTGATATACCAATGACATAGGAAAGTCTTCCATATGAGAAATTTGATTATTTTAGTCTCAAGAATGAAGCCAAAATTGTACAAGTTTTCCTTGATACTATTTCTTTCTCCCCTCAAACAGAGCTTGCAAGAATAGCAAACCACCATCTCCAATATATTTTTGATTTTAGCCAATGTGGGAAGTGTTTGTAAAATCCAAAGAACAAAAAAAGGACTTTTAAGATGGCTTTGATTCTCTACGAGTAGAGGACATCAGTAGTGATCTGCATGAAAAATTTAAGTGTATGCTTGTTGTAGCCAACTGACTCATGTAACAGCTATTTTTTTTCCCTTGAGAAAATGTCTGGTATTCTTTCATAATTGCAGTTTTATAATTCAGGGAATCTTTTTTTCCTCTGTCTGATTAGAACTTTTCTCCCTGAGACATCTCTAATTTTTGTGGGGAAGAGAAGATTAGATACGGGGATTCCCACAGCTATTCCTGTTTACAGCTCAGTTACAAGATTTGGCCATTCTGATATGAAGATACCAGTGCTTTGTGCTGTCATGTCAATGGCATTTAATGTTAAATTGACATTCAGATAAAACTGAAATCTTATTGATGCCACACAGTGACAGGAAGAAAAAGCAAAACACAGCTGTCTGGTAAAAGTAACAGACTGCAACTTTAAATAAGGAGCAATTCAGCACAGCTCCTGAATAACAAACAGGCAGCCTCCCTGCCATGCCTGACCACTCCCCTATCACAGTCCTGACACAAGAGGAACTTTAGCTGTGGCTGTTCTCACTCATCATGCACTGAACTTACTCTGACTTGTGTCGTGAAGTGCTTCCTTGCTTCTCTTTAATCCTCCTTCCTTTAACATAGCTTTTGCTAGCTTTTGGAGAAACAAAAAGCAGTACCTGCACACTTTATTATACATGTCATATACAAATGTTTGTGACCCTCTAAATCCTGTCTAATGCTGCTACTGTGTGATCTTTATGGACTTATACAGATCACAGATCACTCAGCACTGTACTGAATTTGCACAGTTTTCTCAGTTAACGTTCCCAAGCATTGGAGAAGAAAACACTCATTTGCTTCACAGTACCAGCTAGAAATTTCAAAACTCATTTATTTTCATGGTGCCTGCTGATGGATGTCTGTAGTCATGACATGTAAGGAGCTTTAGCGCTGTGTAGAATTGCTCTTTGGACTCTCCTCAAACCTGAGGGTTTTAACATGTCGTTTGCACTGGCAGTTGCTTGTCTGGAATAGCATGAAGTCGCTGTTGGACCTTATCCAGACATCTTTTTTAGGAGCAGCTTATCTAGTTCTCTGTGGCAATTTCATGGTTCCCCAGTCCTGTGCAGTAAATAATAGAAGCAAAAGCTTCACGTGTCTGCAGATTAAACCTTAGAATATATTGTAATAAGTCAAGTGGAAGGGTCCATCGAGAAATACCGACAGATATAATGTAGTAATGCAATTTTCAGATCTCCATGTGCTTCCTTTGTTTCCCTGCTTTGTATGCTATTGGTTCATTTTGAAATATGCATTCTGCTGTACCTGAAATCTATTGGTGGGTTCTCCATGCCTGTCTTCCCTTCAGACCTTCCAGGACTGGCTCTAGGGGAGACAGTACCTCCCCTTTCTTTCCCTTTATAAGCCAATGTCTGGATCAGCTCAAGGTCTTAATCTCTGAGCTGGCAGCCCCTTCTCCTCCCCTGTAACCCTCTCCCCTTACCCCAAATAAACCTCCCTGGCAGAACAGAGATGGATTCCAGTTTGTTTCTTCGTCTTACTTTGTTTCCTGCTGAATCTCCGTGGCTACGGGACTCATGCCATGCCGAGCGGACCCTGGGAGTCGCGTGCCCCGAATCCAGTGGAATTACATGGACCAGGGACCCCGCCTCCGGGGGGGGAGCCGGCTTGTGCAGCCCCCCCGGAGCCTGCTACATCAGTATAATCTGTAGGATCATGCCTGGCTACACTGGGCCACGCAGTACTATGTTCTGCCTCTCAACAGACTCTGTGTTTCAGAGACATAGAGAACTAGTTACAGACTTTTTAAAGTCTGAAAATCCTTCAGGAATTTGTGATACACTATGTGGCTAGATTTTAGATTTCTGAAGGGACATTGACCTGTCCCTGATTTGCTGCTGTAGATTAAAAATGAGATTTCATGTTAGTTCCTAAACAATTGTTTTTTATTTGTATCCTCCACTTCCTTGTGATGTGGATTTAGATATTCAAACCAGAGAGACCTAAGGAGGAGTTCAGCAGGCAAGAAATGCACCACAGGGTATGGGGAAAGATGATTCTTGGGACAAAAATGCTAGGATGCAAATGTGAGAGAGGAGGATTGCCGGACAGGCTGTCCAAGAAATAGAGGAAGTGTATGGAGTGGAGAACTGATACTACATTGGTAAAAAGAAGGGTGCAAAAATGAAACTGAGAAAAGGATGAAACACAAGAAATAGAACAGTAGTGGCATGCCATGTTAGGAGAACAGGCTGAATAGGCCATGATTATTAAATTGTGTTCTTCAAAAATTACTTGGAATGAAAATCATGATTTTGTTTGAATTAAAATATGTATGTTGCAAATATACGTAAACAAAATTAATAACCTTTTTTTTAAAAGTACTCTGAAAAGAAAAAATATTTCCAAATTTTCATAAATTATCATCTTTAAGTAACTGAATTATCACTCTGGGCATAGGGTTAGAAAGAAGGAAGATGTTAACTATTTCTCATTTTCAGTTAGGGAAAAAAAAAAAGGTTTGATATGTGGGAGGTATCACGCATGTGGAAAAGGTAATTTGTTAAAGGTTACTGTGATTTGGTTCAGAAAATTACCAGTTGAAGGTCTCCTGACTTTTCTGTGTATGGTTCAGAGATTCTTACCTGTTTAAAACCACTGGGTTTTCTCAGTGCTGTAATTCACATCTATTCACAAGAAAAGGGCTGCTTTTTGCAATCTCTTGTTATAAAGTTTAAAATGCAGTTATGCTTTGCAGGTGAGAAAGAGGGGGCTAGCAGAGATCACTACAGGTGTCCATATGGATATGTTGTTTTACATTTACATTGAAATTTTATCTTTAGAGTATGAAAAAAAGATTTTTCAGGTAGGCTTCTTAAGCGAATTTTTTTTTCTCATCTGCTGCTATATTCATTGTAGCTAAAAAATGTGATTGAAATTTGCAAGCAGATTTCAGCTAAATTCATAATCTCAGGAGTGATAGCCTAAAGATTACATTGCTTTAATATTAAAGAAGTGATCATATTTGAAGCATTACTACTGAGACCTTAGTGGGAACAGTTTCCATGAATTTGTCAACGCAGTGGTTTGAATGAAAGAACTTCTTTACCTTTTTTGCCACCTCAACCTAGACTTTTTCTCTCATATTTTAAAAAGAGTCTATTCCTATGAAGCCATTATAGACTTTGTCATTATATGTATGTGCAGCTGGATTTAATGAGTTTTAGCTGGGATTTGTTCCAAAAGTTTGCTCATTTCCTCTGTTTTTCACAAAAAGACCCCTGTTTATTTGCAGTGAATCATTTCCTCTTTTCCAAGTTTTAGATGAGTAGACAGTAGTGTTACTGTTAATTTCTTCTCGCTGCTATAATTACCAGAATTTTCCCATGGGCAAAAATTCCTGTCCGAAAACTTAGAACACTTGAACAGAACTGCCAATATCCTATTGTTTTTTTACCCCTGACTTTTTTGTCTTCCTTGGCCTCATGTTGAATGAAAAATTATTATTTTCCATTAAGCATTATTGACTTAACCCTATCTGTTGGGAAAGAGAGGCTGATAAACAGTTCCTTAAGTCATGTAGATGATCAGTACTAAGACATCTTGAATGATGCAGTAATCCTTCTTGCAATCTCCTTCTTGCTGCAATTCAAATATAAGATATTTTAGGTGTGTCATTGTTGATTTGTTGTTTCATTTGTAAAAGTATTAACTGTAACAGTCTAGTTATAAAATCTAAGATACATAAATGTGAATATATTATTCTGTTCCATACTTCTAATACTCTTATACAAAATTACAATCTTATATATTTTATAATGTATATACTATATAAAGTATAATATATAGCATATAATAATATATAATATAGCATTTAATGTTAGACACTTCAAATAATTTTTGGGTGCCCTTGAGTTCAAAGTTTGATCTTAACTTGCTTCTGGCTGATTTATTCCCTTTCTGAAAACATGGAAAAATCAGGAAAAAACCTCTAGAATTACTTTGTAAAGATTTTAACAGTTTAGATGTAAGAATGTGATTTTTTTTCTCCATTTTTATATAGGAATTTTATTATTTTAGGGAACTGTTTACATTTCAACAGGTTAAGCTTGGTGTCCTCAAACTTAGTTATTTTTTATAACTGAAGATTAGCAATAAAAAGGAAAAAGATTTTTTTTCAGTCAGCCAAACTATGTTTCTAATGTTTCTAATTTTTTAAAATAGTAAGGAAGTTATTTCAGAAAGAAATTAAGATTATTCTTTCAAAAGTTTATGCATATTAAAATCATCCTGCCATAACTATGTGTACATAAAGTATGGACAGAATTAGGGATGCCTATAATGAGAAGACTATTTGGAACAAAGATAGTTAAAGATGAATGCTATAAACTTACTTATTTCTATTCCTTCTGCTTCCATAAACTTTCTAGATGTAGAAAGTTGCTTGAAACAGGATGATGAAAGGTAGACAAGATTTATGTGTTATACAGTTGTTCACCACAGTGTATTCAGAAGTTGATTTTCAGAAGTTCTGGGCACAATACTACTAGCCAGAATAACAGGTGATGTGTGCATGGGCTTCGCCAGTGAGTGTGAAGGAATTAACACAGTTGGAGATGAAGGGGTTCTTTTAACTTTCAGTCCTGTCTGTGCCATACTGTTTTTTATAAGCTTGTACAATATTTTTTCCATTTTCAAGCCATCCTTTTAAGTCATCCATGGTGACTTCATTCCTCTAAGGGTGAGTATTTTAGAAAAGACTGTGAGGAGATGGATGAATTTGCAAACACTGAAGCATTTGGTATCTGTGAAGTCAAAGTATCTTGCACTAAGTAACACAGGGGAAAAAAAGTGTGTGTTCACGTTATTTCTTCTCCCCAAAAAAGGGTAAGACCAGTCTCTTCTCACAAGCCACCTACTGAATATTTTTAAGTACTGACTGTATCAGTCATTTCCCCACTGATTATAAGACTATTTAGACATGGAGATCCTGACGATACGAAGTATTCAACAGATATTTGAAGTTAGAGTTCTTAAACTCACGTGGAATTTCACCTGTAATCCCTGCTTCTTATATTGAGTATAAATTGTAATAATTATTCACTTGCTTGCTGATTGCAAAGCTTACTTATGTGCTTTTTATATATTCACAGCGGTCATCTTGCTGCAGGCACATATATTTGCATATCCATCTATTTAATGAATTGTTATTTCTGTATTTTCTTTCAGTAAAATAATAAAAACCTGTCTTCTGCTACCTGTTATACATATTTTACTTGCTTCATAAAATTGCAATTTTTAATTTATATACATGGACGTTGTAGCTGAATGAGGGAGAACAAAATTTTTGAACAGGATACATGGACACACAGAACCTGGTTTGAAATTGGTGGAGAAAGGCCTTAAAACTTCTTGTCATATATTTATAACAGGAGAAAATTATAGAAAAGAATTCTTTCTCATTTTATGTTCAAAAGACCTGTTATTGACAACATGTCCTAACATTTCTATTTTAGGTATTTTGTATGTTTACATCAAGTTTTTGCATGTTGCTCATATTAAGATGTTAGAAAGTATTATCCATAGAATGACTTTCTTATCCATATAGTCAAAATTAATTGCCAATTGATTACAAGGCTTTTGAGAAATTAAAAGTGTACATCTCAGCTTCCAAAGGATACAAAGCAGCCATTTCTGAAACCTCACTATAGCCACATTATCCAAACATTTTTCTTTCCATAGATTTCTAGAGGTTTTATAGATTTCTACAGATTCCAATTAGGTACAGATTTTGTAGTTGGGCATTTTTCCAGTGCATTTGCTTTCCTACAGCTGTAGGTTTCAGGACACAGTTGCACATAAATGGTTCCAAGATAGAATGAAAATGCCAAGAACTCTTATTTCAAATTGCATTGATTTAATGAAATAGATTGTGTTTTGGGTGTTTAGGATGGAACAACTGCAGAATGAATATTTTTAACATTTACATGCATTTAGAAATCCATTATATACTCTGAACATTAACTTAAGTACCATTTCATACTTTTAATTACTCTTTGATAGTTCAAAAAAATTTTGTGTTAAACATATAAACTACATTTATGAGATTAAATGACTTAAGATTTAGGCAACTCTAGAAGAGTTACTGATGTTTCAAGTGTTTTCATAGTACCTTTATTCTATACTAAAACAGGTTTTAATATTTCCATGACTGTACTGAAATAGGACTTGTATATGCACTTATGCTTCCTTTCTGAAGTCATCCCAAAATCTTTTATCACATCACTTTCAGAAGCTGAAGATAGGTTATACAGTATTTGTGAGTTTGGGCTTCCATGGCAAGTGGAAAGGACAAGAAAATGCCTTTTCACAATGAGCATGAGCAGAGCCCACCCAGTCTACACTTATGGTATAGTAAGTAATATAATTGTTAGAGATTATTAAAGAATGTTTGGTGTCCCTTTGGTATTTAATATATAAGCTGCAAAACCTTTTTTGCATTCGAAATAAATAACCCCTCATAGCTTGTCTGGTGAAATTGTCTCAGCAATTAATGGTATTTTTTGTTGTAATAGTATTTCCCCATCTATAACGAGCAGTAATATTTACAGGGAATTATATGAGTATTTATTATTCATCCAGCCAAGATTATTGATACTTTTTTCTACACCTACATGGTATAGTTTTTATATTTTCAGGACCTGTTCATCTTTAGATTAGACATCTGAAGTTTTGAAAATAACCCAGCTGGCATTTCTTTTAAAATATCTTTAAAAGACAGACATTGTCTGGAGGCTTTTTATTTAGAGTTCTTACTACAAAGTAGCAGAGTTCACAGAAGTTACAGTACAAGTTCATGCTTTTGACTTTACAAGAGGAAGTTCTTATGTGGTGACTACAGTGTTCTGGGATCATATCTGAGGCCGAGGTTCCACGATCCTTAAAAATGAATTGGTGCAGCATCAGGATGCCCAGAAGTGCAAATCTGATCTGAGTCTGGCACAAAAACATTATTGAATTCCTGTAAAATTAACTACAGGATACAGAAGGAAACTTACAAGCATTTGGTGCTTTTTTTGGCAGTTTTATATATGGTTTGGCATAAAGTCAGAATGGCATTGACAAACAATAATGAATTCAACATAGCTATAAATAAAGCTAAAGTGTCTAAAGCAATTGAACAAATTTGCACCATGGGACCACAGAGTTAAGGGCTGTGATGTTACATTTATTTTATTGTTAGTTCAAGTATTTCCTCTTCTATAAAACTGTTATCTTCCATCTCCATGAGTATGTTTTAATTGGCATAGTATATTTTTTGCAAAACTTAGTAAACAGGGTTTACTAAGCCAGAAAGAAAAAAAGAAAGGAAGGAATAAAGCCCTGCAGCCTAATTTCTTTGTTCTGGGACCTAATAACAGTGTGGTTATATGTTCAACTAAATAAATCATAATGTAACATGCATCAGCATACTTTTGTGTAGGAAGTAAAATTTAGATGAGTACCCTAGCTCACAATTCAGAGTGTCTTTTTGGCTTTTGTCCATTCATAGGAGTCTTAGTGTTGAACTCAAGGTTAGACTTTCAAATTGGCGACCAAGTACAGGTTGGTAAAGTACCTTTTAGGTGCTTCTGTTTTCATGTGTCTGGCTTTTGGAGGATGATGATTTCAAAATACCTTAGGACTTCTAGTAGGAAATTACTTGGTATAGATTACTTATTTTTCATATAGTCACTGTAGGTTTACATGCAGTGTAAATGCACACACATATACAGGAAATAGTATTCTTCCTTTCAAAATGAGTGAAGAGAGCATTTGCAGATATCTCAGGATATTGTCAGCTTCTGTTCTAAGTACACTGTGCAATACAAAATCCCTGAAAATTTCCCTTGGAGACACAAAACGAGCACTTGCTTCTTTGTACTTATGACAGGTTTTGGGGGGACAAACTTGAAGCTGAACTGAAAGTTGTGCTTCATGGTTGCACATAGCATGTTCCACCCACTAATGGACACAAAAACTAGTCCAAGGTAAAAACACTTGAGTGCAGATAGTGGGGACATCATGTCCTCAGCATCATTGTTTTGCTGCCCAGCTTTGCTTTTACTATACTGCACTGCTTACTAATGTAGCTAATACCACAGTGCCCATCATAATTAAACTCAGTTGAAAGAAGTTGTAATTAATAGTCTGCATACATTTACAGACAGGTCAGTAATTTTTACCCTGACAACTGGTATTTCTACGTTCCTGATTATTTACATCAAATATGACAGAGTAAATCACACTGGATAGTGCCAGGAGGTTACAGCCAATCATCAAGATGTATTCTGGCTGTTTTGGTTTTAATTTAACAAGCTTTTATTCATTCATTTTTCTCACAATCCTATAATGAAACTCAAGAATAAGATAATTGGCAGCAATTTGCCGATACAATAGTCTTTCTCAGCAGTAAGAATCTTGGCAGAATTTCTCTGATGCTAGCTTGTTGCAATGTCAGGTAAACCCAAGTACTGTGATTGTGTGGCACTGATAACCATATTTCCCTGTTATAAAAGGTCACAGAATCTACTTTAACACTGAAGTTCTGTTGCAACATTTCTACAACAATATTTCACAACAATATGGACCTTTATGACAAATTACTCCAGATGTACAAGAACATCAGGGAAGAGGGAAGGAAAAGTTCTATTTTTTGTGTATGAGAGGAAGAGGAAGAAATTGAGAAAGAAGAGCACAGGGCAAGATACTTCTATGTTTGTACATGATGAACAGCACCTTGATGCATGTGAAATACCCCAATTTTTAATAGGCCTGCTGATAAACAATGATAGTCCTCTGCTGGAGAAATATAGTGAACATGTGGCTGCAAATCATGTACTGCCATTCTTACAGTTTTTTCTAGAGTATTCAAAATGCCATTTTAAAAATTTGGTATAAAGGCCAGCAATTAGTTTGTTGGATGTTCTTGCAGGGAGTATTCTTGAAATACAAAAAGCAATAATACTCTTTATTTTGCCACACTGAATGTTTGTATCTATTTTTTTCCCCCCTAGGCATAATATTGCACAAACAAACGTTAGAATTGAGAGTACCACTGGACTCTTCCTGAATTATCAATACCTAGAAATTAAAATCAAGGTTGTCTTTTTAACAGAAATACCTGAATAATCTAAATAAACCATCAAATACTGAAGGGTTTAGTGTCTCAAGGATATTTAAATTTAGGTTTTATATATTGCATCCAGTTAGATATTTTTATTTGCATGTTATTTTTTAATTTATTGTGTGTGAATGTGAAATAGGAAATCAAATTCTGGTACTTAACATAGTGATTTGTTGTGTTCTCTACAGTCATCTTACCTAACACTTTACCCAAACAAATACTTGATTTGGGTTTATAATGGACTGGCAGAAAGTCTTAACTCTCCTATCGTTACAAATGTTCCCACAGAGTCTCAAAAATAAGGTTTAAAAAGCCGGTATATTTTTGAGGGGACTTCATGTCCTTTGACACATGTACATGCTGAGAAATTCCTGTATGTAGCACTGTGTACTCAGACAGAGTGTTTTTAACAAAATTGTGTCTTCCTATTTATTATTTTCAGAGGTCCTTTGTTGTTTACAGATGATACAAAAATACAGTGCACTGAGTCTCTGTAGAGTGTGAGGCTCTTGAAGAAATAGGCAATTCACATTGGTACAGACAGGTGAAAAAGTCTGTTCACAGGCAAAAAAAAAAAGTTGGAGAATGTGTAGCAATCTACAAAGCAAAGGAGGTGAAATACCTTTATGTTAGTAAATACTTAAAGATATAAGTGATTTACAGTAATGATGTGAACTACTAATAAGACAAAGTAACACTAGAAATATCTTCTGTGTTTCTCAGCCGTGTTTCAAAGCAAGAATAGACAAAGTGCAGGCAGGCTGTTGTAGGCTTCTCTCAAACTTCTAAAGCTTGTGGCATGATCTCTTTATTCTTTACATATATCATGTATGTTTACACCTTGTGTAAAACTGAATGCTAACTGGAATACATGAAATTACAGCAAGTAATAACAATGGTTTTATCCCAGTCTTGGTATCTTCTTTAGTGAAGATGTCTGTATAGCAGACTAGGAAGGTTGGTTTATCCAAGAGTTCATTTCATTTCACCCAAATTTGGCTGTTGGTCTTGTAAAAGATACTACTGCTCCCTGACAGCCCTTTCTTCTCTATGTGGCACAAGGTATTGGAGAATCAATCTCTCTAACGATATATCTAACTAGAGAGATAGATATACAGATATATAGGCATATAAAATATGTATTGATATATAAAAATTTTGTAGTATTATGGAAAACTTTTTCATGAGACACAATAATCAGGGAAGTTTTATCTGTCAGTCACATGCCACTGCATTTGATAATCAAATGTTGCACCTAGTAATTAATGGAAGTATCTAAAAGCAGTGGCAAAGAAATAGTGTTACACTGGCTCATGCTGTCAAATCAGCATTAAAATATCATGCTATCTATCAAACAACTTACAATTTCAAGGTTTTACGTAAATGTCTCTGTATGTTTAATAAGGAGATTAAAATAATGAAATATAGCTATGTCTTCTGAAGTTCAGCTCATCTGAACTTCCTTTTTTTCTTCCTTAGGATGAGATTAATCATACTTCATAAGATACTATTAACTCTAAGAGACATAAAACTGTTTAGATGTGACTGTTTATGTAATCATTGCTGAGAGCCAGTTAAAATGATTGCTACTCCTTTTTCTGGAAACTGAGGAGCATGTTTGCCCCCTTTTTTTTCGTTCTACAAAAATAAGTTGCAGGGATGTGCAATATTCACATGGAAACAATCTTTTAGCAAGGGAATAATGATAAATCTCTATAATCCTTTTGTACTGTGTGTGATTATAGATACTCCATCTGTCATAAAGACTACACCTCTGCTAGTAAACTACACATTTGTCGGGGCACGAGTATGAGTATGGAGAAGTGATTCTTTAGACTGACAAAATGTTATGGTAAATGCTAACATGCCTCTATCTTGCCTCCTTCTGTCTTGGACTTTCCCAAACAATCTCAGGCATAATATAGTAGACACATGAATTCCCAGAAAATGACTTGTAAACAGCCGTGCTCTTTTAAAGGATAACTGAATTTAATATTACATGACTGTGGTCAGAGTATTCTTAGTCTTTCTGGGTCTTGGTGTTTCTTTAGATATTAGCACAACGAGAAATGCAGTATCTATGTGATGAAACAGCATTCAGTTCTGGCCTACTATATAAAGAAAGAAGCTGGGTTCAGTTTAAAATAAAGGTAGAAAATAAATGTCTGCAGAAGCTAATTGAGCTGACTGATCTGAACAAACACCTTTTGAAATAAGTGGTAGATTGTTTTCTAGAAATTAATATTTTTCTATGAAATAAGTGGTAGATTGTTTTCTAGAAATTAAAATTTTTCTATTGACGAAGTGGCCTAGACTAGTTGAAACTTAGCTTTCTGATTTTCAGAACCTTGAGTTATAACAGGTAAATCCCAGCCTTTGTGCCCAGTTAATGAACAAAGAAAACAAAAGTATTTTGTGTTTTCAGAGGAGTCATTTGATGTGTATCTTTAGCATCTCTACAGGAAGAGTCTCCTTAGACTCCTTGCATTTTTTTCAGCTGTGGTTGATCTCAGTGCCAGGAGAAAGGCAACAAGAAGAATATGATACCAGCTCTAGCTTGTGTATTTGTAAAATAATTAAAGGTTGTTTATAGATGTGTTATTTACTACATAGTGAAGTGTTGTGGTTTATAGGAATGGTATAGCAGACGTTACTGGAAAGTGTCTCAACCCAGCCCGGGTAGGCACCCCTGTGCATCAAACCCTCCCTCCAAGGGCTGGTCACTGCGCATTACCTGGCTGGGGAGCCATAAGGCTAGCTCTGGTTTTGTCTGCTGTTCCACAACACAGCGATGGTAAAGGAGGCGAGAAGGGTCTATGCATGATGTCCATGGAAGATTTTATTCACATGGTGCACCAGAGGCCAAAGACCTCCCACAGGCAGAGATGCCTCATGGGTGAAGACCTCAGATGCACAGACAGATGTGCACAGACCATGTGCATGGACAATCATCATGGTGGAGGGTCTGGGGTTTTCTATAGGGACAGGGGGGCAGGGATAGCACATTGGCCCAGTGATCTCTGGGCACAGGGGAGGTACGTGGGTGGAGCTGGGGTACAGGAACCAATAGGAAAAACCTGAGGGAGTGGCCAGGAGCAGGGGTGGGGAAAGCAGGACAATGTGAGAAGGTTAGCCATATAAGGGAGAAAAGAGGTGGGGAGATACAGTTTGTACCACAATGGCGAAGGACTTCCCAGCATCATAGAGTAGTTTGGGTTGTAAGGGACCTTAAAGATCATCTAGTTCCAACCCCCTTCTATGGTGTGAGAGCCTTGCTGGCTTGCTGACTTGAAACATTTCAGGTGCATGTGTGGGGCAAAAGGCAGGTCAGGTCTTGCTCTGGTGACGTGCTGAACTGCCCCTTACACCCCATCCCTCCCCCAGCCTGTATCCCAGCTCCACAGCAGCTGCCAGTCCCTGGCACACCAGAGGCAATGCTCCACACCTGCCCCTGGAGCCCCTAACCCAGCTCCTCAGTGGCCAGATGACTGCAAGTCCCACCTGGGAAAGGGTCCAGGAAGGCCAAAGGCTATTTAAAGCAGAACAGGAGGAAGCACATGTCTTGAGCCTACCTCCTCTTGGAATTTCTATCAGCTGAACACTGCTGGAACCAGGAGTGATAGCTGCGTTTGTTTTTTCTATGTCTTTTTCTCTTTTTCTCCTTCTTCTAATTCCCTCTTCTTGGGATTTTGAGTAACATTTTGAGAAATTTTAAATTGATCAGGCTTGGAGTTTGTTATGTTGAATTGGCCAAGTTAATGCTTTGAGAAGTGTTTCACGTTGATTGAATACTGCTCTAAACCTTTTGCCAAACTTATCTGATTTTCTAAAGTTGCCAGTAAAGGTTGTTTTGGTTATTTTGACCTCTTGAGAATATTTTGTTAGTATTTCTCCCATGTGTCTAACTCAGAGTACATGAACAACTGTAAGCCCTTTTAAAAGTCTCATCGAGCAAATTTTTGGGGGCAAAACCACATGGACAAGGTCGCCTTCCACTAGAACATCTTGTTCAAAGACCCATCCAGCCTGGCCTTGAACACTTCCAAGGAGGGGGCATCCACAGCTTCCCTGAGCAACCTCTTGTATAGAATGCACTGAAAACAGAATACTGAAGACCAACAGTCCGATTCAGAACCACTTAAATAAGCTGTTCAGTAAAATAAGGACAGCAAAATGGAAAATACTTGTAGAGTCAGAATTACTTCTTTAGTTTGGGGACATGGCATTAATAAGGAAGAATCCACAATGAAGAACTTGGAGTTGAGAAAAATGAGTTTGGAACTGCTCTTTATAGAACAGGAACTGAAGGCAAAAGGAGAAATATAGAATGCATCTTTACATTTTAGCAATGCTGTATAAAGAGAGTAATGTGTAAAATGTGGAAAGAGTTGTAGCTGCTCAGAGCAGATCTGCTCATTCCATGGATCACAGAGGGAGGTGTTTATCCCATTAAGCATGTTAATAGGCCAAAAAGGAGAATGGTAATTGAAAATGAGTGTGGGAATACTTCTTCCTTTCAGCTAACAGGAAACTGAAGCCATGCTATCTTTACTCTAGGATGGATGAAATAGCCTTTGCACATGCTTCCTGAGCTACCATTATGGTCTCTTGACTTCGTTATGGAGATTAGGTGAGGAGGTGAAGCTGTACTTAGTGCCAAAACCAGGATCAATATTTCCTTTCCACTGAATATAAAAGAACGAAACATAGAAGTGGTATAAATTAATAAATTTCTCACTAATCTATTTTATAATAGTATAGATAAAATACTTTCTTGAATAAGCTAATGTCATAATACAATATCGCATTAAGAATTAGTTCCTAGGCTTTCAGTTTCTGATTTACCCAGATTATATGCAAGTTATCTTTGGTCACTGTGAATACATCCAATGTCATTGAATCATGAGAATACAATTTGCATCAGGATCAGATTCGTTGCCATTGTATTTTATTTGGTATTTTATATCTCCATGTCTTTTTTTCTTCTTTTCCCATTTCTGTTTGCAGGTTTTGACCTAGTAAAGTGCGAAGATCCTGGCGTACCAAATTATGGCTACAAGATACGAGATGAAGGACATTTTGTAGACACTGTCATTTTATACAGCTGTAATCCTGGCTATACAATGCACGGCAGTAGTATTATGACCTGCTTAAGCGGAGATCGAAGAGTTTGGGACAAACCTTTGCCTACTTGCATAGGTAATGTGGATTGTAACAATGATCTGGTGTGATATATCATAAAGCAAATAAAGTTGTGGGGTTTTTTTGTTCCCCATCTATTTTCATCAGAAATTATTTCAGCATCTCATTTCTATGAATTTAATTTCTAATTTTCATCCACATTGGCAGATTGTTTTATCTGGGGTCCTTGTTACTGTGCTAAGGTATCGCATCTGTCAGAGCTCCGAGGTAGACCTTTTCTATAAATATCACATCTTCAAGTGCCTCAAACTTTGTTTCATTACAGCCAACATAAATATTAAATAGAGAATTACTAGCCAACATGCATAATAACTGAACAGCACTATAGCTATTATCCATTGTACCTTTACTGCAAAGTTTGCATCCTCTGGTCTTGCTTTCCAGTCCAGCAATTGCCAGTGACTTCCTGAGTTCGGTTTGCATATGGAGTTCCCATGAATCTTTCCTTCTGTGTGTCTTCTGATGCTTAGTTTTCGCCTCTGCTGCCTGCTGCTGGCAGGTCACCCATTGCTTTCAGCACTCACCTCCCTTACAGGGTCTTTGCTTGCTGCCTTTCTCCCATTTGGGGTGCTGCATTCTCCATTCCAGAACCTGCTGTAGCAGTGTGCCTGCAGGTTTTAGTGGAAGCAGGCACGACAGTCAGAGATGATTGGCACTGCATATCTCCCTTCCCCTATCCCATATTGAGTTAAGGGCTAGAAAGTTCTACTCTGTTCCTTCTAGCCAAGTTTCACCATTGGTTTTCAAAATTCTGTAACTTCCCTCCTTGCATCCCCATTCCCTGGCGCACCTGTCATTCTTGCTTCCCTCGCGTTCTGGTTGGTTCTCCCATGTAAACCCCTCCCATCCTTTGTTCCCTCTTAACCCCTTGTACCTGGACATTCTGTGCTCTTTGCACTCCAGCATCCAGCTTGCTCCATCCCCTTCGACCCTTCCCGATCCCACACTCCCTCACTGCCCCGCCGCTCCTCAATAAACTCTGCATTCCGAGAACTAAGAGACTAGATCTCTTTCATTATCGCCTCATCTCCTGCTCGGCCTCTGTGTCCTAGGCAGTCTGCTCCTGCACCCGCGGCGCTCACTGCAGCGCCCAGTCCGGTGCTCGTGAGGGTCGCCGTGGCTAGACTTCTTTCGTGCGGCTTCAAGGCTAGCCGTTCCCCAGAGCGAGAAACCGCAACCTGCTTCCTGCTGAACACACTCACAGGCCTGCAGTCTACAAAAGAGCAAGCTCACTTCCTTTCAAACATTCGGCTTACCCAGAGAGTCAGTGCCAGAACAACATCAGTGAACAGTATTTCTGCTGTCCTAGTAGAGGTTATTTCCCCCAGTTGATTCTAGAATTTTGTCTGTAAGTTTTCTTATATATATATGAGAGGTCAAAACAACTATCCAGTTTTGATTTAAAGACCTTTCCAGGCTCTTTATGCATTCAAGTCCTCAAGTTCTTCAGTTTAATTGGTTAGCTTCCTTTTCCTCTGAGTTTGCCCTTTTGTAGAGAAGACCCATAATTAGTCCTACCTTTGCCTATTTCCCCATGAAATTTAAATGAAGTCATTTCTCTAAGGTCATGTCCTGCAAAATTTTTTTATGGCTGTGTTCACTACCAAGTAAGAATTAGAATCAACTCTAAAATACTTGTTGGTTTCAAGTTTATTAGGTGAATAAATCCAACAATCTACTAATTTCCTTTTCTTTGTGTGATGATTTGTCTTCTAATCTATATGTGGCATATTAAAATCTCAACCATACAGCAATCAAAATAGTAATTTTGTATATTTCATATATTCCAGTCTTACCTGGAGGAAACTAGGGAACCCAGGATAAAGAAAATATAAAGGAAATTTTTCTTCCTTTTTTTGAAGTTGTCATGAACTTCCAAACATCACTTTCTTTCTTAGAAACATTTTCTTAATATCCTTCTGTTTGTGGAGATGTGTTATTTTTGCTTGTGTTCTAGATCAGCATTGGACATTTGCTGTTCTCTTCAGTGACATTTATAGTCTTCGTTGTTTTTACTATGATTTCAGTCACATTCACAAAAAATATCAAGCCTATACATAGGCAGATTCCACACATTCTACACTTAATAATTTTTAATGATACACTGTTATATTGGTCTTAGTGTTCATTCTCATTTTTTCTATGTTCTAAGCCTTAATGAAGAAAGTCAATGAATTCTTGTAATTCCTTCCTAGAAGTTTACAGAAATAAGTTTAAGTCACTTCTATTAGTAATATTATAGTTGTTTTTATAGTATATTCTCTGTGGTGGTGATCTTACAGTGTGCTCATTTCTGCATATTGTCAAATACAGTTTTTGAATTATTTTTATAATGACTTTTGAAAGTTTAATTTTGATCTATTCCTTAATTGGATTTTTAAAAAATAATATATTAAATACATAATCCATCATTCTAAATTTTATGATGTATTTTTCTCCTAAAGGAGCTTTCTCAGAATTTTAAAGCAAATATGTCAATTAGTTTGAGTTTTAAGTTTTGGTTTCACTGAGTTAAACTGAGGTCTTTGGTAAATACAGTACTGTACGAGTCTTTTCTTATCTGTAGTTACCTATCACAGTGATAATTTCATTCCAAACTTTCTTGAATAATGGAAATTAATTGAAATCCTAGACAAGGGTTATGTTTGAAGAAGTTTTGTACTAAAGCTCCTTCCTGCTCTGGTTCTATAAATAGTATGTGGCGTTTTGGGTGATCAAACCAGCAGGATAAATAAGTAAATCAGTCACCTTATTTCCTCTACGGTAATTTTCCTTCATGGTAACAACTTGGTTGTGAGCAGTGACTTGGTGGAATGTATAAAGATTAGTATTTGTTAGGAGTATTGCTGATAGATTATTTCGTCCAACTGCCAAGGTTCTTTCATCATCTCTGTCTTACTATGCTTGTTGTACAGCTGTGCTTGAATAAATCCACATGGTAGTATTAATAACACCACTTGTAAGTCAACACTATAAATGGAATAGAAATTCAAGTACATCACTTGACTGAAGAATCACTGATCCTTTTTAGTTCAGTGGAATGTGACTGTTCCACAGTTCTGTTTTGTCAGGATGTTTCTTTACACTGACCAGACAAAAGCATGATGCTCTAAGCAAGCAACATAAGAATCATTTGATAGTGGATTCTTAGCATTGCTATTGGTCTCTCCACAAAAAAAACATTGATAATAAAAATATTTAAAAACAGACACCACATACTATCAAATCATAGCTTTCTGATTTACTCTCTTGCTTTGCAAGCATATGGCATTTAAATTTTTAAATACCAAAGGAAATTGCTTGGCAATAGCTACTGCTTGATGTAATTAAATGTGAAGTTATATAGAAATAACTTGAAAACATTAAATTAAAAGCATCTTGACATTACAGCAAAACAGAAAGCTCTTTTAATTACAAAATTCAATGCTGTAAAATTTGAATTCAAACATTCATTGTTAGAAAAGCCAAACATATTAGATGGGATATTTCTGAAACATTTTTGCTGTCTTGCTGATGCTAAAATTTTGCTTTTGTGGTCTCACTACTTACTGAACTGCTCTGGTCAGTTAAGTAATATGACCACAGAAGTATGGCTTATTTCTTTATAACAAGGTAGGAATGAGATCATTGTGTTAATTTTTAACTTCTGTACATGACCTGGTCTGTACATATGTGTACTACTTCAGAAGTATTAGGTCATTTGGTTAACTTTTTAGAAACACAGAGATATGGAATGGATAGAAAATGGTAGTGCAAATTACTATGTTCTCATTAGATATAAATGTAATCCTTATTTTGCAGCTGAGTGTGGTGGTCGAATTCATGCTGCTACATCGGGGCGCATTTTGTCCCCTGGCTACCCAGCACCATATGACAACAATCTTCATTGCACTTGGATCATTGAAGCAGATCCAGGGAAGACAATAAGGTACATGCTTAATTTCAATATTTATGGCTGACTTCAGTATTTTATAAATTTTTAGTCATTGTAATAGTTTTCTACACAAGGTGGTTTTCATGGGGGTAGTCAAGGTACCCTTCTATCAGGTGTCATATCAGTTTTCCAGGGTGGCTTCCCTGTTCATGTGTAAGTCTCAGGATATGGGACAAGACAACCAGCATTCAAGGCACATTTGAGTATTGTCTCACTCAAAAGTTGTCTTTTACACCAGGGCAACACTAGATTCCACAAACCAGAATACATTACAGTGTTAATTAGTAGTATTAAACAGCTTACATAATAGTGAGCAAGAACCTCAGGAACCTGCATAGTAAAGCAATTCCCAGGAATCACAAGTAGGAAAAGAACGTTTCATTCCCTCACCCTCTCCACAAGATAGCTCTACCAGCACAGCAAGGCCATCAATGCCAGGGCAAAGCACAGACCCATTATTTGAATTAACATGTTCCCAAATTCAGCAAAATAAAGAACTAATCAGTGAAGCCAACAAACTCCATGACCTGTGCAGGAACTTGACATTAATTACTAAAATAGCTGTAGCACCTTCACACAACACTGACTTATTTTAAGACCCACACTGGGCTCTGAAAAAGGCTGTGGTGAGTTGACATTGCCTGGAGATCACATGCCCACCTATCACTGCCATTCTCAGCAGGATGGGGTGGGGAGAAAATGACACAAGGGAAACCCCTTGTGAGTCAATATAAAGCCAGTTTAATAAAATAGAAGTAAAGGCCATCTGTGCATGGAAACAGAGGAAAAACAAGATTTTTTCTCCACTTCCTATCAGTAGGTTATGGGCAGCGACCTCTTAGGAAGTAGACCTTCAGTATGCATTGCTCTGGAAGACAAACGTAGTCACAGAATATTCTGATTTGGAAGGGACTCACAGGCAAAACAATATAAGTAAATGACAGGTTATTCAGCGGGAAATTCTCACCCCGCCCCCTTTTTTTTTTTTTTTTGTAGTCCTATTTCACTAAGCCAGATATTGAATTTACTCCATCATGGGTTATTTCAATGCATCATTTTTTGTTTAAATAACAATTTTCAAATTAATGATTTCTAGTTAATGACTAATGAGATGAAGAAATGTCAACACACAATTATTTGAAACAAAACAAAAGGACATTTTGATGTTTACCTATTAGATTTCTTCAGCATTAAGAATGTAAACATTCAGGACTTGAAGACAATGCACATATTTTGTCTAATAACATTCCTGAGCACCTTTAGAAATGTAATTCTTCACCTGGAGATAAATACAGATTATTGTATTATAATACAGTTTTATATTTTATTAATTTTAGCAAAAGCCAATATATGATATTTTTCTCTTTTTTGTGTAGGAAAGGAAAGGCCATCGTGACAGAACTTCTTATGCTTTGTGTTCTACTGCCCAGTAGCTACTACTTTATTTCAATTGCATATAATTCAAGCAAAAACAGTGTTCTTGCTATCCTTATTTGAATAAAAAGAGGAAATCTTTGATGAAATAATAGTTCGTATAACTTAAAATATTTATCATAAAAATAAGTTAATTTATAGACTTATAAATTAAGTCTTGAGGACTTATGCACTGTAATAGCATTTTCTGTCATTCAGACATTTATAAAACAGAATTGCATCCCTCTTACAAGATCAGCTTGTTCAACAGGAAAAATTAATAATTCTGCAGGACCACCAGCTCTTCTTCAGTCCTAAACATCATCTTTAAACTACAGTTTGGGAATCATTACTTGGAGCTTTGTGTAATTGTGTTTAACGAGTAATGCACAGTGCTTTTACTTTCTCTTTGCAGTCTGCATTTTATTGTTTTTGATACTGAGGTTGCTCATGACATCTTGAAGGTATGGGATGGGCCTATTGAGAGCAGCATACTTCTCAAAGAGTGGAGTGGCTCAGCTCTTCCAGAGGATATTCACAGCACTTTCAACTCATTAACATTACAATTTGACAGTGATTTCTTCATCAGCAAATCAGGCTTCTCCATTCAGTTTTCAAGTATGTAAATATTTTTCTTCTCAAAATTACATACCCTATTTATATACATTATTCCTATACTTACTGTTTCTCAGCTTGCAACCTCCTCAGTCTTTAGAAGAAAAGAGATTATATTATTTTAATTGTGTTATGTATTTATGCAAATAGCTACAACTAGGGGGAATTTTTGAATTTTCTTCAAATGTTTTTGGACTTTTTTACTTCTTCTTTTCTAGAGCAACCACATACCTAGTATTATCTAATTAACATTTTTTAACAAGTCAAAATGGGTCTGTACATACAGAACTTTTCTTCTGCACCAAAAGTTTTAAATATTCCCACCAGTGCTACCTAGTAATGTATTATTTCATGTGTATAGTTTGTGTTGGTTGGTTTTTTTTCTTAAAACATTGGCTGCATGATGCATCATTTTTATGACCTTAAACACTCTTGTATGATTAAGCTAAAGAATAAAACACACCTTAGACCTTACTATATGTAAATTATTAAATTAAATATTTTAATTTGTTATTAAACTATTCCAATTGATCTTAAGGTATAAAGTTAAAGCTTCTCTGTATATAGAGAAGTTATGATCAATATTTTAAAACTGAGTATGTGGAGGTTTTTCTCTGTTATTTTGACTTAAAGATTGAGGGTAGACTGCAGGAGACTCATTGTCTTTGATTCAGTCACTGCATCCTTATATGCCTAGATGAAATGGTGTAAGTGTATTTCTGATCAAGACATAGGGAAATTATGAATTATTAAGCTGTGTCAGAGTAGAAATATTATTCTCCATAGATATGTTATTCAGAAGTAAAAGGTTTTAATCAACTTTTAGCCATTATTAGTTGCATAAAGATAGTAACTTGGGGGGTTTCCTAGTCTCTAAATAATGCATTTTGCATTTACCTATTTACTTCATTTTCCTGGATTTTTCTGAATGCTGTAGCTGCCTTCCCCAAAACACTGTCTCATCAGCCCTAAAATACCTAGTAAAAAGTATGTAAAATTAATTAGACAAAGAGCAGAATAAACTTTTCTAAAATTTATCACCAGTGTGTTATATAATATGCTGCTTTTCTTTTTTTATTCTTTTTTTGTAAAAAAAGAGATAAGTTTTACATTTGTAAATAATTTTATGCACAGATTTGGAAAGCATAGAAATATTTGACCAGTTCAGTTTACCAGCACATTCCTTAACCTTCAGTGGTACTAATAGTAAGTAAAAGACAAATTAATGCTTTAAGAGAGAATAACTGATTTTCCCATCCTAGTATAATATCGGATCGATCCACTTAGTGATCATACTGGCAATTGCAGATTATGTCTTACTGGAATTAATTGGAATTGGTGATGAAGAGCTGAATGTTCTAGTATAGGAAAAATAGTTTCATTCACTCTGTTTGATGAATAGAATGTGTTAATAATTTTTTAATTGTAAGGAGTAAAAAATAAGATTTAAGGAATATGTTAAAGTAAATGTTTAGCTATTTGAACTAAAAAACAGAGTTTAGTTTATTTGGTCTTCTTCAGGCAATGAGCAGACCACTGTGGTCTTGATCTGTGAAGGATTTAAAGTTAAGTAATCTATGGCTAAGTGGGGATCTTTACATGCTTTAGTATTCGTGTGTTAAAACCGTGGGACAGTTTATAGCCAAGCTGCACAGAATATTGACATTTCAGTACTTTAGTAGTTTGTAACTCAATGTAGAAAAGATTTCTAAATTGCTCAAACTTTTTTTTTTTGCAATTGCAGAATATGTAGACATTTTGTTACAAGTTCTTTGAAGGTAATTGGTGAAGTTTTCTGTCTTTGTGCCATGTGAAGGATTTTTAAGAGTGGCATCTGTTAATGCGTATTTCTTTTAACTGTGAATTACAATTGAAGAATTGCACAGAATTTGAAAACCTTTAATAATGCAGCTTCTGTATTGGATTATACAATTAGGATGAATGTCTGCATCCGTGAACAGCCATTTATGGGATCATATAAAGGATATGGATTTCAGAGTATCAGGTCAAATTAGCAACTTAAAGACAAAACTTTAAAGTGCTGTTTTTCAGCTGGAGAATTTGTTTCACTCTACTGTGAATGTGCTAATTACTCTCTGTACCTTGCACTCTAGAATGTCATAACTGCATCTGCCTAAAACAGAGGTGCTGTGAGGGGATAGTGTGAGGCAGATCAGAAAATATCACCTATAAATTGCTTACTGTTGATTGTAAATGTAATTAGAGGTATTTTAGTGAAAAAAAATATAATTGGCTGAATCTTGCAAAATGTTTGAATGCTGTTTAAAGTGCCCTGTCTTACCCACTCAGCTCAGCATGTAGAGCATAAGGACATGAACTGACAAGAGTGATTATGTTAATTGTAATCAGTCTAATGTTTTTCATTGAAACCTAATTACCATTTAGTTGTGCATAAAAGGACAAAAAATGAAGTTCGGTGTACAAAACTGACCTTTACTCTGGGGGTTAAATGAATTTAAGCTATGTATTACAAGTCAGGGATGTCAACCAACTTTTTCTGGTACAAGAAGGATATAGGCAGATTTGGTATTTGGCTTCTTTGTTTCAAAGAAACAAAGTTACTGGCAGCAAAAACTTCTTGCATAAGTTAGCTATTAAAAAAGTGAAATTTAACCTAGCTTAATTCTGTCTTACATATCTAAGATAAGCAGGGTAGATTGCCATTTGAAATTGCCTTTTTCTTCTTATCAGCTATAGGTCTAGGTATCCTAACAGTAATTTTCAAACTTCTGAATATTTAAGGGCAGATGAAATGAATCCTAGCTGTCTTTTCACAGGTCTCTAGTTTCCTTTGAGATGTCATAAAGTATCCTGGCTAGTCACCATCTGCCACCACAGAAGGTCACACAACCATAAGTCCTCTCTCCCATCTTCCAGTCCTGTGCTAATACCTTGGGTATCAAGGCATCTCAAATGAGACTAGTCACCTATGTTGAAGCAGATCAGTCTTGCCATGAATGTTTAATCTTCATGTGCTCTAGACTTCTGAAAGCAAAGGATCCCATGCTAGTGGATGGTCTGTTGCTTTTATGGACCTGAAGTTTATTTTGAGAGTTTTTTATTTCTTACCATATTTTTTTTTTTACTTGATATTTAGCAAGAACAATGGAAGTGACAGATGATAGGAACAGCACTGGTAATTTCTAGTTGTATTTCATTCTTACAGGTTCTGATAGCCTTGGTTTAAAAATACCTAATAGTAGTTGTGCCCTTACAGTCTATCCTTTTTTTTTTTTTAGCTAAATTCTCAGCTGTTGTAATTTAAGGGAACTGTATCCTTTTCTTCAACTAAATGATGTGCTTATAGTTGTTTAGCTGGTTTTATAGATTTTGGTCCTCAAGGCAAATAATATATCAAAGGATTTTATTAACACTCTTCTTAAAATTAAAATAATTTTTTTGAGATATCTGGCTTTTCTAGAGTCAGACCTATCTGCAATAATTTTTTATGCCTATCTCTGCTTCTACAGCATTGGTACCTTCTCTCAGTTATAGTATTCTGTAAGCATACACTTTAATTAAAAATGTGCCTATTTCTGCTTTCATATGAACAAGAATGTGATCTTTTTTTCCCTGATCGTATAGAATAAGTGTCAAGATGTTAATAAAGTAGGAAAGCATTTTTTCTCCATTTATTTTAATATTTCTTTCTTATTAGAAGAACTTCAGACACTCATTAAAAGTGAAGACATAAAATAAAAGCATTTGTATGGTTGCTTTAGTCCAGTTTTGATTTTTCTGTTGTTTTCTTGCATTCTCAATATTTTTAAATTTTTCTTTTGAAGTATATGCAGATATAAGCAATGGTGGGTAAAGGTGCCTGACTAAATCTTTAACTTAACAACACAAGTCACCAATTATGATAATACAAATAAGCACCTTACACCAATTACAATTAAAACAATTATTTGGAAATTATTCTGTCAGATATTGATGCATCTGCTGACAACTTACTTCCTGTGGCAAAAGCTTAATCGTCTGTGGTTTGGTAGTTCCTAATGGCACTGGGCTTAATCTGACAAATCTGTTTAAGCAATGATTTCTGCTTTAGTCCAGTTTTGTAATTCCATTTGATCATTTGTTTGTCTGCAGCAACTTTTACAGCAACTGTGTCACCTATCTTGAACTGAGTACCCTTGTCTTGAAAATTGTTCCTTTATTGTTGAAATATCTTTTAATCACTTGCCTAACGGCCTGAGCTGCAGCATTTAAGTACTATAAGTATTTCCATGACAGAATCTTCATTGCTAGAATTCATAATGCAATTGTTCCAGATTGGTTCACAATTAAATTTTTGGGAGAAGGGGGCTAGTGCAAAAAATATATTTTAAAACAAATTTACAATGCAAAATGCATAATCACATATCTGCCTTAGTAAATAAATAAATTAAATTATTAAATATAATAAATTAAATTAAATCCATTAAGAAATCCCTTGTTAAAAATAAAAGGACACAAGATGAAAGAATTTAACCCTTATAAAGTCTGTAGCCTAATAATTTCACAGTTCAGTGTCTTCTTTTGCTGTCTGTGATGTTATAAATGTTGCATTTCATGCTCACACTAACATGGTGATGAAACCATGGTAATGAAACTGTGTCATTGCACTCCTATCCATCATCTAATCCATGGCCTGGGGAAGGCATCCTCAGCCTCATAGTGCGTAACAGTTCTTCATGTGGTTCCTGTGGAACTAAGCAAAAATGAATCTTGTAGGTTACTTCAGTGGTTATTTATAAATTTATGAGCTTTTTTACTCCAGACTTTAATAAAGAGGCTGCATTGGTGTTTGGGTTTCTTTTTTCTTTACATTCTTGGACAATACATGACATTTAAATATGTTGTTGATGCTAATTTGCACAGTACTTAGTCCGTACATTTACATGTTATGTGAGTTACTTTTTAGAGGACAAACATTCTTTGACATTTGAAGTGTCAGTCTGAAATCACTGCAAATCCTACGTACATCTCAGCTTTGATATGCAAAATTCCTTCTCAAGCTTATTATTATGCAAACATAATGCACTAAACAGGGGAAGCTTGTGCAACCTAAAGGCCTGGAAAAGTCTGTATTGTTTCTATAACCATGTGAGCTAGAAGAAAATAGTGTCTGCAGCACAACAGTACAGCAAATGGCTTACAGGATTGTTACCACAGACATAGTAAAAATTAAATGAACAAAGGTGATGTTATTATTTCCTTGAAGTACAAAAGAATACAAGCTAAAAATTATGTAAAAAAAAAAAATAAAAAGGATAAAGTAGTCAAAAATCTAACATTTTGCTCATGAGTCTACAGACAGGCAAACACAGTGTCATATTCTCAAAAGCAGTCTCCTATTGATTTTCAGTGGACTTTTTAATCAACTTTGAAGTACAATTTGAGGACCAAATCCAAAATAAAATCTTAAATGTGATTGTGAAAGATTAATAAATTAGAAACAGGGAGACTTAACACAATTGCTGTCTGCACATGGAGGTCTGAAAACTCTTTAGCAATCTGTGATTTTCCCAGCTGTCTATTCTTCTGGAACCTGAGTTCCATCTCTGATGCACACAGAAGCTTTTTCCACTCTGAGCAGATGAGACAGTAAGAGATGGGAAATCTGTACAGAGAATTACTCTATAACCCACTGAGTATCATGTAGCTTAAGGCTTAGAGCACATATGCAAGAGCTGAGAAGCAGCAATTACTTCTTTTCCAGCTTAATGGCATTCACATCTTGTCTCCTGGCTATGCCATTTGAGGTGCCTATTTTTTTCTCAGTCATTTCTTAACAGTCTAACTATGTATTTTAGTTTGATTTAGCATCCTTGAGTCTAAAATGTAATTATAGCTTTCCTTGCTTTACAGTGTATATGTTTTAATTGTTAAATGTTATAAAAGAAGAGCAGTGACAGAAAAGGGGTGATTTTTAATTTCTGGGTTACTTATAAATGCTTATGACCTCTATACCCTTCAGATATTTGTAAAATACCAAATGAAGCAATATCAGACTTGTAATTTTCTTGCAGTTACAGAATCTCTTGGGATTCTTGAGAGGTAAAACAACTTGGAAAGGAGGCAAGTTGAAAAGTTGACAGTCTTTCTAAATGTTCGCTGCACTAGATGACACATCAGTGCTTAAATGTCTGGTGTTCTGTTTAATTAGGATCAAGTGTATTTGGCGCAATAAAATGGTTGTTGGTTTCAGATACATAAAATAACTTCTGAGGCTGCAAGATCAAAAGTGTAAAGAACATTTTGGTGTCCATTAAATAGCTGTGATAATTTTTAAAATTTAGATATTTGTATACAGGAAATGGACATTAACAGTGAAATTAATATTAAAAGGCATCAGTCCTTTCTAATTGGTACATACTTGACACAGGTAAAATGGAAAAAGGGTAGTTTGCTGAGATATTATGCTGCTTAAACTTTAAAGAAGAAAATGAATCAATTCAGAGGTATGTTAAAAAAATACAGCAATAAATGACACAGATAGGCTTGTGCTCATTTACTTGAAGGAATTGCAAGTCTTTAACAGATATGCACTTGAGTGATCCATTGTTCAGAGCTGTTGTTGTCTGTCAAATAAGGAAAAACTTCTCTGAGGTCATGACCCTGCTTTCATTCCCTTGTGGCCAAACATACTTGTAGTAAACTGCACTGCTATGGGGTGTCAGGTAGGTTGTCAGAGTAGTGCCTGGGGAATGCTTACACAGTACTCATTAGTAGTGACAGCTATTATTTTAATTCCTGGTGGAAAAAAAGTCCACCACAGTTAAAAAACCTGCCATATCTTTTATTTATTTACAT
The DNA here is from genome assembly GCA_024500445.1 of Entomyzon cyanotis. NCBI lineage: Eukaryota > Metazoa > Chordata > Aves > Passeriformes > Meliphagidae > Entomyzon > Entomyzon cyanotis. Next base: position 53,507,978 of record JAKEPQ010000871.1, read on the forward strand.
ATAGGAACCATCCCAAAGTATGAGATCTGTTGTTTTGGACTGGAAACAAGGACAAAAAACATGTTAAACAAATTTTCTGTGTTTCTAATGTGTTAATTATAATAGTCCATGAATTCTCACATAAAGATGTTTTACAATTTCTGTGATTTCTGTGACCACCTATTTGCTAGAATATTCGTAAAACCATTTTAAGAGTATGAAATGGTTGTTTCTTACTCTACTTTTTTTTTCCCAACCTTTCTCTCTTCTGAAAATCTACAACACAGAAAAAAAAATCATGTTATACAATCTGGTAGTTGTTTCAAGTTTGCAAATATTTAGCTGCTCTTGCTGTTTCTTATAGTTGTACATGGTGTGGAGAGAAGGAGTAGATGCAGCTGTTAATTCAGAAAATGGATTACCTGCACATTATGATCAGGAAGGTTGCATACTGGTAGTAGACACCAGTACTATCAAATGGCAATTGTGACATTGGATTTATTAATTCTCCTTTTGGCTATTGTTCACAGTTGTAGTAAGCTCTTTAAAAAAGATTTTTTGGTAAGGACTGGTAGGAAACAGAGTGCAATTCAGTAGGGACATTAGTCTCAAGAGATGGGACCTCCCTTCCTTTGGAAGACAGCAATGTTTATTGCAACTCAGGATGTTTGAACACCTGAAGCCAGTAGAAGAGAACCCGAAGCCAGAAGACACCTGATATCTTCCAGAAATCCATAGTAGATGTAGATTTGTGTATCCATTTTATGGGTGATTACTTGCTTTAAGTCATACCATGCTGATTGCTTTTTAAATTAATTTATTCTTTTAGAAAACAAAATCCGTATACAGCCAGAGAAGATCATAAGTGAGATATTTTTCTAAGATTCAGTTTAAGTGATCTCTAAGAAGGTTGTTTCTTGTCCCTGAATTGAAAACTTCAGGGCTGCATAAACTGCTGTTTGATTCAGCCAGATGGGTAAACAGCATTTGCATGCAGCAGGATGGTAAGGCTATAAAACAATATTATTTACAATGTGATACTTATCCTATTGCACAAAAGGCATCAAATCTGTTTTGATTACCAGAATACTAAAGTGAGAAAAGGAGTTACAAAGTTCTTTTGGTGCATTAATTGGACAAAATCAGGCCATATTTTACACTAAAGATACTGGCAGGAAGTCAACATAATCACAGTGTACGTCAGTGGGCAGATTTTTGTAAAAGTAAAAAAACAAAATGCCTTCCTTGTATAAAGTGAAGAGCAAATAATATTGTCTCTGGTTGGAATGCTAATGTGAACATGTTGTGCATATAATTATGGATGATAAGTAAGTATCTACACCTAACAGCTTTTATTTCATTATTCCCTCACAGCTTCCGTTGCATCAACTTGTAATGATCCTGGGACACCACAGAATGGCACCAGATACGGAGACAGCAGAGAACCCGGAGACACTACCACCTTCCAATGTGACCCTGGCTACCAGCTGCAAGGACAGGCTAAAATTACATGTGTGCAGCTGAATAACCGATTCTTCTGGCAGCCTGATCCTCCTACATGCATAGGTATTAAGATGAAATGTTAGTCTCTAGTTAGGATTAATACAGATTGGATTTCTTGTTCAATTACTGGGCACATGGTGGTCATGCTGGAGTGATCTCTGCAGAACTCAATTATTTTGTACTTAGAGACAATGTCAGTCTCATTCTCTTGATTAACAGTATTTTTGGGTGTGATTTTCTTTATTTTTTAAACTTCATAAAAGTTTAAAATTGGCAAAGTCTAATAATAATTAAACAGAAGTGGTAGTTAGGAAAAAAATCATATTAAAATGGTCTTGCTACAATGTTGTTCTGTGTAATAGTTTGGTTACATAAACTGTGATCCATTATTTATTCTGAAAACTTTCTGAGTTATCTTATAGATTAAATACCCATCCTGTGCAATATCTTGGAAGATGGATACTTACTCCAAGTGACAATGCTATTGAAAGAAATTAGGTATATTTCCATAGCACCAGGAGAGGGTGGTTCCATAGTGCTGGATTGTATAAAGGTTTCACTGATGTTCTTGTCAGTAGACTAATAATTACAGGCTTAAAAGTCTTGCTGAATTGTTATTTTAAGGTCATGAGTGTAAGTTTTCTAAGAGTAATCAATATCTGGAAATTTATCTGCTACGCATAGTAATTTTTAAAATCTTAGTTATTTTGTTGCCTACTGATTTATAATTAAATGAAGACTTTTTTTACCAGTCCTTAAACTCAGGTACAATATCACTTGAATAAACATAATGCTTTTTCTTTCTACAAAGAATTTTGGAGAGGCACTTTCCAAAATAGCATATCCTCAAACAACTGCAGTCCCTCTGTTTCTCTAAAGTAGTGTGAAGGATTCAGGATAATGGAGGATAGTTTCTCTGACTCCGCATCACGTAGCAGAATTGGAGCAGCATATAATCTGGGTATTGTCCTCTGGATACCTTGTGTGCAGTGAACAAAGCAGTATGAAAATGCTCACTAAGCATATTGGCATCATTCACAAATTAAACATATTTAAATAAAAATTAAAATAAAATATATATGGTATCTAAAAGTCTAGGAGATTTGTATTTTTATTTTAAACACCAATTATAATAACTCCATATTTCTTTACAGTCTAATTAAAAAAACCAACAAAACAAACATAAAGAAGAAAGAAAGAGACAATCCCTTTGGGCAAAAACTATATACATAGTTATTGTTATTCTTCCATATACTCAAGGTGACTTTGAAGGGGAAAGCAGATTAAAGTAATCTTTAGGGTAGGCATGACAATAGTGGAAACCTTATGAGTACTGTAAAGCCATTATATGTCATTTTAAAATTTTCATAAATCCCTTTCTTTATTATGCTGACTTATAAATGGAATGGCCTGAAAAAAAATCTCTTTAAAATGTTTAGTGTAGATTCCAAGTTCTTAGTACCAGCTGGCTTGCATTATAAATGAGTTTCTCTTGAGTCTAGTTCGTTTGGTAATGTAGATGCAGCCTGGATTGACTACTTTACTTTTTTGGTAGACTTCTATGTGATTATCATCTATGAGAGCAGGATTCCTTATCTGTTTAAAAGTCACATTCAATTCCTCGTAACTAAATGAATGTATTTGATTTTTGATTTGGGTAATATCTTTCCTAAGTGAATCAAACTGTGCAACATCTATGGTCAACAGAAGTGGCATCCTGAGTCCTACTATTGAGCTTTCCCAGTTCTTAAATTACTTCCAGTCAATAAGAAATTTTCATCATGGTAGAGACAGGATTAAGTAATACCAAAAATATATAGGACATCCTATTTAACTTCATAATTTTATTCCTTTAGAAAGATTTTTTTCCTGTCTCGCTTTTGAATATGAACAGAGATCACTTTTTAAAAAGGAAAATAGACAATTTTTTTGCTAACAGGAAGTGGGAAAGTTCTGCTTTTTAAAAAAATTACTTTTAGTTTTGGTAAATGTAGAAGTCAATTTACTCCTACTTAACAGCTAATATGTGCTTGTGAATTTAACATGCGACCATACTCCTATTTCTTTTTACATTGTGACAGCTGCATGTGGAGGAAACCTGACAGGCCCAGCAGGAGTTATTTTATCACCTAACTATCCACAGCCTTATCCTCCTGGGAAAGAATGTGACTGGAGAATAAAAGTAAACCCTGACTTTGTCATTGCCTTGATATTCAAAAGGTACCATTTCTCAATGAATGCCTCTGTTTTAAAGGGTTTTAAATGTCGAATCTGAAAATGACAATATTGGTAATTTCTTAAAGCTTCTAATTAAATTCTCTGGCTACATCCTGGGGCACACATCTAATATGTGCTATATCACTGATTCCAAATAATGTAAAAGAAAAATATATAGCTATATGGTACTTTCACTATCAAATATATTCCTGAAGAACAAAATATATATTTCTGTGACATATAGAATAAAAATCTTTGAAAGACAATATAAATTTGTAGAAATGCTTGATTTATGCTATTGTACCTAAGTAGAGACTTAAAGTTTAGTGAAAATTCTAGCTGTAAGTCAGTTCTTACAGGTTTTTAGACACAGAGGTTAAATATAATTTGCTCAAAGTGCATAGATCAGAAAAAAATCGTTCTGCGTAGTCAAGAGATAAAAGACATTGAGATGATGTTGTATCATAATTTTAATTATTTGTTCTATGTTCCACAATCAACCTACGTGTATTGCATAGGTTTTTACAAGTTGATGTTTAGGGATATAGCCATATTCATGTATTCTGTTTATAATTTCTAATTGAGTCAATCCTATATAATCATCTTGCTTGCTGTATCTGTGGATGCAAGTGCGATTTTTTTTCATTTTTTGATAATGTATTTTAAGTGTGATTTTAAAGCTGAGAATGGTAATATTGTTGTTGACTTCAGTGGAAAGGTGATAAATTGTGGTTCTTTTAGGAAGATACGGTGGCACAATCAGAATTTTGCTGTGTAATTTTTGCATCCTTTCTGTCGAAATAAGCAACATAAAACCATAACAACAACAACCACCAAATAACACCAAAGCAAAAAAAAATACAGTTTCTTTAATTTTGGATTCCAGTTTATTTTCTAAAAACTATTGATAGACACAAAATTAAAGAACCTAATCCTAATGTTCTTGAAATTATATAATAAAGAACACGATTGTTCTGTTACTCAGGTGTTTGATCAAATAGCATTAATGGATGAGAATAGTTCTCCACTAATTACACTCTTGAAGATATCACATGATAGGTGTAGTAAGTAGCATATTTCTGTGGATTGCCTAAATAATCTGCTCAATGCTCCATTTCAAATTAGATGAAAGAAACTTACAGTTACTCATATTCAGATTTGCTTGTGAATATTATTGGAAGGAGTAAAATATGAGCAATATATTGGAATTTTATGTTTATGCAATACTTCCAATGAATTTTCTAAATGGTTTCAGTCCAATAATACACACACTTTTCAGTAGCTTAGTTTAGACAGGCCTGGAGTTCCGTGGGTCTTCTCTCACACCCTTCTTGTAAATTGCAGTAACATTGCCACCTTCCAGACAGCAGAGACCTCCCCTGACTCCCAAGACCTTTGGCAGATGATGGAGAGAAGTAAAGTTTTCTGACATCTGCAAAACCTACTTTCTTAACATACCATTTTCTGTTCATTTCACCTCACCTTTCTCATTCTTAGGCAGTATACTACAGCTAAGGCCTGTGCTATTCTCAGGAAACTGGCTTTGAGAAGACAGCAGTGTCTGCACAGGATGAGAATGTGGACTGGGAAGAGGGAGATGCAATATATTTTGTCAAATGTGTGTTTCCTACAGAAAGATTGAAAACCATTGCTCTGTACAATTTGCTTTTCCTTGATTTTGGTCTTTAGGTTTCCATTCCTTTTAACTCTTCTGAAATTCTCAACTAAAAATTATCTGTCCTAGCAAGTTTTAAAACATGTTAAAACATTTTAAAACATTATTCTGGCTTCTCTTCCCTCTTGAAAATAGGGCATAAAATACCATTCATTATATGAAGGTATTTCCATTTGTCAATATGAAAATGCTTTCTGCTGATTACTTAGGAGAATAATAAAGACATTCCTTTTGTCTTACATAATTTGAAAAAGCTTGCATCTAACAGTAATAACTAATGTAATAGAAAGAAAAATAGCTGGCCATCACACTTGGGAAAAAGAAAAATATTTATTTATTTTGTTCTACAAAGATAAACAGAAAAATATTTATTCACCTAATTTGGTCCTTGCCTGCTCTTTTTAATTTAGTTTTAATTTTTTTAATATTCTCTTCAGTGTTCCTAGTATATCCTTTTAATCTAACTCTGTATTCATTTTTCATAGAACTATCTGAGAGTTATCTTTATGTTGTCTCAGAACTCACCTCAATTAAATTCCTCTGAAAGACATTTCATTCATATTATCTTCGTAATTACTTTGTAAAACATATAAATGTCATCAAATATAGCATAGCATAGATGGTTTAATGAGAGTTAATAATAATTCCCATTAATTTATTATGTCTGATATCATTTGAGTAAGAACAAAGGCAAATTCCAAGATAGTGGTCTATTCATATGAAAGCATCTTGTTTCTAAAATGATAAACTTATGTTTGTGATGGGTGGATTTAGTATCATCCAGTTTGGCCAACTCAAAGCTGGACTTTTAATTCAAACTACTTTTCTGGATCATTCGTGTGGTCACTTGTAAGAGGCAGCATTTCTGAAGCAAGTGATTCCATGATCTTGAGAAAGGTATTTAAGATGTGTGGGAGGAAATTCATTATGCTTTTAGAATGCTGAATGTATTCATATCAATGCTAAAAAAACTCCATTGAAAGTTACTGAGTTTTTACTATGAATCATCTTTTAAAAGACATTTATTTGTGGAGAAGAAAATGTGTTATGCAGAAAACTGGCATCCACAGTCAAAGTAATGTTTAACTCATTAAAAAAAAAAAAAAGAAGACTTAATTATTTTTTCTCTTTCTTTTCAGTTTCAATATGGAACCCAGTTATGATTTTCTACATATTTATGAAGGAGAAGATTCCAACAGTCCTCTAATTGGCAGTTTTCAAGGCTCACAGGCTCCTGAAAGAATAGAGAGCAGTGGCAACAGTCTGTTTCTGGCTTTTCGCAGTGATGCTTCTGTTGGAATGTCAGGGTTTGCCATTGACTATAAAGGTACTGTTCTCATTGTAATCTAAATAAAAGGAAAAAATGTTATTTAGTAATTATTGAGACCCAAATCTGTTTATTTCTGTATGTACTCCAAACTGAACTGCCAAATACATTGATGCATCAATGTATTTTTTAAAAGCTATATTCTGTTAATATGTGAAGGAACACAGAAGTTCTATTTAATGAAAACTCTTTCACATCTGTTATGCATGTTTTCATCTTCTAGGAAAAAAAAAAGGTAGAAGATGCACATCAAAAGTAACATTTGGAAAAAAGTATTAGAATAGTGAAATTGTCTTACCCAAGAAGACTGCCTGACTGCTGGTTCTTTCTTGTCAATACATACCAATGCATTTTCCTTTCCACTTTGTTTTGAATCTACAAATGCATTTTTGAATGATTACTACCAGATAGTATTTGCTTTTTTTCTTTTTTTTTTTTGAGGGGATGTCTATTAGTAGATGGAGGCTGGGTTATGCTGACTGTTTATTACAGTCAGTTATGGAAGATGCTGGTTTCTTTTCCAGTCACAGATGTCTGTGGCCTGATAATAATCTTTGCTGGGTTTTATCAGGCTGTTTTTCAGAATAGGCAGCAGAAGTGCTGCCTCAGCTTCTTATTCTTGACAATAGAAACAAACCACACTAATGTACATGTTAAAAATAGAGGACAAAAAGATCTAAAGACTGCAGAAAAACTATAGCTATAAAAGAGAGAGGAGTGGAAAAGAAATATAAAATCTTTTTTATAGTTAGTCTTCATCTGTCATCCAGCATCATGCGTTATTTGCCATGTGTGCAAGATTCTTCTTCCCAAAGTAATTGTCATATCACCATGAATGAAATCTTAGATTGTTTGTTCCTGTCTAAACAAAATATAAAAAAAATGGGAAAACAGTTTATTCCAGAAAGTCTACAAGGCCTGCGAGGAAAGAAAATGAAAAGTTGAGGAGAAAGAAATAAAGATATAAAAACGAAGATACAAAATGTACATACAGATTTTCACTGCATATCTAGTTTTTTTCTCAGCATAGTCTGAGTTTGTCTATGCAACTGAAAGTTAAATGAAATTATAATGAGATAAAAAGAAGAGATGCAAGAACAGAATACTAAATTTTAAAAGTTATTTTACTCAAAAGACAGTATGTTTTTACCAAATAATTTCATATGTTTCTTACGTACATTATTCAGTATTTCATGTAAAATGTATAAAACGATAGAATGGTTTGAGTTGGAAGGGACTTAAAGATCATCTAGTTCCAATCCCCCTGCCATGTTAGGGATACTTTTCACTAGACTGGGTTGCTCAAAGCCCCATCCAACCTGACCTTGAACACTTGCAGGGGGGGACATAAAAAGCTTCTCTGGGCGCTCTGTTCCTGTGCCTTACTACCCTCATGGTAAAGGATTACTTTCTTATATCCAGTCTAAACCTATGTTCTTTCAGTTTGAAGCCACTCCCCCTTGTCTTGTCACTACTTGCCCTTGTTCACTACCTCAGCCTTCTCCGTGTCCTGGGTAACCAGGTCTCCCATATCTTTCTGGAGGGCACTTGCATTTTCCCTAGACTTCCTTTTCTCACCAGTGTGCATACAGAACTGTTGAATTCTAGAACTGGCCATTTTTCTTCTAAATACTAAATACTTTATTGGAGTAATTCAGCATCTGGAGAGTTCTGCTAACAAAAGGTAGGAAGAAAGTGCTCTTGGTTAGATCATCTCAGTGTAATTTCCTCAGCCAGATAACCAGTCTTACACAAATATCCATGATCCGTGACTCAACAAGAATAATATATTAATAAGTTGTTAAAAAATTTAAACTGACTGAAAAAAAAACCCCTACTGATAATTGGTTTTTTTTTTTAAATTGAAAGTGTATATAAATTTACTGTAATTCATTTTAACAGAAAAGCCACGGGAAGCTTGTTTTGATCCTGGAAACATCATGAACGGCACAAGAATCGGAACAGACTTTAAGCTTGGTTCAACTATTACTTACCAGTGTGATTCTGGATATAAAATCATTGAGCCTTCAACTATAACATGTGTAATTGGTGCAGATGGAAAGCCGGCATGGAACAGAGCATTGCCGTCTTGTAATGGTATGTACTGTTTTCTTACCATTTCCCTTGTCCCTCCAGTGAATTCAATTTCTCAGTCCATGATACTATTTACAGTATTTCTACACATACAGCTTGTATAAAAAACTAAGGTCGAAAAATACGAATGACGATGAGTGTTGGACTATAGCTTAGTCAATAATGTATTACGTATTTAAAATAGCTTGAAAATCTGGAATCAGCACATGTTCATCTAATGATTGCAATGTAATATGTAAGATTCTTTGGACACTCAGTGTTATTTAGAAAAGATACCACAACTATCTCAATACTCAATAATTGCCACCTTGGAAAAAGAATTATAGTTACTGAGGCAGAAGATTAAAAGGACATCTCAGAGCTGTGGCTAACTATTTTATCCTCTCTTCCTTGTTTCAGTGTTTGTGTTGGAACAATTTGTTGGAACAATTTTATATAGAATAATTTTAATAAATCGAAAGGAAGTAATATATATTACTTAATAAAGTCCATAAAGTAGTAATCTATTAATGCTGAAAAATGATCTCCTGCAAAATTTTAGATTTTTAATTACAGAAAAACACAATTTAGAAGGAAACATTTCTATAACTCTTTAACTTTGGAGTTTGTTTTAAATTAAGTGTAAGTGATACACTTTCATTCCAGTGAAATTTTCATGACTTGAGAATTCCGTGGGGTAATTAGACTTTGTGGCATAGCTTCTGATATCTTCAAAGCAAGAAGAGAGGGAAATAATAAAGATTTTAAATTCATGCCATAAGCTAATTTCATGTGATATTTGAGTTTCACCTCAGCCACATAATCCTATTCTGCCTACTGATAGATCAAACTTCTCATCTTCTGTCATTACACTGGATTTTTGCATAATTCATATAAGCAGCTAAAAGAAGACATGGATTTGTAGTATTAATTGCTGCCTTTTTTTATTAGGAAGTCAAACTTGTGGAGATATTTCAAGTGTGATTTTAAAGACCTGTCAGGGAGCAGGAAGAACAGGTCTGCTCAACAGGGGCTAAGAGCCAAGCATGTCCAAAGCACAGGCTCTGCCTTCACTCACTAGGCACAGCTCCCCAGCACATGAGCCAGGTCTGCAGAGCCAGGAGTTGGTGACAGGGTACTTCCATAGCCCCAGAACAATTATGACCTTGTTGTCCACCTGGGCCACAGGTCCTTCTCTGAGCTCCTTTCCAGGAGATTCTTAGATTGTAGTCTGCTATATGTAAGATGCTCACAGGAAGGTAATATTGATTTACTTTGTTCCTTATAGTAGAGTGATATTTTCCTTGCTTAAAATGAAATTAATGTGACTATGTTTTTTTTAATAACCTAATTTATTTCTTTATTTATAAAATAATTTCATTGTTGTCTTCTTGGGTAAGATAACTTTTTACAACCATCTGTTGTGAAATCTATAGTTTTTATGAGATCCTTTCACTAAATAAAAAGAGCACTGAATTCCATGTAACTAATTAATTAAAAGGCTTATATTTTAGTGAAGATTTTGATAGGAAGCCAAGTTTTCCATTAGTTCTCAAAATGTGTGAAGAGTGATAGCAATACTTTGTTTTCAGTGTATAGAAATCTATTTACTCAATATCCAACACAAGGAGATATTTGAACTTAAGAATAGGCACTCCATCAGTCCCTTATGCCACCTTTATTCTCTATACATGGAGGAACATGTCATGCATATATTGTTCATTGTTTTTCTCATGATACAGACAGAACTACTACTCATATAAATCCTGACTTGTATTGGAGTTTTGAGCTCCACTGTTCTTAAATACTCTTCTCACTTCTGTACCTCTAAAAAGTCTCTCTTATCTCTTTGTTCTTTATTTTATATACAAAAGAAGCCAAAGCCATTTTTTTAAATGTATAATTTGTGTGCTCTTTTCATGATCATCCAGGAAGACATGAGAAACTGCCAGTTCAAGCATACATTCACAAAGCAGAATACTTGGCATTCTGTGGAGGGTAGTGTCAACATATCTGTGTATTCCTCTGTGACTTTTTTGGTGCAGTACCGTATTTTTTCTTGACCTTTTTTTAACATGCAAATAGATATTCAAATAAGAACCCAACCTAAATTCTGTGTTTACAGTACCTTTCAATTAATATACTTCCAGTCCCTATGTGAAATACTTGTAGTCAAATAAAACTCGCATGTATTCTTATTGTCAAAAAACTATATTAAAAATTATATCCTGACAAAGAACCATTAGATATTTCAGTACAGGTAAACCAAACAAAAGCAAAACCAGTAAACTGTCGTTTTGTGATCTTTAGATTTTTATTTCAGACTTAATAATACAGACAATTCTAATTAATAGAACATGTTTCTTTCTGTTTGTTTCCAGCACCATGTGGAGGGCAGTATACTGGATCAGAGGGAGTGGTTTTATCACCAAATTATCCTCATAATTACACTGCTGGACAGACTTGCCTTTATTCAATAACTGTCCCCAAAGAATTTGGTAATAATTTCTTCTATTGATTTATCAATCATTATCATTGTTCTACTGTTCAAATGGCCCTTATGTGTAATAATGACCTTAGGTTTACATTGTTTTACAAATTATTTATAAAAAGTAAATATATTCCTGGCATGGAAATTGGTTGTAGGGTTTTAACCTTGTACTTTTCCCTAGAGTAATCAATTGACTTCAGGTAAGCCATGTCTGTCTGCTGTCTAAGCATATCTTGAATACCTTCAAGTATTACATCGTTCATCATCATAGAATAATCATTCATTCAAGCTTCCTGCAAGGGAAAATCAGGTATCAGAAAACAAGCTCTTATATTCCTCTTACATTTTAATTTTTTATTTTTCATTTTTCAACAAGGGCAAGAGGAGTAGAATTACATCTAAGATGTACAGTGGAGGGAAAGGATGTAATTTTATATGAAAGTACTGGAATTGTTTGTGAAAAATCACAAAACTAATTATTTCGATGATTTGAAATACTTGGACAAAATCTCTAAAACTTGTGTAATTGTATGTATGGTGTAGTTTTCTTCAAAGCAAGTTTTTTTCTAAGTCCAGACAAATAGCAGTAAGATTCATTTTAATACTTACTCACCAAAAGGCTGAATTCAGAGGAACTTAATGCATTTGGTACTTTCTGTGTGCAATGAAACCTGTAAGGATTCAGCTGTATATAAACTGCAGGTGGCTAGAGTGACAAAATGATATTTTTATTGACTATATTTTACTTCATGTTTCTATTGCTATATGATCTTTGAATTCAGTGAGCTATTTGCTATTTACTACTGAGATGTTTAACTAAATGATTTATTAATACACTTTAAATTATGTACAGCAGAAGTGCAAATTAAGTGTAGCAATATGTCAAAGATGGCAACACACTGGTATTTTTAATATTTGATCAGTTTTTATAGCCTTCTGATAAAAAAGTACTAATGCAAATTAAAAAATTTGACAAATCAATATGTTTTAAAAAGTCTTTGTCAGACTGAAGCTGGATATGCAACTAATCCTGTGTGATAATAGATGGTTCTGAATTGTTGCTATAGTTGGTAATGTAATTTTGATACAAGCTTTTCTGTTTAGATATTTTGTTTTCTTGTTCTCATAGGTACCCAAGCAATAAGACTTGTTTGACTGGAGGTCACAGTTTTGGTGAAAGCATGATTTAATAAATTTGGTTTTAATTAAAAATATGGAAATAATGAATAGCAAAAAAATTCGTATCATTTAAGTTTAATGCAGCTGGTTTAGCATGTTACACAATGAAGTAAGTCGGAAAAATTAATGCAGGAATTCATTGATAAGTAAGACAATCAGAAATATATCCTTAAATTTGACTTTAAAGACTAAGTTCTTTTATCTTCTCTCTTTTTTTTTCCCTCTCTATCCTTTTCTTTTTCTGGTTTTTTTCCTTTTTTTATTTTTTTTCTTTTTTTAATGTAGTTGTGTTTGGACAATTTGCCTATTTTCAGACAGCTTTGAATGATCTGGCAGAATTATTTGATGGAGAAAACTCTCAGGCCAGACTTCTTAGTTCACTGTCTGGATCCCACTCAGGTAAATAATAAAGAAAAGAAGTATGCATTGCTTACACAACTCATTGTGGGAAAAAAATAATCAGAAGAATGTTATGAATTTACTTTGGAAATCAAGTTATTGGAACAGCATGCCAAGGGAAATGGAACACTCTTCTAAATCTTTGAATCAAGACATTATTCTGTAACATATGGTTCAGGCAAGAGCTGATCTCTGGGGCTGAGTGTAGAAATAATTGAATGAAATTCTCAGATCTCTATGTAAGAGGGCAGATTGGATGGTATAATTATCTTGTTTGCCCCCAAACTTTTTGAAATACACATCTACATATTCTGAATGTCTAATTTAAACACAAATTACTTGTATTTACAAAATGCAATTATCTGTATGCAAACATGCACTTAGACTATAAGCAGCCCAGCTGTTGCATTCAGGTAACTATAGCAAAATGCTGACCTTTGAAATCATAATTAAGCTTATATGGATTTCAACATGGTCACATTTCCAATGCATGAATATATAATGGCTGTGTTCATCTTCGGTGCATAATATATAAATACATTTCTGCAGCTATGAATGTGTTTTATCATGCACTTCTAGCACTTAGGAGAGTTTATACATGAGTTTAAAATTTTTGGAATATGGGGCTATTCATGGCTTCTTGGTTTTTTACTTTGAATAACTGGAGAAATACTTCATTTGAAAAGAATGGAATGTATCTATTTGATTCATAGTAAATATATTATTATATGAAAAACTCATCTCATAATTTTCCTCTGGTGAATCTTAGCTATTTGTGTCATAATAAGAGTTCACCAGAAAAATTCTAAAATTTGTTTAATTACTGACAGGAGTTCAGCAACAAAGCAAAGTTAAAATTTTAAATTTAAGAGACAGTTTATCTAAGCACCAATTTTTACTGCATCAGAATTTATATAAAAATATAAAAGTTGAAACTAATGCCTGTTTTCACGGCAGAAATTTGAAAATATTTGAAGGGAATTTAAACTTTTGATTTTTAGTTATTACTTGTGACATATCTGATTTACATTGATTTAGGATGGGATTCTGTTACATGGAACAGAGTGTCACTAGTTGCAACAATATAAAATTAATCAAAGTGAAAGAATTGTATCTAGTTATATAAGATATTTTGTCATTAGTTTCTGTAGAATTTCATAAAATATGGGTTTATACAGTCCAGTGAGAATAAAATCAGTGGTCATATGTAGTGGAATCATTGTAGAAATACTTCAATTATTGAACTTTTATCCTGACTCCTGACAGATATGTCAGGAAAGGAGATGAAGTATATTAAATATCTTTATAAATCCTCAAATCAATTTTATTAGAAATAAAATTTTCAGTGCTATAAGTTAATAATGCAGTATAGTTCATGTGTGACCATATATTTTATTGGAGCCACTACATAAAACCAAGTCATGGTTTTGATCTCTCTGATTTCTTTTTTAGTCTTGAAATGGGAAACATCTCATGAAGATCCTTGTGGCATGTTTCAAATATTTTTATTTGTTTAATGTGTTCTGCACATCAAAGTAAAGCTATCAGTTACAGAAAAGAGTTAACTAAAAGGTCTTCTAATAATTTTGGCCCCAGGTGGCAGTAGGGTTCTCCAGTCAAGTAGTTTATTGGAGCTGTAGTTCCAGCTGCTGCTGTAAATGTCAGAAGGTTTCTGTTGTTGAATCATGAAGTCTTTTTATTCTGACAATGCCAAATTTAATTTTTTACAGTGTTATTTATGTTTTCTTTAACTATAAAGGAAAACATAAAACTATGTATTTTAACAGTACATAATCAAATAAACGTATTTGATTATGTATTGAAGAGCTATAACTGTTTCTGTTTTGTGTATTAATTTATTGTCTCCATTTGTAGGAGAGACATTGCCTTTGGCTACATCTAATCAAATTCTTCTGCGATTCAGTGCTAAGAGTGGGGCATCAGCCAGAGGGTTTCACTTTGTTTACCAAGGTAAATACGTCTGCTTTTGGTGGAAGACACTGGTGCCAATTTCATGAATTGTATTATTTTTAATTCTGCATAAGTCTTAACATACTGCTTTAAATATGAGTGTAGTCTTAACCTTTTCCCACCGATCAGGGACTTTTCCTGATGGCAGAATGGCTTCATAACAGCAGTTGCCTCTATTTGTCCTGTGTGGCCACATGGACTTGAATACGTCCAGCCTTTCTCAGTAGTCAGCAATCTGTTGCTCCTTTACTGCTGAGTGAGCTCAAGGCATTTGGGAATGTGCTTAATTGTATTAGTCTTTCTCAGTATTCCCAGTTGATTTTTCAAGAGTTTTTGCTCATGCTGCTAAGGAATTCTGTCTTCTTGGAGAGCTTGGAGAGCAAATTGCTGCAGCACAGACCATCAGGCTGTTTTAGTATTTAACTTTCTGGTCTGTTTCTGACCCAGCTAAGCTTGATATGTGCACATTATGTGCGTGTTTGTACACTGCAGATGAAATGCAGGAATGACACAGCATGGCCAAGGCTGTTGGCATTCACTGGGCAGCTTAGCTCACTTAGCTGATCCATGAGTCTTGAATGCACTCTGGTGACACCTGGAGCAGTGCTGACAGATTCATTGCCTGTAAGCCAACAAATGCAGTCCCAAAGGGACTGACTTCTGGGCAGTTCACTAGAGGTGTAGCATACATACACAGTAAGCTTAATGCGACAGTCACTGGACACTGTGGTTTATTGTGTACTACCTTTTCACCTTTACTAAATTGAAGTGTAAAAGTAGTTTTGGATAGTTTTAAATAACATTACTAAATAACTAATAACTAAACTAAATAACATAACTAAATAACTTTACTAAGATTCCTCAATTCCTTTTTAATTTTTTGTTTTTAAACATTGGAGCACAGTCCTAGTTTGACACAGCAAATAAATGGAAAGAACTCTCTCACCTCAAGAACATTTCCACAGTTGTAAGAAGCTCATTAGAACTCTTTTTTAAGCTTTCTGACTTCTGTGTTTGTAGAAAGATATCACCATGACTGCACATTCTACTTTGGCTATACCTCAAGATATTGTTACCTGCCCTTACTGCACATCAAAAGCATCTTGCACATACTAGCATTAAAATTTGTCATCCAAAATTAATGACAAAAGAGGGAGAATATAAACTTCTGGAATTAGAAGAGCTTTCAGCATTTGTGTTCTTATCCAGTTGTATATGAATGACTTATTTCTGTCTTACTCTATTTTGTTTTCATACGTCTAAAGTGTTATTTTTTGCTGCTTGTAAAGAATTCATAGTGATAAAACCTCACAATTCTATTAGCTGTATAGATAAACACATAGATTGCTATTGAACAGGAAGTCTCCAGGTGAGCACAATGTTGTGCCTCATTTCATACATTTACGTTTTAGTAACTGTAAGAAATAGATTTTAACAACTAAGAGAATAAATGAGTTAGGCACAGTCACTTTATTTGTGTCAGGAAAATAATGAAGCTATTTACGGTGGAATTTTAATATATTTAAAAATACATCTTAACAGCTTTACTAAATAGAGTTACATATGTATACATATATTGGTTAATGAGTTAGTGGTATTTAGTGGTATTTAATAAGCTCTCTGTTTCTGAGATATTTTTTCTTTCTTCTTATGAAGCATGTGATCATACTTCCAATGACCAACTGCTTGCTAGCCTTTTAAATACTTCAGAGAATGACATCCCCTCTCACACTGAACACAGTAATCTGGTCTGCAAAGTCAGTCATTTTATTTATTGCCCTCTATTCCAGGTTGACCTTCTTCCCTGTTCACTTTTCCACTGGGCTGATTTCAATTTTGTTTCACAGCAGTATGAAACATTTACTGAAAAGTGGAGGATAATTACTACAGAAAATGGAATGCCTCTGTGATACAGCTTGAGAAGTCTAGGTTGACAACACTATAGGCAAAAGCTAAAAGGAAGGCTTGAGGGGGGAAAAGTTATTACTTACATTATTTCGCATTCTGGTTTGAGCAACCAACAGGTAGCGTTTTTAGATTCTGATTCTGGTTTAATGGCTTTTGTAATGCCACTTTCTCAAAAAACTTTGTATCTGGATATGTCATCTGTGCCATCATTTCTTTTCTCAGATGATCACATTTCCTTGTATTTCATGCAATAGGTAAAGAATGTCTGTAACATGAGACTGACCATATGCCCAGTCTTCCAAAATATTAGGGTCAGGTATGTTGATACATGCTAGAACAATCATGTAAAAAGACTGGGATATTGTTTAAGGCTTTCTTATGCTTGCCTTCCTGCTACAACATCACCTAAGAAACAAGAGCCTATATTTTTATATAACTCGGGCTGCAGCAGTACAGAGTTCCTTCCTTAAAAATAAAATAAACACCTTTCTACCATCCAGAAATCTATGGGGTTTTAATATGTGGTTTTTACTTGTTATACCATACAAATACATGAACTAGTTTATTAGGTCAATTGAGATTTTAAGGAGGATTATTAAGGAAGTTAGATACTAAGATGAGGAAAAGGGAAATAAGAATAAAAGAAAATTGTGACTTTAACAATCAAGTTGATCTAATTTGTGACAAGAATAATAAAATGCACAACCACACATCGGCTGCTAGATGTAATTAGAGAGCAGAACTAAGACTATATTTTATATATGTTCTACCATGACAAAATATGTCTTGCTTTAAAACAGACATCCTGGAGAGGTGGTTGATGCCCTGAGCCTGTCAGTGTTTTAGAGGGATTTGAAAAATGCCCTTAATAACAAGTTATAACTTGGGCAGTCCTGAACTGGAAAGGCAGTTGGACTAAATGACTGTTGTAGGTCTCTTCCAACTGAAATAATCTATTGGAGGAATTTCAGCTGAGCTGTCAGCTGTGTCACCTTTTAGAGAAACAGACCTATTTCCTAACTTTTTATAGATGTTTTAAACTGTGCTACATTTTTCCATGGACTATTTAAATCCCATTTTAAGCAGTGTGAAACTACCTCACTTTGTTGTTATCTAGAGTTTGCGTTATATCTATTGTTAAGGCAGTTCTTTTTACAATGGGGCAGGGGAATGAGGATTAAAAAAATAGTACCTCTTACAGTGATTATGCATCTTTAGCATTTCTTATCTCACTGTAACCATTAATAGAGTATTAGTAAAACCTTAGAAAACTGAACAAAATTTCAATTTTAAAATGTCACTGAGTATTTCTTGCTGGCGGTAGAATAATTTTATACAACTGTAGTATGTTTGCAGCTGTCATGGCTGATCTCAGTAAAATGTCAGCTTTTAGTCTGAAAAAGTACTTCTGCTATGTGAACTAATTTAACAGTGCTATTTAACTGCCCCTACATTTGCTATCATGTCAGAGATAGCTTGCTCACAGGAAAATAACTTTCATCAGGCAATATTATAATAAAACTACATGATCTACCATCCTTTGTTCAAAGATTCTGAAAGGTCTAGTTACTCAAAAAAAAGTTTGGGTTACTAGTGTATCTGTTGAAATTTCTTGGTGCTATTACTGAAAGTTATAGGATATTTTTAAATCTGACTGTTAAAAAGTGTCCTTTGCCTGCAGAGCTGTTATAGGGATTCTCCAGATGTGGATGCTAGGCAAGGGTTAGAGAAATGGGAAGGGCTTTTTTTTCCTATAGTTTTCTCCCTTTTGAGAAATTGGATGAAAAAATACATAGGGAAGGATGGCATTCCCATGGAAGGCTGAGCAAGAGTTTCTTCCACAAAATGAATGGAAAATACTCCAGGAGTGATGCTGAAATTTTCAGTCAGATCATGTAGTCTCTTAGGTAAGACAGATAAGCTTCAGACACATGAAAAGCTAAAAGTTTAACTAGCAGGTGGCTGAGGTGGTGACCTGTGTGGGAGGAGGCTGTGAGCTACCATGTGCGATTCACAAACAGCTTCCTGCAAAGCTTCCATGGTATATGCAACCTCTCACGTGCCAAAACTCCCACCAGTCAGAGGACCGTGTGGTGCCTGTTCTCAAAATATTTGAAAAAGTGACAGCTGCTCTGGGGCAGAGATGCTTCTGGGTATGTGCTGCTGAAGATGCTGCTGGAGGCATTGTTGGAGACGTTCTTGGAAAGAGGCCCTCCCTGCCAAAGGACTTGTACTTCTAAAGGGACTATGGCCTGGGAGTAACACCTGCTGGAGTGAGAACATCTCAGAGGGGTTGGCAGCCTGTGAAAGTGCTATTCTACTTTGAGACATCTTTGAGCAACTGTAGCCCATGGATGACCCACACTGGAGGAGAAACACTCAGAAACAGAGTGGTGTGAAAACCTGAAGAAGCAAAAAAAAGTAGTGAAATGAATAAAATGCGAAGTACATCAAGGGTGGGGGTAGGTGGGGAGGGAAGAAGCAAAAAGAGAGCACATACCCCAACCTCCTGTGCTGCTTATCACCTCACTGGTAGAACAAAGATGGATGCAAGGAAGTTGAGAAAAAGAAGAGGAGGATAGGTGTTTGAAGTTAGCCTGGTGAGAACGAAGTAAAACTTTTTAATTAACTTGTTTGATTGTTTGTGTCCTATTTCTTTTTAAATCCTGAATCAGTGATCAGAAGTTTGTGTACAATTAAATTAAGCATAATTAAGTATTAATTCCCTGAATCAAAAATAGTTTGTCCACAACAATGTACTGAACCGTTTGCTGTCACATAATTGTGAACAATTTATCTCATGACCAAAACTCACATTTGAACAAGTAGTCCTGACCAAGGGATGGATTAATGCCTAATTACATGGCAGAAGCTGTAGTTCCAGGCATATGAAAGTCATATGATTGGATGTGTGAGGAGCCATCATCACCTAGGCAGTTGTAAAGCCATCATCACCTATTCCAGTATAAAGTCAGTATGTAAATTCCAGTGTAAAAAAAAAAAAAAAAAAAGTTTGAGTAAAATAGTGCTTGTGCAGAAGACACGTGGGTAGAGAAAAGGCTATTAATAACAATGAAAGAGAAACAAAAAAGAGCAAGCCGGGTCAGCTGAATTGAGCTGACAGACTGCATCTGGTTTGCAAGTTATGATCAGGAAGAACTGTGACTGTGTGAAATCTTTGAATAATGATTTCTTCATTATCCTTCCACAAGTGCAGAACAGTTTCCTGCCATGGTTAGAACTGCATGCATGAACAAGTTTCATAGAACATCTCTGTGATACTGAGGTCCTGTTGAGAACTTAATCACAAATTCCTATTTATTTGAACAAAGGCAGGTATATTAAATTTGCTCAAAGGTAAGTTGTTTGTTTAAACCGTGTAAAGTGTTAACCCATTTTAAAAAACTTAATAAAATTGATTTGCTTTTGTTTTGCCATATTGTGCACTTGCCCAAGAGTATGCTAGTTTACCTCTGACCATTCTTTAAATCCTGGATAGATTTTATAACTTTCTTAAGCTTTCAAGGTTAAAATCTTCTACAACCATCCAACATTCTGATTTAGAAGAAAAATACGTGCTCCTATATCTGTCTGGCCTTGTCTGAAAAATCAGCTCACTGCATATTAATAAAAAAGAGAATGTATTTTTCTGTTATTGCTAATATCAATTTTTGTAAATCTTATTTGCATAAGCTTTCCTCTACATTCAGTAATACTTGCACAAACTTAACTTTTATATCGGGTAGTAACGCTGAAAACTGGCAGAACATAATGTAATCATAAGTGAGAACTTTCAGTATTCTGCTAAAGTGTATTGCATGTTTAATGCTAGATTTAAGATAGGATTGATTTCAATTAGTGTTTTGTATCCAACTTGTTAACAAATGTTGATTTTTAGAGCATTTAAGAGTGCTTAAATAATTATGGTTCTGAATAGAGCAAATAAAAGTATAAGAAATAAGAAGAGCATAAAGTTATCAATATGAAAATAAGTATACATAGGCTCCATACACCTTGTCTTTTACTTAGTGACCAGGGTAGCTGAACAAGTAGGAGTGTGTGTGTACAGCTGTGCACATGGACAATTAGAAATATCACTCTTCACTGTTACAGACCAGCAAAGGAATTTCAACATACTGCTGTAAAATAAAACTAAATATAACTGTGTTTCTGTTAATGTTAGTAAGCCAGAAGCATCATGCTTGAAAATTTGCCAGGAATAAAGTGTAACACCCACCTTCTTTTTTTTTTTACCCTGGTGCCATTTTGTGTCTGTGTTACTTAAGGGCTAAATGGCAGGCAGTTTTCATGGTGATACTTATTCATATCTAGAGGCAGTAATGCTCTAAAACTAATTCTTGAACAAACCAACCTGATCACACAAAGCTTTTGAACATGCCACTCTCACAGAAAAATTGCATGTATTTAATGAAATTATTTTTAATGTACCTTTACTTTGTTATACTGTAAAAATAGATGATATTGCACACAAATTCTTCATCTGTCATTTTCTATATAATTATTTTTAGTTTGTTTTAAAATAGGCATTTACTAACTAATTGCAAAATGAAATGTAGTAAGGACAAGTTTGACATACAAACAACACGCACAATACTAGGAGTCTATAGGTATAAAAAAATCTGTCATAAACAAGTCTTTTTAAATAATGAAGCCAAAGGAAAACCTAGACCATGGGCTTCTAATGAATGTTATTATTTTGCTCTTTGTATGTTGCTTACAATCTTTTAACTGCTGTTGTATCACGTCAGGTGATACAAGGTTTTTGAATTCCCAGACATTATTGGTAAAAATAATTGTTGTAAACAGCAAATATTGAGATAGCTTGGAGGATGTATTGTTATCACTTTATATTCTCCAATATGATAAAGCAAATATTTGTAAGATTTTATGTTGTCTTTATATCTGATTTGCTACACCATAATATTTTTCTTGGCTTCTAATGAGAAAATCCTTGTGAGATGCCAAAGCCACCGTAATTATTAAGTGAAGTCGGTGGTAGATACAGAATGCTGCCATTGAAGAGGGCTGCAGAAGCACCTCCTGATCTTCTCATGCGTAAAGCCATGCATCCAAAATCAAAAGGTCTCCAAGCTGCCGTGGCACTCATGACTGTACACAGTCACAGCCCAAAGCCACATTCCAGCTAACAGCTGTGAAAGCATTAGCCCATCCTTCGAGAGTACAGGAGCAGAGCAAGTAACATTAATTAAGCTCTGTCCTACAAGAAACAATCTGCTTTTTTATTTTATTTTTTTTTTTATTATTATGACTGTCATTTGTATTCATGACTTTTTATTTTTCTGTCTTTATACAGCTGTTCCACGCACAAGTGATACACAGTGTAGCTCAGTTCCAGAGCCTAGATATGGAAGGAGAATTGGCTCTGAATTTTCAGCAGGCTCTGTTGTTCGATTTGAGTGTAGTCCTGGCTATCTGCTGCAAGGCTCAAAAGCTATCCGATGTCAGTCTGTACTGAATGCCTTAGCTCAGTGGAATGACACAGTACCAAGCTGTGTAGGTAAGCAATTACATTTAAGTTGTCTGTTCTGTCATACATGTCTCTGAATTAGGATTCAGGAACTGTTTCAGAAGATAGTATCCAGCCCATCTATTCACTCTACTTCGATTAATATCAGTCATGGCAAATTTAAAAGAGCAGTTTTCCATATCAATAAAAAATTGAGTACCAGCTGGCTCACAGGCAGTATAGCGTTTCATATAATGACTTAGATTGTATGAACAAATGTGATGCACATTTTCTTGAACATTCATTATTTTCATGACTTATCTACAGGTTGAAATATAGGACAGAATTTAATTCTCCAGAAGTGTCTTTACCTGTTTTATTGCACAGTACTTGTTGTTTATTTCTATCACACATATGATAATGATTTTTTTTCAAGCAGAAGCATTGTATACCTTGAGTAATGATGGCATTGTTAAATATAACTAATTTTCTTTAGTCTGCCAATAGACCTGCACTTAAATAATTCTTAGCACTCCAAAATTTCTTTTGTAGACATTGAAATATTTTACTGTCTCTCTGTTTGGATTTATATCCAAAAGTCATTGCTATTTCTAGGAATTTACTCTAGAATTAATTAGAGTGTTCTAAAAATAAATGTAGGTATACTTCTTCCTGTGTATTTTGATTTTTTGTTTTTTTCTGTTTTCTGGAAACTTGAAGAAGCAAGTGTGTGTACAGTAAAAATATTTAATGTACTACACCGGTTTATCAGCTAGATTCAATATTGGATCTATCTTACTGACTTACTGTCTTAGGCTGTGGGTAAATTCACATAATTTCTGTCAATCATGATTGTGTTTAATGTTATGTTTTTACAGTTTGTTGCTACTCTAAGGTAAAACATTATTAGGTTCTGCTGCTGGGCTGTTCTAGGCTGCACACACACAAAATGAAGTTAATTTCTGAATTGTTTATTCAGGCAGGTTGTATTTTATGCTTGATAGCATTAATATATCTTAGATAAGAAGCTTTCTAAGTTCAGATGATTGCTTTGTGTCTATGTGTATGTGCTACAAAAGCAAATAATTAAAATGATCTTGATCTTAGTAAAATTATTATTACTTCTCTGTTCTCTAAAGTAGTTTAAGTTGTGTAATTATTTGTGATAATACTTTCTTTCAGTGCCATGCAGTGGGAATTTTACTGAGCGCAGAGGTACTATTCTTTCACCAGGTTACCCTGAACCTTATGGTAACAGCTTGAATTGTGTGTGGAAAATCATAGTGACTGAGGGATCAGGTATTCAGGCAAGTCTGTATTCTGTCAAGCATGGAATATTATGTAGTTTGTTTGTTTATTTCTCTAGAAATTTTGTACATTAGTAATCCTATAACTGGGAGGTGGGGTACTTGAAATACTGGTACTTTGGATTTCTCATTATTATTCTTTTGTTAGCTTTATTTTATGTTACTTTATTTTCACATGGGAGTATGAATGAGATATGATTAACAGGCAGCTTTCTGTTTTAATTGTGTAGTATATTGAAGAGAGGTCCTGATCCTTCAATCTGATATGCAAATGCCAACTCTTTCTAGATGCTAGGGTCTGACTGAGGCCCTTAAGAGCTTTGCAGCTATCTTGATAATCTCCTCATTTACACTTTGAGTAATTATTTAAAATGATGCAACACATGTGCAAAATCCTTCTTACTTACCTAGTGTCATATTTTCTAAGAGTTAACACAATGTAAAAAGTGAATGTTAGCGTTTTATTTACATTTTTTTCACTGAGGTGTCTTTTGTTTGGATCTCTTACTTTCTTTGGGATGTGTTCTCTTTTTATTTTGTTGGTTTTACAACATTTAAAAATGCATGTGGCTTGTTAGCCTAAAAAGTTTTGTGGTTGTGTTTTACAGATCCAGGTTATCAGCTTTGCCACGGAACATAATTGGGACTCCCTTGAAATATACGATGGTGGGGATATGACAGCACCGCGTCTTGGGAGCTTTTCAGGTTAGGATATGCCATGATTTAAAGATATAGTTTTATATATAGATATGTATGTGAGAGAATGTATTTTTGTTTGCTCACATATGTAGACAAGGAGTATGTATTCCACAATTTCTGATACCGTTATGAAATGTTCTCATTTTTGGGAAGAGACTTCAGGTGGTGTAAACATGTCAATATTCAAATTCAAAGAGATTTTCAGAAGAAAATATGACACTAAAATGTTTAGCTTTGATTAGTGGAATTTAGTTGGTAACACTTTCCAAAAAATTCTTTATCTTTCCTATCCCTCCCGTAGAGGAGATCCAGTGAGATAAATTGGTGCTGACATTCAAGAAGCTTCTTTTGATAGCTTTGACCTAATTTATCCTTATTAGACTCCCTTTCTCATGAAAAAGATGAAGCATTCAGTATTCACCCAAACTCACCAGACCTCACAGAGCAAACCAAATTAATACAACTGGGATATAACAAAAACAGATAATTAGTTGTTTAAAATGTACATCAAGCACATACACTTTTGCACCTTTTATGTGAGACAATTTCTTATAGAAAAGAATGTGTTCTGTTAACCAAACCAAGAGAAAGGGATTAAGTAATGAATAATAACCCAGACTCAAGATTACTGATCCGATTCTGGTATAGCTAAAGCAGGTGGATTTTTGCCTCTGATGATTTCACAAACTTTTAAAGTATATAGGTATATTGGATTAGTAAGGAAATTAATAATCAGCTGAAAAACTTATTGAACACAATGCCATAAGGTGTGGGATATCCCTTTGGTCAGTTAGGGTCAGCTGTCCTGGCTGTGTCCCCCCCAGATTCTTGGCTACCCCCAGCCTCCTCTTTGGTGGGATAGTGTGAGAAGGCCATGACACTGTGTAAGCTCTGCTCAGCAATATCTCAAACATCCCTGTTTTATCAACATGGTTTTGATCACAAAACCACACAGCACCATGCCAGCTACAGTGATTAACTCTATGCCAGACAGATCCAGTCCAGGAGATTATAACATTTTATATTAAATGCTATTAACAAGGCTTTATGTTAAGTTGGCAGTAAGGAAAATGAAATTATGAAAATTAATCAACTTTTGGAAGTCAATTATGTGACAAATATATTGGGACCTTTGGATAAAGAATAGATGAAATGATGAATTTAACAATATTCTATTTAACAGTACTCAAGACTCAAAACATTATTTATTCTACAAAATAAGTGTGTCATCTTGCTTTAGCTTAAAAGCCTTCCTAATTTCCAGGGAAACTGCAAAAGACAGCTTTTTGTATTAGAAATATTTCATTGGAGGTAAAGCAGCATGGATTTATTGTGGATTTATCTCTTGTATATGAATGTCAGACCTAAAATGAAGAATTATTTTCTGCATGGGAAAGAATATGTAAACAGGACATGAAATTTTCTGTTCTCAAAACGGAACCAGTAATGTGACATTAAAACTGAATTCCAGGCATAATTTTATAAGTGGTAAAATTTCTCTTACTAAATCTTGTCATTGACTTCTGATTCACTTTCTGTGGATTCGTCTATCTTCCAAATACATATTCAAGAGATGAACGTCTGCAATTACTAAGAACTGACTGAACTGTGAACTGTGTCACAGAGTTGATTTGGAAAGGTGAATTCACTGAGCCCATTTCTTTTTGGCCAGTCTGTAACCACTTCTGATCCTTGGATGACTGAGATTACCTGTTGGAGCTGGTTGTGTGCTCAGTGCAGCCCTCTTCTCCATACAGCACTGACTTCATGATGTGAAGAGCAGACCCTTCCTTTGAACACATATATCTGTGTGCAGAGCACACAGAGAGAGAATACATATGCAATAGGCATTGAGGCTTACATCTGGAGAATCTACTGTTAAGATGTTAGTTAAATTTAAAAAGAAATTAGATAAGAATATGATCTGTGCTGTATGTTTGTGCTAACCCAAGAAATGCTTAAAATGACCATTGATCTCCATTCTTGGTCTGGAAATTTTTTAGACAGCTACACAGTCTTTCACATGTTCAGTGTAGTGTTCACTTCGGGAATGAGATGCATTACTCTTGGTTGCTGTTGCTGATACTTGAAAGGGACACAATCTTCTGTAATAATACAATAATGGAACATTTAAGTAGAAATCCTATTGATCCTTATTCCTTTTTAAGCCATTAGGGGAAGCATGAATGCATTTACTGCCTCCTAGGACAGTTGCCTATTTTCCAGACTACAGATTCTCCACCAAAAGGTTAAGAAGCCTGTGAGACTCCAGTATCCTACCGTGGTATCTGTCTACATGAGCATTAGATATTTACCATGGAGATATCTACACTTAAGCTATCATCAGTGATATCTGCTCCTGCCCTCTACGTGCCATTTCTCTGTAGTGACAGTCAAGGAAGTCCAAAACGATTAGGACACTGTGGACACTACATCTGGTTACCACACGGAAACATATCTTCCATGCTTCATATACGCAATCCCAGAAAAGGAAGGGTTTATCAAGTGGACAATAAAATTTCAGTTGGATCATAGAATCATAAAACCATAGAACAATCCAGGTTAGAAAGAACCTCACAAGATCATGTAGTTCAACATTTTGTAAGAAAGGGAACCTAGATGTTATTGTCCAGCACTCTGACCAGTCTCATCTTCAAAACCTCCAGTGATGGTGACTTTACCATATCCCTTGACTGGTTGGTCCAGTGCATGGTTGTTCCCTAAAAACGTTTATTCTAATGTTAGGATGAAACATCCCCCAGTGCATCTTGGACCTCTTGCCCCTTGTCTTCTCCTTGCAGCTCCCAGGGAAGTGAGGAGCCCTTTAAGTACTGGAATACTGTGATGAGGTCCCCTCTGAGCCTTCTCTTCTCCAAGAAGAAGAGACCTAACTCCTTCAGTCTTTTCTCACTGGGTGGGTTCTCCAGCCTTTGATCATCTTCATGGTTCTCCTTTGGACCCTCTCCAGTCTGTCCTTGTCTTTCTTGCATTGTGGAGACCAGAACAGGACACAGTACTCCATGCACAGTCTGACAAGTGCTGAGAAGAGTGGCATGGTTGCATCTCTATCTGTGGTAGTAACACCCCTCTGGATGCAGCTCAGGAACTTATCTGCCTTCTTTGCTGCAGCAGTGCTCTGCTGATTCATGTTCAGCTGGTCTACTGCAGTAGTCCCAGGTCCTTTCAGCAAGGATGCTCCCAGCCACACAAATCCTAGCCTATAGCAGGCTCTTTTAGTTATTATGAGACACATGCAGGACTTTGCACTTGTTTTTGTTAAAGTTCATACTGTTGTTGCTAGTCTACTCTTTCAATCTCTCCAGGTCTTTCTGACATGTCAGCCTCACCACCCTGTTTAGTGTCACCAGCAAACTCGGTGAGGGTGCTTTCAATCCCACTGTGCAAATAATTTCTGAAGATGTTGAAGCAGTGTGGGGATCAGTATCAGTCTAAAGGGGTTCCACTTGTGACAGATAGCCTGCCTGAATGATGCCATTGAATGTGGCAATGATGAGAATTAAAAACTAGTCTCATTTATTTCCCACCCTACAATAGGATCTAACTTCTCATCTTATTGAATATCACCCTTTAAGGAAGTAAAGGACTGATGTTAAATGTTACTAGATCCTACAAAGGAACAGAACTGCCAGGAGGTCAGTTTTGTTAATTAAAGAGTATAATAGTCATTATGAGTTAGCATCCGCATTCTTGCAGGACACCTTGAACATCCTTAAATATATTTCAAATCCTATATGAATACTGCTGAGGAAATCCGTTGGTGCCAGTAGCTGTGTGAGCAGCTGCAGCTCAAGCTGCTCATGGAGCTCTGGGTGGTGCAGCCTGAGGCAAGAGGCCTTGAGCTGCCAACCCCTTGCAAAACAGAGGGCTCAGGGACCTGTGGCTCAGCCTAGTAAGGGGACACTCAGAGACACAGCAGAAGCTGAGTACTCAGGAGGAATAGATGAGGCTTTTGTGAATGGTGAGACTGCCTGGGTGTAAAAACCCAGGGGTTTCTTGGTTGGGATTATCCTGAGAGGCACCAGCTCAAGCTGTTCCAGTGTAACTGCACTGTGAGTAAATGGCCTTACGGAACAAGACATCCGAGATTCTGCTGTAGGAGAGCCGGGGTGGAAGTGGTGAGGAAAGCTGGTGTGACTGTGTGACAGTGGGGAGTGCAGGGAGTCAAACGGGGACCCGAGGGGTCACTGGGGCCACCCGCTGTGAAGGGGCTTCAGTCCCTGAGGTGAAAGTCTCTGGTGGTGGCAGTGTGACCACCCTGTCTGGATGGTCAAACAGGGCGGTTTCCTTAACACTATGAAAAGTCCTTCTCGCACGAGGATGCCACACTGTTTTCTGTACTCCAGGGTAAATATTGTGTAATGTTAGTGCTCTGTACTGTCTGAATTGCGATACTTTGAGTTTCCATGTCAGACAGTAAACACCTTCCTTAGAGGCCAGCTTGTCATCAAGATTTTGCCTAACTCAGTTTTAAATTTAAAAATATTTACAATTTCCTTGTTTAGATTGTAGACTTAGGAAGAAAATTCTTTTCAGCATTTCTTTCTAAGCCCAAGTTTCAGGCTTATACCTTGGCTGCTCACAGTTACTATAGAAACAGATAATGCCCCACAGGAAATGAGACTATTTCTTATGCGTCCACCATTGAAGTTCGTTAGCTACTTGATACTGTCTTTGAGGGTAATCATAGAGAATGATGTAATTTTTAGCCTCAGTAGATCTTTCAGCTTTAGAATGTAGAATAAGAGTTATGTGGTATCATGTGGTAATAAAATCAATATTGTGTCAGACTTAGCAATTGCAGTGGCAAAAAATGTATCCAGGGTTAGTGATAAGCTTGTTTTGTAGTGCACACTGTAAAGTCAGTAGCACACAGTTTTGTTACAGATATTTGAATTAGGAAAACTAGTATGTCTTTTCTTTTTAAATTGTGTTGTACCTACTTCTTTCTTTCTTGTCATATGCTCTGAATTAGCATAAGTGGTTGAAATTTTATTGTGGGAAGAAGGTGTGGAGTACACACAGAAAAAATCTGGACTGCTTTGTTCTGTACTGCAGGTTTTATATTAAAGTGGAGTAACAGGCAAATGGCAGTTGAGCTTGTTCTCATAATCAAATGCTTTATTTATGTGATTTTTTTCCTGTTTACGTATTTTTTTCTGTCCAAGTCAAAAAGATTTCATCTAAACGTGATGGGGTCTTGTTTGATTGCACTTATGTAGCCTCTTATGGTTATGACTTGTAATCAAACTTTTCTTGCAACTTGAGGAGAAAACAAGGCAGAACATAGCAGAATATTTGAGATTCCTATGCATATAATGAGGAGAAAATAAGCCTGTCTGATTCAGTTCTGGTTATTTCTTTTCAATACAAAACTCTGGTCAGCATGCTCAAATTTATTCCATAACTTTTATTTTTCCAGGTACAACTGTGCCAGCATTGTTGAATAGCACTTCCAATCAACTTTACCTTCATTTTCACTCTGACATTAGTGTGGCAGCAGCTGGTTTTCACCTGGAATACAAAAGTAAGACTCCTTGTTTTTTGAAACTTTCTCAGGAAAAGCACGCATATAGAAAGGGAAACAAATATTTTACAATATTCTTTTTGCTTGCTTGGTTGTTTTTTTTTTCTTTTATGACTACCAAGCCTTGTATAAATGATGTTTATTGAACTGAAATTTTAAATGAAGTGACATTTTAAATTGCTGGAAACCAGCTTTCACAAATTAGCAGCATATAACAAATCGACCTGCAATTCATAACAACATTTTTAAAATGTGGAGTTTAATACTGGTGTGGGTTTTCTTATTTCATCTTAGTTCTGAAATTCAGGTAACCAAAAAAAAAAAAAAAAGTAAGACAATTTCCCTGCATGGAAGTAGATAAAACCAGAGAAGATAACATAGTTTTTTCCTATTTATATGTGCATATATTTATGTGTTGCAGTTCTTTCCTTTCCTTCAAATTATTTTCTCTCAACAAATTGCTGTGATTGCAAAAACCAACATTTTAATCCCAGAGCTACAAGAAAATACAACAGTTATTTTGTTAAATCACTGGTGGTATGAGCAGAATAATCTAAGAATTTTCATGGAAAACTCTGCTATATGTCAACTTTTTATATGTTATGTGAGAAACTTCATTCTAAAATCAGAGGTTTAGTGTTATAAACATAGTGGATTAACTCACATAATGATATTTAGCTCAAACACACATTTTTATTATTGCATCTCTCCCAAACTTAAAATACTATAGAAGAATAGTAAATTCAGTACGTATGCCTGCATAGGACATGTGATTTTAACTGGAAATAAGTATTGCTAAGAATAGTCTAGTATTTCAATAGTAATATGGTAAGTTGACAGTCTGATGAGTGCTTTGATGAAGGGCGCAAAGTAAATCCTCTTCAACTTTTGAATATGAGCATGCTCTCTTTTTTTCCAAAGGCCATTCAAGAATTTTCTTGAAAATGGAGTTAGCTTTTCTATTAGATGGAGTCCAATATCAATGTCTAAATATGGTAATGTTGTTTTTAATATTTTAAAGAAGTACACATAAGCAAATAAACATGGATGATTTTCAGTATGTTCTATTTAGGATTGAGATGAAAAATTGTAAAGAAAATATAAAGCTGCACAGAATTTTGAAAGACTAGGTTTTCAGCTCATAAAAATATTTTAGTCTAACTGTAGACACAAGACAGTCCTATGTTTTTATTTAATTCCCTGTATAGTTCAAGCATTGCAAGTATGTAGAGTTTTTTAAAATGCAATCATTCTAATGGTGATGTAGAATGAAAATATGAATGCTACTATGACTATTACTAATGCAGGAATTTTTTTAGAATCTGCTATTTTGACAAAGTTCTCTTTTATTGTCTGGGGACTCCTCCCCCCAGTTGATCATCTTGTTTTCCTCCTCCAGCCTTTCTCTTTAACCTGCAGTGAAAGTATAATTCCATATGAAGCATAGAGAAGTACAAATTTCTTCTAGGAAGTCAGACAATGAACATTTAAAATTTCTATCTTTTACTGTATCAGTTTTATTATCCCTGTGACTCCTGAAAAAACCCTGTTCTGTTAACAAGTAAAATCACTTAGATTTATACTTTTGTTTGTCTCCTAATTGCCGATTTCACAACTGTGCTCTGTTAAAGCATCTTTAGGACTTCAGTGCTGCTAATATTTCAATGCCAGTGTTTCTTAGAAGTGAATCTCAGTACAGGTCATGGTAGCAATGTTGAGCATTCAGACCTTAGTTTCCTATTTTGTTGGTAGTCTGGCAGGAAAGAAAAAAATTGTTTCTTACGTGGCTGTATGGTCTCTGCAGGGCTAGCAGGAGTACAGGATATCCCTCTGGGTGTCTGAATACCAAAACAGCAAGAATTCACAGGTTTATATTGAGCAGTCACATTTTCAAATCAAGAAAAAAGCAGAGAAGGAAATACTTTTCTGTCCAGATATTGCTAGTGTTTGATTATGAATTCTGAAGCCTTTCACCATTTGGTCCTCTAATGATTGAAGCAGCATCTGAAAAATAAATTCCTTTGGTTCAGAAATCAATCTAAAATTTGGAAGAAAATGTCCTTTTGCTGAAGCATTGTCTTGCTGAAGAAAACACAAAAATGTCACCTATCTGGGAAGAAAACCATTCAACATGAAACGCTGTGTTGTAACATCAGATACTTTTGATGAATGCAAAAATAAAAAGGAGAGCTAAATTAATAGCCACAGAATCATAGAATATGCTGAGTTGTAGGAGATCCGTCAGGATCATTGAATCCAACTCCTGGCCCTGCACACCTGCGTTGTTTGTTTGTCTCTTGGTTCTTCCTGGATAAAATGCATTGCCGATACAACTTTCAGCTATAATATAAGAGGGCTTTGTTCAATTCTTTCATCTTGTTGCGGAAGTGGGGGTCCTCAGTATATTCTTTTAAGGCTATTTTACTTATTAAGACAAACTAAGAAGCTCTAAAAGGATTTGTATCAGCATTCTAATTACCAGGAAAAACGGTCCATCATTCTGGTTCAGCTTGTAGTAGAGCACTAAGATCAAATGTAAAAAGAACATACCACTGTTGTGAGCCCAGAAACTTTGGAAACCAGACATATTGCTTAATTCTAAAACATTTAAAGCATTTCAAGAAAATTATTTAGGTAAATGAGCTTTGTTTTAAGACTTTGGGGGATGAATTGGATGGGACTCTGAGCAGCCTGGTCTAGTGAAAGGGCTAGATGATCTTTAAGAACTTTAAGATGATCTTTAAGAACTAGATGATCTTTAAGATGTAGAGAAAGTTGCTGGGTACTCATTGTTCCTTGAGTGACAAGAATGATAAATTGTTAAAACAAAGACCACTAAAACCTTTTCTAAGCAAACACCCAGTAAGAGAGTGTTAGTCCTGAAACAGTTAATTTCTTAAAGTGAACACTTTAATTTACATATTGTGGTACCTAAAACTGCACACATTATTCAAGGCGAGGCCATACCGGTGCAGAGTAGAGCAGGACAATCAACTCCTAAAAAACATTAAGCAATTAAAAAGTTTCCAAAGGAAGGCCGTGAGGATGCTGAAGAACCTTGAGGTGAAGCCATAAAAGGAGCAGCCGAGGTCACTTGGTCTGTTCAGCCTGGAGAAGAGGAGACTGAGGGGAGACATCATCGCAGTTACAACTTCCTCATGAGGGGAAGAGGAGGGGCAGACACTGATCTGTTCTCTGTGGTGACCAGGGACAGGACAGGACCTGAGGGAATGGCCTGAAGTTGTATCCGAGAGGTTTGGGTTGGATATTAGGAAAAGGTTTTTCACCCAGAGGGTGGTTGCACACTGGAGCAGCTCCCCAGGGAAGTGGTCACAGCACCAAGGCTGACAGAGCTCAAGAAGTGTTTGGACAATGCTCTCGGGCACAGGGTGTGACTCTTGGGGTGTCCTGTGCAGGGTGAAGAGTTGGACTCCATGATACTGATGGGTCCCTTCCAACACAGTATATTTTATGATTCTATGATAAAATTCTCTAGTGAGAAGACATTTGGGAATTAGAGCAAATACAGTTAGTTTTCCAACTACAGATATTAACAGAAAAATATCCATTCACAATAAGAAGCTGTTGAGCACAGAGAGTCCAAATTTGAACTTCAGATCCAACATCAGCAGACTACAGCAGGGATAGAAGACCCAAAGTGTTTCATTTAGCCTTACCTTTTACACATGTTGGAAATTATAGTAGGTGAAACTGCTCTAGCCTAACCATTCCAGTATTCTGCAGAACCCTGATGTCCTTATATGAAAAGTCTTCATAACAGCATTAGGAAATGATAATTATTTAGGACTGTTCCCTTCATCCCAAAAGAAATTCCAGGGAGCAAGGAGCAAGGAGCAACGGAGGAGAGTGTCCTTAAGTCACTACTAAATTATTTGCTTGTGATAAAAATTATGTCTCTACAAATGGTACATCATATTTTAGAATAAATGGATAAGTATTTAGGAAGATAGGAAGATATTTTCACCAGTGTAAATGCTATAAGCATGCCTGGATTTAGATCACTATGTTAGGGAAAACAGCTTTACTTCAGTAAAATATATTTTGTTTGATATTACTTGATCACATATCTTATATTCCACAGTTTATTAATGCTATGAAGTAACTTTATAGAAATTCATATGTAGTTTAAGAAAGCTTCAGCCACTGATGACAAATTATTCTAATCATAAAAATTTCAAGGTAATTTAAATATTTGAATAAGTATTGTTTTACTTCTTGAAACATTTTCTTCCTTTTAACAATATGTCTTCCTCTTGCCCTGTGCATTTTCAGGTTCTTTCTATGTATATCTTTATTTTCGTGGGAAGGATCCTGGACAGTCTGCTCCTGCAAACCTAAGTCTATGTCTAATCTAGGCAATGCATAGGTTTATTTTCTAGCCTTCAAAAACACACAAGTCTTAGAGCAAATAATATAATATTGTCATTCACTTTCGGATGATTTTTTGTTAGACATCAAGTATGTAAAAGTTCAGTTGCCCAAGTTGAGTTGTCTACTGAATTTGTATGCTATAGTCAGATTGATGACTTAGATTTCTTTTCCCTTTGTTTATTTGTTGTTTGTTTTGTCTTTTGTTTGGTTTTTGGTTTCATTTTGTTTTTCAAGTCAGCTACACAAACTTAATTTAAAAGAAATAATTAGTCACTGCCTTAGAAAAATTTCACTCTGGTCACAATATAATTTTAAGTATTGTGGAGGGCTGCTATGCAGTGTTTCTTGTTATTTCAGAAGGATTGTAGGGTTTTAAACTGGTTGCAGCAGCCTATGGTAAACAAAGCAGTAAAATATGCAACAGGTAACTATAGAAAAGATGAGAATTAATAATTTAACTAATCCTTCATATGCAAGTGGTAGAATAAATACCAAACATAATTGTTTTCACAACCACCAGCAAGTCCAATCAATGAGTGCTTTGTTGCATTCCTAATATGTACAACAGTAGGAAGAATAAATATTCCTGTTATTTGATTGAATTCATTTTAATCTAATGAACAAAGGAATCAACTATCCAAATGGTTTGTTTTAGAAATGTGACTCTTTAATTCAATTGCATTTGTGGCCACTGAGCTTTTAAGCTTGTTCTTAAAATGTCATTTATTAATTCAGTGGTAGTTTAAGTATTTTCCTTAGTATACAAACAAATGAAAAAATAAAAACTCTGGAAATGAAGAGTGTTTGCTCAGCATGCTGCATGAAATTCTCAGTTGAAGTCACG
This sequence comes from Entomyzon cyanotis, assembly GCA_024500445.1. NCBI lineage: Eukaryota > Metazoa > Chordata > Aves > Passeriformes > Meliphagidae > Entomyzon > Entomyzon cyanotis. Next base: position 53,542,975 of record JAKEPQ010000871.1, read on the forward strand.
TGTGTTTTAGTAAGAACTGAATATATGCTGAATATTGATACATAGGTTTAGGCCATAAATGTCTATAAGTGTCTATCTGTCTGTCTATCTGTCTATCTATATATCTATCTGTCTATCTATCTATCTATCTGTTTCTATCTATCTATCTCCAAACGTAGGGATTAAAATTAAATTTTTCAGTAAAAATCTTGTTTCAAGCAATCAGTATTTTAATAGTGTCATCTCTCTCTATTACCTTGAATTAGGAAGTATAGCACAGGTCAGCATCATTCATTTTGTAAGCTTCTAGTTTACTGCTATACCAAGATGGTGGAATATGTATGAGAGCATAAGTTTACTTTTAATCACCATCTCCTTTTCTGAAGCCTCTCTGTTGTGTCTTTTCGAGTGATAAAGGTTCTTGGCAGCTGAAATAAAGTATTCACTGCTAAGGGGACTAGAGAAAAATTGACTGTCTTTTGTAGTACTTCTCTATCATGAAGATCTCTAATAAATTCAAAGATAAAAATCAGACTAGAAGAGAAGAAAATACATTCTTCAAAGTAGCATATTGTATTTTACTGGTCCAGATTAAGATATTTCATGCAATTTGATTTTTAATGTAGCTCTTCAGTGCAACAGTCTTTTCTTTTTCCCTGTGTTAAAGCAGGTGTGAATCATAAACATGCCATTTTTAATTTAGCAGGTCCTGATCCTGTCAGTATATCTGTACAGCTTACTAGCTGTTGACAAGAATCTGACCTCTCTGCAGTAACTCACTGAGATAAAGACATTTTCTGGGCTGGTGTCTGAAGCATGAAGTTTTGAAAGGGACAGCTTGGATTTTGATATATATCATCATCAAAATGGAAAAAACAATTCACTCCAACTTGATGTTTGTAGTGTGATAAAGCATAATATGTTTCTGTTAGCTGCATAGGGGTGGGAGGAATTCACAAAAGAAGGCCTGATGACTTTTGGTCCAGCTGTCAAGAAATTCTTGTGTTGTCCAGTTCACAGCTTTCTGAAGTGGACATTAATGGGCATTCACATTGTCAGATGTGCCAGTAAGGATTTTCTTTCTGCCAGCAATGGCAGTGATGTTTGGACAGAATTTGAGGTAATTGGAGGCATGGATATAATTATGGAAATAAGGCATATTTGTCGTATGCCACAGCAGAGTCAAGAAAGAATTTAGCAAACAGTAAGTGGAAGAAGGTCAGGGAGAGGGTTATCACTCTTGACATTGATGTGTTCTCTTTTGTACTGCATAGCAGAAGCTGAGCTCTGAAAAGTGTGCACTTAAGAAATCCTTGTTCCTTTTTTGATTGCTTGGACTTGACATTTAACATGTTTTCCCTTTATTACTGACTGTTCACATACAACCTAATTTAGTAATATATTTCAGATTCTCTGAATATTTAAGTTTCCTAGTTTATCCCCAGATACCAGAATTCATTTGCTTTCTCTCAAGAATTCTTTACATTTCTGTGCCTGTTCTAACTAAACCAATTTTCTAACTAAACTAGATCATAGTCTGTTTAAATTCTGTGTGCTATTTGACCGGTAATGGAATGAACTATATTACAAGCACATTGTTAGTGTTTTTATGCAGCCACTGTTATAACTGTTTCTGTAACTCAGAAAAATACATAAAAGTAAGTTGATTCATATTTCATTCATAAGCCCACAGCCCTGTTACTCTCAACATACAGGAATGCTGAGTTCGAAAATACAAATTTCTCGATGACAGGAAGTGAACGTCAAATTTATATTCACAGAATTCAGCAAGTACAATTCTATAAGAAGTGTAGTCACTATGTATTTGTTAGGTGCTTATTTATTTAATAAAAGTGATCTTGGAGCAGATATTTTTAAATTTTACTTTCTGTTCAAGAGTGAGAAGGGTGAGAAAAAGCAGAAATAAGGGTTGATTTGCTAAAGTGAACAGCAGTCTATATAGGGTACTTTGCTTTATTGAGATGAGGCATTACACTTCACTTAATGCTGAAGCAAAGTTTGTATGGATGCAGATCACAGCTATTTTTTAGTACCTGTAATCAAATGAACTTTCCAGGCATGGATGTATTTATGGTATTGTGGAACACAGACTGGTTGACCAAAGGAATACTAATAGTTAACTTGCATCAAAACCAAAACCATTGAAATTAATGATAATACCTTAATGATTTTTTTTGACATTACAGTTCCACATAGTGACCACACATGAAATTCCTAGTGGCCATGTGAAGTCACCATAATATAATTTGAAAATTGATTTTATTGGAAGAATATCAAAATTTGTAAATTCTGTGATAAAAATTCCTGAAAATTTTTTAAGTAGTTGTAGATATTTTCCTAAATAATACATTCCAGTACATAAAATAACTACTTCAGGGAGGTCCCATCCCATTGCTTGAAACTATTAAATAATTCTTTATTTGCTAATTTGAAATTTTTTTGTTGGATACCTCTTACATAATTTGTTATGAAGACTGTACTTCATACCTTGATAATTTTCACTCAGAATTAGAATGGCTTGTGCATTATCTTCATTCATGATGAAGGTGAAATATGGTAAAACTCAAGGGCACAGGACAAACACGGATCATACAGGATCATATAACTTATTTCCAAGAAAGAAAAAAAAAATGGCACAGCAATCACAATTTCTTGTGAAACTGTAAAAGCTATTTCAAACTTCCATGTGCTTTATCAGGAAAAGAATACTTCAAATAAAACATAAGCTGCAAAAGACTGGAATTCTGTGAAGTTTGAAACACAAAACTTTTATTTGTGCATTTAATATTTGTAAGGTATTTATTTTTGAGTGATGAAAAGCAGATTCATAAAGGTTTATGGCATAAAGTTAAAATCCTGTCTGTTTGAAAATATGTGATCAACATTACCTGTAAGAAAATTGTATTTCCCTGGAAGGACTAGGGTGTCAGTGAGTAATATCAGATATTGCTTTATGATGAACTGTCTGTAGCAACTGACTCTAAAATGTCATGTATCAGAATAAAGTCAAATATCATGCTATTTCTGTATTTAACATAGTCCCGTTGCACTTAGTATCACCAAACAGGTTAGATTTTACAGGAAGACAGTGAGAGTAGTAGTCAGTTTGGCTTTTTTTTAACACAACTGAATTGAAGGATGCACAGGACCACATTCAGAGAAGTATCATGTTTCTCTGATTTTTATGGAATTTTGTGCTAATAAATTCTCAAAATATCTTCTCACACATTGTGAAAATAATTTCCATTCTGTTTCAGCTTCTAAACCTCATATTTTAATAAAATATAACAGCTACATATTTATGTTTCAGTAGTAATTTTGTCAAATAAATAAAATTCACAATTAAGATTACATTGTGTAAGTTAATACAATGTAATTGAAGAATGTTGATTTTTGACTTAATTTTTTTTTTTTTAACATTATAAGGAGAATGAGATTCTGTTGTCAGACCATGAACTTACAGACTAGTATTTCTGGTCCTGTTTGCAAAGAAAATCTTAGAGTTACTTAATCTAATCTTCAGTTTCTCAACCATCTTGTTCATTTGGAGTATTTTTTGCTTCGTTTGAAAAGCTGATACTTAATTTTCAGTAGTGCTGACTAAAAGACTCCTTAGATAGGCACACAAGGGGAAAAATGTGATATGTTCTTGACAAAAAGCCGAAGTTTGTACTTTAGGTTGCCAAGTTTAGGTAAAAAACTATTGAGAAGGTACTAATCATGGAGAATCTTTGTGAAACTAGTCTTTTGTTTTCTCACACCTGGCTTAAAAATAATTAAGAACAGACTGTCCAGTCACATCTATGCAAACATTTAGTTTTGGGCTAAGAGTACTAAATTTCTATGTCAAAACTTCTTTATAGTTAGTGGAGTTGCTTAAAAGTAAGGAATCACCAATAAGTTCTGCTAATTTATTGTTGGAAACAGAGAATATGCATAAAGTATGTTCCCTCTTTATCTGTCCACTTCCTCCACAAGGTTAAGAAAGGATTAAAAAACCCCAATAAAACAAAGCAAGCAAACAAACAAAACCCAGGCTTTTTAACAAACTAAAATTGCAATACTGTTTTGGAGACTATAAAACCACGTAGTGTGTCACAGCAGTGTGACCTAGTAACTGGTACAGTCACAGTGTATAATCTTTATGCTTCAGCCATACCATTGTATTCTGCAGAACAGTTCTGAAAACTTTTGTGTTTTAAACAAAATTCCAGTTATGTGTTGAAATGAATTTTTAATTAATGTTTTCTTTAAAATCTATAATTCTGTGGAAAGAATTCATTAAGGCAGAGAATATCAATGAAGACCTGCTGTCCACTTACCTGTGTTTTTCCACTCTTTGTGTTTACTTTCTCCAGCTGTAGGCCTTGCTGCCTGTCCAGAACCAGTAATTCCTAGCAATGGGATCAAATCAGGAGATAGATATATGGTGAATGATGTTTTGTCATTTCAGTGTGAGCCAGGATATACATTACAGGTATTTCTTTCTTTCTTTTTTTCTTTGAATAATACACTGTGGAATAACTGCAATAAAATGGCAAGAGACCCACCCAAAACATATTCTAATGAAGAGGCTGTCGTGTGTACATAGAGGTGATTTAAGCAGAGCCTGAGTGCTCCCATATTATAAAGCTATGAATGTGTGGCATTTCCAGCCCTCAATAAATCTGGGCTGGCAAATCTTGTCTTAGGCCAACATACCATCAAGCAGTAAAGGGCATCAAAATGGGCATGGAAATAAAATGGATAAAATGTTCTCTCTAGAAAACTGTTACAGTACCATGCTATGGAGTACTGTGTTTTTCCTTTGTGGGGAGTGATTTATATACATGAAATTGTAACCACAATGGTAGAAATATTTTTTTGGTATTTGTATTCTGCTCAGGAATTGTAGAATTTTGTTTCTCAAGTAAATTTTATTCATGCTAAATCTACTCTTAAAAATCTTTTGGGGAAAGAAATACTATAAATGAGCTCACTGATTGGGGATGTTCTCTGTTCACACACTGGTTTAGTTTCCCATGGTAGACATATGATTGAGATGCTATTTGTAAATGTTTCGGCACTATGTAAATCTAAGAATGAAAGCTTTTTTTCTTCCTCAGTTTCTCTAATTTTTTTATCTGTAATCCACCACTAGTACAATACATTGAAAAGACCTGAGTTCAGAATCTTTTGGTTGGCAATAGGTCCCATTTAAGACAGCATGAAACCTGTGTCAGAGAAAGCAAAGCATCACTTTGCATCACAAAGCATCACAAATCATCATTCTGCTCCTTACAAGGATAAAGTTCCCCGTCTGAGGACTGCCAATCCAGCATTCCCTCAGCTTATATAGGATTTTTCTTCGGTCTCCATATTCCTAACCATTCTCCTAAAATTCTGGCAGGATTCACATTAAGCATCTTACATCTAGGCTGGCTGTGGGAACACCTGCACATGAAAGTCTCTCTAGATAACCAGGAATATGCTTACCTTTTCAGTCATGTATGGCTGGTATAGGTCAAGTATTTAAATTAATCCATTCTCTTTACATGTGTTACATGACTTGAAACAACCTGCATCAGGAGCATTCCATATCCGTAGCAAAATGATTTTGTTACACTAGTGTCCTGCTAATCAGAAAAGATTCAAGACTTGAGCACAACAAAGCCTACTCTATCCACCCTGAGGACTCATTGCTTATATAACAGTTTGAGGAGTGCTTAAAAGCCAGCCGATTGTTCATATATGAACTACTTAAGTTTTTTCTTTCAAAATTAATATTATTTTGAAAATACCTAATGGTATAAACCCTCTAACTTTTGGAATTTTTAACTTTATTTTCTCTATTTCATCTTTCCCTTACAGTATCCTTTGTAGGTAGTATGTCAGTAAGAAAAGGAGAGATTTGGTAACATTTTTATGGCATGATCCCTTCACAAGGACTATCTGTCATTAAAGCTTGACTCTAAAATAGGTTCAGACTTTCATTTAAAGACTTCTATTGAGCCATTAACAGTTTTCCATTTCAAAGTAGCATTAAACTACTTTGCATTTCATCTATATGATGAAAGGACATATTATGTGGCTATACCTGTGTTGCTATAGCTGAGGCAAAGGTATAGGAACTGAAATTTCATCTTCAGGACTATTTATTTGTTGGAATGGGGTGCTGGTATGCTTTTGGTCTAGCTGAAATATAACAATTCCGTAATTATCACAAGCCAGAGACTATTCCCTGCAGGCAGTTTGCATTGTGGTACTTTTTTTGGAGATTAATTCAGAAGAAGAATTTACAGAGGTAGATATACAAAACATTGTCCATTTGCACTCAAGGCTAGAAAACAAGCCCACGCACTACCACTACTATAGATGTAGCTTATATGTTCTTAAATGGTCTTTTTTGTATGCATTGAGGCAAATTGAGCATTATTCATCCCTAGACTCAGGACAGTCTATTTTAATGCAGAATCTGTCTGGAAGTCAGCCTGTAATAAACATGGTTACACAACAATAAATATAATTGTATTTTAAGTGTGATTGGATTAAATAAAAAGTGATCTCTTTTTTCCTTTTTTTGAGAAAGATTCCTATTTTGAATATTTGTAGAAAAGTAATGTGGAATTGTTTATATATTTTTATTCAATTCCACTCTGTGGTGAAAGGATCAAGATCTGCTGGTAGGGCTGTTATATAATTGTTGTTCATATAATTGCCACGAGGTGTTTGTTTAGCGCATCGTTGCTGTGACCCAGGTCACTGCTTCTGAGCTGTTACGACTAAAATACATATAGGCAAACATCTGATTTTTGGCTAAGCTTATAGCAGTGATCTGATACAAAAAAAAGTGAAAAACTAACCCTATAATGGTTTCCTGTGGAGATGGAATAACATCTAATCCAATTTATTTAATCTGAAAGCCAGCTATCTAATCTCAATCAGCTGTTAAGACTTTGTGATGCTAGAGACAAACATCCATACACCTCCAAGGACTGATCAATACTGAGATTTTTTGCTAGAACAGGAATTCTGCTCTTAAAGTATTGTCATTCTTCACTGATATCAAAAGGTTAACACAGGTATCTAACATCAAACTGCTTAGATTTAGTGGGGTAACCTCTACTTGTATTGCCCATTGTATTTCAGACTTTTATCCCTACCTTTTTCAACTAGGAAATGATTAGGTTTTGCATATGGAAAAAAGGACATCATTATTCTGTTTTAATTACATGGATTAGAAATGGATATATGCTCAAGATATGGTATTATCAAATATTCTGTCCATACTTAAAATAGTACTGATGAAATATTGACATGGAGTGATAACAGTAGAAAATAAATACTTCAGAAGTCGCTGGAGTAAGTACAGGAAGCCTTTTGAAGATACACATTGTTAGCCTTGGCTTGATGTTTTGGATCTATTCTTACTTAAAAAAAAAATCAGAAATGTGAGTTCATAAATACAGTATTAGTGTAAAGCAATGATGCATTTGTGAAGAAGAGACAGACACACAAAACCCCCCCCCCGATCTGTATTAAAGCTTAATTTCAATAGGCTGTGTATATCACTGTCATAAAATCATATAATGTCTTTTATCTATATGGAGGTCTTATCTGTAGACCTTTAATATGACTAACTGCACCTTATTTAATATACTTACAGGGATTCTATCATTAAATACTTTCCTAAAATTTCATAGCATATTGTTCCTTAGCTGTATATATTCCAACTGTAAACTTCTCTTTCCATACATCTAAAAATTTAATAATATCTGTGGAATCTGACATATGTAAAAACTAGTTTCATGAGCTTGTCTAAAGCGTAAAACAAAAGACTTTGAATATCAAAATTCAATGGAAAATATTTTGTATATTTCAAAATATTAATGAGAATTGCTGTGCTGTATGGACTCTGCTGTAAGAAAGTGCATACATAGCTATGTATATAGCGTGTTACTCAGACAGGACAAGTAAAAATGGGTCCAAATTAAAAAGAAATAATAAGGAAAATAAAGTTCTGTGAGGCACAGTATGTTTGCTATTCAACAAATATAGATCAGCATAACATTTCAGAGTATTTCTTTTTTGTTCACTCTAGCTGTGAATTTATCCTCAGTCTTTAGAGAGCATATTCACAGCTAGCAATAACAATCAGATGTGGATTAGTTTATAATTGAGACTTACCAGAAAAGTAATAGAGCTCAAACTACTACCTGGAGATGCATAAGAAAGGTAATTGCTAGCTGTAGGATTAAGTGTCTCCCCACAGGAGGGAACTTTAAAAGACTGAAATCAGAGTGTGCGCTTGTTGGAAAGAGGCTTGAAGCCAGAGGAATCATTTCATTTTATTTTTCAAAAGATCTTTTATAGGCTATTTTACGTTTTTCCTGACTGTGTAGTTAAATTACGGCTTCCCCCTTGACTCACATCAGAAACATGCAATCACAGAAAACCAGAAAAGGAGAATCAAATAAAACAATGCAATCATGGAAGACTAGAAAGAGGGTGTAAAACAGGGAGTATTGCATTAATTAAATTATTCAAAACCTCATCCATTTTGTGAGTTACTGAGATGACACTGTGAGTGCATGCACATTTTTTCCTTTAGAAAGGTTGCTTTTAAGAAAAAGATTTTTATTGGAATATCAATTTGTAGTGTTTTTTGAAGAAAAAGACTAATTTATTTTTCATTATTTTAGTGAAAACTGATCTTTTTCTTCCTTCCAATTTTCTGAATGTATTTCAGTTTGGCTTTCAGAAGCTGATTGCCTAAATATACTTAACTAAATGATTAATTAAAGTACTTTTATTCCATGCAATTCTGTATGAACTTTTTTCAAGATAGGGTGTAAACATTCCAAATTATGTGGAAGAAATGTCATCAAATGGATTTTCTTTTACTGCAGTTTACCTATTCATTCTTTTTCTTATTTTTATGAGACTATGATTTCTATAGGCAAATAGTATTTAAATAAATCTTCATATTATATTGATAAGATATTCTGCCTTACTAAATTTTAGACTCTTAATACACGTGATTAAAATAAACTGGGAATGTTAAATGAGTTGCACAAGTTCACATATCCAGATCATTAAAAGAGAAACTAAACTTTGTTCTCAGTCTCACGTTTCAATCTTTATATCAGTTGCTTTCAGTTCTGCCAGTGTATTCATCTTTCTCATTTCAGCAGCAGAATGCATAACCTGAGTACCTCAAAGGACAGAACTGATAAAAAAAGACTTTTTGTGCTACTGTTAGGTTTTCAGTTTGGACTCTTACTAGGGAAAACAAAGCTGGGAGCATTTTGTTCCTAGGCAGTGACCCTGAAGTATATGGGATTAGACTTTGCAAGTTACAGCCATGTCTTGTTTTACTTCCTGCCACCACCAGGATTCTGCTTGGTTCTTGTGATTTTTAAAAAAAATAGGCAGAGTAAATTAAACACGACAGCTAAATAAAGAGGCATTTGTACATCTATAGCTGTGTGCCAAGATGTTGCATGTATGCAGTGGGAGAGGTCAAGGCCTGCTGATACTTGTTGATGACAGTCTTGGCATGGTCCACATTGAACATCTGTAGCAAGTGGATGTGGAACAAATTCCTTTCTGTGTCCATACTACTCACTCAGAGCAATGGTTGATTCCCTCTGGATTGCAGCCTCAAAATCAACCTGTATGCTTGCATTTTGGATGGAATACACTGGAATTCAAACAGGGAGTGGACTAATTAGACCATATGAATTCACATAGTTTGCTGCTTCTGTCTTATAACCTTACTTTTATTTAGTCAAAAATGTGAAGAATTTTTCAAGTTATAAGAGGAAAGGTGTTTTAGAACATTTTTCCAATAAAAAAATTAGGAACCTGAAACTTCAAGTATTTGAAAATAGAGTTTCATTCAAGTACTTATTATGTAGTTGGCTGATATAAGAAAAGAAACTAATTAGACTATCCAGGAGCTCCTCTGTAGCTCTGTCTTTCAGGAAAGTCCCATAATCAGTATCTGTAATCTGATATTTTGCCCTTTTACAAACAGGGCCGTTCTCATATTTCTTGTATGCCGGGAACAGTTCGACGCTGGAACTATCCATCTCCTCTCTGCATTGGTATGGAAACTTATTTGTTTTCAGTTTTCTGACCATCAGTCACAAGAAACTCCTGCCCTTGTTATGCCTATTGTTCCTCAACTTAATTCTGCTTCATTCAAAACTTTTTTGAGTTTTCATTCATATATATGAGATATGGGGGGTGGGGGGGGAAGATAATTTAAAAAATGTGAGAGTGGGCAAAAAGGAAAACCCATATGTTTAGCTCATCCTGAATACTCTGCTTTGAATCAGGCTGAATCTTCTTCATAAAGGAGAGGAAGTTAACAGATTCTTTTTGCAGGGTGCTCAGATTGGAAAACCTTCTCAGGAGCAAGTTTTCTCACCTAGGAAATTTCCCAAAGAAGCAGGCAGTGGAAAGCAACTTTGAAGCCAAGCCTTCAGGAGTGGTGGAATGAAAATGAGTTTTAGGGATCCAGAAAAGGCTGGCTCTTTTCATCTGAGAAAGCTGTTAAATGCTGCTGAGTTGAAAAGTAAAGCTAAAAAAGCATTTTCCTTTTACGTAGATTTAGACCTTAACCAAACAGTTTTCTGTGTGTAGAAAATAATCTTCTGCGGTATTGTTTCTTGATTAGACAAAATTTAAGAGAGTCAAGATTCTGCTGTATTTTGGCATGCTTATTTCCAGGAAAAGCAGGAACTGAGGGGTGAGAAGCACAGGTCTGTCATAATGTTCTGTCACTTCAGCTTTGAGATACATTCTTCAGTGAATGCTTCTAATATTCAGTTAGCAAAAGCTCTTCCCATTAGTTTCATATCTAAGAGGAATTCAAAATATTGGGATGATATTGAACAACACTAATGTGAAATGGTTTTAAAGATTCCTTGTCAAGTTGAGCCCATACATTGTTTTGTATTCTCAACTTTTACAGAAGCAGTCACTTCTCATTGGTATGAAAGCAGTGTGTTTCCTTCAAATCAGTTTTAGAAATGAAAAATGTATTCAAGGAGGTGTGTTTTGGCCTTTGGGCACTTTTGTTGTTTGTTTTATTTTTGTGGTAACCTTATGTTTCACCTTGCATATTAAACATAGTTCCTTTTTGCAAACATTGAACTCACTGAATTATGAAATTCTGCTATCCAGAAAGCTAAAATACCCCTAAGAAAACCAACAAACCCTTAAAACACGATCCCCCCTTTTCTCCCACCTCTAACACTTAAAATAGTGATTTCTATAGAATGCAAGCCAAAATCAGTATAATTATATAACAACAGACAGTATCACAGTATCACGATTGTGTTATCAGATCATGTATCAATGCAATGCCTGGCATGAAGACTCACAGGCCTTAAAGTAATGATTCCTCAAATAATAAATATAAATGAAAATATTTTAATTTGATTTCTTGAAGTTGTTCTTGCTTCATATTACTGTCCTAGCATATGTCTAAACTCAGGCACCTTTTTGCAGGTTGCTTCACATATTTATGGCTTAGCTTTATGTCATCCTAAATGATGCAAGTGGGTTTTTTATTTCCAAACATAGGAATTTGCTGAATAGAAAGCAAAGAATAATTCTGTTACGTAGCAAGTCTTTCCTCTTTCTGAATTTAAAAAACTGTGGTGGGCACTTTTGTTTGTTTGTGGGTTTGTTTTTAAATTCACGTGTAATTTTGGTTATATTGAGTAATAGATCTTCTGCTGCATCATGGTTCAGGATCATAATTCAGTTTAATTCCAGATTTGCTCCTCTGATTGTGAAACATATCTCAACATAGCACCAGACATTTTTAACAGCAATTGCCAAGCTGAGACAATGGGTTGCCTGGTCAGTATGTGCAACTGCACATTTGTAGTTATATTACAATAAACATATCATGTTAAGTAAAGAATTTGCTCTAAATCAAATTCTTTTTTCTTCCTCCTTCATGAGGAGTATTTTGACTGTGATACATTTCACTGCTTTTAGGTCACAGGAATAAAATGGAAAATCCATTTTTGAATTAAGCATATGTCAAATACTAAGAAATAATATTAATAAAATATACAGTGATTTTCTTCTTGTTTTTAATAGCTAAATGTGGTGGAACACTTACAAACATGGCTGGTGTGATCCTGAGCCCAGGTTTTCCTGGAAATTACCCCAGTAACTTAGATTGTACATGGAAAATTTTATTGCCTATTGGATATGGTAAGTAAACTTACATTGGAAGAGCAACTATTTATAATCATCAGATTTAAATATATATATGAGTATTCTGGTTTCTGGTGTGAAGTAGATTTTATCCAGTGAATGTATTGTGAACCCATTACATAATTATTTCTTATTTTAGATATGAAAATTATTGGCAATTAAAAAAATACATCTTTGCCAAAGCAACTTCTTATTAACTCAGCCTGTCTTGGAAACTGATTTCAAAGCAAATGAAATCTGTGGCATGAAGATATATCAGATGAAATAAATAATGTGACTCCTAAATTAAATCATGGTCTTTTGTTCTCCAAGTGACTTTTTTAACAGTAATTTATGTTTTATTAAAATAGACAATAAAAAAATAATTGTTTTATTAAAATAATTTATGTTGTATTAAAATTAATTTATTTAATTATTAAATTAAAATTAAATTTTATTAAAATTCACTTCTAGAACTACAGATTTGGTTAAAAGCATTCTCAAACTGTATTCCAAATCCTAGATTACAGTTGCCAACTTAAAATCATTCTAGGTTTATATTAAAACTGTTGTCATACAGAAGATATCTTCACAAATAAATAACAACTATGTTAAAAAGGTAACAATCTGTAAGTTCATGTATACAACACAGTCTTTATCATTATCAGAAATAAGAGGGGCATAAGTTTTCTTGCTGTGAAACTTCATGTCCCATACTGTAAATTCAATGCCAATGCTCAATAAAAAAACTAATTTAAAAACTTGTTACTAAATTTCCTATTCTTATCTGAGGAAATTAGTTTCTTTTCCATGTTCTCCATTTTCATTCATAAGAGGGATTTTTTAAGTGAGATATGAGTATGAAATACTTTCATAGTATTTTACTAAATTAATCTGTGGAAATACTTTGCTGCTGTTCAGAATAGTGCCCTTTATCAGTGAACACCTGGTAAAACTGATCCATTGTACTTATGGATAGCCTTAGTAGCCTTAGATGTCTTTATAGTTGTAGGAGAGCCACAGACAGAACATCCTTCGCTAGTTTTGACATTCTACAGCTACATTTGCAGAAAGTATAAATGGTAAGCAACTTTTCTGAAGCAATGTCATTCTAATTGGGTTATTACAATACTGCCTTTGAAAAACAGTCCTTCATGTTTCTCAGAGTTGCTCTTTTTCTTTAAGCTTTTCCATGTAGAAAATGTTTTATGAATTAATTGCACAAGAGCATCTTGTATCCTGTTATTATTCCTCTCACTTCTCTGAAAGTCTCTGGTGGTGGTAATTCTATAAGTAGAAAAGATAATAGTTTTGTTTAGTAAGGTATTTAACAGGTACAAGGTGTTTGTAGAACTGATCTATCATTGATTTCAAAAATACTACAAAGGACATTTTTTACCATGAAGTTCCTACAGTGATATTTTTCCCCAAGCATTTGTTAAAGAATCCACATATTATATCTTTATATCAGGTTTAGAAATTGTAATTGATGTGATCTGTCACAAAATACTTCTACTGAACATCTTGGATATTATTTTAATTAGAAGTAAAAGCTTGTCTACTGAAAAGCTGTTTGTGTACATACATTCTATTGTATCAAAACAATTGTGTGCTTAAACAAAGCCTAACAATAAAATTGTCGGAGGAAATGTGTCCCGAAGTATAGTGCTGTCTTCATTACATGAAAATATATCAATCATGTAAAAGAAGACACTACTAAAACCCAAGTATTTTTAAGTAGAAAATACAGATTTTCAAGTGAGTTGTTGTGATTTTGAAATGATCTCAGGTAGCTGTTAAAACTAACATTTGTAAAAACAATTAGTTCAGCTTGTAATTTTCTTTATTCAGAATACATTCAAGTGAGAGAGGAAGTGCTGTTGAGATTAGAGCAGGAAGTAATACAATTATAGTTTGACCAGATAATGAATTATTTTGTGTAGCTATCTGTTGAATTCCATATAATCTTATTCAAGAAAATGTTTAGTGTAGAAAAATTTTTCTTTGACATATCAAATTGACATTGGCAAATTGCATAAACCCGGAATTAAGGCTTGAGGGACAAATACAGTGTGTTCTCTAATTGAAATTAGCACATTTAGCACATTTGAAACTACTTTAGGTAGTTTGCTTTTTTTTTAATTTACTAGTAAACCTACTTTTTTACTTTTAAAATACAAAGCCTTTCTATACTGAATATATACAACTAGACACAGAAATTTCTTAGAAAATATATTAGAATGATACAGTTTTAAAAGTACTGTACACCTCATCAGAGACTGTTTCAAAACAGTAGATTACTTTTATTTAAACACCTAAACAATGATTTGGGCTCAGTGTAAATATGCCAGATTTGATTATCTGCTTTTCACTTTCACAATTTAGGTATAACATTAAGTGACTGCTCAATTCTTCATCATTTCTATGGTGCTGACATCCCATCTCTGCTGGGAATCACTAGCCACTGATACCGAAGTCAGATGTTTCCAGGCTGCTTGGTGTCTTACCTCAACTCATATCCTGAGAGCATTGTGAAATTAGTGACTTCATTCAAGTCAGACTAAACAAATCAGACATCATACAGAGATGGCTGATATATTATGACTGATGTTCAGTGTGTACCTCTCTATTGGGGGATACCGTTGGATTAAGTGTTCTTATTCAGCAGCTGAAATACTTGTTCTCAATACCTCCTACTTTGCATAGGTCAGAGAAAGTACTAGATCTAAATATCCCATATTCTTACAAATGTTCTATAAAAACCAGTTTATTTGGTAGCTTATTGAACTTCTCCTGTAGATACAATAGATTCAATCTTAAACCACAGAGGCGAAGAAATCAGCTATAAACAAGACTGAATGAATTACCCTGGTAATCTATTACCCTGGTAATTAATCTATAATGTTCTCTCCTGGAATGAAGAATATGTCTCTACTATTAAGAATGTCAAGCAGAGTTAAGGCATTGAATATTTCACACTACTTTGTGGGCTCATTCAGTAATTCTGTTTTATGCCATTCCATCTGGTTCTTCACAGTCTACCAGTGCAAAGTTAGGCCCAAAAAGTGCAGCAGCAAATTATTTGGAACTACTTGGCTTTGAAACCAGGGATTCATCCCTCATTTCTGTTTTGATACAGTACAGATGGTAGTTTAGGAAGACTGGATTTCAGGTTCTTAGTCCGCGTGAAGTAGTGCCAGAACTTCAAAACAGCTCTTCACATGACACTATGCTTATACTTCCAACTGTTCAGCATTTTTTGAATGCTGAAAGGCCTTGTTCCTTTCAGCACCTGATTCCTAGAAGGTGTTTGTGGTAAATTCTCTGAAGTCTCTGTCATCAGTCTGGAATTCAGTGCATCTTATAGGGATGTGTACAGGGTAAAATAGCTCTAAAGACTCACTGGCCCAAGCTGGAGGGAAAAGGAGACAAGTATAGGTTTAGACCTGGGGAAGGAAAAATCAGGTAGAATAGATAGCTGGAACTAGGTAGGTGGGTGAAATTCTGTCTCTGAAAGGTCGCTCTGTTAGTAACCTCCCTGGGGGCTGAGCTGATTCTGAGTCTCTGTGGGAGGCCTTGGCCCAGCTACAGGGATGCTCTTGTGGCAGAGTCCCAGCCATGCCATGGCACAGCAATATTTGTGATTTGCCTCTCCCTTAAGTCCTTCTGTAGATTGGTTTAGGAATATGAAAAATCCCTGGTGTTGACTTTGGGACTTTATGGCTTACTTTCATTTTTTCCTTCATGTGTGGTTATGATATTTATTGGTAACCAAAAAAATTAGAAAATCAAACTCCTGTATTACTTAGTGGCTATCTCTTTAACTTAAGCATCCCACTTTGAATACTGAGTAAAATATAAATGTAGTGCCTGTAACAACTATTATAATTTTTTTTTTACAGGCTGTTGTATTAAGCAACATGAGTTACAAAATTTTTCTTTTTTTCTCAATGCTGCAGGTGCACACATTCAGTTTCTGAATTTCTCTACTGAAGCAAATCATGATTTCCTTGAAATTCAAAATGGGCCTCAGCACACCAGTTCTATGATCGGCCAGTTTAGCGGAATGGAGCTCCCATCACCCTTGCTAAGTACTACTCATGAAACACTTGTCCATTTTTATAGTGATCACTCAGAAAACAGGCAAGGATTTAAGTTGACTTACCAAGGTAAGTATGAATTAGCACAATGATCTTTATGGTTAGAAAGGAAAAAACATTTTAATTGGTTCTTATTATTATTTTAGAAGATATGTTTGGCATATACTATATAGCATTTTAAAATCTGTGGATTGTTGAGCACATAGGTTGGAATTTTTAAAACTGAAATTGTGTTGAGTTGGAATCTTTGTTCTGTTGGTGTAAAAGCCTGAAAACAAGGTGATGCTATTTTCCAAAGGTCACCAAAGACCTTTCCATGCCATTAAGTTGTACTGTTACCGAGCCATTCTACTAATATTCACTGTCTTGTTTTCCCATTTATATAATCTTGTTATATTTAATGTAATGGTAAGAGTTATTTTAAATATTCAGGTGAAAAGTTTTGTAATTCCTATGTTATGTGTTTGCAGTCTAGACTTCTTTGAAAATCACCAGGAAATAAAAAAAGGCCAGATAAAACACATTCTGTATCCATTTTCAAACACATGTAATCAGTATTTGAAAAATTGAACTTTTTGCAGCTTTTTGCTGTTGGCTTTTTTCTTCATCTTCACTGTTAGTTTGCTTGTGTGTTTGTTTTCCTATTAATGACCATAAAACATCATTAATTTGTGCATATTTTTTAACTGTTAAAATAGTCTTACTGTCAACTGTTGAGCTCCATTACTGGATCTGAACAGTTGAACAAAATGGAGTGGCATGTTTAATTCTCAAATATCTGTGGAGGAATTCATGCCACCTTATTCTAGGATCTTAATTTGAGTAACTTGGTTATGTGTTGTGAGTTAAGACCAGTGGGCAGTTGAACATCACACAATTATTCACTAACCTTGTGCCTACCCCTGTGCAGTTGGGGGAGGGAAAGGAATACTAAAAGCAAGAAAGCTTGAGGGCCAAGATAAAAAACATTATTTAATAAATGAAGGATAAGGGGAGAAGAGAGAAAGTAAACAAAACAAGTGATGCAAAGACAACCACTCATGACCTCCCAGGCAGACTGATGCCAAGGCAAAGATGGCAAATGTGCCTGATCCTCCTCTTTTCCCTTTTGTTGCTGAACATGATTTTATGTGGTATGGAATATCTCTTGTAGTTCAGGTCATCTGACTGGTTGTGTGCTGACCCAACATATTGTACACTCCCAATGTATTTACTGGCACAGAGTGGGAAACAGAGATGGCCTTGATGCTGTTCAGAAAAAGCCAGAACATCAGTCTGTTTTCAGTATTGTTTTGGCCTCAAACCTAAGACACAGCATCATATTAGCTGCTGTGAAGACAATGAACTCTATAATTTCCAGACCAAGTACAGAATTTATTTGCTTACACACACAAATACACCTGTATAGTTTGGTCATATCTTTGACATTGATGGACAGAGAAGAAAATTCTGCCTGAATTAGGCTAATGCTCATAAAGCATGCTCACAAAGAAGTCATGACTCTCTGTTGTCTGTCGAATTTTGTTCTAGCACGTAGTCTTAAAGTATGGAATATTCTCACAGCACACCCACCTAATATTAGTTTCATTCTGAACATTCAAAAATAATTGTGATTGGCATGTTACAGAAATGACAAATAAGTAAAATACAAAGCCATGTGGCATATTCTCTAAATATTCTCCGGTACTCTTTGTTCTGGTTCTAATTAGTGTGTTTTTACTTGCTGTAACAAGCTCTTCCTAACTAACAGCATTTTCTGTCCTGAAAATAGTAATTAAAATCTTACGTTGTTTGTAGACTGTACAACATGTTCTTCCAGAGGCAGTATTGTAGCTTACTCAACAAGTGCATAGTTTTATTACTCTTTTCTTCTATTCTTACTTTGTCCAGAAGGACTATTTTGTGTAGTCAGAAATAAATGCAAATGTGATGAAGAGGGCCTGATACAATAGGAACTGCTATTTTTTGGTTCGTTCTCACAATCTCTCATTAAAATCAGTTGTATTTTAGATAAGTTGTATGCTTTCTACTTCTCCCACTTGCAACTCGTCAGCTGTCAATAAATGTATTATCAGGACTACCTCACTGACAGTGTAAAATTTTATCCTATTATTTAAATATAGGAAAAGCAATTCACCTAAAACCAGAAGAGTGTATTAGGAAATAATACATTTTTTCATTAGATGTGCCTTATAATAAAATATTTTTAGTTGATGAAGATTGGGTTAGTAGCATTCTCAGAATAAAAGAAAATGTAAAAAAATATTATTCATCAAAATTCAGAAACTTGTAGTAGTATTTTCCAAGTACTTATAGAAAAATCCAGAAAAAATATTAAATTCTAAAAAATAATAATAATTTTATAAGACTTTTAATAGCTAATTATTAGTCTCAAAGTTATAATAGTAGACAGAAAAATCAGAACCATGAAAGAAATGCAGATAAATTAACTGATATTTGAGTTATTCTAATTTCAAATAAAAAATACAAGCATTTATCTTATTTCACAAAAGGTGTAGTTATGGATGTATTTGCATTACCAAATGCATACACAGTCATCCAATTTTATTCTCCCCATGAGTGAGAAGAAAAGCAATTTCTCCTGTAAAGACAACTCATGCAGTTAATTTTTATGTAAAACGCCTTACCTATGAAAGAGACTCTAGGGTGACTCATTCCTGAATACTGTTTGGAGAAGCACAGTATTTTAGTATACATATAGATATATATATATTTATGTATATATATACGTGTATATATATATATATGTGTGTGTGTGTATATAGTGTGTGTATGTATGAATATATTTACATATATATGTGTATATGTGTGTATATATATATATATATGTATGTTAAAAAATTTGTGGGTTTAAAACATTAAAAAAAACTCCCACAACATAATCTACTTCAATAAAAAATGAAGTGCTGGAAAGAATGAATTATTCTAAAAGGTACTTACAATTTATTGATTTTTTTTCTAATGTGGAAAGTTGGTAATATTGTCGTGTTCGATTTGTAAGTGATTAGGATCTACCAGCTAAGCCCCCTGTGTTGAATTTATAATTGACTTATGTTCCATTTTCTATCTGCGTGCTTTTCTTTATTCTACAAACAGATATGGGACTTCTGTTCTTTAAAAATGAATTGTCTTGCATGAGTTTATTTTTCTTCACAAAGCAGAAATTCTCTCTGTTGCCTCTGAGATCCCAGATTGCACTAGCCATTTCTACTGTGAAGATTTAGCAATTCTATGATTATCATACATTATAGATTCCTATTATTGAGCCAAAATAACTTGCTCAGCATCATTTAGAACATACAGGAAATCATACACTCAAATAAATATCCATAATCTACAACCTTCTGAAAGTATTATGTTTCAGTGTATTCAGTGTTCTTCTCTTGTGCTCTGAAAGAAAATGCCAGTGGTTTAGAACTGAGCCATTTTATTGTCTGCTTTATTTTTTATCATACAAAGTGTATGTTTATTTTGATAGCTGTCTTTTCTTTTCCTGTTCCACATCTGTTGCCTTCGATACTTAGTTATCTTTTCTTATGGATTATCTCTGGATTTTCCTACTCTTTTTAATATTATATTTCTTGATTACTCTCTCTTAGACTATCTGCAATTGCTGAAACTTGACTTAAAAAGTAATTCTTCACTACTCCAATGTTTCTCTTTCCTTCTCCCTTTCTCCCTGCTAGAACTATTGTTTTCCTTTCAGTAAATCAAATGCCATATAAATCTTAGCCTGATTTGTTTGGATGATGGAACTTAGCATTGTTTTATTGTCTGGTTGTCACACTTCTGAGTATACCTTTGTTATGCAATTTTAAAATAATTGGCCAATTTCAGTCAAATTTCACCGTTCTGAAATAAGGCCGTTATTGAGAAGAAAGATCCAGCATTACTCCATAGATACCAATTCAGTTTGGCTTGCTGGTTACCCAGTCGGAAAATTCTTTGTCACAACTCAATTTAATATTTAATGTCTTCCCTAACTGCTGTTTATGGGATATAAATGTGAGAGGGAAATAAAATATGAGAGCTTGGCATGGGTGTCACATTCAAAATCTTCTTATGTGTGGCTAGCACAGGTCTTTCTCGTGAGAACGTTCTGCTGTGTTTTATAAACAAAGATAAAGTTTGGATGTTTTTCAAACAGTGTCTCGAGATTTGGACAGTTCAGGCCTGGCCAATCAGGCCTAGGGGGAAGTTTCTGGCTGACCAATCTGGGCGACCTCTGAAAAGTCTATATATATTGAAATCAAAATAATAAACTCTCTTTTTCTTGCCACACTGAGAACTTGGGGTCTTTTCTCTGCTAGCGGCTCAACAGCAACATTATGGGCAGAAGGAATTATGTTGTATATAGAAAGCTAAGAATTTATTTTTAGTCCAATTGATGCACAGTTAAGTTGTCCACTTTTGTCATTTCTAGAAATGAATTTGCAAAGCAGAGCAAATGGAGCTGAGCACCTGACATCTTTATACATTTAAGCAGATGGGTTTTTTCCCAGATTGGTTTTAATTGATCTCATTTTAGGATGTCCTAATATACTATAACTGGGGAGAAAAAAGAGTTCTTTAAATTAAAAAAAACATTGCTTTTCTAGTAGTGAAATTAATTTAATTTACCCTTAAAAAAAGAGTGCGGTAGGCAAAAAGAATCCATAGTTGCAGTCACACTTGCCAAACCCATTCTAGTTGTCTTAGTGAACATGTTGCCTATTAGGAAGTGCCCACAAACTTGCATAGCTTAATCCTAATCTGATCTGGTGTACTTAAATTTACATTAAAAGAAATTTAGGATTAAATTGAGGTTTTGACTGTATGGTACTAAACTCAGTTCAATCCAAGGACTGGTTTTTTTAAGTGAAAATAATTGCTTTTTCTGCCAACCAGAATACAATAAGTAAGGGCACTAAGGTGGCAGACATTTTTGCCAGGTAAATATCTTTTTTGTAGATACCAATGTAAAATAAAGGGAGATTGGTCATAGCTATGCTTATTCAATCAAACTTCCATGCTATAAAAAAAAATTAAGTTTTCTAGAGCTCATAGCATTTTATGAAGGATAAGGTTTTTTGATAACCCCTCATCTCAAGGGAAAACAAAGAATATGAATATTGTAGAGTGAATTATGGAATTAATAATGCCATTTCTCAATTTTTCTACTGATTTTCTGAAGTCAGAAAAATGGTTATGAGATTGAATCTTAATATAGCTTGGGATTGTACTCTGAGCACATTATTTTTGGGAGGAAGAAAGTGTATGCACACTGAGAACAGTCAAATATTTTCTACCCATACTTGTGGGGAGCTAGTGTTGGTCCTTAAGCCCATGAATTCTCACAGCACAGGATATGAATATATAAACTGAATCACTTTGGTACTGTGTATTTCTGAATGCATTAAAAAGCTTTTTCTCCTTAGCAGAACCCTAGGGAAATTACAGCTCTTAGTACCATTGCCAATCAGATCTTTATTGTTTTATGCTCTGATATTTTCATGTTCTCTTATCCCTTCAGCTTTGCGATTGCAATACATAGGGAATACTGGGTATTCCATTATGTTCAAGATGGATTACTGAATTTCTGTGTGTTGTGGAAACTTTTGTTTCACTTGTAGCAAGAAGGAAGTTCATACTGATTGCCTGTTGAACTACTGGAAAAAGTTAGAATAAATTTTATTATATATTATTTTTATATTTTCTAAGATAACAAAAGGACTTTAGAAGTTCCTGATTTTTTTAAGGGCAGCATTTAAGTTCAATTACATTTTTTCTACTGTTGAGTAACTGTTGGAAAACACAGTTTTCCAGCAAAACTTGTGTTAACTAAATAAACCTGAACAAAGCCTCAGCATACTCAGGCCTCAGTAAAAATCCTAGTAAAGTGTCATGAGAAGCTAAAACCTGAGAACACAGCTGTGTGTTTCTAAGCTGTGAGAAAAAATGTTATAAGATAGGGAGTCAGAAGTGTTATGAGAAAAGAATAAGGGAGTCATCAGGAAAAAACCTGTAGATGTGAGAACAGACTGCGGATACGTGTGTAACTATAATTAGTAACATCTGTAACAGTATATAGGTTTCTCGTTTGGTGAAATAAAATGGAGCTTGCTTTTTTGACTCATATTAAGTCGTGTGTGGGCTCTCTCTCGCTGCTTTGTCAAGTAACTATTGTACTGTTTCATTAAAAAACAGAAGCACTGAGAAAGATTGTCTCTTGTTATGAGTGTTACAGTTTTGCCATCTATGTAAAACACCAAAGAGAGGAAACAACAACAAATACTTAGAAGAACATTTGTATATCTCATTTGACCAGGGATCTTGAGTTTCTGAGACTGCCATATCTGTCAAATCTCAATATCTGAGATATAAATAGCCTGTGTACACTAAGTCTGATGAGAACGGTCATGGAAGTATGATTGGCAAGCCAAGTTGTGCCAGGTCAGAAGAAATAAATAGCTTTTATGGCCTTTGAGAAATTCATAACAGAATTAAGTACACAGAAGAACACAGTCTAATGATTCATAGGACATATTTGTGGGTTATAATTCCTGTCCATATTAATGTTACCTCAACTTTTAATATTTCTGGAACATCTTTTGTTTTCTACGTATCTTTCCCTTTGGGACTAGAGCTTCTTTAAGGGAAGGAGAAGAAATGTTTCATTTGTGTTATTTTTACTGTAGGAATCCTGGTTCCTATTATTGGCACTCTAAGAGTATTTTCAGTCTGCTCTGAATTTCTGTGTAGGATAAAGTTGGATATGAAGTAAGAATCTTACTTTCAATATATATGAGAGAGTTTGAATAATGTGTTCCAGAAAATACACAGAAAAAAGTTCTAATTGCACTCTTTCTTCCACAAACACTTATGCACATGTTTAATCTGATGACCTTTATCTGGAATTATCACCTCAGCTTCTGAGTCCAATGAATCATGGAATGAAAAAGGGATTGTTGCAAAATTACTGTGTTTCTAAAATGGTTTCAGATGATGTTCTAAGGCAGGAATACTAAAGGAAATAAATACAATCTTTTGAGAGGCTTGTAGCAAATTCTTGAGTTTTGTGACTCTAGTCCTGATGTTCTGTGACTGTAGTCCTGAGTCATGGCGTCTGGAAAGATTATGTTCTTTGGTGCCTGCAGCAATAAACTGAGGTTCCAGATTGCCAGTCCTATTCGGGCTGCAGCAAATTGCATCCTGGGCTTCCATAAAAAGAGGCATGGCCAGCAGGTCGAGGAAGGTGATTCTCTCCCTCTGTTGTGCTCTCTTGAGACTCCACCTGGGGTGCTGCATGCAGCTCTGGTGCTTCAAGCATAAGAGAGGCATGGTCCTGTTAAAGTTGGTCCAGAGGAAGACTACAAAATAAACAGCAGGCTGGAGCACTTCTTTTGTGAAGAAAGGCTGGGAGAGTTCAGGTTGTTTAGCTTGGAAATGAGAAGGTTCCAGTGAGTCCATAATGTGGTGTTTCAGTATTTAAGAGGGTCTTCTAAGAAAGAGGAAGAGAGGACACTTTTTTCCTAGGCTTTTTTTCTGAGGCCTTTAGTGAGAAAGGGCAGCAGTTTTAAATAAAAATATGGAAGATTTAGATTAGACATAAGGAAGAAATATTTTAAGGTGAGTGTGGTGAGACACTGAAACAAGAAAAATTGTGAATGCCCCATCACTGGAAGTCTTCAAAGTCAGGTTAGATGGCACTTTTAGCAATCTGATCTACTGAAATGTTTCCATGCCCATGACAGGGGAGTTGGAACAACATCATCTTTAAAGGTCCTTTTCAACAAAACCCATGATAGGCTAGGATTTTTTTTTATTGAGTCTGTAGTTATACACACCATGATACTGCAGGAATGAAATAAACCTAAATGAAAGTTTTAAGTGAGCTAATTGTGAACTCTCATAGCGTTTGAGTGATTGCATGCTCAATACTATTTTTCTGTAAAGCAATTATTTCCATGTTTGTGTTACAGAAGTATGTGGCACTTGAAAAGCCAGTAAGTAACCCTAATGTTTATGTAAGACGGAAAATACATTTGAACCATAAAAAAAAATATAGCAGAGGATCTGTTATATTTCTTTTGTGATTTACAGTCATTTCTTTTCAGTGGAAAATATACTGCGCAAAGAAATGCCAAATGTCTATATGAGATAATTTTAAAATTGAAGTATTTGACTGCTGACAGCATTAGAATGAAATCTTTGTCTCAGATTTCCTTTATATTTTATTTCAGACTCTCACTAGAGTTTTTGTCTGCAGTGAAATGCCATCTCAGTTTGTAAAGCTCAGTACTAAACAAGTCTTTGGGCATGACACTCATAAAAAGAGCTTTCTGTTGTAAGGTGTGACATCAGGATTTGTTGGCAGTATTTGTTAGTCATGACTACTGAATAATTAATTGCTCTGTTAAATCAGGTGTTATTGCATGTATCAAAAGAACAAAGAAGATATTTATTTGATATTGATATTTATATCAATATTTATATCAATATTTATATCAATAAATATTGATATTTATACTAAAACTATAAAACATATTTCCTGAGTGGCCTGTAAATCATTATATCATAGTCACACATATCACCTGACCAATAATTTATGAGTCATCAATAAGATTTATACCAGAAAACACAAGTAAACTATCTTAAAATTTCATACCTTATTTTTTTTAAATAACAAAACAAACAGTTCTTCTCTGCTTATATGCAAGTGCTTTCAGCCCTGACTGACCTTCAGATTTATGGTGATCTCTTTTAGGCACAGGTTCTACTCTTACTAAAACAAATAACAGAACAAACCCCCAAAATTTCTGTATGTGTTTTGTTTACCTTATTTACAACAGGCAAAAAGCATATGCATTTCTGAATAAACAGTAACTAGAATTTTGAAAGCTATGCTTTGTTTTTTCCATTTACAATCCAAAGGACTGTAAGGGTTACTGTCCACAAATCTATGGGGCCTCATGGGATTCATCCAAGAATCCCCAAAGAACTGGCTGATGCCATTGCAAAGCCTTTCTCAATGATTTTTGGGTGGTCTTGGGAATCTGGAGAGGTCCCAGCTGAATGGAAGCTGGTGAACATTGTCCCAATTTTCAAGAAAGGCAAGAAGAAGGACCCCAGAAAATACAGGCCTGTCACTCACTTCAGTGCCTGATAAAGTTATGAAGAAAGTTGTTGTGGGAGATACTGAAAAAATACCTGAAAGAAAATACAGTCACTGGTCACAGCCAGCATGGCTTCCTGAAAGTCTTGCTTATCAAACCTGGTTTCTTTTCATGACAAGGTAACCCACCAGGTGGAT
Organism: Entomyzon cyanotis; assembly: GCA_024500445.1. NCBI lineage: Eukaryota > Metazoa > Chordata > Aves > Passeriformes > Meliphagidae > Entomyzon > Entomyzon cyanotis. The sequence continues at coordinate 53,568,589 of JAKEPQ010000871.1, forward strand.
CAAGGGAAGCCACTTGATCACATCTTCTTGGATTTCAGAAAAACTTTTGTTACTCTCACAGTATCCTTCTGGACAAAATATCCAGCACTCAGCTGGATACACACATCATGGGATGGTGAACAACTGGCTCATGGGTCAGGCACAAAGGGTGACAGTGACTGGGGTGACATCAGGCTGGTGACCTGTCACTAGTGGGGCTCCACAGGGAACCATCCTCAGCCCAGTTCTCTCCCACATCTTTGTAAATGACCTGGGGGCAGGACTGGAGGGGATACTGAGCAAGTTTGCAGATGAAAGAAAACTGGGAGGAGCTGTTGACTCCCTCGAGGGCAGGGAGGCTCTGCAGAGTGACCTCAACAGCTTAGAGGATTGGGCAGTCACCAACCATATGAAGTTCCACAATGGAAAGTGCCTGATTCTGCACCTGAGACAGGGCAAGCCTGGATGTACAGACAGACTGGGAATGAGATGCTGGAAAGCAGTGCCACAGAAAGGCACCTGGGGCTCCTGGTCGATGACAAGTTGAACATGAGTCAGCAGTGCCCTGGCAGCCAGGAGGGCCAACCCTGTCCTGGGGGGCATCAGGCACAGCATCACCAGCCAGGCAAGGGAGGGGATTGTCCTGCTCTGCTCTGCATTGCACTGGGGCGGCCTCACCTTGAGTCCTGTGTGCATTTTTGGTCACTGCAGTATAAGAAAGATAATAAACTGTTAGAGAGAGTCCAAAGGAAGGCAAAAAAGATGATGAAGGGCCTTGAGGGGAAGCTGTGTGAGGAACAGCTGAGGTCACTTGGTCTGTTCAGCCTGGAGGAGACTGAGGGGAGACCTCATTGCAGTTACAACTTCCTCACCACCCGCTGATGTGTTGATGCTAGAACCCCCTTCCTGAACCCAGATCAGCCACCCTTCTGGGTAACTACTCCCACCTTATATACCAGGCATGACCTTCTATGGTGTGAAATCATCCCTTTGGTCAGTTTGGATCACCTGTCCCAGTTATCCTCCCTCCCATTTTGGTTTTTTTTTTTTTTTTTTGCATACCTCACTGGCAGAAAACGAAGAAATTAACTCTTCCATAACAGAAACCAGGACAATACCCACATTCTTATTTCATAAAATTTTTGTCATGCCAACTTTGAACACCCCAATATCCCGTCACCTTCCCTATTTATCTCTTTCCATACATACACATCCAGTCATCACTCCCTTAGTCTAGGAAACACCTCCGTCAAATCTTTCAGAATTTCCTCTCTCCTGAGTGGTTCCTGTGTTATCTTCTTATGTAGATCAGTGAAAGAGGTTTTTTTTTTTCTGAAATTGATTTTTAACACTAGCGTCAAAAATCTGAGACTGTTAAGTACTTTGAAAACATAATCTATGAATACTATATTGTAATAGGTTAGCCAATAAGAAAGGATGGTTTTCATGTGTATTCTTCTCCTGAAAATGTTGTACAATCAAAGTTTTAAAATTCCAGTACTTATTATCATTGTTGCAAAACACTGTTGTTTTAACTGTAGGGCAAAGTAGTGCTGGACCTTTTAAAAAAACATCTCTGAAATCCTCAGACTTTCTGGAATAATCTTCTATTTCATTTTTAATATAATTTGCTGAATAGATTTTTATATAGTTTACTATTTCAGTTTTAATAAGTCCTGTACTCTTAAATAATCTTTCTAGTACTCTATTTTGTATAAAGATGTTGATAATAATGATATTGTCTTTACTAGTACTACATAAATGATAGCAGGGGTAATAATAATATTAAAAATTAATGAGCCATTACTTGATTTAATGCAAAATTAATTGAACCACAATTTAGGTAAAATAAACCTTTTTCTATGTCCTTTCAATATAAATTAATTTTTACTCTTAATTAAGAATAATTAAGAATAATTTTGTATTCTTAGGTTTTGAATTTCTTTTCTTAATTTTTTGTTATTTTGGAGAAGGGGGATCTGTTTTTTTAGAGGATTTCAAAATATGACTACTACCTCCACTTCTTTTCCAATTTTCTGGTGGTACAAACATTGAATTCTGGATTCACTGAAGGAATTAAGGAAGACTGTCACAAAATAAATCTTCTCTTTATTGCACAGCATGGCTGTAATTAGTAGTGACTAAAAAACTTATTGACAGTAGCTGTTTTTCAGTGGAGCATTTAAGTACAAACTTTGCATTAAGTAAGCACTTATGCATATCTAAGGTATATGTTTAGCTTAATCTTGCTGAAATGGCTTGTTTAAATAATGTATTTCAGAATAATAAGTGTATAACTATAGGAGGAACATGTTCATTTTGTAAAGATTAACTTTGAAAAAATAACAAAATAGTTAATTCATGAATTTGTTCATCATCTCCTTTGCTTTATTTTTAGAGCTTGGACTTAACAACATGAGAATATAGAGCACACTGGTATTACTATTCTTGCTTGAACTTTCTTCCAACAGAAGTATTTCATTACTGGAAATTGAATACTGGGAGAGAACAGGGCACTTATCTTTTTAACACTTATTTCTTAAATGGCAATTACTTACTATCTTATCTATGTGAAGTTGTTTGCAAATGAGTCTGCATAACATTTTTATAAAACTGTCTTTTTTTCCTTCATATGGATCTGCTTACATTATCTTTATATCTTAGTAAATTTTATTAATGAAAGCTCTTTCTGAATTTTCATCACAGTGATTTTTATGAATTCAATGTGTTTTACTGAATAATGTTTTGCTGTCTTTTTAGGTGATGTTGTTTTTAGGCGATGTCTGGTTTTAGGCAAATAATATTTTTTATGTCTTTTTTTTGAGGTGATTTTTTAGGCGTAGTTTAATATATATTAAAAAAAACAATGGATTGTGAAAATCCTGTATTTCATAAAATTTTAAGGAATGAATGACCTTGTTGTACGTTACTGAAATATTTTTGTATGGTCCCAATGGATGGTTTATTTCTTGTTACGTGTTAATCTCTGTATTACTGGAGCTTGGCATTCCAGTGTTTAGCTATTATCAAATGCATTACAGATTTTATATTAATGTGTACTTCCTGTGTTGAGAGCTGATTAAGCAACAAAAAGTATTTTTGTTCTCTTTCAGCTTATGAGTTACAGAACTGTCCTGATCCTCCTCCTTTTTTGAATGGATATATCGTCAACTCAGATTACAGTGTGGGACAGTCAGTATCATTTGAATGCTATCCTGGATATGTTTTGAGGGGTCAGCCTGTTCTCACTTGTCAACATGGAATCAACAGAAATTGGAACTACCATTTCCCCAGATGCGAAGGTAAATTTCTGGAAGTACCTTTGCTTCAGAACTCACAGTACTTTCTGATTTTTGTTCACTTGTTTGTGTGCATAATGCAGCGTTTGCTGAAGAGCTGTGCCTTTATCCAAATCTGTAGTGTTAGCAGATAAAGGCAGAATATTATGTGCTTTTATAAATCATAAATGTTTTATGAATCGTGTTCCTCAGCAGTGATTTATTGTTCCTGTTAATATCTGTCACTTGTATTGATTATGAGAACTCATGATACTGCCAGAAATTATCTTAAACTCAATGTGAAGGATTATTTCAAGAAGATACTTTTATTCAAAAGTTGTTCGGTTATGAAGAACACTTTATCAGTGTTTTGGAAGAAAATACAAAGTTATTTATGCTAAGACTTTGCTATAAACATATAATGTTATATTTTTCTTCATGCTAAACGTAAGGTAATGTTTTAAAATAGCCGTTAAAAAACAATATAAAAGTGTAAAGTGTTAACACTCAGTGTTTTTAGAATTTGTTAAAAGCATAGCCAAAGATCAAGACCTCTTATGTTTATGTAGATCATCCACCTCTTCCTTTCTTCCTAATCCTAAATTAAGGTTTTTTTGGATTGGTTTTTGATTAGCTTCAGAGTAGTTTTGTGGTGATATATCCAAAGTTTATTGTCCCTCTTTTCTTACTAAAAAAGTCTTGAAAAGTTTCCAGATAAAGAAAGAGTATCTTAAAAAATCCTTATAGTGGTTTGATAATTTACTTTAATAATTTTAAAATACTAATTAGACCTGTGTATTTTACAACTAAGAGATTTAAATGGAGAAGAATAATTTTCAATAAGGTTAGCAGCAATCTGTATATGATACGAGTAGCTGTAACAAACATATAATGGCACTTTTAATTATTTTAAGTATATACAGTATATATACTATAAATATATACATTACATATAGTATATTGTATACTATGTATAGTTATACATTCTATATATAAAATGAATACTATGTATATATATACTATATTCTATACATATTATATATGTACTATACGGAGTGACATAGATATGATGAGTAGGAACATGGCTAAAAGTTGATAAAAGAAATTTTAAGTATCAGATTTTTTTACTATATGACGCAGTATTATAAACGTTTATGAAAATACAGCAATTTATCAGCTTGATTTTTTTTTTTGTTTTTTTTTAGGAATAGGGCTATATTGCATAGTTATATGAATAGTAAAAAAAAATCTATACCTCTCTCACTTTCAATCACACATTTTTTCTGATTAGCACCAGTATTCATTAAAACTGTGGGCAAAATTTGAATGTGATCATATGAATAAAGATTCTCTTCTGCTGAAAACATAATTAAAGATAAATGGATTAAAGTAATAAACTGGTACACTTCATAATACTAGTTTCAGTTAGGAGAGGTCTTAAAGGAAAGCACAATAATTATTCTATGTCTAACACCTTTAAAATACCATATGAAGTGGCTGGACTACTTCCCATAACAACTAAATAATACATAAAAAATAAAATCATTTTATACCCATTTGTGGTTTTTTACAGTAGAAGAGATCAAATACCTTTCACTCTACATGTGAGAACATCACTGTAGAGTGATGTTCAGCTAGTTTGATGGTGATAAAAAAACAGATTTGGTATTGGGAGAGTATGTTTTTATTTGATCTAACACAAAGTCAAGACATCTTTGGAATTTTAAAAGCACCTCAGAATAACACGTTATTCCTGAATAGTGCCATAGATGCAGCACCAAAGGCCACATCAGCCTTCTATCTTTTCTTATTCCTTTTTCTTCCCTAGATAAACATGTTTCCTAAAATACATGAAGGTGTATATTAGGAGAAGTTCAGATTTTTATGGTATAGATCAGCTTTTTCTTTTTTCTCAGATGAAACAAGAGTAAATAGTATTTTTTCAGTTTGAAATGACATGCAAGAAATGAAATAATATTTGTTTTATAATGACACGAAGACAAAGTCATTCTTGCTTTCTCCTATTCCCTCAACCTGATTGTTTTAATTTAGTGGTTTTATCTTCATTTTCTAACTCAAAGAAGGCATTCCTCTGTTACTGACATTTCTGTAATTCAGAATGTACATTTGGCCTGGTTCCTTTGCATGTGAATCCTACCTTCCATGCTTACCCACCATCATCTGCATCTCCTTCGCACAGCTGCATGCAACTCTATTGTGTGTGCAGTTGTGTACATTTGTAGCTATGATTTCTGACTAAAGAGCAGTTTGCTTTGTGTTTTGACTGAGCATGAAAAGGTTTCTGTTTCTCAGCACACTACTTGCTTTGTGGAAAATTCAAATTTAAAGCTCCACTTAGCACTGCTGAAATTGTCATTATGACATATCAAATTTTTTTTTCTATAGGAAAAACAAATTTTTACTCTCGTTGTAATTTAACAGTAGATCTGAGAGAGAAATCAGTGAAACAGTTAAATGATTTTTCTAGCTATAACCAGCATTTTTAGAAGTTTGAATCAAAAACTTTCTAGAGAAGATTGCATATAGTTGTGAAGGATGAGAATCTGTATATGGGAGAATATTAGATTAATTTCTGCTCAAGTAATCATAGTAGAATCTTGTCATATAGACGTGCACTAAGACTTTACTCCTGCAGTCGTCTTAGTGATTTTCCACAAATGTCTTGGTGTAACATATGTAACTGTCAGTAAATCACTAACTCAGCTTGAGTATCTTTGGGTGGAATTTTAAAAATGTTTACTGTATTTCCATGCACAATGTTGTATCTGGAATTGGGTATGGATGGGCGTGAGAACACACAGCATGGCATTCATTCATTTATAAATCAACATGTGGTCTACAGTTAGCATTTGAAAGTTTAGAAGACGTGATTATACACTTTCCCATTTCAGAAAATACATGTTTCTTTGTGACTGTCATTCAAAGTGCAACATAATGACACCCTTAATTTAGAGTGATTTGTTTATTCAAACTAAAGCTATTTTTATCTTGTGTGAAATGTAACCTGTTATTTCTGTTTAATTTTCTGTTTTCTGTGATTTTTAAAGATCTTTGGAGAAAGCCTAGTAACAGCTGGGTGTATTACTTATTCTATTAGTTTTGTTACCTGTGCCACGTTTCTTTCCTGACACAATTTATTGATCTGTCATGGCTAAAAATCATATAAGAGGAATTAGAATGTCTTTACTGAGATATGATCAATCTGCATTCCTTCTTGAGTATTAGAGAATAATGAAGGGATAATAAAAACATATGCAATCATTAACGCCAGTAACAAATCTGTCAAAAATATAATAAACTCAAAATGTGTATAAGTATAAAACTTCAATAATAAAAATTCTGTATATTAATTAGAAATTAGTATTATTCACAGGAAGTGTATTTCCATGTAGTAAACAAACTGTCTTAGTTGTAAACATGGAGTACTGTGGAGAGAGCAGAGTAGATTTCTGAGACCAGAAAACATGACCATGGCATGAAGATAGGGGATTAGGAGGCTTGAGTCACATTTTCATCAGAACTATCAGAGCTGATAGACAGTTTCAGATGCTCTTGGACTCTATATGCAACCAGGAATCAGACAGATAGAACCAACCCTTCATTTTCCTTAGCTGGTTTCCTTTGTTGGCTGCTAAAGGTTCGTGGTTCAGGAGCAGGTGTCATTCTGTTCACAGAATCACAGACTGGGTCAGGCTGGAAGGGACCACAGGGGTCATCTAGTCCTGCTCCAGCAGATTCATCCCTGAGCACATTGCACAGGAGAGCATCCAGACGGAAAGATGTGCTAAATGCATCATCCAAGTTAGTACTGATACTGATGAAGAAAATGTAGTGGTTAAAGCCTCCTTACCCTGTCGTGTAAACCCAGTGATTGTTAAAAGAGCTCCTCCAAAAAGGGCTATTCATCAAACTAGCCAGATGACCTTCTGCCTCAATGGTATAGCAGCTTTAAACCATACAGAAAATGTGACATCCTTCCTCATTTCTCAGTCATCCTTCCTTTTTCTCTTTCCCTTTCCTGTTTTTTTTCCTTTTTTCTTTTATCATTTTTTTTCTGTTTTTATTTTCCACCACTTGTTAAGTTGGAAAATAAATCATGAGAGTCTGAAGGAGAGTAAAAGGAACCCTGACAATAATAGCATAAGCTTTATGGTAAGAGCTAATGAGAAATGTTCTAGAGCAAGACTGAGTGCCCATAAATGAGATTAAGGTCTCACTCTAATGAGTGGGACTCATTAATTTGCATGAATGGCCATATTTCTAATCGGATACATGCTTTCATCCATATTGAGTCAATTCTTCCAAACTGAGACTCCAAAGAGCACATTTTCACATATTTGCTACCCTTGAATAAAGTTAGCCTTTTCATAGCTTTGATTTGGCTACAGACTTCATTCAGCAAGTGTGCACAAATTTGTATCTGTCTCTCCATTTTACTAGTCATAAGTATAATTAGCATACAATCTGCAAATTAATCACCATTAAACATGACTCAAACCTGTCAGAAACAAGGTATAATGGATTTGGAGTAGTGAAAGAACAATCAGCCTTTTCCAGAATTGTGTTCCAGTTCAGTTAGAGTTCAGTTGGATAGAAACATGCAATACCTGTTCGCTTATTTGGTTTTTAATTCTGAATACAAGCAAAAGGTGCCTCTTTTTAAATGGTGTGTGGACTTAGTTTCAAGAATTATATGGAAACAACATTCCCAGTAGGTTTTGTTGGATTTTAAGAAATGAAACCTAAAAGGCATCAGCATAAATTATTTTTAGAAATGTCTATTTCTCTGAGAAGCAACAAACCAAGGAAAAGGCTGTCTTTAGACTTAGTCTTCCTTGTCTTGCAGAGCTTTAAGAATTTGGTAGCATTTCAATATTCCATTTGTAACATGCAAAAGTATTTTCTACTACTAATTTTTTCTATTTGTTTTCTTTTCAGCTCCTTGTGGCTATAATGTAACTGCTCAGAATGGCACAGTTTATTCCCCAGGATTTCCAGATGAATACCCAAATTCCAAGGACTGTACTTGGTTAATTATTGTACCTCCAGGCCATGGGATTTATATTAACTTTACCTTGCTTCAGACTGAACCTGTGAATGACTACATTGCAGTTTGGTATGCAATTTTTTGATAGAGAAGTGATTTTTTTTCTAATTGATTTATCACTGTCCCAAGCTACAAATTTTCTTTGTATTCTCTTTAGGTTGTCATATATGCTGAAGAACAGCATAAAACTACTTCTAAGATCATCTTAAAAAAAAAAATCACAGTCCGAACTCTTTAGGAATACTGTTCCAAAAGTACTTTGAAGCTCAAACTCACTTATATATCAGATCTTGTTTGAGCTTTCTCTTTTCTAAGTTGAGGCTGTGTAAGGTCGAAGTATGTAATAATCTTCACTATGTTTAATTTGTGTTCCATGAGCATGTAGGCAATATATGTTAGTTTACGCAAAACTTTCTGACGTCTTTATAAATTAACTAATTTAGGCATTAAGTAAGATTTTCCTAAATTTTCTCGGTATTTTAATATGCCTGACATACTCTGTATTTTCTAAGGCAGAATTTCAGGCCCTGTACTTCCACGACTTTAAGCTTCATATTGTATGTTCCTCTTCTCTGAATTTGTATTTCTTTCCACCCAAACCCATTCAACTTGTGACCTCAGCTGAAGGAAGAGGCCTTAGAGTTGTCTAAATTCTTGCATAAGAATTTACTGCACTCAGGAACAGGCATAGATTATGCTGAAGGTGTTGGACATGTCATCTCTGTCTAGCCCTGGTGCTTACCCCGGACACTGTGCAAAGTGGCTTCTCATGTATGCTACAGATAGTTCAGGAAAAGGAAAGTTTGCACAGAATATAGGATGTAACTTATTCCTGTAGGAATCAGCTGCTGCCATCTCCCAACTAGTCCACTATTCCTATAGCTATTGGTGAGACTTTTTCAGACAGTCAGTTTATAGAGATGCATAACTGTTCCAGAACAGCCATTTGGTTGCCTCTGGTATTTGCATTACCTGTAAACCCAAGTGTAAAAGGCATCATAGATTATCCTCTCTGGCATGTTATATATATAATGCTTGGCTTTTTAATGATACAACTGAGGTGAATAAATGTCACTGATTTAAAGACAGTGAAAGGTCAAAAGCTAACAGCTTTCAGAGACATTCTAGATAATGCCAAGCCTTCTAAAATAATATATAGTGAAAGCTTTTTCATTCAGTTTAGATTCCTTACATGTAATACTCAAAAAAACCACCCAGAAATAAGTGTTGAAGAGCTCAAAAAATACTTTAGTGATAAAAGCAGGGAGTTTTGTTTATTTATTCATTCTGACTGTTGAGGCCCGAATGTTCTACATTATGATACTGGAAGTGTTACTGGAACCAAGCAAATGTTACTGGAGTATATTTGTCTTTGGGTGCCTTATCCTACCGTTGAGAAGCACAAAACACAAAATTTTTTTCTGGTTTTCTCTCCCCTCTTTTTTTTTTTTTCCTTAGGACATACCTTTGGATCTTTGGAATTGATTTAAATGGCAAGAGTAACTTGCAATTTCCACAACTCTGTGTTTTAACCATGAGTTGAAGACTTGTAGGATCTGGGTCAAAATGTTAGAAATATGATAGCATTACAAGAGTTTTCTATTTTTTTTGGTTTTTCTTCATCTGCTGTGTACATGAAGAATTTTGGCAGGAACAGACATTGAAAATTTCTTGGCACCACTAAATTTCTTGCCCATCTAAATATAAAAACTATTGCAAAGTACCCCAGTCTCTGAAAAAAATATCATCATTTGAAATTGGAAAGAGTATTTTGTGTTGCTAGAAATAAAAAGAGAAAAAACTCATTTTAAATCATTAGGAAAAACATTTTTTATAAAAGTTTAAACTGCTCTCCAGAGAAAAGAGACTATTATATGAATGTTAGGAAGATCTGGTTTTCAGCTAACTTTTTTATGTTTCACATTCTAGGGATGGTCCTGACCATAATTCACCTCAGCTAGGAGTTTTCAGTGGGAACACAGCTCTGGAAACAGCTTACAGTTCTACCAATCAAGTCCTCCTCAAATTTCACAGTGATTTTTCAACAGGAGGATTCTTTGTCCTCAATTTTCACGGTCAGTTTTCTTCATGTAATTAACATCCAATTACCACAATCAATTAGTGAATTTTAAAAATATATCTTAACTTTGTGGTTTACTGATTTACCAGGACTCATGGATTTGCTGCTTTCTTTTTTTTTTTTTTTTTTAATAACACTAAATATTGGGGTTCTTTAATTATGTATTACCCACTGCCCTTAACCTGAGAAGCAAAAACTAAAGTGCGTAGGACTATCCGGTTGTCCAGAGAATGTTGTTCTGATTGTAAATTAGTTTCATGAAGGGGAGAGTTTTTCTTTAGTATGTGCGCTCTCATCACAATCTTTATTTCTGGTTTGAATTTTTTAACCCGGAAATGGCTTCTTCAACTGTTGTAGGCATTCTGCTCCATCTTAGAAACAATCATTTTAGTGGTCACTTTCCTTATGAGATTACTCATAATTTATTGAAACAGATTGGAAGAGCAGGCAAGAAACTTTGTTTAAAGAATCATAAAATCATAGAATGTTTTAAATTTAAAGGGACCTTAAAAATCACCCTGTTCAAACCCCCCCTGCCACGGACTAGAACATTTACCACTAGACCAGGTTTCTCAAAACTTTATTCAGCCTGGACTTGTACAGTTCCTGGGATCCACAACTTCCCTGGGCAACCTATTCCAGTGCCTCACCACCCTCCTGTCATGTAGTGTCACACTTAACTTGGAAAATGTTGTAACTGAGAGACCATTAGGTTCAGTGTGGCTCTGGTCATTTGGGAGGTGTGAATATGAAATGAGTTTTCTGGAAAATAGTTCTTAACACACCAGTATTTAATTTTTTTCACTTAAATTTGCAGCTTATCAGCTCAGGAAGTGCCAGCCTCCACCCACAGTTCCACATGCAGATTTGTTTACAGAAGATGATGACTTTGAAATAGGTAAAAATATAGTATTTCTTTCTCTTTCTTCTGTTTTCACTTGAATTCTAGTTAAACTAAGCTATTTAATCTTCCACCTGAGATTTCGATCTGCTTCTGTTTGAAGGATATTTTGGTATTTAACTTTTTAATACTTTTTTCAGGAGATTTTGTGAAGTACAGGTGCCATCCTGGTTTCACCCTTGTTGGACAAGATATATTAACCTGCAAATTGAACGCACAGTTGCAGTTTGAAGGATCCTCTCCATCCTGTGAAGGTAAATGTGTGCTTGCACGATGTGTGTTTCGTTAATATACAGCCTACATAAAGCATCAAAATTTTAGGCACTGTCTTTCTGTTGATGTTTAAAAGAAAATTTTTCATTTGCTTCTTTAATATCTAAGAATTGCACATGTTTTTATATAATGGGCCCTAAGAATCTTACAGGCATTTTATTCTTTAGAACCAAGGAAAAGTGGTTTTAACTGTTTGACTGCACCATTACTGAAACACTGATTTCTAAAATTAATCCAAATATTTTATATTGCTTCATATCAAAGCAAAGATTTCTTTTTACTTTTGAAGAACACTAAAAATATGAATGTAAATTAAGCTTTCAAAATAAAGTTAGAAATAATTCTTTGTGCTTTGACAAATACGGTGACATTGTATGACAAAGTTACATGAAAAAGCTGGTCTAAAATAATATGTGGCAAATTAAAATTCTTTGAAGCATTAAAAACCTGTTAACTATTCATATTGTGTTCATAATTACAGTATTTCAAACAAGGAATTAAAAAATTTGGTATGAGCGACGTTTATATGTGCATTTCGTATATAATTTGCTCATCTTCATGGAAAACATGTTTCTCTTGGAAATTTGTATTCAATCTTCCAAATTTTGTTTTTCAAAATATGTTGTTTGGGTTTTTTTCTTTATTTTGTTTAATTTTGTTAAATAGTGGATGACAAAAAGGTTTTGAAATGTTGGAAATGTGATTGAGAAAGCATCTGTAAAATTTTGCCCTGAAGTATCTCAAAATCTTGGGGAAAAAGTTGCTGATGAGATTCCATCATTAAAATTTAAGGAAATCAAAAAGTGAACAGAAGTTCTCATATTCAGTATTGTGTATTATCCAGGTTTAGCTTTGACCTATAATATATGATTATGGATGGAGCATCTTCTATGTAATGAGGTAAAAACATCCATATGCACAAGAGGTAGTGCTGAAAGCACAACAATTATTGTGACACTTTAGTAATAGCTGTATGTGTGTCTTCCTTCCTGTTACCCTGATTCTCTCTTTCCATTATTTAAAAATTAATCAATAATTCATAGTACAAACTGTATTAGTTTATTGATGCCATAATGCATCTATAAGTAATTTGTCTGCATGAACACCCTTACTTGAGGTAAAGTGAGGTTTTTTACCTCCCCTTTTCTGCTTGTGCATACAATTAGCTAGGATCTGCCATGGATTCAGAGATGGGAACTCCATGTCTTTTGAGTGTTTCTCAAAAAATGAAACTCCATGTGTGAGTGGCAAAGAATTATTATTCATTTCAGGACCCTGACCATAAAATATGTATATGTAATGGGAATACTGTGTATTTCTGTATCTTTCTTGATCGGATAACTGAATACTTATTAGTGTTTGGTTTCCTTTTTTAATCAATGTGTTGCTCAGTTCTAACTGTAGTATTTTAATGAGATTATTGTACCACAAATCTAGACTTCACTTTTTAGTTAACAGTAACAGCATTAACTTAACTCTTCACTGTGTCAATTAGAGTGTAAATGAAAAAATGAAAGCCTAAAGTAAACGGAACAGCTTTTGTAAAATCTACAGAGATATTAGGAGTTTCTGATAATGCTCAGCCATCTATAACAATTCTTGCATGTGCTGTGCAAACTGCTGTGCTTTCTCTGGCCATATCCTGTGAATACAGCAAAACTTTGTTACAAGGAGGACATGAAAAGAAATAATCTGATAATGAAAAAAAAGTGCTATTCAGTGATTCAGAGACAGTAAACAATAGAACTGAAGGCATTAGATTCTGGCACAGTTGTTTTGGATACACAAAAGGGAGGAATTCCTGGAGATAAATTGGGATGCATCTGATTTCCTGTCTTCAGCCAAGCTGTATCTTTAAATGAACTTAAATTTTCCTTTATGTAAAGTAGAATTACTTGGTTTTATTTCTATCCCAGCCTCCCCAGGATTGCTATGGAGACAAATGTTAATTTAACTCCTATTTTATTATGAAACTCTAGCTTGTATTTATGAATCAAATGAAATATTGGTAGATCATTTGAAAGTTGTGCTTTTAATGACCATCTTTATGGTGTTTACTCATAGGTAAATATTTCAAAGTACTCATAGTGCACTTTGAAAACCTAAGTATCTGAAGGGGAGAAATATGTAATTCTGAATCAGACCAGAAATTTTGTATACCAGATCATATACCCAGTGTTCCATATCTAGCACTGGCCAGTAATGATTTTCTAGTGAAGGACAGAAAATCATTGCAAACATGGAGTTAATTAAGGCCTCAACCCAGCTGTAGCTAAACCACTCTGAAGCTAGCAATGTTCTTAATATTTTGAAGCTTCTAGGGCTATTTCTTCAGTAGAATTATTCAGTCATATATTGAACCCATGTAAATACCATAAATCCACGAAGTTTTGTGCAAGAAATTACACAATTTGAACTTGGCATATGGTGTTTTCACTTCGTGTCCTCCAGTTCTTACGGGGAAAAAAAAAATCAGTAACAAGTTGTTCTCTACTCACCCTACTTACGGCATGATTCTATAGAACAGAAGATATTTCATACCTTTAATCATTATTCTTATCCTTCTCAATACCCTGACCAATTCCATTGTATTTCTTTAGGAGTGATGCAGGATAGAACTTCATTCAAAGTAAAGTATTTGATCCCCTTAGACTTGAAAAAAATGGCTACATGCTATGCAACTTGCATATTGTATTTCAAACTAATTTTGAACTGCCTTCTTGTATTTCTACATTTTACCTGTAATTTAAAATTATTTATTTTGTCCTTGTTCAGATCAGCTTCTTATTTTTTAAAGATACCAGAAAACATTTCATTTTCCTGAGCTGTGCCACTATGTTGTAGTAGTCAAGAAATATATGATTGAAGGCTGAGTTCTAAGATACTGTACGTGAGTCTGATGACATATCTGACAGGCAAGAAAAACCAGTCTGCATGACCACTTCTACATCATTCTCATTAAACGACCTCCAGAGCAGCAATAATCACACCACATCACAGATTTCTTACAGCTCCTTTTCCCTTCCTGTCTGAGGAAGGACTTTCTCAAAATGTTTGGTACTAAGTTAACTTGCCAGGCATTTTCTAGCATGCAGAGCCCTCGACAGCCTACAGAACATGCTGTCAGTGTGCATGAGTTTATGTTTACCAGCAGTCGAACAGTTGTGATTTCTGTTCATAGGCTTGGAGCCACTGCTGTCATCCTGTCCCTGTAGCCTCTTGCTACAAATTTCTTTCATTTCTTGGTTGCTGTTAGGGAAATGTAGAGATGTAAATTAAAGCATGATGAGCATTGTGACAGCAAGAAATATTTCTGTACTGGTCACAAAAATTGAGTTACTAGTTAAACAGATAATGGGTGTTCAGTGTAAGGGAATATGGCTGCTCAAAACACTTAAATTAGAGAGGTAGTGTGATAATATTGTCCTAATGTGGAGATTATATTTATGAATACAAAGCAAAATCAAAGATGAGAACATCAGAAGTAGTACTAGAGTTAAGACGCTTGGTTAGGCCTTCTCCAGAAAACCTCAATCAGATTTCTCCAAAAGCCAGGCTAGGGAATCTGTTCCTCAAAACTGGAATATGATGAAAGTGTTATGCTGTCATGCAGAATTACTCTTCTCATGACACTAGCCCACTGCACACAATTACATTTGATGGTGTAGCATAAAGATAGTTGTTATTTCCCATTTTTCTGTAAGCATTGCCTCTGTGCATGAATTTACGCAAGTTTAACAAACAACATTAATCGGAATTTACGCGTGCAACAATGTTATTAAAAATAAATGTGAAATAGATTACTTATGTCTTCCCATATGCCTAAAGCATTTTTTTTAGTATTTATTCCTGTTATCATTCCAAACTATTTTACAGTAGCTACTTTAAAATTCATGGGATATACTTTTAAATAATTGATAACTAAATATATTGCAGGGCTCAAGCATCTAATTCTGTTTTGCAGCTCAGATTTTCTCGATTGGTAAATGCAATGTAAATTCCTAAACTTCTGAATGTCTAGGGAATTGAGTCAACCTATAATATAACTGACAGAAGAAAGTCCATGAGGTATCAAATATGACACTGAAGAATGCAATGTTAATGTGTCAGTCAACTGACAAAGAAACAGTATTAACAGTAGAATATTGTGGTGGGTTGAACTTGGCTGGTCACCAGGTGCCCACCAAGCCACTCTATCACTCCCCTCCTCAGCAAGACAGGAGAAAGAAATAAAGGGATAAAAACTTGTAGGTCAAGATAAGGCAGTTTACTTAAGCAAAAGTGAAAGGTTGTATGCACAAGAAGAGAAAAAAAGCCAAATACTTTTTTCTCTATGTCTGATCAACAGGTGATGTCCAGACACTTCCCGGAAGTAGGACTTCAGCGCATGTACCTGTTGTAAATAATGAGTACAACCTCTTCTTCTTCCTTCCTTATAGCTTTTGTTGCTGAGCCAAAATCATATGGTATGGACTATCCCTTTGGTCAGTTTGGGTCAGCTGTCCTGGCTAGGCCCCCTCCCAAGACCTTGCCCACCCTCAGCCTTCTGGGAGGTGGTGGGGCAGAATGTTGGAGAGACAACACTGATGTTGTGCCAGCACTGTTCAGCAGTAGCCAAAATTCTGCTGCGCTATCAACTCCTTTTTAGCTATTGATATAAAGCACAGAACTGTAAGGGGTGGTGTGGGGAAAAATAACTCCATCTCAGCTAGACCCAACACAAATGTGTATGCCTCAACCAGAGCACTTTTTATTTAGGAGTATTCTATTTTTAAATATTATGCTAAAAGGGGGGAGCTAATGTTATAGAACAGAAAGCGTGAAATAGCAGATTTTTGTTTTCACCTGTTGTGTGTATGGTGAATACAAGAGAATAACACTGTGGAGATTTTTTTAATTCAAATTATAGGTATTAGCTGTGGTATTGAAAAATAGATGTGCCTTTTGTTTTACAGAGCAAGGTGAATTAGTCTTACTGTCTCAGTATCTCAGTTTTATGTCTTTAGCAGTATGAATATGGTAAAATGTAAATCCTGTAGAGTGTAGCTTCCACCTAGAGATTAACTTGTGTAATGAGCAGCTAAGCTACACTGGAGGGGAATTGGCAAGTAATTCATTAAGGTGCAGAAAGAGCCCATAAACGCTGCTACGGTGAGCATTGCCTATTTGCCAGATAACCCCATGGTACAGTCAGCTTCCCAGACAGCAAAGCAGCAATACACTGTCTGCCTTCCCATGTCCCTGAACTACTCCAGAACTGTTCCTGTCGTAAGTCCCTGTGGTACATCTGCTATGAACAGCTTAGATTGGAAGAAACATCTGGTCCAATGACTCTTAGCCATAGGAAGAAAATCGTGGCCATAGGAAGACCTAAAACTATAGTTCAGTGTTTAAAAAGATTTGGTTACTTCTGTCCTAGCACAAGAGAGATACTGAGCTGTTTACAGAAGGACATAATAATTTGAATTTTACTTGAATTTTCTGCTCTGGGGATATGCTCCTTTTATCCCAGTACCACAGAGGAATATTCCATATCTCCTTTCACCCTGTGCATCACTATTTCCATTGATTTGTGTTGGAGCGCTACAATTTTTCTCACATAAACAGTATTTCTCCTGTTTGGAAATTGTTCTGTTAGTAAAATTCTGAAGTTCAGTAAGTGAATACAATAGAATATGTGGAGGAAAGAATTCCTACAGCAGTCCTGCATTGACCTGTTTCTTGTGTACACATGACAATATGTTCAAGGAAATTCTCTGACGTTTAAGCTTTTGATTTTTAATATTCCCCCACCAAAGAAATGTTCTTAATTACAAAGCAACATCATACTTTTCCTCAATTATGAGAGGAGGGCATGAGGAAACATCTACAAAAGGCACATTTTCCCCAGTGGCGAATAAATTAGTTCCAGGTTCCTTCTTAAGATTTCGCTGCAAGGAATGAGAACACTAAGAGCAGTCTTTCTCTGTTATTGATAACTTTTACCTGCCTCTACGTGTAATTCTTTCGTTGTTATTTTTCCAAACCTAGCAAATAAGCTATTTCCTTGTCTCTTTCGTTCACTTTTTGTCTCTGATGTCTTTACGAGAAAAAATAGATGATCCAAGAGCAAAGCAGATGAAATAAAAAGGCAGGAAAAGTAATTTCTGTGAGTTTTTTTATCCTTTCCTCTCCCCCCCACAATTTCCTACTCCTGTCCCTTTTTCTTTTTGCACACCGTTCTTACCAGTTCTTCTCTGGAGCATTGCCACAGGTTTCTGAGATGATCACAGTCAAAATGTCTGTGCTGAGTGTGATTGTCTTTCTTCCTGTTCTGTGACATTTCTTTTATGCTAAAGGAAAATAACATTTTTCAGTTCTCTGAATTGTTGACTTTCCTCTGTATTTCCATTGTAGTCCTTCCCTGACTCCATTTTTTAAAGATGCTTGCAGTGATTTTCTTGAGTTAGTGAATAATATCTCAACACTTAGTGACAGTGTTCTGGGGATCACTGTGTATCAATCTCAGGCTTTTCAAAATACAATTTGGAATCTTAGTTAATAATCCTCCACCCAAGATTCCAAAAACTTTATATACTGGAGTAAGTAAACAGAAATCCATTCAGTGAGTTGTTAAGAAGATACTTAGAAGGCACCTCTCTAAAAATGACACCTGTGCTAACTTAGCTGAAAGAGCACCCATATAAAGGAGGTAATAGTAGCCTTTTAGATTAATCCAGCTGTAAACTTCTCTGGAAGAATTGTAGTATCACATTTTCCATGTAATGAGATCACCAGGCTTCAGTCTTGTCTGGACTGTATCTGTAACATCCAGATTTTGTTTGCAGACCCCAATCTGAATGACCACTAAATAATTGGTTTCATGAGTAATTTGACCAATTGTTATTTCTGCGACTCCCTAAGACACTGAGGAAAAGCAGGCAAGAAAAGACGTTTGTATCCTTAACATCTGTGGTGCTAGTGTTTAGATAGGGCATGTTCAGAAAACCACTCCAGAGGTACTTCCCACACTCCCATATCCTATTGCAAATGACCCATACTTTGAACTTGTCATGTTTAGTTGATTGTAGCCATTTCTAAACCATAGTTTATCCAAAGAGGTGATAGTTTTCCAGTGTTGGAAAGAATCACTGTGTCTTGGTGTGAAAAGTCTGACAGCATTACTTATTTCTCTAGTGTACTTGTATTTTATGACTTTGAAGACAGGCTGTTAATTCTCCAGTTGCTCTAGATGCTACCATTTTTAACAAGCATTCCAATTAAGCCGATATTGGGTCAGTAAAAACCACCTATTTCTTTCTTAACATACTCCTGTAGCCTAAGGAATGATACTACAGGATAAACCAGGTTGTGGAACTGTGTTGTGGCAGCTACTCTTCATCACAGATGTGCACTTTTATTTATGTCTGACAGGAAATGGCATGGGGAAAATTATTGTTAATTATCTGACAATATTTTTCTGCCCAATTCTGTTCTTTGAGAATTTGCTGGTTTACTCATACGTTTTGCAGATTTATGAGTCAGAGCACTTTTTGACTGTATTTTCCCAAGTTATTCATGTTATATTCTGAAGAATATAGGACATCAAAGTAGCAGTGTGTTTCATTTTAAGAGAATGAGTAGATAAGCTACTGTCATTAAACACATGCAATGCTGTATTCTTAGACAGAAGCTCATGTGAAATTTCTGTGTGTAATTTTGCTACATGTGTTTCTACCTCAAGAGGCAATCCATGGATTATTGTCAAAAGAATTCTTTCTGCTTTATATACAATTGTCCCACAGGCTTTCCCTCTCCTAGGATCTTCTGTGAAAAATGGCTTTGCCTCTTGGAGATAGTCTGCTGCAGCCAGAAAGGGATACTAAAAAAAAAAAAAAAAAAAAAATTTGCTTGCCATTTTTTCCCCAACCCAGAGCTTGTTCCCCTGCTTAATGGCCTATTCTCACTTGCATATTATATCCCTCCTTTTCACTGGCTGACATTTTTCTCTCTGACTTAAGAAATTTTTTAGCTACAACTGAGTCTAAATTTCACCTCCAAGTTTGCAAAAGGCCTTCTGAGGGAAATGGTCCAGTTTTTAATGTTTGTTTCTGATACATATGTGTGGATAATATATTATCTGTAATATATTTTTGCCACTGATCACTTTCCTGCTGTTGTTTTTCACCTTTCTTATAACCTTTAATTTATCTAAGTGCTTGGGTACTGTGCCAGATGATTTCCAGGAATACATTTCTGTCAAGATATATTAGTGAATCTTATACAAAAACCATTGTATAAGAACATATATTATGAAACTGTGGACAAAATGTATCAGACTTCAATAGGAAATAGACACGAAAAAATCAGTCCTGCGTGACAGGCAAAATGTTGAAGAAAAAGTGACTAACAACACTTCCTAATCAAACCAGTGTTTAGGATATAAAATTTATGGTCTTTTAATATAGTATACTTATTTCAGTATGCAGAGATCATAAATGCCTTATGAGTACCAGGTGAAATTTTACCTGGTATTGTTACAACTTCAGAGTTTAAATAACAGCGGAAGTGTTTGCTAAGAAGGTCTTACTTGGATGACTTGGAGCATTCTGTATGCATAATGAAAGCTTAGCATAAAACTTGTATGCTTTCAAATTATCTGGTATGCCTAGATGTTCCAATATATTGTCATGTTCATGTAACAGGCTTCATTTTTAAAGATGGGTCCTTTTTTTAGACCTGAAATAGAATACAGTTTCCAAATAAAAAGTTTTAGCACGACTTTTACCTCACTCACGTGAATAATCACACCAACAAATATGAATCCCTTGACTGAAACTGCTTTGGGCTCCAAAGTATTTCTTTCTGGATGGATGCTTTACTATAATTAATCATATAATGTTTCCTGAATGCAAGCTTTATAAAAGTTATCCTGTTTCCTTGCATATTATAGGGAGCATTTTTCCCTTCCATTTAGAATAAGGTTTTAACATGTTTTCATTTGGAAATTGAACCTGAAGCATGCATTTCATGGAGAAGAAGCACTTTGTTTCATTGCTATTCTTAGTGTTCTTTTTTTGTCGTTTTTAGCACAATGTCCAGCGAATGAAATTCGAACAGAATCATCAGGAGTGATCCTCAGCCCAGGTTATCCAGGCACTTATCCCAACTCTCAGACATGTTCTTGGACTATTAAGGTTGAGCCAGGATATAACATCTCCATTTTTGTAGAAATGTTTCAAAGTGAAAAGCAATTTGATGAGCTGGAGGTATTTGACGGTAAGAGAGATTTAAATTCTATCTGATTACACAAGAACAAAAATATTGGGTCTAGTGGGCCTTGATTTCCAGTTGGTTTCATAATGCAGTGATATATCTGAAACTTAAACAATAATTCTGAATTCTATTACTTTTGCCTTAAATCTCAATCTGTTAGCAAATTAAAGTTTTTATAGATGTATTCAAGAAAGAGAAGATTTTTAATTTTCTTAGGTGTTGTTACAGACGGAGCAGTAACAGCTGCAGCTTCCTGAGCAAAGTCACAGAGTTTTCTGTTTCATTGGAAATGTATGGAAATGTATGTGTCTGAAAGGAGAAGTTAACATGCTGTTCTGCAATAGTTCATTTCTGATGAGAAAGTATTTTGGGGTTATAATTCCATTTGTTCAAATTAATAAAATTATTTGAGTCTAAATACCGAAATTTGAGTTCAAATATCCTGTCTGCTTTCTCCATGGCATAGCAGACCAGTGCTGTTCACTGTTTGAATATGCCACTGTTGGAGTGTTCAACCACCTGATTTGGGACAGAGAGCAGTGAAATGACCAAAATTCATTTTCTAGTGTTGTTAATATTATCACCTCTCAAAGGTCCATACTTAATTCTTATTTTCAACTGCATTCTGAACTTATTATGACTTATGTTCTCATTGATTGATAAGGATAACTAGTCTCTGATTCTTCTTAAATATATTTCTATTCATTTAGACACCATTATCGTATCGCCTTCCTTAACCAAGAATATATGATAACTGTGATAGAAACGATGAATATTCACTATGGGAGTTTCACAGCATGAAAAATATTAAAAGGTCATATCTAAGTATTTTTCTGTATTTTTAGTATGCTCTAAGTATTTTTCTGAAGGATTAGGTTTTTAATGTCTAAAATTACTCTTTTTTTTTTTTTCATTTTTTGGCAAAAATATAAAAAAACCCCACAATATTTTTAATGTTTTTAAAAATGCCACTTTATTAGCATTTTTTTTCATAACATGTATGCTGGTCCATGTCAGGTTAGTGCAGAAAATAGTCTGCAAAAAATCTGGTAAGGCTGGCTTTTCTTCCATTCTATTTGTATCAAAGACAATGTGTAGCATGACTAGAACTTTTCTAGTGGTCTGATCACTTTGTTTTCTTTTGAAGAATTCTGTTGAAATGGCATAGTTTTCCTCATATATATTTCTGTTTTCTTCCTATGAATTTAAATGTAATGAAGCCAGATTATAAATAATAGATCCGAGAGGAGAATTATCGTAGTTCCTACATTTTTAGGCATTTTAATTCTGTGGCATGAAATAATATTCTTACAAATTCATCTCTAGAGCAGCTCTGCAGAAGTAATTTTTTCTACCACCTACCAGCAACCTTAAGTGAAAAAGATAATGGCATATTTATAACCTCTCAAATACAGTGCCATGGAGAGACTCCTAGCTCTCAACAAGTTGATGCTCAGATATGGCACATTGCAGTGCCTTGCAGAGATGCTTGCTTGGGTCCCTGTGGCCGCATTAGCAATGTGCTTTCCTAGACTAATTATTTGTACATCTCAGCATGATGAGTTTTTTGGGGCAGAAGGCAATGCTGATGTGGCTATACTGTTTCCAGTCATGGCTATAACTCAGACTCCAATGTTCCTGCATTTTGCAACAAATACATGTGATACTGCGGGGCCTTGTGTGGTCCAAAAATGTGAGCTTTATCTAGGTTAGTAGAACTGCACTGATCTGTCTATAACAGGTAAAGATACATCATCAAACATTATGCAGAAACTGTGTAAAGATTTACAAGACAGATTTTAGAGAATTAGTGTCTGCTAAGGCACATGCCTCTGTGAGGCACATTGCTTTGTAAGGCAGCTTTGGAATGCAGAGCACAGCAGGGACTACACCTACCTGACTGCACTGTAGATGATGGTGCTTCAGCAGCTGATGATGATCAGGGTAGGCATCCAGTCAGAGAGGTCACCCTGGTCACTGGGAGCAACAAGCCCATTAGCCATTCCCACTTACCAATCCTGCCCTTAGAAAATCCTATCTGGATTCTAAACCAGAGAAGCCATAACTGTTATATGAACATAATTATTAAAGTATTTTGAGCTTGAAAACACTGCATTCAGGCTATATACACTGAATAGCATTCATTTAATACAGAGAATATTATTTTTTTTTCCCTAAAATAAACCAAAACCAATCTATAATTGAAAATAGAAGGAAATGTCAACTTTTACCTAATATTCAAGAAAACATCATATGACAGACACCATGCCAGAAGTTGTGTATTAATTTCCTTATACAGACAAACTGTGAAATAATAATTAAATAAATGTCAGATTAAAAAACAACTGAGTCATACTGCTGATGTTCCTGAACACCATCTGAAGAGCTGCCTGCTGAGTAAAGTACAGAAACTGAAACTTGGGTCCAGGAAAAACAAAGCAAACTAAAACACATTGAATCAATCCTCTGATCTCCCAATGACTAAAAGATGCGGCATGGCATATGGTGCTGCAAACGAATTTCATGATCACTAATAAGGGTTCTCACCTTGTTGTAGGTAGCTGGTCTTTATTTGTAAAAGTACTTTTTTTAGTCCCATAATATGAGAATTTTGAAAGAACATCTACATTCCAAATTGCAACAAGTATATTAAACAGATTTACAAAAGCCAAAGTGAAGCACAGAGTAACTGAGTCAGATGTCTAAATCATTTTTTCAAGCAAAAATAGGAATTGACCTTAGCATTCCTTATCATTTATCCTACACTGTAATAATCAAACACTAACTCTGTAATAGGATAAACAAATAAGTCACTGAGGCATTTTGATTGAGGGCATGCTGAGCAACCTATGCCTAAAGCAATGCTTATTTGTTATTTTGTATATGCATTTATTATTTAGAATTTCTTTAGTAACTACTTAGTTGTAGAGTTGTCATTAGGGTGAGTGAAATACAGTTCCCAAGAACTGGGAGGTAATCTTAATGTTTATGGCTTTTTGTGGCTTCTATAGCATCCCTTTTGTACCTGAAATGTCCCAGTCAGAAAATACACTTTTTTAAAAATTGAACTAGATGGGGGTGACAATTGTATTCAATTTTTAGGTGAATTTATAATAATATATAATATTTTGATATAATTTTTTGTATAATTAGTCCCAAAGTCATTATCTGTGGCTCTAGGATTTTATTGAGGTAAAATAGTGGTTTGCTGCCAGGACACATTTTTTAAGCATCCTGTATTAAGTGTATAATATAAGTATATATAAGTGCATAATATAAATGTATATCTTTTACACAAAAATGAAACTATAAGAAACATACAAATTAACAGAACAGAGTCCTAAAGAAGCATGTAAATTCATAGCATTTGTATATATGTGCATCCCACAGTGAAACTGAAACTTTGATGGTCTTACGTGTGACGGAGCTTCTTTTAGCAACTGTATTCATTATGTAATATGGTTATGTTTAAATTATGCAAGATTTACAATATCAAAGAATGTATACCTTTGCTACCACTCACTAGTTGGAAAAGAGCTTAAATAAATAATAGATAGAAAAGGGCAAAGAGCAGAAACACAGCCTCTTTCAATGTAGTTGTGTCAAACAGAAATGAACATTTTTTTCTTTAAATCCAGTACATTTTTCAGTGTTTATGGAAAAATCACTAATTGCATTATATTTCCATTTTGTATGTATCTAGATTTTTATTTTTCCCTCTAGTGAAAGCCTAGAACCAGATGGACAATTTAAATAGAGATCTGTTAATTATTTCCCTAACAATGATGTGTGAGGCTATTTCCTATTCTACCATGTTCACGTTCACAGCTGAGTTAAAATATGGAAAGAATTACTTAAACTCATAGTAATTTAAAACTTCAATAGTTTCTTTATTCATTTCTGAAGGTTCTTCTGGGCAAAGCCCTTTACTGGTTGCTTTAAGTGGAAATCATACTGGGCAACTGAACTTCACAAGCAAAATGAATCAGCTTTACCTCCGCTGGTCAACTGATCATGCAACCAGCAAGAAAGGATTCAAGATTCGTTACTCAGGTAACTATTCAGGCTTTCTGTTAAATTATGCTTTGTGGTTATACTGTTATTCAGCTAGATTTAAAGCCATGACAACTATTCAGCATCAAATAGAACTTGCAGTATAATGTCTCTGAATGTTTCTCTGAAAATATATATATATAAAATATATATTTTTGTAGATATTTATGTTTATATTTATATTTATATTTTTCTATTATATTTTTATATTTCTCTGAATATAATGTTTCTCTGAAGATAATTTATTATAATGTACATTTCAAGCATGTGTAATCATTCTGTTGTAATTTTAAGGTAAGCACAGGGTTTGATGTCTCAATTTTTTCCCAGTGTGCTGGAGATCTCCAGATTAATACTTCTCCAATTAATACTTCTCTCAACACCTGTTCTCTTGTCTTACCAGACCTGGAGAGAGCCCTTTGAAATGCAGTGGTAGGGATAACCCTTAGTTTTACACAGAAGTACTCAGAAGTGAGCATTTTTGATCCTGAAATGTTGTGCAGTATTTCAGCTGCAATTCAGTACACAATTATTAGTTTTACAATTTCCTAGAGTTGCAGTTTACAACTCTCATTACTATGTTTTTCTTAATGTACCAATAAATGGAAAACCGAGGGGAAAAAAGCCCCTAATTTCTTCAACAGGCTGCATGTGAATCTGGTGTTGTGGTAAAATAAAACTATTTAAGTAGTCTCTCTAAATAGTGCCAAAAATATTTCCCCTATTAATAATAAAAATCAGGAAGAAACATAATTGCAGTACTGGGTTATATGGTATGTGTAGACATATTGACCCTTAATCAGTTTGGAGCTTGTTTATGGTGTTTCCACACATACATCCACAGACACATTGCTACTAAAAGGCTTGGCTTAGGGATCATTTACATGATGTAAATAGTGTGTGTGAGAGCGAAAGGTGATAATTGCTGTCGTTAACATTTGCTTTTTCTGTTTGGACTTGATTAGCAATGTAAAGATTGTGTGTGTTAATTTTGGTGGCTAATAATTGTCAATATAAATTAAGTAGAGAAAGGAATACTAAGAATGGTTTAGCAGAACGTTTCATCAAGCACCAGATATCTCCCATTTAATCATGATAAATGCTCTTTAGGGAGACAGTTTTTGGGAAGCTCACTCTTTTTCTGTGCCATCCATGCACTGCCTGTCTAACATCTGGAAAGCTTCTTTTGTTACTGAAACATAGATCAGGGCTCAGCTCACAGCATAATAATCATTGCTTGAGGGAGTTAAGAACTAAGCAGAAACTGTGAGCAGTCAGGAAAAAATCAGTCAGTAAAAGCATTATCTTCACCTGCACCTTTGGAATATTACTACAGACAAACTGAAGCTGAGGGATGGGAAAAGGAAAGTTGTTTTCAAGCATATTGGAGATTAATTTATTTTTTCATAGTGAAAAAGCAATTGCAGGACTTTTAATAGATGGATTGAGAGCATGCAAGAGGGAACAAAGAGAACCTGTCACATCATAGCCCGCAAATATGTGGCAGTGAAGGGAGTGGGCTTACAGTCATTAATTCAAAGTAAGGCAGCAATTTCAGGGTTACATGAATAGACTTAATGCAAAGAATTTGTTTTGTAAGTATAAAATTAAGGGGACTGATTTTTGAGGAATGGGAAATTATTTTGTACCTTTGCATGTACACAAAACATGTTTTGCAGTAGTGAAGAAGTGGTCTGTCTAATCACTAGGCTCAATTCATCAATTGTTATGGCACTAGCTGTGACTAAAAATAAAATTGGGGGACTGGAGACAGATATGCAATCCTTGTGGCTGTGTTTTAGGAACAAAGAACAGTTTAGCTTTTTCCGCTTCACTAACACTCAGTGCCTGCATTTTTCTCTAAACTTCTGTACATTTTACATGAGATTCAATGGAAATAATCAGCATGAAAGAAGAGTAACAGTGAGCGGCAGCATAAACAATTGGATTTGAATCCTAATGAGGGAGAGCAACATCATGAAAGTAGGAAAAATACAAGATCCCAAAAAGGCTATTGATACTGTGGCAGCTGTGACTGAGCCAGCAGGCTTCCTCATGATGAAGACCCTATTGAAATGAATTAGTGCCCTCCCATAACCCTTCCCTTCTTCTTCAGCTATGCGTGTGCACAAAATTTTGTAAATTGTGAGTTTGTCGCAGCTAGATTTCATTTGTAGATATGAATTTTATTCACTGTTAAAAAGTGCTAGAAGCTTGCATGGGACTGCCTAATATTTTCTTTAGCATACAATCTTAATTGTGTAAGCTGTCTGTTAAATATTATTAGTATGTTTACTATCATGTGCTAAATCTCAGTAGGAAGAAGCTGTAGCATTATAGCAGATGGGTATTCTTTTAAGGGCTTTCACATATTATAGAAGCACTAGCATAGATTTTAGTTTAAATTATACATTTCCTAAATATAGTTTACATTATACATTAAACATCTATATATTAAATGATCTCTTTCTTAATCTATGGAGTATCTGCATAGCATTCCTCAGTAATTTATGACCCTGAATGCACATTCCTACCCAAGCGAGCTGGGGTAAAAGCATAACTAAGAAGAGGCAGATGATTTTTTTTTTTTTTAGTTATTGGTGCACTCTGATTTTGATTGGTAAAAAATTAAATTAATTTCCCCAAGTCAAGTCTGTTTTGCCCATGACATTAACAGCTCAGTGATCTCTCCCTGTCCCTATCTCAGCCCATAAGCCTTCTGTTATATTTTCTCTCCCCTGTCTGGCTGAGAAAGGAGGTGATTCAGTGGGTTTGGTGTACATCAGCATTCAGCCAGGGTCAACCCAGAACACCTTTGTTATGCTCTTTCAGCCTCATATGTTATTGCAAGAAGCTTAATTCTTCACCATTCATTTCACGTAATTTTTAAGCTTTGGACATGTTAAACTAATATTCCTACTCTATTTCAGTTTAAAATAAAATAATATTGTTTGGTTTGTCTTTACATTTTCCAGTAGATGGTTACAAGTGACAAGGGAACTGTGTGAAGAAGTTCATAAGACTGTATAATTGTTTCTTCTCTGATTTGTAAACTCTTAGGTTGTGATTCGCTGTAGTAACTTCAGCAGGAAGGTCACAGTGGAGGTTTATACAGTACTGTGAATCAAGAAAAATATGCAATATGATTTATAAATGTTGAACCACCAGTAAGAACAGTTGTCATATAAGTAGCAGGTTATTTAGTCAGATATTTAGTTTTTGAAGGGGGAGACATTCACAATTATATCACGAAAGAGGGAATAGGCCTTTGCAAATTATCTTATTCTTTTCATATTGTTTATTTGTTAGATTTAAAATAAAATGCAAAAGAAAAAGAATGACAGCCTGATCCTTTTTTTGTTGCTGGGTTGACTAATCTCCATTTTGATCCTGCACATTATAGAGTGAAAATTAACATATGGAATAGGTGGTCCATTAATTAAGTAAATAGTTTAGTAACCAGAAAAGGCATATTTAGTTTTCTTGTGTGACCACACCTAATTACTTAAGCCAGTGTCCAATTTCTTATCTGTAAAGTGAGTATGACAGTAACCCTCTATCACGTTAGATATTTAAAGAATAGCAGCACAAAGACATAAGATTCCCCAGTAATATGATGATGACAATTAAGTATCCAAAAGGGAAAGTTATAAGATATCAGTATACTAAGCTGTGACTTTTTATCTCTCAACATAAAATGTAGGATGCAAGCTAAACTAAGCAGTGTGGGATTTGAAGGAAAGTTTTTTGTTTATTTATAATTTCAAGCATAGTACTGTTTCTTTGAATACTTAAAATATCTTCTTTGTTTTAGTTTTTTGACTACTGATCAAAAATACTGCTGGGAAATCAAGTCCTTTGCTAAAATAAGTTCTTTGATAAAATGTCATATTATTCACTGTAGAGACTGAGTTCCACAAAATCATTGGGGGGGGGGTGGTGTTGGACATTGAGTTTAAAATAATTTTAATTTTTAATTGGGAGTCATTCAATTGAATTTCCCTGAGACAGAGTGTCTCAAACAGCAACCCCCCCCCAGCATAAATGTTTAAATGTTCCAGCTGTTAAGAGAATATGCTTTGTTAAAGGAAGAGTGTGGTCCTGCAAATGCACGATCAGTGTTTACCTGTGTCACTGTCCACACATCCATTGTCTAGTGATATGTGATTTAGCTGGCAGCTATTATCCTGTTGGTATTCAGTTGCAAATTACAAATGCTCTGATGTTAAGTGAGCTGAATGTTTTGATTATAAGTGAGCTGAAAATGTTCAGTATGTTGCCTTGCAAAATACACTGTTATCTAAGAGGTCTTGAAAGAATGTCGGTGATAATTCATTTGGAAAAGTAAATTAAATCTGTAACTGTAAAGTTACTTTGGTCACAGAACGGTCATAGAAGTTTGTCACATTTTGTGGTAAATCACTGTCATTCCTAGATGAGAGCACTTCTGTGTCATTACACCTACTTCAGCTAAGCCTCATGAGATTCCAGGACAGATTCCCTTCTCAGAAACTGGAGGGGAGAAAACCAGCATTTTATCACAGTGGTCCTTGACACAAGGCTGCAGTATTTTATGAGTTCACTGTATGGATTTCTGCTTAAGCTCAAAATTTTCACTCAGCTAACAAAGGCTGTAGTTTTTAGTCTGACATTCTTCAAACATTTGCTTATACTTCAGGTCTTCAGACATTTATTCATTGCTTTGTGTGTGGTTCTTCTATCACTATGTCAGTTCCTGATCCTAGAAGTTGTGTGTGCTTCATCCTGGGCTCTGAAGGGAGTTCAGTTTAAAGAACAGATTAAAAATTGCAAAAAGATACAGATTAAGAAGGGAATTATATGTAGACATCAATGTTCATTTACTGTATCAAGTGCACTTTTCAGAGTTGTAAAATAAAAATCCATCTTCAGAATTTTTTGATAATTTGCTTAAAATGCTTTTCTTCTTTTCATGCTATCTATAGCTTAGACATAATACATTGTTTTGAGAATCAGTCTTTTCTGTATATATTATGCTGCCTTGGTGGTACAAAATACTATAGTTTTAGTAGGATTTATACATGAATGAGGACTACAGGCACTGTTTGTCTCTAACCTTGTTGCTGGCTTCTGACTTACTACCAGCCTACTGCCGCTACTTTAAAGTGTCATTAATAAGCATCTCTGTGAGAGTGGAAGGTGGATCTGATCTATGTCAAATAACTGTTTTAAGCATAAGTTATCTAAATAGATATGATTTACGTCACAAAATGCAAGTTATGGGCTTCAGAGACACTACTAACAGTCATGAAACCGTAAAGTTTGGTACTCTAAAGTTTGGGAGCACAGCTCTTTTCTGATAAGTGGGATCTTTTCTGTACTGCTACCTGATGAACTATTGGTTATACTTCCATAAATCCATTTCACTTCTTACAGTCTCATTCCCCATACCTTTTGTGTCCCAAACCTTATACTCATTCTGGTCAAAATACCTGTCAAGACAGTCTAGTTGTGCTCCCCATCCTTTCTTTCTGATCTCCGCCCTTTTTCCACCTCTCCCTACAAATCACAGTCTACTTTTAGTGGTAGAAAACACAAGATTTTTCTTGATCCAGCTTTTATCTACCTTTTTTCCCATCTTAATTTCCCTTGCTTCCTCTTTACAATGTCTCCCCTAATTTATCCTGCTCCTTCCTTTCGTCTGTCCCTGATCTTTCTTTGTCTCCCACTAGTCAATTTCATTTGATTTTTTAAATTTTTCTTTCCAGTTTCTTTCCCTGAATCACGTTTTACTCTGAACACAGTCTCAGTCTCTGACACAAAAATCCTTTTGGTGCCACTTCTAATAGCTAACCAAGTCCTTCTCTTTCTCTCCTTTTCATCACTTACTCCTAGCCTCCAATCCCTCCCTTCCTATTTCTCATCTCTGCACAATCTGTTGTGGCTATTCTTCCCCATGGCTCTTTAATCAGCACCTTCATGTCAAATATTCTTTCTCTTCTTTCTCCAGTTATAACCTCCTTACCCTGTCAAACTCATCTCATAATTTTATATTCCCACCTGAACATCTGTCTTTAACTTTCACAATGGCAGATGACCACAAAGCTTTACCAAGACATCTTGGTTCCCAGGTCTCCTCTACTTCCTGCAGGTCCATGCAGCTGCTGCCGCTCACTCACCTTGGGTTGTCAGGAAAAGTAAGCATTAGAAAGAATAGGTTGAAAGCAGCAAATATACAGGAATCATCAAGGTATCTGGGAAAGGAGGATACAGTTTTCTGTAGAAGATCTGAAACAAAAAACTTTAGGAATTATTTTCAAAGGGATGTTTAAGTAAATTGTGAGTGATACTACTGTTTTGTCTTCCTCTGTGTTGTCTTCTACCAGTTTTTTAGTTCAAAAGATTTTTTTTGCTTGACTTTTTTCTGAACTCCATTTGATTCACTGGGGAGCTTAAACCATGCTTTTGGGCAGGCATTGTTAATTGTTACACCATAAGTAACAATTATGAATGATAGATTTCCCCTGCGGCTCCCGAGGAAATTTTCAGTATTTTGACATAATTCTGTGTAATTCAGCAGCCTGAATGTCATGCCATTTTAAAGCTGCTCTCTGGATGTTCATATGTACTTATTGTTGTGATTAACCACAGCTAAAACATAGCAATAAATACCCTGGCAATCAGAACACAAAGTTCAACACGTTATGCTAAAAATCTTGTTATGGGCAAAAAAACCTTATGCTTTTATGTCTAGCCAAGAATTTAATGTTAGGATAACTGAACGTTAGCAGTTTAGTAAAATAATTACTAGTCCATATTAAATGGTTACAGGAGAAGATAAAAGAAAGAATAAATGAAAGCTACTATACAGGAAGACAGTACGGTTAGAATTGCTGTGGAGTGTTACTGGGCTACAGACAAATATTTTCTGTCCAGAATTGCAGTACTAATGTAAGAAATTTGGAGTTTTGTCTGAATTGCATATTTTATTTATGACTCACCTGCTATTCTTAAGATCTAGGATATTTAAAATTAAATAATGCTTAAGAGGTTAATCAACTGGAGCTGATTTTAGAGGTCTTAACTTGCTTGTTTTGCAATAAAAATAATATTTATTCTTCAATATATTGAAAGGAAAATTAAAGCCATGTTTATTGTGTTTCTTTAAATGTCAGACCCCCTTTTAAATTTAAAGAGTAATTTGATAATTAATGTAATTTAATTAGGTGTGCCAGTGAGTATCACCATACTTATAAAGGACACAGAACATGGCCCCAGACAATTGTTTTACTGGACCATCTTGGATTATTAATTTTCATTCTGGTTTTAATTTTTTCCTCCATGATTTAGTTTGGGTTTTTTTAAAATAATCCCCTAGTGAAACAATGTATAGAAATAACATTTCAAGTAGAAATAATGTTGCTTAATTGGGAATGATATAATGTAATTCAAACAGATGACAACATTTTCCAGCATTTTTAATGTTGGACTTAACTGATTATTTTGGGTGTTATTTTTTAGATATATTGACTTTGATTTTCTGTTTCTAAATCTAGACATCTAAAGGAAGCATTTCTGTTCAGAATATAATCAACTATATGATCTCTGTCAATGAACAAAAACGTCCTTCTTTATGTGGTAATTGGTACCGTAGGTGCACCTTAAGGTGAAAAAATACATATTAAAAATGAAAATAAAAAATTGAGCTAGATATTGAAAGCTTTATACCAAAACCTGTAATTATGCACTTGTGAAAAAAACCCAAAAAAAACGACTTCTGGATAATTGTAATTGGAAGATAATATGAACATCACAGTATACCTAAGATGCATTTCAGTGTGATGGAGGGAGTATTCTAACAGTAGTTGACGTCTCAGTGTCCTTCATATTGACATTTAATTATCAGTGGAGCTCAACAGTGTCTTCCTTGTGAAGGATGTTCATAGGCTTATTTCAGGGGTGGATGTTCAGTCAGGTTTATTTTCAGCAAGCCATGGTCCTGCCATGCTGCTCCTGAAAAGATAATCTATGTAAGGTTAACATGGTGCATACCTACTTCAAATATGCAGCGACTTATACATCAATGTGAATTCCAGGTAATTATTTCATATTGCTTTTATCCACTGATAAATTATTGCATTCTACAAACAGATTTGTGTTACAACTCCACATACTGTGTCAAACTATACTGTACTTTTGCTTGATTTTGGTCCAGTTCAGGTACCTCTGTTCCATCCTTACAGACAGATACTGCAGCCTTGTTTTAAAAAATGGTCTTTATTACTCACTTTTTGACACAAAAAACATGTGCTTTTTTTCTTACTCAGCACATGTCTGAAAAATTCCATTTATATGTCACAAGTCCTCAAGGACTATACTCATCATGAAAACCTCTCTGCAAAAAATATTAGTAGTGACTGAAGTTTAACAAGGTTTCCTTTCATTTCAAAATTCAGACAAGTGCATTATATCTAACTTCAGATGTGGTGTAAATTCAACACTTAAGAAGTTGCACTCAGTTAAGTTACATTCTTTTCATTTGCCAAGTAATATCTTTGAGAGAACATGTACAAAAAAATTAACGGCATTTTAGTCTGAAAAAGATGTATCTGATGATGCAGTGTGTTGCTATTTGTCATGTAAATTTTTAAAATATTTGACAAAATCTTTAAACTTTGACTTAGATGTTTAAGTGCAGTGAATTTTTTCATAAAGCTGTTCATAATTAGTTTTGTATATTGTGTAGCTCAAAGAATAATTTTGTATTTATAAAGTTATCAGATTGAAAGTAGAGTAGTGTGAGCAAACATGCTGAACAATCTATATGCTTCATGATTGTAGCTTCCTTATATGCAGTAATATAAACTGGTTTGTGATTATAAATTTTGTTTTGAACTTCAGGATGTTTCTGCTTATGTAATATTAGTCTTCACTGAGGATTCCAAAAGCACTGTAAGAGTTTCAGTATTAATTTTAGTGGTCTTCAAGTTTTGTACATGTCATAAATAATCTGAATTTTGTACATTAAGTAAGTGCATTTTATTTGTTCTTAATCATATCCGTTCTTTGGTGTTTAGCTCCTTATTGCAGCTTAAACCCTACCTTGAGGAATGGTGGAATTGTAAATAAAACAGGTGGTCCCGCTGGAAGCAAAGTTCGCTATTATTGCAAACCTGGGTATAGAATGATTGGTCACAATAATGCGACGTGCAGGCGCCACCAAAATGGCATGTACCAGTGGGATTCTCCTGTGCCAATCTGCCACGGTAAGATAATGCTTTTTTCTTAAGTAGGCTTCTGTAATTTCATTGCAAAGGCTAATGCACAAAAAAAAGATACAGCATTGTCAATACTGCTGTATGCCAAGAGAGACACTGACATCATGAGCTGATCCAAGTACATATTGACTTGTGTATTTCATGTGTACAAAGCTGAAGTATTAAGAACTATTCATGCAGTCAAATACAGACCAAATGAAAAATGTATTTTCAGTACTTTTTTTCTTTAGTTGTATACATACCTATAAACAGATCCCAGGTCATGATACTGTATTACTGAATATTTTATAAAATTCAATAATTGTAAGGAATTCCTTTTCTATTTTAGAAAATCACTGTATAACCAGTGCTTTACAGACATAATTTGTAACTGCTTTTCTTTCTTTTTCTTTTAATACCCTGAAGCTGAACCAGAATCTACTTTAGCTTGCTGCCCTTGTTAAGGGCAGTTACTGTTTGTCAAATGTATATGCCCCATCTCTGGAAGTGTTCAAGACCAGGTTGGATGGGTCTCTAAGCAACTTCATCTAGTGGAAGCTGTCCCTGCTCATGACAGGGATTTGGAACCAGATGGTTTTTAATGTCCCTTCCAACCCAAGCTATTTCATGATAATATCAGGGACCTGGAGAAGAGAAAGAAGGCTGCGATTTCTGCCCGTATCATATTTGGCCCATTCTAATATGTTTTCATTTGTGTCCGCTACTAGTCTGCCTTATTTATAGAATGAAAAAATAGTAGTATTCATACTTAAGAACATTTGATTAAAACTTGCATTTACTTGTTCTTAACTTCGTAAGACATGAACATCAGCTTTTCATGTCTTCTTCAAGAAATGGATTTTGCTTGATGTTCCATCAGTGATGGTTTAGATATTTCTAAAAAGACCATAAGACGGAAGTTCTATTTTGTGAGTTACCAAAAAAAAAAAAAAAAAGCAAGCCATCTGAGATTTGGCATGATGCTTAGTCTTCTGTTGAAGGTGTACTATTTGCAAGAAAAGTAAAAAGCTGCAGAAATTTGGTTACAGTTGAAGAACTTCAATGAATAGGTTTCCTATCATTTATAGAGTGATTTGGTAACTAAATATTTCTTCTGGATGAGCATTTTCATGCCAAGGAGAGTCATGTGGCTACACCCCTACCAGTCCAGGAAGAAGCTCAGACTGTCAGCTTGCCACAAGCAAGACCTGTGTATCTGTGCTTTTAGAATCCAGGTTGTCTTCTAATCTCTTACGCCATCATGTTGTATGGTGCAATGCCACATACATGCCACATATGATTTGATATGGCATGTGATTCTGTTTGATCTTTCAAACAGAGAGAATTTTTGTGTGATCTGGATGTGAGGTAAGTTTAGGGACAAATGCTGCTTTTAGACTTAAATGAACTGCATTTTAGATGCAGTATCTGGTGTTGGCGTGGAAACTGAAAGTTCAGACACTTTGAACCAAAGAACCTGGAATGAAGAATAGGCTTGTATCTTGGGATCAGCAAAGTGGAGGATACAATTCTGCCCCAGATTAAAATGAATTTTTAACATCTGTATGTGAGATAAATCTGGAATCATTTGCTTAGACATGGCAGTCTACAGTCATTTGCAGTGCCCTGAGGTGTTCTACCTGTCTTCCATCGGCTAATACAGAGAGGTGAAAACTCCTATGTTATATGCACTAGGCTTGCAGGATGTCTTGGAGGCCTAAGAATTTCAGGTAGCTCTAGATAATGGGAAAAGTAAACAAGTCAAGCCCCATCTGTTGCATTTGATCTGGTCAATACTGTCGCTGAAACTGTGGGAGCTATTTTGCTGGCTAGCTGGCAGGTGTCTTTTCAAAAGGTACTGAAATTTTTGCATCTTAATCAGGAGCTCAGGTACTTCAAGCATGTGAGGATAGAGACAGTATTTCTATGTGTGCTTGTTAGACTGGGGGAGTTGAGGCCATAACCTTTAGGAGGCCCTGTATTGTATTGTATTTTTGTCCAGAATTTAAGATCTTGTCGTTCCTCGGCTGTCAGTAATTCTCTGCAAATATATCCTTTATCTGTCTACTGCTTATGTATCCAGACAATACTAATGTGCTACTGCTACTTCCACTATTGTTCAATCAAATAGCAGAGTTCTGCACGATGAAAATATGATCCATCACTTAGGAATTTGTAAAAAAATAGTGTGGTTTTTTTCATAGTTTCTCTTTTTGTTTTTTAGAACAGTGTAATGTTAAGTGTTTTATTTTACATTTCTACTTTTTATATTTTATGTTCATATTTTTATACCAATGACTGAGAAAGTGTTTCAAATTTCCATTCTAACCTTGAAAATTATGTCCAAATATAATGAAGTGTCTAAATGGAGAAAAAGTTATTTCAACAATTTAAGAAAAAAGTCCACACTTTTAGGGACAGAATGGAATAATTCACAGAAAGGAGGAGGAAAAATGTATAGATGTGTGCAGGACTTGACGTAACATCCCAGAACTTGGTATTGGATGACAAGGGGTGAAAGAGTCTCAGAAAGTAATAGATTCTGAACAGAACTTAAGCAGACTCAAAAAAATGGTAAAATACTTCAGACACTGTGTCTGCCCTTATTTTATCACTATGTGCAAAAAAGGACCTTTGAAATTTTAGCAATCTAGTGTGTTCACAAATATCTTTTTTCTTTAATTTTAAGCTGTATTTATAATTTCATCAATATATATGGCTGTGGGTATGTATACTTCTGTAAACAGCAGGAGAAAAAATATTTGCAAGATTGGTTGTTTAATCTTTAATATAAATTTCTTATAAATGTAAGATTTTTCATTTTAATATATCACTTTACAACACTGGCACAATTATTCCAACTTGTATGTCTGAATGAGGCATATATTGTTCAAAAAACTCTGAAATTGAGTTAATATTTCAAAATTGATTTAGAACCTGTAATCAAAATGCTTTCTCTTTGAAAATTATTTAAGATTACACATTTGGCCCAGCTCATGGATTTCATTGTAGGACCTTCCTAAATAAAAATACCTTTTGATTAGTTCAGAAATTTCTGTAAAACTAGTCCTGCAGGGTTACATTTGTAATTAATAACTTGAAAGTGTCAGAATTAATTTTTGAAATCAAGTTTGATCATATTATCAAAAAGGGGAATTATTTTTTGCATATCTATTACAGTAACATCTGATTTGAATATGAACACATCTGAGTTAATCTGATAGGGTCAGAAAAGATTTTCAATTCTAGTCTTCTCAAATGCAAATGTTTGTAATAATGTCCTGAATGCTGTATAAAGAACTTGACTCCTATCTAGGAAATTAGAACTTACTGATACTGCTTTTATTTCATTTGTGAAGTGAAAAGAGAAACATGAGTCATGCTACATTCAAAATAGATATGGAGAGAAAATAACAATTCTTACATAATAACAGTAAGTAGCTTCTGGGAGGCAATAGTATAGCCCCAGTAATGATATTGGCAATGACATATGTCATATGAGCCACTCTTTAGCTCATGTGTACATTGCCGTGCTGGGAGAGAGCAGGAAAAGAAGACCGAGGCTGGGGGATGAAGAGGTGATGAGAACAAATATAAGAAAAGCCTTGCAAGAAGAGCAGTTAGAATGAAATACTGAAAGCAAGTTGTCAGAGTCACTTTGGCTCAGCAGTTCTGGGTTGTAGCAGTCTGGAGACTGACACATGGTACCAGTGAGGGTGTAAGAGTGGCTGCATTCCTCTGGCAGGCATGAGCAAATGCCCCTGTTTATCCCACGTATTCTGTGTATACAGGACTCAGCTTTTGACTTTCTTCTTCCTGATTTCTCCCATTCATTCTTAAAAGAGCTAAAAATAATTTTAAAAAGCTTTGAAACACCCTTGGCTGCTCTTCACCATTCAAATTACCCCATACTGGGTTTGTAAAAGAAAACTGGAGGCACCTACTTTAAGGAAGTTTTCATCTGGATTGTAAGTACTTGGAAAGGCTCAATATCTATGTCAGAGTCATGATAAAAATATAGCTGATGCCAACAGCTTAAAATATTGATTCCTGCTTAAAATATTGATTCCAGGTACTGTTATGATGGATGCCTCTGTGCTCGAAGTGCATAGATGTACATTGTGGAGCTCGAGATCTTTGTGCTTTTTGCTGTACTGAAAAAAGGTTCTTCCAGGACCATGACCTTGTTCCATGTCTGCCCTGGGAGAATGGGCTTGAAAATACACATTTGCGGTTTGCACAAGACCTATGACTCTGAGACCACCAAACTACTTCCTCATAAAATTAGCTGTTCTGTGGTTTTGAGCCTGGAATTAAAGTTGGGCCTTTCAGCTTTTTGGTGAATGTTACTATGAATAAATGTCCCTCAGCACACAGTCTTAAAATAAAAATGTGAGTTAAGTAGGAAATTAAAAATACCA
This sequence comes from Entomyzon cyanotis, assembly GCA_024500445.1. Taxonomy (NCBI): domain Eukaryota; kingdom Metazoa; phylum Chordata; class Aves; order Passeriformes; family Meliphagidae; genus Entomyzon; species Entomyzon cyanotis. Next base: position 53,607,133 of record JAKEPQ010000871.1, read on the forward strand.
AATCCCTGCTTCCTCTTATAAACCAATGATCATATTTCAGAATATAAAACAATAAGTATATTACTCTAGACTAAAAAAAAAAAACCCAGGAATTCAAGGGGAAGCCTGGTAACAATCTAATATGTTAAAAGTAGTTCCAAAGACGAATGAAATAATTAATCTATGTTCTTTCTAGATAGAAGAATTACAGCTAACTTCAAGAAGATCCTAAGACAGGTTTTTATTAATTTTGTTATTATTTTCTCAGAGGGGCTAGTGAAATACTAGAATAGATTTCTTGTGGGGAATGTGAAATTTTCATCATTGGAATTCTTCCAGAAACAAATTAGATCAACATTGGTCAAGTATAATTTTGACTTGTGGTAGAAGAATAGAGTAGATGACCACTCATAACAGTTCTTTTATACCCACAACCCTGTTTTCACTTTCTTTTTTATTTCTGTATTTATCCAAGTCTGAGAATTGTCATTGCTCTCTCTGATGTTTCCAACTGGATATCATACACATAAGCCACTCAGCATGTTTTTTGTTTTCAATCCTGCTTTTAGGGACTTCTGTGTTTCTAACTTTAATTTTAGGGTATTTGAATGCTTTTTTCAACACTACATTCAATGCCAGAAAGAGGTCACTGAACGATAAATGCTTGTGGATTAACTTTAGGGATTTTCCCACCTATGAAAATAAATTCAATGTCTGACTGTAATGCACTCTGCAGCATTGTTTCTATATGCAATGAAATTGCATGCTTTAAAGACAAATAATATATAAGTATCTTACTGGAATACAGGTGTGTAGATACTTTAAAGGATTGCCATACACTTTATATTTACTGGTTTTGATAAGAAAGAAATGTAAGTATGGCATGTGGAACATGAAAGAGCAATTAAAACTACATCTCAGTTTCTAGGTACTAAAAGCCTTTTCCACTTGTATTCTTCTTGGAAGAGGTGTATTTTTCTGCTGTGCAAGATAATAGGTACAATTGAGGTTGACTTCTATTTTTAACACTCTGAATGCAATCCCACTGGAACCTGTCAGTGTTATCTAATCATTGACTTAAGAAGCGTGCTGGACAGTTCCTCAAGTCAGAAGATTTTCTCACACCATTCTTAATTGTTTAACAATCATGTAGGAAGCTGAGAGCTTCAAAATACTTGGTTGTGGCATAGTGGTGTCATTGTTTCCACTGTCCAAAGACAATATGCCATTTCAGTCAATTTGGTGTAGCTTACTTTTCTTTAAATGTCAAAGTACTTGCTATTTGGCAAAACTGTCCTTGCTGATACATTTTGTTTGAACACTGCTGTTCTAAGAACCATTAGCAGCTTCAATAGATTTGTAGCAACAGGCATATTTCTTTCCAATCCTCCTTTCTGGGAGAGAAGCATACAACAAATAGACAGATAAAACTGTAACTGGAACAGTGCCAGGATGCCCAAACTGCTTTCATAATAAGTAGCTAAAGGAGCAGCGAGAAAAGCCTGACAATGTAGCAGTGCAAGATTCAGCAAAACCTGAGGAAAGAAGGGACGCAGTGAGGGCTGAGGTACACACTGAGAATGAAAGTGCTGAAGTGTGACAGGTAAGTAAAGATTTTGCAGTGCTTTAGCATACTGGACATTGCATCAGACCTGACATAACTGAGAGGCCCTCCTGTGTGTGACCAGGCATTGTGCATCTTTTATTCCTTAAAATAACTTGCACATAAGAGCTACACAGTCTTGAACTTTTCAGTGAGTCTCTAGAAAGGTTATTGCTAAAGGTGAAGAACAAATGCTGACAGAATTATTAACTTCTAACATGAACTAAACAGACCTAGGTTGGTTTGTTTGGTTTGGTTTTTTTTTTCCTTTTTTTCTTGCTTTTGTTTGGTTTGGGTTTTTTTGTTTTCAAATGGCATAATAAAATCTTCTTGTTCCACTAAGGTATTTGAAGTTAATTCATATTTTGAGTACTTAGAGGGAAATAAAATTAGGTCCACTTGTGTATACAGATGGGCACATATATGGGATGGGTTTTGAATTTTGATTTCATACAATTAAATGTATGCACAAATGTATGCACGTAACACAAAGATGTTTTTTTGATATCAGAAAGGAGACCTGAAAACATTGACAATAAATTAAATCTTAGCTAAAAGCATTCAGACACATTGTCACAAGACAGAAGAGAACTGTAAGGCTTGTTAGGATGGATGGAGGCATAGTGCAAGACATTGGGAGCACTCAAGCCTTTCACAGTAACCATGACTTGAAATGCATTGGTATTTTTATGATGTTCTAGAGTGCAAATTTAACTTTCTGTCAATTCAGCGTGCAAACAAACTTTTTGCAAGTATTGCTTAACTGACCCAAGTTCAGAATTGGTGTGAGTTGTAGGTAAAGGATTAAACTGATCTTTAGGGTAGATAGAGCATTTCACCAGATACAACTATGCTGACTGTTTTGAGTACAGTGAAAGAAACCTGAAAAACTACCACTCCTGCTGTGATCATCTTGTGGAGAATGACTTCTAATATGAAGACCTGCTCCCAGAAGCTTGCAGAACTTGCTTTTATCCTTCCCCTTCTCCACTTTCTCTAACACGATTGAGAGCAATAAAAGTGGACCTCCAGAACCCCTTCCTTATCACTTCTCTCTACCTTTTCTGTCTCACTACTACTCCTTCCATTGGCAGGAAGCTCAGCCTCTAACCAATTTTGATAAGAGAAGTTTGGGTTAGGATATAAAATGTGCCAAGAAGTTGTGTTACAAAGGATGGAGCTTACTTTGGAACATTCCTATAGTTCTGCTTCTGTTAGCAATATGACAAATTCCATGTAGAAGGAACTACAGAAATTAACTAATCATTCATCATTTAATAATGGTTATATCTCCCTCCTCATTATAATCATATTCAAAGTGTGTTGTATTTCATTTAAATGGATCCAATGTGACAGCTTGGGAACACTGCAAACAAATTTGAGAGCTGTGTTTATGGTACCATGATGATGTGTTCTGAAATTTATAGTTTCCATTGAATTGGGTAAATGGTGATAAAAGTAGATTTAAAAAAAACCAAAAAAACCAAAAAAAAACTTCACCTCTGAAACAGATTTCAGACAAAGGGTGTGATTTCTTCTTTTCAAATATATTTATTTTTATTTTAAAATCTTAAAATTTGAATTGCTTCTTACCATTGACTGTATGTAGAGAAAAAATATTTCATTTGTAAAGCTTCACTTTTTATTGCTAAATATTTAAAAATGAAAGCTTCAAAGCTGAGTCTTATTCAGTGTATTTACTGAAGAGCAGTTAACTGGATACCAAACTCAGAGTAGTTTATGATTCTGTACACACATACACGTATTGGTTTACATGGATGCATGAAATAGATTAGTTGTAAAAATTTGATAGGTAGTCTGCTCCAAGTTGCCATTTTGCAGAAAGTAACATCCTTTCAGAGAAGGTAATATTACGACTTTCCCTTCAGAAGAGCCATGGGGCAAACACAAAATCTTTACCAACTTTAGTGACTTATTAAAAGACCTAGAGTTAATACCTGTACATGAATAACTACTTTAAAATAAAACATGGTGTTAAAAGAAATTTTTTTTAAAATGCTGAAGAGTTACCTTTTTTTATTATCAAAAGCAAGGGACCTGAGATGTCAGATGACAGAAGGCAATCTTGACTTGGAGACCTTTCCTAAAAGTGACTGAAACAGACATTTTTATAATTATACTCTACTCTAAAATTGTATGTTATGCGATACTTTTAAATGAACTCTGGCTAAATAAATTAATAAATAAGCCAAAAAAGCACCCTAGATGCTATTCAAACTTCACTAAGTTGACAGCAAATTAAACTTCATGATCTTGAAAGAAAAATTGTTCATTTGGATTTACCTTCAGAAAGAGACAAAAAAGTGAAAATAATATAATAAATAATTTCCTTCTTGATATGAAAAATTAATAAGCCTGGATCCTGGATTCACATAGTATTTAACATTCTGAAATGAATTAGTCAAATATGGAAATAAGGGTTTAAATATCTGCATAGTGTCCTTACGAGGAACTCTTCCTGTCTAGTCATATATTTGGATGCTTTTCTCATCAGACAAGAAATGTTAAATTGAATTCTTGAATAACACTTTTAAATGCATAGAACAAACAAATATGAAGTATATGAACAGACCACGTTGAAGTAGCACAGAATTGGAAGAAATCCTGAGAATGAAGCAGACTGCTAGAAAGCATTTAAGAGTTTTTCAGTTCATTGCTTCTTGGACCAAATCACTTCGGACACTTTCTTGATTTTTTTCTCTAGCAAATAAACCATTGCCCTTAGCCTGTGTTGAAAATTCTCTCTCTACAGTGATTGTATTAAACTAAATAATTATTTATAAAATGTTTGTCTCTATTAGATGCACTTCTCAGTTTTTGTCAATGTTTTAAATACTATTACATTTATTGGAATGTTACAAATATGATGGAAAATTAATTTCAATTGTTATGAATGAGTTATGTCAAAATTACTAATCTATGTTTCTTAATTCAGTGGTGGGGCAATATTTTAAAGATATATATGATAAAATTCCAATTCTTCATATTTTTCTTTCCTTTCTTTTCAGCTGTATCTTGTGGCATTCCTGACTCCCCTGGGAATGGTTCAGTTATAGGTAATGAATTCACTTTGGGCAGTAGATTGATATATGAATGTAATGAGGGCTTCAAGCTAGAATCTAGTCAACAAGCAACAGCAGTGTGTCAAGAAGATGGATTATGGAGCAACAAAGGGAGGCCGCCTGTTTGCAAATGTAAGTGGGCATGTGTTTCTCAAGAATATTTCCCGTGAACTTTCTCAGGAAAATCTTCACTGCTGTTCTTTAGGTTTTATGTATACATATGTCCTGAAGTGGCCATTTAGGAATATATCATCGTTTAGCATGTAGTAAAGTAGTAGAGGCCTTTGAATTTGTTCAATTAAAAAATCTTTGTTTATCTTCTTCAAAGCATCTGAATTAAAATCATTAGATAATTAAATTTCCTGTATATTTTCTTCTTATTAATAATATGCCCTTCTCCATGGTGAGTTACAATCACCAATTGTGTTTTTTTAATATAGCTTCTAAAGTAATAAAGCAAAAAATATTTCTTAAAATATTAGTGTAGATAATTAAGATGGGTAAGAGTCCTTCAGTCTTCATTTCCACCTCCTATCAGAACAAGCCAATGTAGTGCAAACTCCTCTATTATGTGGCATGGCGTCTCATTTGCATTGGGCTGTCACTGCTTGTCTGTGTCCTGCATCAAAGCAATAATTAACTGAGCCTGACTTCAACATGAGTTGATACCCTGATTAGGACATAATCTCAAAATAATAATTGCTGTAATACTATGTGTAAATTTTTTGAGAGTTAATTTAGAATCTGGATCTAATCAACAGCATATGTACGTGCTTTCCAGATTCTGAATTTGATAAGCACTTTTAATTTTTCAAACAAGTAAAATTCAACTAATTTTTAAAGAAATAGTAAAATGAGGCAACTACAAGAATTGGGGAGTTCTATATAATCATGAAAGGGTTTTCATTTATTAATTGGCAGCAAACAATTGTTAGAAAATATTTTTGAAAGTGCAGGAGAATTTACTGGCATCCTTGGCAGATGGTCATCCAACCTAATCTTGAAGACAGTCCTGAATACTCTGTTTCAATAAATTACTTTCTCCCGCCTTTCAGTTTTTCGTAGTATTTATATAACCTGAAGTTGTTTTCCTGCAGTGTAAAGGCATGGATTCATTTTGTATCCACAGTGGACAAACAGAAGTTACTTTATAATTTTATTCTTCTTAATGTGTTTGAAAACTGTTGTTTTTTCAGTGTGGTGGGATATCCTTGGCGAGCAGTCATACTCTCACCCAGCTGATCACTCCCTTTCCCTTTTCAACCAGACAGGAAAAAATAGGATGAAAAATCTCATGGGTGAAGATAAGGACAGAGACAGGATTCAGCCAGGGAAAGTTAATTTAATGTATTGCCAATTAAAAAAGGGTCAGATAAGTTTCAGAAAATAAAGGTTACAAACGATCAAAACAACGCTTTCCTCCGTTTCCAGGGTCACCTTCATTCTGTTACTTGACTTTTCCTTACTCCAAACAGGGTTGGAGGATAAGGAATGGGAGTTGTGGTCAGCTTATTAAAGGCTTATCTCTGCTTCTCCTTCCTCCTTGCACTTTTCCTCTACTCCAGCATGGGTCTTCTTCATGAGCTGTTGTCCTTCAAGATAAACTTACTCTAGTGTGGGTCCTCCATCAGCTGCGGCTTCTTCAAAAAACAATATCCACCTGCTCCAGTGTGGGCTGCAGTATGGGTATCTGCTCTGGCATGGTCCTCTCCATTGGGCTGCATCAAAACACCAACTCTAATGTCTGGAACACCTCCTTCTCATGTGACCGTGGTGTTCTCCCTGCTGTTTCTCACTCTTTTTGTTCACTCTTTCTCTGCCTGTGCAGAGTTTCCTAAGCACATTTTCCCAGAGATGCCACCATCATGGCTGCAGGGCTCAGCTGTGCTCTGCATTGGGTCCTTTGGAACCGACTGTGCCCAGCAGCTTGGTCTGACAAAGGCCACCCCTGGAGCTGCTTGCCCACACCTGCCAGCACCTTGACTCCTGAATCCAGTGCACTCAGTCACCTTTTCTGTACAGATAACTATCTTACTGTGATTTGTTTTCACTTCTCCTTCCTCCTTTAGAGCCAGTGATTCTCATTATTGTCCTCTGGACAATCTCCAAATGATCTTCACCTTTCTTGAAGGGTAGTGCCTAAAACTGTACACAGCAATTCCACAGAGTGCATAAAGAGGATTATTCAAAACCAGCTGTGATCACACAGACATGATCTGAATTCAGAGCCATGTACAGAAGGAAGGCAGTGCTCCAGTGAATTGAAGTGAGCTTCATTCTCAGAAAAACTGACAAAGCACATAGCTTGAATGATTAATCATCAAAAATGTCAAGAGCTTTGTTGTTTTGTTCTGGTTTTTTTGAGGGAAGAGGCCAGATAAACTATCTGGGGATTAGATACACTGAATTTATAACACTATCTCTACAGTGAAAAAAACAAACAAAAAAAGAACAAAAAACCTTGAATTATTGAAATGGTCAAACTTTACCAGACAATTACTACCCTTTAAAACAAAGCTTAATTATTAACATTTAGCACTATGTTCAACATTAAAAAGTTTTGTTTAGTGTTTATAATAACCTAACAAAATATATAACACTTTCTTCTCTTCTTTGTCTTCTCTTTTCTAAAAATTTATTCAGTTTGAAAAGAAATCCCATTACTTCTAAATCCAGAAGTGCTAAATTAAAGTGCTAGTGATGTACGTGACAATTTAAAGTCAATATTTTCAGAATGGATTGCTATTCAGAGGCAGACATGCTTTACCCAAGATTTCTTACTTGCAAAGTGCAGAAAAGCTTAGACAATCTGCATAACAACCTGTTTTTTCAGTATTGCTGCTGTAAGGATAGATATATTTAGTCTCCAGAAATAGAAGCATCTCTAACTTGATGAGAAGCAAACACAGCACAGAAAGGTAAATGGTAAATAAATGAGTCCATTTAATTCCCATGTCTATTAAAATGAATGTTGAAATCAGGGCAGTTTGTTTTGCAAAGTATTTCTGATAATATAATGCCTGAGGCAGATGTTTGAAACTCCTTTCTTTTAATTAAAAGTACTTATATCAGATTTGAAGCATGAAAAATATGATTTGTGATGGTCATACAGCAAGACACAGATGGATCATGGATATTAGGCTATTGAATTTAATTACAGAAAATACCAAGCAACAGATCTCTATTGAGAAAGCTTAACTGGATGACAAATACCGTGCTTCAGTTATTCTGCATTGAGATACCTAGAACATGATGAAGGGATGTGTATCTGCATTTCTGTTTCATAGAATCGTAGAATCACAGAATGGTTGGGGTTGGAAGGAACGTTAAAGATTCCCATTCCAACCCCCCTGTCATGGACAGGAATACCTTCCACTGGACCAGGTTGCTTAGAGCCTCATCTAACCTGGCTTTGAACGCTTCCAGGAATGGGGCATCCCCAGCTTCTCTAGGAAACATGTTCCAGTGCTTCACTACCCTCATAGTGAAGAATTTGTTTGTAATTTCTAATCTAAACTCACTCTCTTTAAATTTGAAACCACTACTTCTTTTCCTATCACTACATGCCCTTGTGGAAAGTCTCTCTCCAGCTCTCCAGTAGCCTCCTTTAGGTACTGGATGGCTGCTCTAAGCTCTCCCAGGAGACTACTCTTCTCCAGGCTGAAGGACACCAACTCCCTCAGCCTGTCACCATAGCAGTGATGCTCCAGCCCATTGATCATACTTCTGGCCTTCTCTGGACTCACTCCAACAGGTCCACATCCTTTTTTTGTTGGGGGGGCCCTAGAGCTCGACACAGGATTCCAGGTGGGGTCTGATGAGCCGCATAGAGGAAAAAAATCACCTCCTTCAACCAAAGGGTCATACTTCTTTCAATGCAGCCAGAATACGGTTGGTCTTCTGGACTGCAAGTGCACATTGCTGAGTCATGTCAAGTTTCTCATCAACCAATGTCCCAGGTCCTTCTCCTCAGGACTGCTCTCAATTTATTGTCTCCCCAGCCTGTACTTGTGCTTGGGATTGCCCTGACCTATGGGCAGGACCTTGCACTTGGCCTTGTTGAACTTCACAAGGTTTGCCTGTATCCACTAATTGGTCTACTTGTCAAATCCATGTCTCCCTAGTTAGCCTTTGTTCTTACTGCTTTCCTTTTCATAGAAGTATGTGGATGCATAACCTAGAAAATTGACTTTATGGTTCATTCTTCTAACATTTTAACTGGCTGAGATAGTACCTAAAACTTCATTGCTCTTTTTCACTATTCCTTTAATACACTTATTCAAAGATTTAAATCAGGTCCCTCATTGGTTTATGCTGATTTATCTAATACCACGTATTGTAAGGAACAGCTAATGGCACATTTTTATAACCTGCATATTGCAGATTTCACTGTAGATTTTTTTTTTTTTTTAAGGTATGGTATGCTGAGCTGTAACAGTGATGCTTCAGACATCTTTTTTTCTATAAATTAATTGAAAAATAATTTTAAATTTTGTTAGCTTTTTTTAATAATTTTCAATAGGTTTGTACAATATATGGTTATAGAACTAAGAATCATAAGTAGTTCTGGAATAAAACATTAGTTGTAGTATAAATGCAAAAATAAATTTGTTAAGATAAACAGTCAAAGGTTCATCACCAACTCATAGTAGATAATGTGCTGGTGGTTTTTACTTGCTAAGACATTCAGAACATCATACCCATTTTCTTTACAAATCCCGAGGGAAATATGTATTTTTTAAAGTATTTTTTCAGCATTTGGTATGTAACATGGAGTACTTATTCAATGAACTGTAGTAAAAGAGTTCACTAACTTAGCAATTTTTAATTAGTCCAGATACATTACACTGATAACAGATTGGCTTGATATAGCTGACTGGATTGACAGACTGAGTACCACATGATGCTTTTGTTTGTCTGTTGTAAGGTTTTGAAGCCTTTCCTTTTTGAGTATATTGACCAACACAAACAATTACATTTTTTTCTTCTGTGTTTTCTATCAGCATACTGAAGCTATCAATTTGCTCAAGTGATCCTATTTTGTTCTTAGGTCTTTGTTCATAGATTTTGTAATGTATAGCATTACTTGGTTTCCTACTGTTTTCTAATTTTGCTAATACTTGTGAATTTAAACCACACTAGTCTCTGAGACATAATACATGACTTCACCTTAATGTTGCTCTTACTTTTAAGCTAATAGTGAAGTTAGTCAGAAGTTTATATTTGAAAAGTATAGGTCAGATTATTGCATTAAGTTCACCAAACAGTAACTCCAAAATGCCCTTTCCCTTTTTTTGTGGTTAACTATCAGCTGAAGAATGGTTTTCAAGTATCACGTGTTATTACACTTGAAAATAATAAGAGAAAGTATTGCTAAATAGCAAGTTTCTGTAATTGAGATATTTTTGCACCATGAACATTGTCTTTTTTTTCTTTGAAAAAAATAATTACACTCAGAGTCACAATATTTAAGATAGTCTTGGTGAGCAACCTTCAGGTGTTTTTCAATACTTCCCAGAATAAGCTTTTCCATGTAGATTATTTCTCACTTTTAATTTTTAGAGCACTAAAGGAGCAAAATTTTTCAATGAAGTGAGATTGACAGGTCTGTAGTTTCCAGGGTCCTCCTTTTTGCCATTGTTGAAAATTGGGACAATATTTGCCAGCTTCCAGTCATCTGGGACCTCTCCAGATTCCCAAGACCTCTCAAAAATCATAGAGAAAGGTTTTGCAATGGCAACAGCCAGCTCTTTGAGGATTCTTGAATAAATCCTATCAGGCCTGATAGATTAGTAGGGATCCAGCTGGAGCAGCGGATTGCACACACACCTTCGGGGTCGACTGGGACTTGATTATTCTGGTAGTCATGGTCCTCAACTCAGGGTGCTGAGATCCCCTTGGTCTGTCATCAGTACTGACAAAGGCAAAGAATATGTTAAACACCTCTGCCTTGTCCTTGTCGCTGTTTGTGAGGTGACCATCCTCTCATCCTGTAATGGGCTGATGTTATTTCTACATTGACTTGTGCCATTTATATATTTGAAAAAACTTTTTTTGTCCCTCACCTTTCTGGCCAGCTTCATCTCCAACTGAGCTTTGACTGGACGAATTTTCTCCCTGCAGTGGCAAGCAGCATCTCTGTATTCTTCCCATGACAGTGATCTTGCTTCTGTTGGCATACACCTTCCTTTTTTGCCTTATTTCCAGGATGAAATCCTCATTCAGCCAAGCTGGCCTTTTGCCTCACCTGCTTGTTTTGCAACATTTGGGAATTGGCTGCTCCTGTGCCCTTAGGGTGGCAATATTCAAACACTGGCCAGGACTGACGGACACCAGCAACTGCAAAAATGTTTTCCCAGGGGATTTTGCTTACTAGTTCCCTGAGCAGGGTGAATTCTGCTTTCCTCATGTCCAGAGTTGAAGTTTTGATGACACATTTCCTCCTATCAACAGAAATTTTAAACTCAGTGGCTTTGTGGTCACTGTGGCCAAGTGGCCACCCATCTCCACTTCCCTCATGAGATCCTCTCTGTTGAGAAGCAATAGATCAAGGAGGGCATCTTTCCAGTCCAGCTCCCTTAGGACCTGTTCCATAAAGTTGTCATCCAGGTTTTTTTGGAATCTGCTGGATTGGGTTGTAGCAGCTGTGTGATGCTCCCAGACAATTTCTGGCAAGTTGAAGTCCCCCATAAGGACAAGGGCAGTTGACTAGGAAGCATCACTTACTTCCTCATAGAATAATTGATCAGCATCATCTTCCTGGATGAAGGTCCACAGCAGGCTCCCACAATGACATCCACATGCTTTGCTTGTCCCTTGATGCTTATCCAGAAACTCTCAACTGAGCCATTGGCAACTGTCATACATTCTACCTCTTCTACTGTATCAGTGTCACCCCCTCACCACCTGTTGCATATTCTGCCCTGCCTATTCCTCCTAAAGAGCTTGTAACCATCCAAGAGGGCACTCCAGTCACAGGAATCATTCCCACTGGGTTTAACTTAAGTCAGTGATATCAGATTTCTGGGTCTGGGGCATAACTTTGAGCTCATCTTGTTTTGCTCATGTAGTGTAAAAACATTTAAGGCGTGGTACTTTGTATCCAACATCTTGGCAAGCAGGTTGAAGGATCCAATTAGTGCTCATTTCCTCAAATTTTGGCACACCACACCATCGCTGATCACTGCCAAGCCTCGTATTTTCCCTTTCTGCCTTCCAAGCTACTTTAAAGCTCTGTCAACAAGCCCCACTAGCTGCTGTGCTAGAGCTCCTTTTCCCCTCTGATAAAGGTGCACCCTATCAGGTGTCAGTAGAGCAGGTGTTGAGTAGATCATCCCATGATCAACAAACTCTAAATTTTTCCACTTGCACCAGCCTCAGAGCCACACATTGACCCGACAGATCTGCCTATCTGGGCTTTACAACCACTCTTTTTAATGCTAACTATATGTCAATACAAATTCCCTGCTTTAGAGTCTATTTCAGAATTATCAATATATGGACACTGTCATGTCATTAAAATGGATAATCTCAATCATAATTTCAAATTATAATTATGCTTTCCCACCTATATTTTATGTAAATCAATATTATTCATAACTTCTCTATAAAAATGCATGGAGAAGTAAAAGAACATCTCCACATCTGCAGGAAGTTGAGATAATCCCTTATAGAATTTCATCTATGTAAATGAGGATAGTGCCCAGACCATAATTTTCAAGAGACTGACCATAAGAAGAAAATTGATGATTCACAAACCATGTGCACAAAATCAGGCATCTCTCAGTAGTCACTTTTTTGTTTCTTGAAGGATGAGGAATATAATAAATCAGAAGTAGTCCCTGTAAAATTAAAAATTTTCAAGCTACAGTTTTGGTTGATTACATCAACACAGCCTAAAAGTATATTCTGTATTCAGGAACATCTTGAATTAGAAATTGTACCTTCATGCATTAGAATTTGATAGTTGTTTGTAAAGTGTGCTTGCAAATCTAAGTGTATCTATAGATAAAGAAAGAATAAATTGCATACTGACCTCAGTACATAGAGGTAACATCTACGCAGTTTATTTACATATTCTGAAATAGCTGAGCCTGTCTTGAGATATGCCCTGTGGTTAAGACTGAAATTTTTGCTACTAGACTGAATAAGAAGCTTGTTTTTGTCTTTGAAAGAACCAATAAAACTATTGCTTGAAAGGAGGAATGTTAAAAATCTTAAAGTTGATAGGCATTAAGTTCGTATTTAGAATGTTTTTTATTTTCTGAAAGATCTGTATGATTTTCATGACAAGATGTTAAATCGAGTGCTTCAAGATGCATATTTTATTTAACAACAAATAAGGAAAAATGTTTCTTGGTTGATAGTTCATAATATTTCCATGGCTATGAAACACTGTTTAGTATCAATTCCAAAATAAATTACATTAGGAAGTAGGAAGTCCTCAATTAACCTAGGATACTGTTCTTAAGTAGTGAAAATATTGTAGAGGCCAAAGTGAAGAAGTATTAAGTTTCAAAGTGATTGTACACTGGCAATCCTTCCTAAGATATACTGAAAAAAAAACTAAGAAAATATTCTACAATTTCAACTCAATATAACATTATAATCTGTCATTTGAAAGTTCTTCAGATAATTTCTCCTTTATAAATTCTTACACATCTTCATAGATAGGCTGTGTTCAGTTCTGTTTTTCCTAGATGCCAAAATTTGCCATGGGTAACATAACTAGTGGAAAATGCAGATCTGTAATTCTAGCATTAGCATCTAAATTTTTACAGGAATTTTGCTTCTATCACTTTCCCTTTAGTTCAGTGATTGCCTGAACTAGTCTCTTCCATCACATATTCATACTACATTAAATTGCTCTCAGACAGTGTGAAGTCTACAGAGTATGTATGCATTTATTTATTTATTTATGTATTTATTTATCTGTTTTGCCAGCTTGTTAGTCCTTTCCCTGGTTGAATGGTATGAGTTTATTGTGGCATAAATGAGAACCAAACTCTGCATTTCTTCATTTGGGATTTTACATACTTCCTCCTAATGCTTTTGTCTTACATTAAGCAACATATAAGGAAACTAAATTTCTGCTACTTTTTTTGTTGTTGTTGTTATTCAGCTGATTTTCCTTGGAAAGTACAGCTTTTCTCAACTGTTTTTGGGGCAGTAGTTTTTCCTAAAGTATTCACTTAATGTCACTTAGTGATGTAAACAGTCACTAATTCGCCCAGACTTTTTCTATAGCAGGGAAGTTCTGAATAACATGGTAAAAGATAACAAATATAAATATTTTAAATAAATCAGTTGTAAATATTGTCATAACGCTAGTCTAAAATCATAAGCACATTAAGATAGAATTCATGTCAATATCATAAATATTGTAAATAGTCTGTGAACTTAAATTGTAGAGTATCAGATTGAAACTGAAAAAAGAACATAAACTATGGTTCTTGTCTACTGTCACTTACTGCATTCTCTCACAGAATTTGAAATACTAAGAGCAACAGAACTGAAATTCTAAAAATCTTCCTAAATATTTTCTATTTTTTTAAAGTCTTCTAAACTGGAATGAATTTTATTTTCCTGTATACCCACAAAATATATTCTTATAATAATTAGCTTTTCAAGGTGTGCTAGCAGCTTTTACGGCAACCTGTTTTAAGAACTTCTTCAAGATTTACAAACATTACATAGCAATATTTGATTTCCTTTTTACACCCACTGTAGTCTGTGTTGCGTTTGTCTCTGAAATTTTTGAATATATCTTATTAGAGAGCATAACTGTATGTCATTGTTCCACTACATCTCACTAAATGAAAATATACTGCAAACTCCAGTTGAATTTGTAATACTCAGTGTATGATAATTATTTTTCTTAGAATTTGTATTTCCAAAATAATTATGGTATTCTAAGTCTTAGATTGTAAAACATCTGCCGGTAAGGCAAGGCATACACCTATAAAGAAATTCAGGGGCAAAATGCTAATATGCACATGTCCTTTCTTCACAGCTGTAACCTGCCCCAGCATAGAGACTCTGCTCTCAGAACATGTTGTCTGGAGACTGATTTCTGGGTCACTGAATGAGTATGGAGCTCAAGTCATGCTCAGCTGCAGTCCTGGATATTATTTATTGGGTCAAAGACTCATACAGTGCAGGACTAATGGAACCTGGAGTGTAGGCAATGAAAGGCCAACTTGTAAGGGTAAGCAACATGCTTCTTTACAGAATATCCTATGCTTTTTAATACATATATTTTATTTTATAAATTGAGATTTTAATAATCTATTTTGCTCTCACATTCCAATAAATAAGAAAGTGTGAAATTTTCATTCAGTTGAGATTAATTTATTCCAACTCCTTAGGTGCTAAGTACAATTTGTTTCATACAAGAATCCATGAAGTAACATCAAGAGATCAGTCTGTATTTATTCAACTAGATGGTGCATAAGTATGTAGAAAATACTAGGAGAAAATGTTACTGCTGTAGAAGATTTCCAGATTGGAGTTCTATTAGAAGATGATATTGCTTTGACCTCTTGGGTGAAGTATTAAAACTGTACGGTTGGACAAACTTTCATATGAGCCTTTATAATGTCTTCATATAAAAATGCCATAAATTACATCAACCCTGACTTTGGATGCTTAAAGTTTTAGACAACGTTAGCATTTTCAGTGGAATCATACAGATTTCAAGGGTTGTAGTGCCAAAGTCTTGAAAAATTTCTCAAAAACTTCATTTTTTTCTTTTCCGCTGTGTTATTTTTTAATTCAGTTAACTGTAATTGTGCCCCTTTCCTTTTGTGCACACATACTAAAAATGTAGTTTTGATTTGCTGCCTAATATGCAGCTACTGTTCAGCTGCTGACAGGTCTTTGAAAAGATAGTTTTTGCCCACCCTCTACAATTGCAAAATTTTGTATAAGTAGAAAATGAGGTGATCCACATCAGATGGAGTTAA
The DNA here is from genome assembly GCA_024500445.1 of Entomyzon cyanotis. Classification (NCBI taxonomy): domain Eukaryota; kingdom Metazoa; phylum Chordata; class Aves; order Passeriformes; family Meliphagidae; genus Entomyzon; species Entomyzon cyanotis. The sequence goes on from JAKEPQ010000871.1 coordinate 53,622,762, forward strand.
CCAAAAGCAAAGTATTAGACAGAGAAGCACAAGGAGTTGCTGATTGAAGAGATATTAGTGAATTTATAAGAAAGGTACATTATTTTGCCCTCTGCTAGAGGACTGATTAGGATTTAATTATAGCAAACTTGATCCTCCGAGAGATACTCAGTAATATTTCCACTGGACATGGATCATTAAGATCCAGAAACACACTGAAACATACTGTAGAGTATTTTGAGGAGTCTACTGTTTACTTCCTCTATGTCATTCACATGCTAAGAATAGATTGTAAAAATACATATTCTAGTTGTTTATTTTTCTGAAGCAGTAGGAAAGCTAATTGAAACACTGATGATAAGGGGTTTAGATCATATTTAGCAATGTGTACTTGTCCATAGTATCTCTAATGGAGTTGCAAAACTTCAAATTAGAGGGCATTCTGGATTAATAGCAACCTAATTAGTGAGTTTATTTTTTAAAGAATATTCTGAACCCATTCCTAAAAATCATGAGACAGCTCATTGTGCATGTAGTTTAGGTATTTTTAACCATAGTCTCTGTAATTAAATCCAATAAAGCATTTGTAATATGTTTAGAACAGTTCATTCTATTGCATTTTAGGAATAGAGTTTGATTTTTTTAAAACATAAATATAATTAATATTCAGCATTAACATTAGAAATTATAATGTTATGCTAATCCAGAAATTACATTAATGTGACTCAATTGTAGTCAAAATGAGTCTTATGCACCTCTGGACACATGATGTACATAAGAAACTATGATCATATATGTTCTGAATATGACTGAGTTAGTTAACTGTGCAGTAGCTAGTACTTGATTTCATCCAAATTCTACCCAATTCCATGCTGTTTTCTACAGTGAACATTTTAAAATATATAAGAAGGTGGCCTTGGAATTTCAACTAGGAGTTTTAGTTTAGATCAAGATGCTTTTGAAAGTAAATATATGATTTATGCTAACATAAAATACAGTTGAAGCTCTTGAAGGCATTGGTCCTCATCTTAAATTTCAATATTATTTATATATTCTAGAAACAAAAGAAACGACAGAATGGTTTAAGTTAAAATAGAGGTTTTAGTTAAAATACATTCTTGAAAGACAATTTTTCATGTGGTGTGCAAAAGCTGTGGGTTGCAGCACAGGAAGTTTCTGTGATAATGGGTCAAGTCTAGTCTTTGGCAAAACCAGAAGATTTATTGTTTTAGCAAGCAGACTATTATATATGCTATATGCCTATGAGTAGTAGTGGGAAATAAGAAAAATGACAGTTCATAACAATGCAAAGTACTACATGTTAAAAAATATATAATTTTTAATATATATATTTTTAATATATATAACACAACACTTAAAATGGCCAGGAAAAGTGTATTTGAGGAGTAACCATGGGTATGTACATGTGGAATATAACCACAACCTTCCTAGGAATTAATGTAATTCCCTTGTTTCAGAACGAGGAATATGGATTGGCTGCTGTCAAGGTATGCAGGTATCCCAAAGAATTTTTAGATTTAGAACATATGTTGCCAACTCAAGCATAATTTTAACCCGTTTCTATGGAATACAACTTTTATATTTATTCCTATTACATTTAATTTTTAAGAAAATGTGAGGTGGTGTATTGTCTTCCATCCTAAAAAATTATGACAAACATATTCATTTTTCAGTATGTTCTGTTGCTTTTTTTTTCCTAGTTATCTCCTGTGGGGGTCTTCCATCTCCACCAAATGGAAATAAGATTGGAACCTTAACAGTGTATGGAGCTACTGCAATTTTCACTTGTAACACAGGATACACATTAGTTGGTTCTCATGTGAGGGAGTGCTTGGCAAATGGTCTCTGGAGTGGTACTGAAACCCAATGCCTAGGTAAAACCCTCAAATTTCTGTTCTTTTTTGTTTGTTTGTTTTTGTTTGATTTGGTTTGGTTTGTCTTAAAGAAACAGTATCAAGAACTGGAATTCAGCTCTTGTCAAGCAACAGGTTTTTTAAATCAATGAAAAATAAAGGTACCTAAAATATGGAAATATTGTGTTCTGCATATGATTTTGTGCTAGTCTACTAGCATATATATTTTTATTAGAAATTGAATTATATTTTATGTTGTTGTAATGCTTTTCAAACCAGTATGGTTTTTTAAGTGACTTAAATGAATGCCCTCATTCACAGCACTTTCCTTTGTGGAGCAGGGTGCATGATGCAACTAAGCTGGAAGATAATCTTCATTTAGGAGTATTCCTGATGCATTCCAACTACAATTGAGCATTCAGCATATTGAGCATTCAGTCAAGGGAAGCAGACAAGTGGCAGCCAAAAGTGAAGCAAAACCAGCACTCTTTCAAACCCTGACATTTATATAGTTTGGACATTAAGTTCTCACCCCAACTCTTGATCTTTTCAGATCCACTCATACTGGTTTACACTCCTAATAAGAAAAAAATGTTCTCTTTTTGGGTAACATTTCAGGCTCAGCAGTGGGTTGTATTCTGGGTACCCAGTATTCTGGGTTGAGAACAGTGTATTTATTTCTGAAATCTGTTATTTGTTTTGTCAGCCCTCATTTTGCAGATTTTCTTCTTGCCTTATAGCTGAATGTATTCAGTTGCTCTCAGGAAAGGAGGAATTCTGCTTTCCTCTTCAGAGCTCAACCTCACATAAGAAGTATCTTTCTTCTCTGCTGCCTCACTATGTCATTTTAGCAGAACATATAGTATTCCATGCTTATCTTCCTGTTCAGTTATACATGGGAATGTTCAAGCACCTCTCCTGGGTGGGCGAGTTTCACAGGGGCTTTTGCAACACTGTGGATCTGTTGCAATGCTGTGAATCACGTGCAGTCCTCTGGTGAAAGGCTCAGAAATGAGTCTGTGGTCTCCCTGCACCAGACCCAGACAGAGCTGATTTTCAGCACAGCTCCTGAGTTGGTTTTCCTCAATGATACATTGTTCTCCCCCAGGCTTGTTTACGTCTTAGACCTGAGGTTATTGGGCAATAGAACCACATTTTATCTTATCAGAGGTTCTCATCAGGTGGCTTAAGTTTCTGTCTAGATTTCCAGGAATACGCAGAGGCATATTCAGTGTGGGGGGAGATTCTGTGGTCACACATGAGCAGTGGCTTCTTTATACAGCTTGCTATAGTGGGCAAAGTCCTATGGTGATCTGAACAATGTTTGAGCCATTAACATCTCAATCTCTCACAGATGTTAGGATGCAGCAGAAAGAAAAATGAAGACAGAATGTTTTCAGAAAAAAAATAGCATGGAATTGTGTAATTCAGATCTGAATTAAGATTTTATAACCTTTCCTTATGTATTCCTGATTGACTCCTTTTGCAACAGTAATGTTTGTAGTGCAGTTTTTGTGAATATAGTTTTACATTATGTTGTCTCTTAAGATATGGAGTGGTCAAAAGTAGTGACCATTGTCTCATAGAACTAACCTAAAAGTCGGTTCATTATTAGTGACTTCCCAGTAGATGCAGTTGTTTCTGACAAATTTTATGAAAACAAAGAACACTTCTCTGGATTGATATATTTTCAGACCTTATTTTTCAATTTGAAATAGGCTGTATAAAGAATTATGTCATTTTGATGTATGAAATAAGGATAGGATAGCATAAGCATAGGATATAGGCATAAGCAAAGTACACAAATTGCTACCTCTTTTGATATTTAGAGCACTAAAGAAGTAAAATAAATCTTTTTTGTCTTGGAAAAGAGTTCCATTCAGGTGCTGGTTAGGGGAATGTTATGATCCAGCTTTACTTTTTCACCTGCGTAAGTTCATCAGTTCCACAGTAGAAGTATACTGCTACATCACTAGAAGTATCCTGGAGGTTTGTATCTGAAAACACATCAGCTATGTATTGGTGTCAGGTTATCCCTGGACCAAGGCTGACTGACTTTAAAATATGTTGGAATTGCAACTGTGAAGATCCAAGTGCCCAAAACTTCTTTGTGTAAGAGTATTTTCTACAGCCATTTCCTCTGTTCTGAACATGGCAAGCTCTGTTGTAAAAAACAGCTATTACCCCTCTATGTTTTTCCAGTGTGTTATACCTTGCATTGCCAGGTTATTGCCTGACACCTGCATGTAATGAATTCAAGCATAAAGGTATCTGTTGATATTCATTCATTTTTAATAACCTGAAATACCACTTCATAGTCTGCTCAATAATAACAGTATTTAGTACTTATGTACTACTTTTCTTTTTGAAAGGCTGTAGACAAGATAATTTGGCTGCCAACATGTGCAAACTAAATAATACACAAGTCTCAATGGATTCTGTTTATATTATAAATCATTCTTGCCATGGAAGGCTGTAAAAGAGTTTTTTTCTATTCTGACTTTTGAGAAATAACGTTTACCCTGAACATCCCAGAAGATTAACTGTCTATGGTAGTCATGAGTTTATATTCAAGTAGTGTAGAGATGGAGAAGAATTACCAGTACAGGACTTACATAGAGAACCACACCACTTTATTCTGAAAGTCAGTTTAGAAACTACACCTAGCAAAGCTCTTAACTCTTTAGGAAGCAGTTAATGAGTTTATTAGTTCTCATATTTAGGAAAGACTGTCTCTATATGCAGCTTGAATTTAATTTATATTCTTCTCTTCTCCTGGAGTAATTTGGTGCTGGATTTTGTCTAATTCAGATTTTTACAAATCCCATTGAAATTGGTATTGATTACAATTATCTCCTTACAGCTAATAACTTTTTTCCCCACCTGACTATCTGCATTCTGCCTTTTAAATTATTTCTACAGATTTATTTCCATTTGTAATGAACACAGAATCTCTTGTGGGAACTATTACTGCAGTAAAAGCATTGCTTGTCTTACAACACTTCCCAATTCTTCTTCTAAAAACTGAGATGCACTTTAGTTCCTATTTGATTGACTTAATTTTTGAATGAAGCTCTATGCTTAGAACTGTTAAATGCATGGATCAACCTCACCAGACAAAAAAAATCACATTTAGAGCTGGCAGGTTAATCACTACTTAGTCTTTGCTATTTCAAAATCAGACAGGCTCTGTAGTGCCAAAAATATTGTACAGCTTCGAGTGTGAAACTCTTAACTTTGAGTTATCCCATGAATGCTGCAGAAAATTTTATTTCTGCTAAGCCCCTTCCTGTCTCTCTTACGATCTCTCACATAAGGTATATTAATACCATGTTCTTCAGACACATAATATAGATGCAATTTAGGGTACAATCCAAGGTCAATGGAACTATGTAGGCTTCTCCTGAGAGCAATTCAGGAAAGGTAAATTCTTAAATTTTAAAGCTAGATGATGTGAATGCTGCTAGCTGAATATTCCTAAATTTCAAGGACAACATGCCCCAAATTTATTTCAGAGATGCCTTTAAGACTTACCTGAAGCCTGTGAAAATCAGAAGGCAAACACCCAGGGAGCTCTGAATGAGCCTTTCCATTTCAAAGGAATTACAATGAGTTAGAGATGCTTTTTACCTACAGTGTACCTACATGAATGTAATTCAGGACAGCTATAAATGAAAATAGGTACGCTTTATGTAACCCAGTGATCTGTGTAGAATCAATTTAAGATTTCAGGCTAAATGAGTACACTAATTTCTGTATCTTAGGAAAGGGTTTGTCAAATCCTTATTATTTGTCTCTAAAGAAAGCTAAAATCAAAGACTGTAGTTAATGAGTCTAAGGCTCAATGTGAGACCTAAGTCTTCAGGTTGTTAGTATTACATGGGTTTTTTTATTACTTATACAAGGACAAATATGACTTGTTAGGCAAGATTTCTTTCAATTCACTCACGCTCAGTGCTGATATTTTGTCTCCATCCCTTTTCTCCTTCCAAGAATATTTGCAACTATAAGTCACAAAACCTATGTGTTTTTATGTATGCTTGTATGTATAGGTGACCATAGTTTTATGTAGGGCACAGGGCAAATTGGAAGCATTTAAATTTGCCTACCTCCATCTGCAAAATCAGTGGTGCTTAATCATGGATAAGTGTGTTTTCCTGAAGAGATTTTTTCCCCTGTGTTTTTATGACTTTCAGGTGCAAAACTACACATAAACAAGTAAAGGACATACTTTAAAATCTGAAGTTAAAGATAATCTACTCCATTCCATCTTTTAATTATATTGTATATATAATGCCCCAGATTTATCAGTATGGAAATACGCTGTTGCAGACTGTGCTTGTGTAAAAATATCTAATCCTTAAATTGATAACTCATAGGTAAATTGCAGTATAATATTATCATATTGGCTTATATTTCAAATTCTTATTAAAATGAACCAGAATTATTTTTGTCTTGCTGGCCAGGTGTTTTAGAGTAAAACTCCTGAACCAACCTTGACACATAGGAACAATTTTCTAAATTCTTGAGAGCATATTTTATTAAAAAATCCCCTCACAGCCCTCTTAATTTTCTTTAATTTTAGTTGATGAGAAAACTACATACATTTTATGTCATTGCAGTGTTTTTTTGGTTCTTGGTATGTTGGAATAGTTAATTTAAATAAGTCAAAATTCCCTGAAAAATCATTTAATACGGTAGGTGGAATGATCTGTAAATGAAATGACTCACATTTTAAGTCCAGCAACTTGTTAAATCCCCATTTGAGAGAAAGTGCATAATATTTTGCTTTATGCCAGGTGGCACATTTCATCCATCTTTCTTGTTGAAATTCCCTGTGGTCCCATGTTTGTCTTCAGTGCAGCTACTGCTTCTCAAATCTTCACTATTTAGATCTAGAAAACTAGAAAAAAACCAAATGTATTCCTTTCTATTTCACCTCAGTCCCTGGAAAATAGGGAGTAATTAGGAACTAATGTCTAGGCATAGGGAAAATAAAAAGATAGTTGGGAACAGGCAGGATGGAAGAATCAAAAACAAACCTTGATAATCTTACTGCCTTTTCCAGTGACTGTCTCATGAGATGTAGACTTCAGCAGTTGATTTCTTTCACTTTGTATTGTTGAAAAGCTTTTGAAACAATCTTCCATTGTATCCTTGTAGCTAAATTGAGAAGACAGGGGCTGGATGGGAGGACTACAAAATGGATGAAAAACTAATTGAGCCAGCAAACTCTTAAGTTTCTTGATTTGAAGTGTGATTAGTAGCCAGTGGATACTGAGGATGAATGCAGAGGCCCATACTATCTAGCCCTTGTTGGTGACTTGGGAAGTTGTTGGTGGCAAGTTGGGATGCATCTGCAACAAGTTTGAGGATGACACCAAATGATGGGAGAACAGCTATATGAGTTGCGGTACTACTAGACAAAGGGACCTTCAGAATCTGGAAGAATGGACCAACAGGAAGCTCATAAAGTTCAGGAAAGACAAATACACTTGCATAGAATAATGCCATTTGTGAGTACTCTTGGAACTGACTGGATAAAAACAAGCTTTACAGAAAGCACCCAGGTGATCGAGTGGAGAGGCTGACTAAAAGTGTGGCCTTGCAGTTAAAATATCACAGACTGGAGTTTATGAGCACCAGTGTGGTCAGCAGGTCATGGTTATTATTTCCTCTTCAGCACTCATGCAGAAAATTGTGTGTAGTTTTTGTGTCCTCCACCATAAAAGAAAGATATTGCAGACTGAAGCAAGTTCAGAGGAAGGACCCATTAAGGGACATGGGGCTGGAGTATCTGATAGACAAGGAGAGGCTGAGTGAGGCTGGACAAGACAGAAGGGTAAAGGGGATCATGTTACTAATTTGGACTGAGAAAAAAGATAAATCATTCCATGCACATTTCAAGGAGAAAAATATGCTTTCAATGTCCTTCTTATTCTCTGTTGTCATATTCTCTGTTGTAAGGGGAAGAGTAGCTGTATAACAAGTGAAAAGCTTGCATTCATATTTTCTTTCTCAAATTTGTAGAACAATACCACAAGGTTGTCTCAGAGGCATCAGCAATCCTACAATCAGGATTTATATAATAATCCTATATGTATGAAAAACCTAATCAAGTGGTGTATGTTTTATCCTTCTAGTGTTTGAGACGAGCCAGTAGGTGTGAATGAAATATACTGTCTGGCATTATTAGAGGGGCTTTATTGGAAAGGAGATGGAATCCCAGAGAAAAGTTACAAACAAGTTGCTGTTGATGGATACAGCCTGTGTAAAACCAAAGAGCTCACACACACACAACCCATTCCATCTGCAGTCTTGAGCCTTAGGTCTCAGTTCCCACCTCTCAAAATGAGGACTTAGCATAGTTTCAGATGAAATTATTGCAATTGTAATTAGCATCACCAAAAAAAAACCTTTTTTCCTCCTTAATCAGTAAATAGAAATAGTTTTCTGCTCAGCAAGTCTGTTTTCAAACAGAATGAAGAATCCAGAATTAATTAAATCATTACTTGGCTTCCTCAGTGCCAAGACTGCTATTATCCTGGAATAATGCATTCTGTATTCTTTTAACAGCATCTGAATTAAGGAGGAAACAGTGCTGGTAGACATTCTTCCTGTTCATGCCTTCATCTATCTGGAAGATGCTTATAAATTCATATTCATGTCAAAATTATAGTAGGCTCTTCTTTATATTGCTTTGCAATTTTGTCAGTACCAACAAAAATACCCAACTTCTACTTTTTTTTACAGTGAAGTGCCTTAGTAAGGTTGCCTTTTTTCTCAGGGAAATGTGAGGTCTTTAGCTCTTGAACCCATGCTATTATTTTGTAATAGAATTCTCATTTCTCTAATTCATTATTTTCTTCTTCAAAAAATAGAAGAAATGTCATCTGTAGGTTTTATATCTGAGAACTTGTTCTGCACAATGCAGTAGTTGACTCTAAGTACATTCCCTATTGTAAGGAAATTCAAAATTCTGGGGCTTTTTCTTGTAAATTTTGGCAAGTCTTGTCAAAATGCACATTTTTGATGGGTTGTTCTTTTATTGTAGCTGGTCACTGTGGCTCTCCAGACCCAATTGTAAATGGTCATATTAGTGGAGATGGTTTCAGTTATCGTGACACTGTAGTCTACCAGTGTAATCCTGGCTTTCGACTTGTTGGTACATCTGTCAGAATTTGCCTACAGGATCACAAGTGGTCTGGACAAACTCCTGTTTGTGTCCGTAAGTACAATTAATTTTTCACTGAATTATTGCCACTATTTTAAACGTAATTTAACATTAACTGTGCATAGGATGTTCAAAAGTGTTTGTGCTCAGATAAGATATTTATTGGACCTGTTTTCAGTTTCAAGGGTTGTAATGATCCAGTGTCTAACTTAACACAGCCTCGTTAATATTTTCAGTAACTCCTGATTTCTGTTGTTTTGGAAAGAGGATGGCATAGACACTGAAGGGGGTTGAACAGCAGGCTGCAGCTGTGTAACTTCATCTATCACTTTCTCTGTCCAGGTGTAGGTGTTATGTCAAGTGTGGGCTTGCTGAGCCTCTCCCCTATTTTTTTCATGAGGATTAGAAAATTCCTTTCTGTATTTTCATTGCTTGGAGGACAAAGCTGGACTAGTGTTCATCTGTGCAGTTCTGATGGTGACTGCCTGTTTTTTCAAATTGGCCTCAAGCTCACCTACCAATGCAAGCCAAGGCATGGCATTGGATTATGCTATATTTGTTAGAAAAGATGGTAACATTTTTGTAGCCTTTCAGATTTTCTTAATTCACCTGTTTTTGAAAATCCCATAATTAATTGCTAGAATTGCTGAGTCTTTCCTTCTCTAGATCTTTCTTCGTGTGGCAGGTTATCTGACATTTTCTGAACCATCACCCATTTAATCAGTCAAGTCAAATGTATGTGGTTTTTATTTTACTACTTTACTATGTAGTTGATTTTATTTCCTTTTCACTTCAGTTGTATTAAAGATCCCCATTTTTATACTTTTTTTGTTATTTTTAATGGAGCTTTTATATCAATTATTTCAGTGCTGCATTTGTTAAGATGCCTGCAATTCAGACAGAAGTATTTTTGTCTACACAGAGAGTCACTGAGATGGTCAGCTTTTCTGTTCAATACATGTTGGAATTCTAAATGTTTGGTATTTTTTTCTTAGGGTCAAATGAAAATTTCTACCTATATACAATGGCAGGAAATATCTGCCAAGTGTCATTGTCCTTTTAAAATCTTATTTATATCTTCAAGTGATTTATATTCACCAAAGGAGAAATGTTACCAGCTAGTATTATTGCTATTAGTGCATTCATTTGACTGTGCAGTGAATAAAATCCCCTTCAAAACAAAGGGGCAAAGCTGTTGGGGCATGGGAGGGACAGCAGGCTGTTTCTTCCTAAATGGATTTTATCATTACTCTTATGAGAAGAACTGGAATCAGTTTCTGTTGTTAGAGGTTGCCTAATGTTTCCATTACAACATGGTTTTCTTTTGCTTAGAATGCTGCCAGACTAAAAAGCCATCCAAGATAACTTGTTTTATGTCAGCATTCAAACTTTAGATGATTTTCCTCCTTTGATTAATTTACTTATTTTTGAGAAATTCTCATAGAAATGAGACTGTTATTTCTGAGATGTGAAGTGAAAACATACTGTTCACCAATGCTAGAAATGTGTTGTACTGAAATATTCTTCTGACTGAGCATTGTGGAGTTTGAACTAGAAATATGGCTGTGGTGTGTTGACCTTGACTGGATGCCAGGTAGCCACCAAGGTACTCTCACTCCCCTCCTCAGAAAGACAGGGAAGGAAAATAAGATGGCAGCTTTCTAAAACAAAAGGGAATGGTTGCACGTGCGGGCAGAGCTTTTGATTTTCTACTTCCCATCAGTAAGCAATGTCTGGCTGTTTCCCAGGAAAGGGGGCTTCAGCACGTGGTTGCTCCAAAACACAAATGTAAATAATGGATGATACCTCCCGTCCTTCCCTGCCTCCAAACTTGCCTTGCCCCTACCTCCTCTTTCCTCTTAGCATTTATATCTGAGCAAACATCTCATGGTGTGGAACATCCCTTTGGTCAGTTTGGGTCATCTGACCTGGTTATATCCCCTCACAGGGTCTTGACCACTCCCTACCTACAGGTGAGAAAGTGGAATGTTGGGGAGACAGCACTGATGTGGTGCCAGTGCTGTTCAGCACTCAGTTGGGGTGTTACCAACACCTTTCTAGAAACCAATACAAAACACACTGTGAGGGATCTGTCCCAGGTAGATCCAATACAATGGAAGACATATTACAAAGATGTTAGGGGCTGTGCCCCTGAAAATTTGCCCCCAATCGGTCTTTATTTTGTGAGATCTTTACAGAAGATCATACCTTTTTATATTTTTAATTTACTTTGAAAGGATTTTCAGATTTGTAAAGTACCAGGTATTGTAATATTAAAAAAATACTATTTAAGGAAGCATTTGGAGTTCTCTGCCCATGACTACTTAAGCTTCTTAATTTCATATGAAAGTTAGTCTCCTTCATTTTGCAAAATTTGTAACACACAGGTCTTTCCCTATCTCTTTACTGGATAACGAGTTGGACCACACTTTAGCCAAGTATTTTCTGAAAGATCTTTCCATTTGCTGCTTATTGAGAGTTATTAGAAAATAAGAAGGTTTCTACTTGGTTCCTTGTGAGTAGCAGCACAACAATCAAAAGAAAAAAATCAACATATGTATAGGTTATTTATTTGAGTGTGATAAACATCACTAGCACAAAGTTGAAAAGTTCTGTGTTTGTGCATGTCTGTAGATGTACATTCTGATTTTATATTGTCAGTATCTATGCTTTTCTATAAGCTCCTACAATATTTTAATATCTTGTCACATGGAAAGCTAGAGCTTGACCATAATAAACTTATTTTTTAAGTTCTATTTTAGCAAAATCAACACATATAATATATATAATGGAAAAGATTTACTCCCAACAATGATTTCTCTATTGTCATAACAAAATCAGATTAAAAGAATTACTACTTAAGCAAAGCAATGCAAAATGTTTGCAACTGTAATGCTTCAGAGCACTCTGGAGCTGTGTTTGACCCTACTACATTTTGAATTCGTTTGACCCTACTACATTTTGAAGTTTGCTGGGGAAAAGTGTTTTCCTGTATTTGTATTAGTAGGAATTTTTAAATGCATTTTTAAAGGTCTAATATATATCAGATGTATGTGGAAACGCATATATTTATATTTTATATATAGAGTGAGGGAGAGAAAGAGAGGGAGAGATTTATTTTTATTACAACTTCCAACATAAGGTAAAAAGTAGGTTCAAAGAGTTTTATTGGAAAAATAAAATTTTTCTCCTGGCAGTTAAGAATTCTCAATAAATATATCCTATTCTTTTCCTTATATGTCTTGTATAAATGTCAAACACAAATTCAGAAGGAAAAATACAAAACCAAAAAAACCAAAATGGCAGAAGAGCTCCAACCTGCAACTGATTCCATGGATCAGTACCTTTTACTTAGATGCTAACCTGCCTATTTTTCTTCCAACAGCAATCACGTGTGGACATCCTGGGAATCCAGCTCACGGAATGACTAATGGCAGCGAGTTCAATTTAAATGATGTGGTAAATTTTACTTGCAACACTGGATACTTACTTCAGGGTGCTTCTCGAGCACAGTGTCGAAGCAATGGGCAGTGGAGTAGCCCTTTACCCAACTGCCGAGGTAAGAAAGTTTTACCCTGCCTCAAAATATTGGGATATAATTCATAATCCCATCCTTTAGGAATGTATTGCCACCTTTATTTGAGTTCTTGCATTTTTATATTGGAGAATGTAATTAGGGCTGAGTATTGGAAAAGTCTAGGCTTTTCAGCGTTTTACCTCTGATTTCTCAGACTGCAATTACTAGCATTTGGTTTATAGACATATAAAGTGAACTTAGTATCACGAAAGTTACGTTAATAAATGACAGTTGCCTGTCTAGCCTGAATTAGGTACATTTTAGTACAATTTCCATAAACGGTCATTATGAAATTGAATATTTATGCATCAAAACACTATTAATTCTTTTGTATTTCCTGGCAATACCTGAGAGATGGGAAACCTGATTTTTCTTTCCCCACCAAAAAACAAACAAAAAAAAAAGGATAAAGTAAGATTAAATTCTGCTTGGTTTTCTTCAAAGACATCTGAGCTTGATTGCTGGGGTGCAGTGGGTAAGAGGAACATGTTTGAGAGATGAGAATGAAGCAAAGGTTTGTGTTACAAGGAATCTGTATCAAATGTATGTATTAGGAAAGGACAAAGAAAAGCCATGTGAAAACACAGTCTAGAATTCTCACATTGAATTCTTTATCCAGTTTAATTAAGATTAAAAATCTCTGAAGCTAACCTGTTTTTACCTCCCTCCATTTATGGCCACTGGTTTTATTTATTTTCTTTAACTTTTGGCTATGGTTATGATATTATGAAATACTTTCTTTTGAATCACTGAGGCAGAGTGAATATTGTCTGACTAAAAAATAGATGGAAATTGACAGAGAGGTGAAAGGCAGGACATGAAGTAAATCATGTAACATGTACTGAAAGATCTCAAAGGCCTGGGGAAAACTTTTTTACATACTCTATATCCTTCAGGGCTCTTTTTGTGAAGGCTCTGGAATGAAATGTATTTTAATGGCTCTAATTTACAAATGTTGTTCCTGGTCATATTCAGAGCTGGAATTGTCTGGGTTCATTTATATATTTTAATAAAAGTGCCAATTTCCAAATGTGTAAGCCAAGGAAAAATTAAAAAATGCTTAGTGTCTGGAAGGAATCTGATGACTATGCCTGCTATGGAACATGCAAAGAAATAGAACACAAAAAATTTCTCCAGAAATGCAATGGCTACTAAGCTTTTCTTGAGTGTTTTCTTTCACTGGAAATATGTTAAATCACTGTAAGTACTATGCTTTTTGTTCTCTGTAACTTGTCTTTTATGGGCTAAAGGAAGTTGCAGTCAGCAAAGTCATTCTAAGGATACAACACTGGGACTTAAAATCATGTAATAAGAACTTAACTTCGGCTATTGTACCTTTATTATCTCCACCTGTTGGGTTATTAAAAATCTCATTGTATTACAGTTGCTGTTCCTAAAAATAATAATTATATTTGGTGATTAGCTCATCATAATGTTTCAGAGATAGCTGATGCAATTTCAAGCTGTGTATGTGGAATTAGATCTTTCATTCTCATTAAAACAATAAAGAGATGGCAATTCCCTCAGTCACTACCCTCAGAATTTATTCAAGTGAGTTAACTAACATAGCAATATAATTACTGCAACAGAGAAACAAGAATTAGCAAACTGTTCCTATTTATTTTTTCCCTTCTATACTGTTTTGTTTTGCTAGACTTTAGTGAACAAACTCCTCTTTGTCAACCATAAGGCATTTAAGTAAGGTTTTATTTCTTGGAAACACACAATTTTTCACTTATCCTGGAGATGGAATCTGCATCTGCTCTGTTTGACTGCCAGAGATTGAACAGGTTTACTGAAAATCAGCCCCATTTATGAGCTGAGTTACTCAGCTATTGACATTGAACTCCAGTGCATTTATTAAAAGCAAAACAAATCAAAGTGAAAATGAGGAAAAACCATGCAAAGACTGAGACGATTTAAGAAAAAGAACATCAGAATTAGAATACTTACAGTTACTACAACATTATTTCAGTTGTCTCTCCTGTCTACTTTCATTGTCCTTTTTTAATTTATTCACATGAATTTGAGTTTGATCCAGGCCAATTTGTAGTCTGAAATCTTGTTTAGGGAGATTGGTTTTCTGAAAGGAGAGATTATTATAGATGCAACTCTGCCAAGATCTATTCACTTAAGAATGGTAAACTCCTACCAGAATGGAGTGGCCCAGGGTTCTTTTAGTTGAGTATCTACAGTTTTGTCTATTCTCGTGCAGGTGTAAAGCTGGACTTTTGCCATTCACTCAGTGTTTCTTCACTTCATTCTCTTCTTCACTTAGTATTTCTTTCTCTATAGCAACATATATTTTTCAGTCACTGTCATGTACCTCTTCCATCATGAATTGCAAGGATCCAAGCAATTTCATGACCTGCTCCCTGCACCCCGCAAGACCCCAGAGTGCTTTGCTGCTGATCGTGACAACACTGTAGCTTCTCACCTCAGTGACTGAGTCTGACTGATTTACACTGCTTGAAAAAGTTGTCATGAAGTTTGCATGAAAGAAGAAACCTCTCCTTCTGGAGAGGAATATACTATCTAAAGTAACAATAACGGTTGTAAATGTATTTGTGCACCAGAAGATATTTAGCTGTAGTGTAAAGGGAATAGTCAATATCCACTTCAGTTAAAGCGTATCAGTGTTAGAGTAGTTCTGTGGCATTCTTCTAGTAGGTGCATCTCTGAGCTAGAAATTTGGGGGATTCTTATTTCAATTATATGAAAATCTAAAGTGTTGTAAAAACTGCCTTGATAATTGGTACTGTTTTTTATTTTAGGTTAGCATGGTGGGCTGACCTTGCAGTTAGTATGTAGATGTTTCTCTCTGCTGCTCCTTCTCACTTCTCATCTCTGGTGTGTGTTCTCCACAGGCTGCAGAGAGTATCTACTCCCTCATGCACTGCCTTCTCCTCTAAACTCAGTGTTCCCTTTTTTTACTTGTCCCTTTTTTTTTTCCCTTTTTTTCTTTTTTTTCTTTTTTCTCTTTGTGTGTGTGGGGCCTCCTCTCTCTGGTGTATTCTGCCCTTTCCTAAATACATTTTCAGAGAAAAAAACTTTCCTCGTGGACTCACCTGTGATTTGAAGAGAGGCTGAGAGTTCAGGTTGTTCAACTTAGAGAAGAGAAGGCTGAGGGGAATGTTGCTTATCCTCTATGTCTAAGGGACAGTGTAAAAAAAGAGGGCCATACTTCTTAGTGGTGCCCACTGGAAGTGCATGACTCAAAGGGCACAAAACCAAGCATAAGAAAAAGCTTTTTAAATGTGAGGGTGGTAAAACACCTGAACAAATTTCCCAGAGACACTGTGGAGTTTCCTTTCTTATAGCTATTTAAAACCTAGCTGGACAAAGCCCTAGGAAAACTGTTTAGTTGTCACTTCCAAGTTCAAATATTCTTGTACAATTTACTACAAGACTATATATGTATACACCAACTATATTCCTATGTCACATTTGTTCTTAATGAATTGATTAGAACTTGCATAAAGCAAGTAATACTACTTCTTCTGGCATAAGCTTTTACTTCTAAAATTGCCTTTTATCTCATGGGTAGAAAACATTTGTTTTAAAGATTATTGTTAGCAATGAATTATGAATTTGTTTACTAAGAAAGTAAATCTTCCAGCTCTTCAAATATATTGCAGGGAAAGGACTGATGCTCCTGGCAAACCTGTATCATTTAATTCAACAGAGATTTTCCATATGACCTTTCTTTCAAACCTCGGTTGAGTTCATCTGAGTCAATAATGAACTTGGCTTCATTTGGCTGAGACGCCACATGAAGTACTACAAATTAAAGATTGCTGCTTGAAGCAATTGCAGAAGTTTCTATTTTATTTATTTTATTTTATTATTTTATTTTATTATTTTATTTTATGTTGAAACTGAGCTGTTATGTTTCTGAGCTGTTATGTTATGAGCTGTTATGAAACTGAGCATAGGAAACCTTGGTATTTTCAGAAAATAAAGCTGGGCAGTTTTTAGACACCCTTTTGCAGTGATACATTGCTTCTGTCTGTTATGTCAATAGCAGGTTAACTAAATAATCAGTGACAGGAAATTTAGCAAGGCAGTTATGTGGGGGTTTTGGCTAAGAAAAAGGTAAGGCACACAAAATATTATATATGTGCTTGAAAGCCATATTATAAAAACTTGTATGAAACAAAGGATTTTAATATATTTGTATATCCTAAATGCGCCTAAAGCACTGAATTGCTTTGCAATGATATTTGCCCCTACTCCAGAATGCTTTTATCTGTTCTGGTTAACTGTTTTGGCTCATCAAGTAAAACCTTAAATCTCTTAAAATGTACACACATTTTAATATTTGCTTTGGACCTGTGTTCTGAGGTAACATAATTCTCAAAATACCTATGCCTTGGAAAAACTGTGTTCCTGCTGTTTCTGTCACAAGTAAAAAAATGGCATGTTGTGATATTCAGGTACTTTGTGAGATAGAAACCTCAATGTTTTTTAATTATTTAAACAGCAATGTCTGTTTAAAATTTTATATTTAATCCTTTCTGTATATTTAGGTTTTTTTAAAGATTAGCAATAACCTTTTCTGGAATGTGAAGGTCACTGAAGTATGACTATAAATTCATAATTTGTAATTCTTCACATGGACTCTATCTTTATTTATTTGATAAAGAACAGGTCAAGTAGTCAGTTTACTTGCCTTTAAACTAGAGTCAAATAGTATTGGAAAAATTACAATACCCAGGTCTCTGTTCTCTTCTGCAAACTTGCCTGAGTAGAGCTTGGGGCAACCTAACTGCTACCCCAGAACTAGTTTTGACTATTAAATCCTAAAGCAAGTATGTTCACTGTGGATTTTTTTCCATTAGCAGTTTGGAACCACTTCCTGTTTAGTCTTTGGAAGCACAGAAAGCCAATCTCCATGCTTTCTACTTTTCATAATAATTCTTGACCACAAAAAATGAGAACTGAATCAGTTGGTCTCATCAGTGCTCTGCACTCCTGATTGTGCTGCAGGTCATTTTTCCAAATATTATGCTTGAAGTAAGAACTTCTGTATTAAACACTACACTTTCTGCTTGTATTAAGGCAGACTCACATTCATAATCTGTGCCAGGAAAGGTGGATGTCCTTTGCTAATGTTCCCTTCAGAATTCCTTGTATCTTTTTGTAAGTGAGATTTAAGAGCTTTTCTCCTGGTAGAAATATGTTTCTTAAGACTAGAAATATTTTGATGGGAAGATCCATTTGGCAAAGTTGGAGAGGTTTGAATTAGTTCACATTCTCCAGTCTATATCAGTAAGTCCAGACTATTTGTTAGTAATAAAGAATTCAGGTCTCTGTTTATTTATACTGGATTTGTACTGAATTTCAAACTTGAAAGGTTTATCTTTCTTTTATCTCATTGCTCATAGATTCTTGAAAAGTTTAATTATACTTTTATGTCTTATCAAGAATCTGGTATCTTCAAGGTATCGTTCATTTTATCATGTTCTCTTCAGTGGTTATGTTGTTTGAACCAGTGGTAATATGTTCCCCTCCTTCACTGACAAGAAAAATAACCTTTCTGATGTCAGCTGATAGGTGGGAGAGATTGAGAATGATGACCAATTCTTCTCATCCAAAGAAAAAGCAGCCCTGAATTTAAGCAGTTTTGCATCTGTTGTGGAGTCAAACATTTGTATAACTTGAGAAATGTGTTCTGTTTGGGTTTATTTTTTCCAAAGTCAGAGGCCTTTTTTGTGCTTTTTTTGTACTTTAAATGACAGATATGCCTAATCCGTTCATGTTGATAGCGTGTTGATATTCTTCAGAAGGATAACTTGCACTTGACTCAGTTTCCTAAATAAAGAGGTGAGGTACCATGGGAGATGCCATACAGCGTCTGGGATATTTACCTATCTCATGGAGTTGCCCCTCTCTGAAGTGAAACCAGCCTGGAGATCAGGCAAAGACATTTCAGAAGGTTGTAGAAACATCTCTTGAGTCATCTGAAGAGTTCTTCTTCCTGGTGAAAAGCAATGCTCTGATTAAAAAAGAATCTAAAGAAAAAGACTTAAAATTATGACTCCAGAGTTTGTACTATTCTGACAAAAGCTATTGTGTTAATACTGTTTGTACACAGATGCCCAAAATGAATTTGTGTAGACAACACACGTACAGGAAAATAACAGCTATGTACTTTATCTTTTTGATCAATTTGCTATTGTAATACCTGACAAAATTGGAGAAGTTTTTATTCTTGTTTATTGTTGATTTTGCATTGATCTTTACTAAAATTCCATTTACTGACAATTTTGTCATCATGCTTTCACAAGGAGTGCTTTCTTTCTTTTTACAGACAGCATTTTTTAGAACTTGTCGTAAAGTCAAGAGTGAATTCTCTACTCTTTATTCACTCTAGAGTGTCAGTCCCTAAATATGTTCTAGATTCCAAAATTATTGCAATACTTTTCAAATAAAAAGTTTTAAAATACTGTTGATCAGATATGAGAGTTTATAAAAGAAGCTTAAGATTGTTTCTGTCAAGAAAAAAAGACAGAGTGAGAACAAGAAATGAAATACTGTGAATGATGTACTTTGTGATGATCATTCCACTTTTTAACAGAAAGCTGCCCTGGAGGACTCTGACATGGTCTTTTAACTTCTTTGTCCTCAAGGGTTTGAATCTACTCAGTGCAAGGTTCCAAAGTTATCAGGGTGGACTTGGAGCATTCTGCAGCTTTTCCAGAAGACTAAACCAAGACTGACAGAATTCATTTCCCATGTAACCCTTGACAG
The DNA here is from genome assembly GCA_024500445.1 of Entomyzon cyanotis. Classification (NCBI taxonomy): domain Eukaryota; kingdom Metazoa; phylum Chordata; class Aves; order Passeriformes; family Meliphagidae; genus Entomyzon; species Entomyzon cyanotis. The sequence continues at coordinate 53,642,119 of JAKEPQ010000871.1, forward strand.
GTGTCATTGAGAGAAAGCAATCTTTGTCTACTCTCACTGTGATTTACAATTGAGTCCCCAGGGTGAAAGACAATCAGGGAAAATACTGCCTTAGCTCTGTATTCCAGCCAACTCCAATTCTTTTGTAGAGTACTCCTTACTGCAGCCTTTCTTAGCAACAGCACACTTGAGTATATATTTAAAAACTGATAGCTGATCTTAAGTGGCACTGCAGGCATAATTGTGGTTACTTTTTAAATTGAGGGATCGTATTCTCTTGCATAACCATTTGATAAGACTTCATGTATGATGCAAGAATTTTGTTTACAGAGCGTGAGCTTAAATGATGCATTTGGTGACTGTTTTGTATTTCATTCATCACTGAGCTGTCTAAACAGATACTACTGGTACAGGTGTGAGAACTCTGTAACACACAGACAAATTGATACTTTGGGAATGCAATATATTCCTTGAACATTCCATATTTCTGGTCTGCATGGAGAATTAATTTTTTCTGTTCTCTCTATTGACTTGCAAAGATAGTTCTGTTGGAATTGCTTTTGGGTAGCTTTGGGCCAGCATATCTAAGGAAATAAAGTTTCTTTTAATTTCCAGTACTGACTTTCCATAAGCTAACTTGTCACCCTTACCCGCTAAGCCAAAGATTTAATTTTAAGCAGTTATATTTGATTCTTTTTTTTAATGGCAATAATCTCAACTTCACTCAAAAAAGGGACAGCTCTTTTGAATGCTTGTTACAAATTTAACCTAGGGAAAGGCTTGAGTAATCTATAAGGTGAGAAGAATATTTGAAAACAATTGTATTCATGAATGTACAAAACCTTAAATAAATGCAGGAATTTTGCAATATGCATCAGATTTTTCTTCCATTTTAATAGAATATTCTGAGATTAAAATTGGAATAATTTGAACTATTATTTTCAATATTCTGTTTCAACTAATGTGGTGCGTATTTGAGTTCAATAGCAATGATTTTCTCTAAATTGCAGTGAAAAACAAATGCTTTTTTTTTCTCTTGAACAAATTCTAAAATGTTGTTTCACTGTTTATTTTACTCTGTGAAGCCATGAGAAGTTGTCTACTTTTTTGCTCTGGAAGGCACTTTCTTTTAAAGGTTTTTGCCTCTAGATCTCTACTATCCTCCCCCTTCCATCAAAGAGAGTACCAGAGCATCTGCAACTTCATTCTCAGACAAAATAACAACAACAACAAAAACCAAAACAAAACCAAAAAACAAACAAACAAACAAACCCCCAAACCCCAAAACCACCAAACAAAACCACCCAAAAATCCCACCGGAAAATAAACTAAAAATGTATATTGCATGGAGGAGGATTCTTTTGACCTTTTAAGAAGCTTTATCTGACAAACAATATGGATCTTGTCCTATAGCTTGGCAAAAAAATCAGTAGTATGTATCCTCATGGAAATTTCCACTAGTTTTTGTGTATTCATTAATGAAATTTTACTGTAAACGTATATGTACTGTTTGAGCTGTGTATGCTCAGTTACTAGTGCTATAGTCCTGAGCTAAAACAAATATGGATAATATTAAATGCAGACTACTAAATATGCATCTGTACTGTGGATCTCTGTGAGTACAGTAAGGAGTCCTACTTGCACCAGGATAAAATTTCTAATACAGAAAAAATGTAAATATGATTGATATATTGATAAATAGATATTAATTCATCTTTGGACTATTGGCAGAAGAATGTAATTACTATTTTTCCACAGGATTTTTACAGTCATAAAGCACAATTTCATCCTTTTTTACATGTATTATTTAAGGAAAGAGCTGCTCTTGATTGTATAGTTGTTAAAACAGGTAGATATCTTGATTGTATAGTTGTTAAAGCAGTAGAATGGAAAAGTCTTATTTTGCCATAGTTACTTTTTAATATGCAGTTTCATTGCAAAATGGTGTACTGATTAGAACATGGATATAGGTCTCAAGAAGACCTGAGTTCTGTTCTGCACCAGTAGAAATATTCCTTACTACCCTGGACATCAGTTTTTTATATGATGGATTGCAATAGCAATATTGTGTTATAGTGAAGCTGGGAATCAAATTACCATAAAAAACAGTTTTAACTAAATAAAAGATTTTGAAATATTCACTTCTGTGTTTGAAATTAAATTTACATATATTTTTAAACTAAACAGTGCCTGGGCATGGGAGTTGAATTGCATCTACTTATTTAGATGGTTATTCATTTGAACCAAGTGCACATCCACAGGAATTGTTTGGAGCATGGTTCAGGGGTTAGTATGGACAGCAGGATCATTCTTCATGAGTAGTTCAGAGAAATTCACCCTGTGCTGGAGGGTAGCAGGACACTACAGCATAGACCTTGCCATCATCTACTGGCCTCATGCCAGAGAACAAGTCCTGGCTTTCTTCGGATTGATACAGATGTGTATTCCAATGTTTAGGAATGTATATATATGTGGAAAAATTGAGTTTAAGGATATGTTTGTACAAGGCAACTTATAACTGTGCAGAGGATGCAGGCTCATTCCAAAAGCAGAAACTTCACAGCAGCACCTACCCAGCACTACACCATGTCTAATTGCCTAAGAAACAGGGTTAATTAGGATGCAGCATGTGTTGCTTCTGGGAACTGTGCTAGTTTCTGTAAGAAAGAATTGCGCTGCAAGTACAGACATATGAGCTCATTCAGATCTAGCTTAATGTTTTGGTAAGGTTTCCTGTCAGTGGACTGTACATTTTACAGACTTTCACATGTGTCCCTGTTCTACAATTATAGTTGTATTGCCAGTGAAAGAATTGGACTTAGCTGACAGTGATTAGTAACCATGGAAAAAAAGCAGTAACGAAGAATGTGTCATGTAAAAAGAATAAAGTGTTTTCTCTTGATAATACTCTTAGAGATCCCCAGAAGTAAGAATTTTCAGAGTTCTTCAATTACAGAGACACAGACTTCCACATCCAAATTTTTCACAGCTTTCAAAAAGCAGTGAGATATTAGGACTTTACATTTTTCTCTGTCTTATGGGACAGAAAAAAATGTGAAGAGATGAAGAGGTATTTTTTTTCATCAATGAAATCTCATGTAAACACCTATTTATTTAATCTGCACAAATCTGATTTATGTATAAAATGTTACAGTTATAACACAGTGTTCCAACAAAAGTTGGTAGTATGAAATATAAGCTAAACTGTTATAATGCAAGCTAAATGTAACTTCTTTGGTGATTTATTTAATAGGATTCACCATAAAAAATAGGAACAGTTTCAATTAAGAGACTAAAGTTTTGAGTCCTACTGCTCAGGAAGAAGAAAAAAATGTGTCTCTTTCATTGAACATAATCATTCTACAAGATGACTTTCTAATGCTTTGTGGGTATCACTGTAATACCTATTTTTGTTAATGTATTTGACTTTTCTGTGTAATTGTATCATGTTTTTAATAACAATTGGTATATGAAAAATGGGTTTCTTTATGCCAAAGAGAGTTCTTTCCCTGAAATATTACTTCTAAAATAACTTTTATGAAGGGAAGCTTTGGATTCATATGGATCACTTTAGACCTAGGTATGTGTTTGTCTAGAATTCTGAGGTTGAAGTTATGAACATATAACAGTTCTAAAATCATAGCTTTAAAATATAAGGAGAAATAAAACAAATTATAATTGGATTTTGCTGTAGATTCAATTTTAGGATGTTAATGTTTTTCTAACATCCTGATACTCTTTAGCTGATTAAATGAAGTGTCCTTTCAATGAATGAACATTTGCAAAAGCTGCCTTGTTCTAATGTATTATCTAATCACCAAATTTATGCTCTGTGTATCATAAAACTTAGGCTTTTGAAAAAAAGTTATTCAGGAGTAAAAAGCAGTTTAATAGTGACTCTGTATGTCTTACCTCTAAAATGATAATATTATCTATATTCTCCACTGATTTCTTTTTCATTAAAATTGATTTGAACTACATGACATACTTGAAAGGTAGATTCCTGTGGTTTTTTGATGAGCTTTAATTTATGATTCTAATAATATTCTAATTTTTTTGTTGTTGTTTCTTTGTAGTGTTACCTTTAGAATAAAGACAGGGCAGGGGTGGAGTACATATTTGTAACTTTTCAGATAGTTTTCATATTAGCAGACGGCAAAATTGGGTGTTTGTAAAAGTCCCTACCAACCCCCACTGTTAAATGATTCTATGATCCTACATTCACTGCAGAGGATGAAATGAAGGAGTGGAGAGGGTAGATATGCTTTATATAAAAACTAAATAGTTGTGATAAAGCCCGTAATTTTTTAGGTTTTAACGGCTATCTGAAAAAATTACTTCATGCTTTTTGGTGCTTACCGTCATTCCCACTGCCCTATCAAATATTTGATTTTTCATCATTTTCCTTTTCCTGTTCTACACATTAATAGCAGAAAATGTTCTTCTTAATATTTGAAGCAATTTTTCTCATTAGAGGAAATTTAAAAAAGAAAATGTCAAAGTGTTTTTTTAAACTGTACACTCTTCCTTCACGTAAAAATGATATAGAAGACCAAACTAAGCCTACCAAGGAAATTATAAAAAATTCTTCCAATTTCTCTTTTATCTTTGAACCACTTCTATACTTGATACTATGCAGCTTGTCCAAGACTATTACAAGAACTGGAGTAAAATTCTAGTGTTGCTTTCAAAGCAAAGAGATCTAGAGACTTACTTAGGAGTCAGTATACCTGATATTTGAGTCAAAAAAAATCCCACAAATGAACCACAGAGGAACCACAGTCACGAGCTGCTAGTGAAGTAATGAAAATCATTGCTAAACTTATGATATTGCTGTTATGAATCAGTGATGAATACTGTTTTGTCTTACAGTGGTGAACTGTTCTGATCCTGGCTTTGTGGAGAATGCAATCCGTCACGGACAGCAGAATTATCCTGAGAGTTTCAAATACGGAACAAGCGTGGCGTACCATTGCAAGAAGGGCTTTTATCTCTTGGGCTCATCTGCACTGACCTGTAAAGCTAATGGATTATGGGATAGATCATTACCAAAGTGTCTGTGTGAGTATGCATTCAGTTGGATTAGCATTAAAGTGAGGTGCATGACTTTAAATTGTGATAGACAAAAAAAAAAAAAAAAAAAAAGTGTAGCCATCTATTAAGGAACTAAAAGTGGACTTTAAGATCAATATATTGCAGATTGTACATCTCAATGAGAAAACATTAAGACAAGATATCATGCAACTTCCCATTATTAAAAGCATGTTTCCAAGGAACTGTGGAACTATTATTTCAAATGCCAGAAAGTTAACATTCATTTCCCCTATCAGTGAATTGTTAGGGTATCTCAAAACAGCTAGGGAAATCTAAAATTTTTATGTATGTGTTGTAATTTAGAATGATAGTCTATGATGATTAATGCCTATATCAGATACTTTTTTGTTTTAGACATGTAGTGTATATGTGAGAACAAATCTGTGAAATGCTGTGTAGAAAAATTTTGCTCAAGAGGGTCTTTTCATAACATCACTTCATATTTCCTCCATCACTTTCTCCTCAGAGAGGGAGGAAATCTTCTGGTGTTTCCTATAATCAGTAAGCTTCATACCTTTAAAAAATAACAGTTTGCCTGAATTTAATTTCCATTGAGATATTTTTCTGCTCTGATCACTATTAATTTGCTGACACGATTTCTAATTTGCAATGAAATTATAAGAAATAATAAAGGAAATTAAAGTATTTTTCATTTTAAAACACAACAGATGATTTAAAAGTACTTGCTTTACAGAATTGTGACTTTTTAGTAAAATTATTTATTTCATGGGTTTACATTTATATACCAGAGCAATAAATGTCGCTAGGTTGGCATATTTATTAATTATGCTTTTCCTACTACTATGTGACTAATATTCACATGGCCCAAGCAGTTTTGTTTTGTTTTTTTCACAGCAATCTATGCTTTCAATATTTGTCAATAAGAGCTATAACCTGAAAAAGTGGGTTTATTCACATTTCAGTAGTAAAATAATTAGGCAAAATACATTTTAAGTGCAAAATAGCTGCATCTTTTTTTTCATTGGGCAAGAATATTTTACTGGTGCAAGCATGTTTCTTTCTTCTTGTATCTTAGAAAAATAAATACAATTAAAAATTATAAAAATTATCAGTAATCCATTTTCCTCTTTCTCACTCTAGCACATCACATTGCTACAATAATATTAGAGAATACATATTTTCTTTTACTATACTGCTAAAACCATACCTAGCTGTAGATGCGATAGTTACCTACCATTATCATATCTGCAGTATATAAGCACATTGCAACATCAGCATTAGTTGGTTTCTTCCTTCTTATTCCTAACTGAAATAATTTGTACTATTTGTAGGAAAGGACCATGAAAAGAAATTAATGAGGAAATAAAGCTCTATATTTTTAGAGAAAGGCTAAACTTGATGGGTTAGTTTTATATGTAGTTTTGTGTTGAATCTTACAAATGACCAGTAAATCATCTATAGCAGTATAAAGCTGAAGATGTGAAAGGTTTGGAATCCAGCCAGAAGTGTATATTTGTGGAACTGGCCTTGTATTTAAAGGTTATAATAGATTTTTTCTGTGCCACGAAAACATACTATTGTGCTCTTTCCTTTGTTAGCCATTTCTTGTGGACATCCTGGGGTACCTGCAAACGCAGTTCTTTCAGGAGACAAATTTACCTATGGCTCCGTAATTCACTATTCTTGCACAGCGGGTCGAAGGCTCATAGGAAATTCTACGAGGGAGTGCCAAGAAGATAGCCACTGGAGTGGGACTCTCCCTCACTGTTCAGGTACTTGTACCAACCATTATCTGAATGTCACCTTGTCACATGAATAAGGCTATTCTCATTTTTTTTTAGTGGAATATTTGTTTGGTTTTTTTTCTTTTCCAAATATATTTTAATTTCACCAATAGCCACTCAGCTGTATCATACCCATTTATTGAAATATTGTCATAATTGTCTCATTCTCTTTGTCATTTCTTCGCAACTTCACTCCTTAGCCAGATGCTGTAGTTGCGTACTGCAGTGTATTAGAAGATGCAGCAAAATGGTACTTCAAACCTGGTCAAGTTTTGCTTAAAAAGGATGCATGTTTTAAATTTCTGTGAACACTGTTTGTGTAAACAAAGGTTATTATGTCAGAAAATTTTGATTAAGAAACTCCACAGCAAAGGTATTAAGGTAAATGTCATACATTTTGCTCCTCTTTTCACTTGCAGAAATATTGCACTTGCAGTGTCACAATGTACAAACACCATTAATGTCTGATGTGTTCTTGATGCTGTTAGGAAGCACAGGAACAGCTTATTCTCCCCTAGGCTATACAAATCTAGAAGAAGCCTTAAAACATCACACAATTTTGTTGAAGTGAAGAGTACAGGCAAGGATTGGCTACTAGGGACATCCACAGCATATTGATAGGTTTTGTAAGGGAAACAGGTCTACACACTTTGGTATATAGAGAACAAATACCTGAATGATTTAAGAAGAAAATTTCCTAGTGAGAAAATTGTTCATAATTACGTATTATACAATCTTCTTATAACCTCCCCTGAACTCTTGGATGTGCCCACTGTTGGGCTGATGTGATTCAATAAAGTACAATTCAGATTTGACCTAATTTAAATCGGTGTAAGGTACTTTGAATTTCAGTACTTGGAAAAAGCTCTGAATAAATGTTCATTGAAAATGATCCATTTATGAGCTGATTCTGAAAGGATGCTGAGTAGAATTTGAAATACTGAGAAAAGGAAGTGAATTTAAATCACTACTGTTTCTTTTCTGTGTTGCTCAAGGAGGAAATAATTTAGAGTCTTCTCACACTGCTAGATCTCACCACCATCGTGGTCTTTATGCCTAGACTTAACAGGAATCACTGCAGAACAAGAAATCTTTCCTTGCTTGTCTTAAGCCCACATTTATGTCACTTTCACCTTTTTATCCAGCATAATATGCCAGATCTGAAATTGCACCAAGACTTTAAAAGTTGGATAGCAATCTAGTGCAGTTATCCAACATTTCTCACCACAAGGAAGAATCTCATGTTGGTGGAGGGTAATTGTAATTGCTAATAACTGAGACTCTTCAGATATCGGTCATGAATATGATATTATTTTTATAGACTCATATATTTTGAAAACATTAAAGAGCACTATACTCATGTCTTATGTTGGGGAAAAATATGTCTAATGTAACTAAAATATTGTTACTGATGCACAATTTAATTTTCTAAGTTTGAATACAATGGGTCACCATCTTGAGAGCAAGATGATTCCCTAGGGAAATGAAAATCTATCTCTGTTAGCTCAGTGTAAAAAAAGTAAAGAAACACCCCTGTGGCTAGCACAGGTTCTTCCCGTGGGAACATTTTGCTATATTTCATAAACAAGATAAAGTTTGGATGTTTTGCAAACAGTTTCTTCCGATTGAGTGAGTTCGGGCTTGGCCAATTGGGCCTAGGGGGAGGTCTCGGGCTGACCAATCTGGGGCACTTCTGTAAACTCTATATATATGGAATTCAAAACAGTAAAGTTCCTTTTCTCCTCTCTTCGCTTGTCTGAGAACTTGGGTCAGTCCTCAGCTAGCCGCTCAACAGCGACACACCCCCCCACCCAAAAAGCCACAGAAAACCCTAAAAATGTGTCTCGTTTCTCTGAGGTATTTAGAATTGTAGAAGTACACTTTCTGTGTTAGATATTCAGGAGATTAATCCATCAAAACCCAATATGAATAATTCGTTGTCTTAATGTCAGTAAAAGAATGATTGTGCCCAGGATGACTGAGAACTGTAATTGGTTTTATACTTCAGGGATATGAAAAACAGACCAAATACAATGTTTAAAACCTGTAGTATCTTTCTTCATGGGTTTTATTTCTTTATTATACATTAGGATATGTTCAAATACCTTATGGTTCTATGATGGTATAAATATGATCTCAGGGTTTTTTGCCACGTGAGACCTGTTGCAATTATGGACTTTTGTATCTTATGAATTAAGGAGTAGTTGACATTTTTGTTTAAGATGACTCTCTCATTTTTCAATAATGGATATGGAATCTTCTAGATTACTAAATAAAAAAGGGTCTAAACCTTCATAATACTGTAATTGCCTTTCTCTATGCCCTTTGACTATAAAATTTCACAGTCCCAGTTCAAATTTTCTCCAAGTAAAAACTATGTATGTCCAAGGAAAAAAAAAGTCCAGTCATTCATCTGGAATAATTCTCTCAGTAAAGTCCCAAAGCAAACTGAGACATCATCAAATTTTCAGAATCACAGATCGTTCTGCCCTGAAAAATTCCTTTGCATTCACAAGCCAAAGGTTATGTGATATATCTGTTTCATGCTGTAAACATGCCACAGTGGGAGCCTGAATCTCAGTCCTCGTGTTATTTCACACATTTTAGGCAGACAAAGGTTTGTGAAATAGTAATGTCTTAGAGTAAGTGGAGGAAGATAGCATCCAGAGGCCACATCTGGACTTCTGCTTTAGCAGTGCCAGGGCATAGGTCATGGATGACAGTGCTTGATCCCTGAGACCATTATACTCTTAGAATTGTGCCCAGAATAACTTTTATGCATCCCACCTAGCAGTCCAACAATGCAGAAATACTTTGAAAGCTTCTGTGTGCTGGAGATGATTCTCAGCAGACAGTTTGGAAGTAGCCGCCACGTTTTGGAGAGTGAGTTTTACTGTACACAGGTAGGCAGAATATACCAGTTGACTTCAAGAAACTCACACTGATTGCAAGCATGTATTTTCACCAGGAAATCTAGGTCCAAATGCTGTGGAGCAGAGTGACAAGAACAATCTATTCTAGAAGAATCTAGTACTAAACAAAGTGAACACAATGAAAACCCACAAGTTAGCCTTGAATTCAGGAATTCTCTTGGCCTCCTTTCATGTGAAATCATGATCGTATCCACTCATACTTGCTGTAATTAAAACCTCATGGCACATATGTAGTCATGCTTTCTGACTTAAGAAAATTTTAATTTCTGAATGAAATATTTGAGTTTTCTCAAAGACTTGGTATTTTTTTCTTTGTTTAGGATTTTGTCATTTATATGAGAGGGGTGCCTATGAAGAAAAACCCATGTAAGAATATACAGACTTCAAACTATTAAATTATTTACACATATTTTGGGAAAAGAAAAAAAAAGAAAATACCTAAATCAAACCCCATAATTTCAACAGAATCTGAGTTTAGACATATAATTCAAAAGTGAAGAACAAAGGATGAGGTTGCTGTGAACTGCAGTGTAGACACAGAAGGATTTAGGAGATACACAATTTTGCACCAAAATTTATAATAAATTGTTGATCCTGAGACCATGCTTCCTTAACCAGTTTGTAAAGTATCTCCTGTAACAGCTACTTTATATGATAAGGCAGTTGACTGATTCATCAGACTTAGGATGACATCTTTGGGAGATCTGTATTGCAACACCTTCTTTCTCTTCTAAATTTGTAACCAATGTTTGCATAAAAATTTGGAGGATAAGATAATTTTCAATCTTGAAATATAGGGACAGGAGTATTTTCTGTGGAGATATATATTTCAAATGCATTTCTTATAAATTTGAATATGGTTCTCCTCACTCTTGCTGTGATTTAATTCTTGTTATTAGAAGTTATCACTTCAAGTTAAACAATAAAATACAATGTGTAGAAAATACCATTTATGTCAAAAACCAACAAATTTGTTGAACTGACAGAAAGTGACAAGGGTGCTTCCTGTGTTCTCAATTATCTGTTAGCTTTTATTTATATCACATTTGGTGTTTAGGCCTGTATTGTTCTGAGATAAGAAGTAGGGTAGCAAGATATGTATTTTCATCTTTGGCTTTAGTTTCACACTGTAATACTGAAGAAGATTGTAAAAATCAGTTTGCAAGAGAGTATTTTCACTGCCAATACATTTGCACATAATGTCACTGCCAATGATTCTGCACTGCTGTGTTTTGCAGGAAATAATCCTGGTTATTGTGATGATCCAGGAGTACCAGCTCACGGGTCTAGACTAGGGGATGAGTTCAAAACAAAAAGTCTGCTACGTTTCTCGTGTGAAATGGGTTATCAGCTGCGAGGGTCTGCAGAGCGAACATGCCTGCTGAACGGTTCCTGGTCAGGTGTACAGCCTGTGTGTGAAGGTAGGTATTGATACCACTGGCATTTTGACACTATTGAAAGACACTAATGACTGTTTTTCTGTGATTGAAAAGTTTTGTTAGGCAGAAATATGCTTTCATAACATTCTGCAGAAAGGTGACATAAAAAGGCTTGCAAGCAGTTCTTGTTTTGCTTGAAAGCTAAATCCAAACTGCTAAAGTTTTGGAATATATATTTAAATATATTATATATTATATAAATTTGTGAGAAAATAATTTTAGTTAAAAATATTTAGCCTGAAAATAAATAATAGATACCTGAGTTAGATGTAAGATTAAACAAATGCTTTTGATTGAAGATACGAAAATGGAGTGATAAATAAATCTGTCATCTTTTTTGTAACAATAAAATACTTTCATCTTCTTTCCAACATTACCTTCATAGATGTAATAAGTATGCATCAAAGACTGAATAAATGATAAAGTTGCATAAATCAATAAAGAAAGTATAAGTTAATAAATCAGTACATATTTCTCCACACAAATTAGACTAATTTCTAATGACATATTTTTATTCTGCCTCTTTCAGAAGAAATGCAACAGAGAATATTTCTGAAAATCACTTTTTAAAATAAGATAAAAATGTAATAAAGAATTTTTACAATTTTTGTGCATGTCAAATTGGAAAGCAGTAATAGAAGACTTTAAATTCAGTTTTATAAGGACTTCTCATTTTCCAAGAATGTTTGGAAAGTTACTTTATCTAATTCATTGGAGTTGATGGATTCTGTAGTATCTGTTGTCTCCTAAACTAAATTATAAAATGGAAGATAGAACAAAATATTTTTCACAAATTCTTGTATTTTTTCACTTACACATTTTATCCCTGTAGCCTCATCTAACAGTTGTCCTTTTGTAGTATTCTTCAGCACAGACTAATTTTCTGTCAGTGATACAGTTATTATCATAACTGTATAAAAATGGCAGTGGGCACAAGATCAGTATTTGTATAAGTATTTCCAGCAGAAAATTGAAGTTTTGCAGGATCCTTTCTACTTTGCTTGCATGAAGACATTAATTATAGTAGGACAACAGAAGTCAATGGCAATTATCAGTGTCTGAAACATTGCTTTTTTTTTCCTCTTTCTTTATAGTGTTTGATTAAACCTTCTCTTTTCAGGGAAAAAGAAAAAAGAAAAACAAAGACAAAAACCCTCTTTCTTTCAATTTTTCTATAATCCTTCAATTGTTTCCTGGTTAAGTAAGGATGAGATTAGGAGGAGAATACCTTGTCATTCCTACAAATTCAAGTTCCAACCTGTTGAATTTTTCTCTTCTCTATTTGAAACTTTTATACCTAAAAGGATTAAAAATTGATTTTAAAAGACATTAAGGTATCATTCTAAACATAAATGGGTGACTAATTTTTACTTGGCACATTGTGTTTGTTTTAATCCTAAAATCTAAACCGGTTATTTTTTAATGATAAGATTATAACTATTATGCTGGGGTACATCCAGCAGGTGCACATGCAGCAGGTCCAAGCCTTTCTTCTGCTGGGGACCCCAGAGCTGGATGCAGTGTTCTAGCTGGTGTCTCAAAGGAGCAGACTTGTTAGAAAAGTTGTTAGGAAAACTAAAAACAAAACCCCAAATTCTTTTAATTATTGGTTGGTCCTCTGGAAAAAAACCCTCACTGCTAAACCTTCCAAAAAACCCCAACATGAAATCAAAGTAATCAAGGTAAGCTGCTGTCAAATCTCAGACATATGAAGCTGAACTATAATTATTGCCTTAAAGGATTGATATAGATGCCTAAAAGTATGAGGCCAATTCAAAAAAATAAATGAATAAGAAGATAATAATTTACTATTTATGCATTTTTACAATTGAAAAAAGGGGATACCAGAAGACAGGAAGAGAATAGAAGAATGTGCTAAAAGCAAAACAAAGGTGTAGGTTGGTCAGAAAGTCCTGAATGAGCTTTATTTGCTCCAGTGACTGTATTGAGTGGAGTAGAACAAAAAGGGTAAACTATCTGAATCCACAATTGAAAAAGAAAGGAAGCAAAACATATGCAAGTGGTAATATTAACAAAGAGAAATAAAATGTTAATTCAAGAATATACCTATTAAATATTTTCTTAGAAAAACTTTCTATAGGTTTTTTAAAAGATGAGCTATTTACCTAGTTGTTCTTTCCCTCTTTTTTTCCATCACAGTTTGTCACCTATCATCAAAATACTGATTTTTATTTTTTTTTACTCTCTTCTTTGCAGCTGTATCTTGTGGGAACCCTGGCACACCAGCCAATGGTATGATAATATACACTGATGGAATATTATTCTCCAGCTCAGTCATTTATGCCTGCTGGGAAGGTTACAAGACTTCAGGGCTAACTACTAGACATTGTACTGCTAATGGGACATGGACTGGCACTGCTCCAGACTGCACAGGTCAGAAAGAAATTTTCTTCCCCTAAAGCTTTAACATAGTAAGTCATCCAGCCTTTCTACTGAAAATGATTGTTTTGATTGATAAAATAACACATTTTTCCACATTCACTTGTCTTGTAATACATGAGGTACATGCCCTTATAACACATGCTAGATGTTTCCAGAACTGTCTTCTTAAGATGGCTACATAGGTAACTTTATTATATTTGTTTACCTCAGAAATGTCAGGTCAATGATATAACTATTTTTTAGAATAATGTTACATTTAGATGCTCCTTTAGAGTTTCCTTTAACACTTTTTTCCATTTTTTTTCTTGTGGCTTATGCTCAGAGGAGGAAGTTCTGGTAGTTCAAAATCAAATTTTGTATAATTGTATACATTACTGTGGCAGTTTTTATTGTAAGCTAAATGAGTCAGAATTGATCAATCAGCATTCTGCTAAGGACCAAGAATCAGGGAGAAGCAAGCCTTGAGTTATTCCATTAGGGAGGGTGAGTAGGGACCAGAGGAGAGCTACAAGGCAAGCAGGACTAGTGATCTCACTGACAGACTCACAGTGCATCAGTACAGTTATACACATACCAAATAAAAAAAAAAAAAAAAAAAAAAAAAAAAAAAGAAGAAAAATAAAAAGGGGGGAAAAAAGAGGCATTTCGTAACTCTGCTGGAATTCCATTGCACCATCAACTTTAGGCATAATGTGACAAAGATCTCAGTATGAAGGGAGAAAAAGTCCTGTCAAAACTACCACCAACTTAACAGGCTGCAGTAGCAGTAGAGCACATCAGCTGAGGCTACTGTGTTAAGGGAAAACAGTGTTTGGTGCATGCTACTGAAATGCCTCAGAAAGATAACTTTCCTTGAGAGAAACAGATTTTTTTTTGTATCGTACACTAAAAGAAAGGACATTAAGTATACATGGTTTTATGTTTTGTTACATGTTTATTAAAAAATATTCCTTTTTTTTCCCTCACTAGTGATTAACTGTGGAGATCCAGGTGCATTAGCAAATGGCATTCAGTTTGGAAATGATTTTACCTTTAATAAGACAGTCAGCTATCAGTGCAATCCAGGATATCTGATGGAACCTGCAGGTTCATCTACCATGCGTTGTGTAAAAGACAGCACTTGGAACCAGAGTAAACCAGTTTGCAAAGGTGAGTTTTTGAATTTAAATAGTTTTCAAGTACTCTTTGGCATGTATGTGGTATTCACTAACCAGCATCTTTATTTATTAAAAAAAAATTCAAAATGTTCTCTGGAACAATTACTGTTCCAAATGTGACTAAAACATTTAGCCAAGTAATTGTGTAGAATTTATATTTATTTTGCACATATGCTGTGGTATAATAGTAGTCAAAATAGTGACATTATTGACTAAAGTAAAACCAAATCACTGCAATGAAGGTTGTCAGAATGCTCAGCTTAAAAAAATTATTAATTAAGTACCCATTTTCCTTTTTGTGCCCATTTCTCTTGGATTAGATGGACAAAATTCTGCAAACCAAGCTTTCTGTAAAAGATTCCCTTGTTGCAGTAGTGTAGTCATCACAAACAGCCAAAAATACAGTTCACAAATAGCTAATTACAAGTGCTAGCAGGAAGGTCATAGTGGAGATGAGGCTGAAAGACAAATAAGGCAGCCTGGTGAAAATTGTTAACACAACTTCAGCAGTCCAGGGAGTAAATTTAACAGCCTAGGGCATCTTCTGCTTATGAAAGGCCTAGGCTGCCAACTCACCTAGCACTATTTGATCTTGATGTCTGAGTCTAGCCTACTAATTAAATTTTGGCATATGTATTCAACTGACTGCATTTTCTGTTGTGACAATTACTGGCTGAGTGATTTTATGGTTGTGCTCTGTTAAAAGAAATGATATGGAAATGTAAACTTGGTCATTCCAGATTTCCTCATTTTGGGCACTCTTATCAGAAGGTGGAAAACATGAGAATAATTTCTTAGCCCCTAATTGCCAATAAAGTTAATTATCATTGTGTGCATAAAGCCTTAGAAAATGAGCAGGTGAATGAGCAAAGTCATATTAAATAGTGCTGCAAAATTAGATTAAAAGAAAATGCAAATATTTAGAAAGGAAGCTTATTTATTGAAAGAAATAATGTTTATTGAAAACCTTTACCTATCTCAGTAACCTGTTGCCAAAAATAATTAGTAATGAAGATGTAGGAAAAAATTCAAAACTAGGTAAGTTATGTACTCTTCTGGCTTCTAGCAACCTAGTGCTCAAGGACTTCTGAAACCCAAAGTTTTTATTTTTGCATTTAAATTAGTTTTCTGTCTGTTGCAGACTGCTTTGCCAACATTGGTGTGCTTTGTTGGAACAATAGCCTGAAATATCCTTTTGTAGTTTCAAATGTATGAGTGTATATTATATTGAATGTTCCTAAACCCTGTAAATTTTTGAAATTATAACTTTTCTTTTTGGACACAGCTATTACTTGTGGCCCACCTCCAACAGTACTCTATGGGAAAGTGGAAGGATCTGATTTTCGCTGGGGTGCTAGTGTGAGTTACAGCTGTGCAGAAGGCTATCAGCTGTCTAACACAGCTATTCTCTCCTGTGAAGGGCGAGGAGTTTGGCGGGGAGACGTCCCACAATGTTTGCGTAAGTTTTCAGGGTACACTTGTGTTGGGCTTCTCCAAAGCTACAATGAGTTGTCTTGGGCTACAGTCACAGAATCACAATTTAAAAAGGACTCAGCTACATCAGGTAATATATGAATTGCTGCAGGATTCGCCCTGCTTGTACCAAAAAGCTTACCTTGTTATGAAATTTGAGTGGCTGTGCCTATTAAAGGTCACAGTCTTCTTCCTTTCCCCAAAAGTCACCTCCATCTGTTGTTATCTAATTAGACCCATCACCATTTGCCGTACTGGTAATCCTCTTGGATGTTCTGAATTTCACTTGTGGCGAGCATGATTGAAATTCTCCCTTATGCTTTTCCTTTTTTTCTTCCCTGTTTTCATTTCCATTGACAGGATGCTAACCCTTAAGTTCATAGCTCGTAGCCTTTCTAAGCAATTTTTTTCTTTCTGAAGGCGAGTACATACACTCATATCTTGCTTGAATTTGTTTTTCAGCATTTTCTAAATCTGTCAACTCAACTCTTTGAGTGCTTGAAATCTTGTCAGGACCCTAATAAACCTTTTTCGTTTTATCTAATTAGGGCAAAAATTTCCAGCCTACTCATCTGAGGGTGTCAGATGTGAAAAATGGTTTTATTTTGAAGCATTGCAATATAGCATTGTCTACTTTGGGATTATTTTCTCATCCAAATCTAATCAACATTTAAGTATCTCAATTAACAGGTCTATTTTTTCAGTTTGAGTTTTATGCATACAATAGCTATAACAGTGACAATTAATTTTAAATTGCTGTCAAGAATTTAGCCAAGCTACAACCCTACACAGATAACTGAACATAGCATTTGCACTCTATTCAGTATGCCTGACTTGCAAATAAAACAATGTAGAATACTACAGGTTAAAGCATGTGCAGTTTTTAATTTTTTCTTTCCATTTTTATGTATCAGCTGTGTTTTGTGGTGATCCTGGAACTCCAGCAGAAGGACGCCTTAATGGAAAAAGTTTCACCTACAGATCTGAAGTTAGCTTTCAGTGCAGACCCCCTTTTATTCTGATAGGCTCTTCAAGAAGATTCTGTCAAGCAGATGGTACTTGGAGTGGAATTCAGCCAACATGCATTGGTAATAACTACCACTAATTCATTTTCTACTGAGAATATTCTTTATAAACTATTACACTATCCTAAATCTAGCAATTAGCTATCCAAATATAGAAAATGTCTGTGTAATATAAAAAGAACTAGTTAAATAAGGTTATATTCTGAGTATAAAAGCTTTAGGATAAACACAATCACATATGAAGTCATTTGTAAATTTACATGATTGCTTGTCTGCTGAAAATGCAGAATGTCAAGATGTGCAAGTGCATAAATTTGTTCCATCTATTTTTAGAATCTCTTAGATTCTATGCAGAAGACTATGGCAGATTAAAGACCAGATTTTGTCAATGGAGAGTTAAAGCCATGTTTCAGAATCAATCCTAAATCAAAAAGTGTTTTGGACTTTGTGAATGTGGCTTGTACATCTCTGATCTTTTGAAATTCTGATGAATTTCCAAATAACTCTGTTTTTCAATGACTGTTGTGCAACTGGTAGGTTTTTAGCATGTTACATCAATCAGATTGAGAGAAATGCTGGACACCTTTAACTCCCACTGAGATCAGAATTTGATACCACTTGGGGCGACTTGCTAGAGAGAATAATTTTGGTGTTATAATAAAAAAATTCTCTTTAATATTTCTAAACAAACATATTCAGATCTAGATTGTAGGCCATTTATATGTTTTGTTGTGGCTGAGATACTAGCTGTGTGAAAGAGGTGGGGTGGGCACTCTGGGAAAAGGTCATAATCATGATTATTGAAAGTAGTCTGTATTTTTAAATGAAGATGTAACAGTCAACAGAATTCTTCTGTCCATAGTTTTTGCAAACTGGGAGATCATCTTACAGTTATATTTTGTTACAGAGGCAAGAAGGCTTAAAAAAGCTAAATTTCAGGTCTGATGCAAAGAATCAAATTTGAAAACGTAGTAAGGATGTTTCTGTTTATATTTTATGTAGTGTAATACAGAAACACATGGAAAGTAGTGCATCAAAGATACAAGGTTTTCTTTTACATCTTAGTTTTTATGTTATTGTAAAAAGAAAATATTAGATCATATTCACAGATATAATTTCTAAGCAATTTGAAAGTTAAGAGCAGTGAATAATACCTAGAGCTATACCTAAAAATACAATACAGTGCAAACTTTTCTATTTCTGGATAGCAGTGATTTCCACAGAATATTTTGAGAAGTCTTCCTTTGGGTTCTTCAGGCGAGACCTGTCTTTAAAAGTCAATTCAGCTTCATGTGTCTATTATTAGAAATAGCATTCCAGCTTTTGATAATTTGTAAAAAGTTCTTGAGCTGTTCCAGCAGCTCAAGGTCAGGAGCTGAGCATGAAGGTCAGGGGCATGTTTGCTTTTTATTCTTGCACGTTAGGTCAACATCCACCTAACTTTTGAAGCCTTTGGTAAATATCAGTCCAGTTGAATTTTTATGCTTCACTGATGGTCAATATTGAAAATAGGAGTTGGCCAAGAGTGAAATGAAATATCACATTACTGTAAGTGATAAGTTCAATTTTTGCTATGCAGAAAACTAAAAATTTTTACCGATAAAATATAGTGCTAAGCTGTGTTCTTTGTAATTCAGTGAAAGCACAAAGCAGACTTGGTTGCCAAAAGAGAATCACATATTAGAGAAAAATCTACTGGATCAAGTTCTGTGCTGTCTAACTGGTGGATATGACTGGCAACCCCAAAGCCATCATCAGAATATGAGCATTACTGTGTCAAAAACATTTTCAGGCTGCTTCAAATTACTCTCATGAAACTGAACATCAGATAATTAGTTTTACTCTGTTGGCATGTGCTTTTTTAATTGAGAGAAAAGTAATTCTCCAGCAACAACTGAGGTAGTACTCCATTAGAAACTTGTTTTCTTGGTGGCATAGGAAAAAAGTCTATGCAAAAATAAAAGGTATTTTACTTGCTATGAGAAAGCAGGCTGGTTATGAGCATGGGTTTTTATGGTTTGAGGGTTTTTTTGGGGTTTTTTTTCATTTTAGGGGTTTTTTTTAAGAAATCCAACTTAATCATTAAGCTGTTCCTTTGAAACAAAGAGAATATAAAGTTTTCTAAAGATTTCACTGTATATTCCAACTTTATTGTGAATAGTGAAATATGCTATGGATTCAAAGAGTTTTAAAAGGATAAGATCACTAAAAATTAACACAATCTGAACTGTAAAGTCTGCACTACCAGAAATGCGTACAAAAATATTTTAAAATAATGACAATATACTGAAAGAAATTGCTATGTTTTACGTGGAAATTTTGTTGGAACTACTAGTGTAACGTATAGAAATACACATATTCCGTTAAAAATTCAATTCTTGTCATCACTAGACATTGATGAAATGATTTAATCTTTGCAAAAAGTTTTAGAGTATTCTTTCCATACCAAAATAACCTGTGTTGTGTTTCACATTTTGTTTTAGATCCAGCTCACAATACATGTACAGACCCTGGCACTCCACATTTTGGAATACAAAATAGTTCCAGAGGTTATGAGGTAATTTTTTAAAAAATTATTATTTATTAGCTTTATAAAATGGCAGTGCATTTAATAATTACTTAAGAAATTTAATAAGCGAAATTATCTGTAAGCTTAAATGTCTGACATAGACCTTGAGATATTTTCACCCCTTTTCAATAAAAACTCATTTTTCATTCCGAGCTTTTTTAAAAACATTCAGCTTAAGGAAGGAACTTCTAACCCTGCAATATATTATGTGTTCAATCCTTTAGGAGACTTCAGTAGGGAGGACTATTTATAAATTGATTACTTAATATGATATGACATGATATAATTACCTTGCTTTATGATCATAATTCTTTCATACATTGATGAATCGTCAGGAAATACCTAACAACTGAAGACCTGCATGATCCAAAGGCCATGTAGTCCTTGAGAAAAAAGCAAGTGGCTTTACTAAATTAAAAACTCACGTTATATTTTATTCAGTCATAGAAGATAAAATTATTCTGTGTTGTGTCCAGGTTCTCTGTGATGAATGTCCTTTCTCTAATTTCTAAATTCTTCACAGGTTATTAGTTTTAACGAGTGACAGGCAGAAAAGTGACTGGGGAAATAAATGTAGATGCAACAATGACCAATCCACAGTCATTATATAGATTGACAAACTTTCTGTGGACAGATTTTTCAAGTATAAATATGTGTGATTGGAATTTAAAATATGTTCTGTTTGGGTTTGCTGTTTATTTCTGAGCCTAGGGCAATGTGCCCATTGTGACCAAGTTAGTAGAACTGTTTTCCAAAAAGTCTTTTCCGTAAGTTCCCCTGGTTATTGATACCCTCTCTCTCCTGCAATTTTGTGGTCTTTTGTTGCTATGGCTGTCAGCTCTTTTCTTCACCTGCTCCTGCCTGGCTCACAGATACAGAGACACTTCTCCCTGAGCCACCTCTTGTAGCTTTACCCCTAGGGTGGTTCTGCTTCTAGTAGTAGGTGCAGTTGCCTTTCTGATACCTCATCTTGATCCGGTACCTATCCCCATTTTCTCTTCAAAAACAGCTCTAATATTTGCACCTAATTTGATCAGGGGGTTGTTTTCCTTTTTCTCCCCCTTTTATATGCCTCACAAATTGTCTTTAATAACAGAATTGTACTGGCCAATTCACTATTCTACCGGCTGTTTTTCATGTTCATACAGACTGACCTCTTTCCATTCACCCCCAGAGGCCACACTACATCTTCATCTGTTCTGCATTAAGTCTTTATCCAATACGTGCTTTCACTCTCAGAAACTAGGACTCTCTAGTACTACTACACACTTTAGTACTACAACATGGAGACTTCTCTCTAATGGCTACTAAACTAGATTGTTTTGGGTTTTTTTCATGTGTTATTAGTGGGTTTCCTGTTTCTATCACATAGCCAAGCTTCTATAAAACAATTTTCAGCAGTCTTTCCTCATTATACAATGGTGTGATGGCAGGCAGCAGATCTGTGAAGGGTTTTGCCCTATCTTCCAACATCCTGTCTTGCCCCATTCATTCTGTGCCTTTTGCACTTCACTAAGCTGTGATTTATGAATTCCCCCAATGTTTTTCATCCAAGTGCTATTCAAAGAGTGTACTGCATTTTTTTTTAACTTTTACCAGTAAAATGAAATAGCAGCATAACTCTTTAACTACCTTGAACCTATGTTACTTTTTGCTTGGTCTTTTGGAGCACTGAGAAAATATTTGCATCTCGTTATTACTGACAGATACCAGAATTGGCAATTTCACAAGTAACATGACTTAGACTCAAAACTAGTCACATACTGTTCTACTCCCTACTGAAAACATGCTGTGTGTCCTTGGCAGGATAGAGTATGTTTAAAAATATTTAGAAAGATATAAATCTACGAAGCCATAACAGTAATATGACCTTTAAAAGCACAAGTGATTTTCCACATATTGCTTTTAAATTAGGTTGCAAAAGAATCAATTACTCAACCATTTCATTACATTAAAATAAAAAAGTTTAACTCTAGAAATTGTAAAAAGCAGATAATTTTTATTTTTTAAAAAAAATCTATATTAACTTCTCACTTTCTTGATATCTGACTACACATGATGTGTATTTCTCTCTAACATTCTGTTTTGATCCTTAGGTTGGGAGCACAGTCTATTTCAGATGCAGAAAAGGTTATCATATTCAGGGATCTACCACCCGTTCTTGTCTTGCTAACTTAACTTGGAGTGGCATACAATCTGAATGCATTCGTAAGTCTGGTTTCTATTCTAATGACTTAGAACAGTGTGCAATTTTGACAGTTACAAAGTGATACATGTGGAAATTCATATCAAATTATTTGCTACAAAGATAGGAAGCTTAATTTAAAAAAGGTTTTTAAACAGATTTTTTTGTTGTTGTTTCCTATTCAAAGACCAAAGATGCGTCTGGGATATTAATTTAAAGGAAGATTTTTCGGACTTTTTCTTAAGGAAGTTCACAATAATTCTATCAGTTTTATTCAAAAAAACTGTCCTTCTTAACCTACTGCATTAGCTACTTCAATTAAGCTAGGACTTTTTTTGTGCATGTATTGGATTAATACATGAAAAGTAAAAGTGACCTGAAATATTCATGGGACTATTTTGTTGGCTAGTATTTTGTGAATCATAAACTAGAACTCAGTAAAATCCATCTTTTCTGGGCTGTGCATGGTTATGCAAATAGTTAGTATACTTACAGCCCTGTGTGAGTTGGAGGACTCAAATAACTACTATATTAAAATACACTGACCTAAGCTAAAAGTAATTAATTACAATGACCTTAGATTCTTATCCTGTTTTACATTAACTTCGATTGTTACAAATGAACACCATGTGGCACAGAGAAAGAAGCATACTGAGTAACCATATCTGTTATAGTCAATGTTCTATGACAAAACATTCTTGTGGAACCACTACTTCAATTGAAATGCATTTATTTATTGCAGTAACCACTCTAATTTTCAGAACACAGAGTGGAAGTGATGCTTGAAGCTCTGACAGTACAATAATTCACAGGACCAATCATTGCACCATGTACTATGGCATGTGCTTCCCCTCATTTTAAGTGTTTTCTGATTGCTATCATGATTTCATTTTGGTGTATTCTTTAAAAATATGTGATAGTATAATTTCCATCCCATAATAATATAACTATACACTCTGAGCATTACTTTCACAAGTAATAGCTACTTGACATTGCTAAAAGCTATCCAGAGTTGTCATGCATTTATTTCAAGTTGCATACTCTAGTCCTATGGAAACTGCTTACCACCACGTTTTCTAACTCTAAACACCCCTTTGCAGCTCATGCTTGCAGGCAGCCAGAAACACCGGCACATGTAGATGTGAAAGCAATAGATCTTCCTACTTTAGGGTATACTTTGGTGTATACCTGTCAGCCAGGATTTTTTCTTGCTGGTGGATCAGAGCATCGGACATGTAAACCAGATATGAAATGGACAGGAAAATCACCTATTTGTAAAAGTAAGTCATTACTGAAGTGATTTGTTGGATCCTACTTGGTTTGAATTAATTTTCCCCGACATTTTTATTTTATATTGTAGGATTAATTTTTGCCATGTACTATTTAATGACACCAATGACACAGCAGCTTTTACTTTATGAAAAAAACAGTGAAGAAATCAAAGTGAACATAACATCTAGAACTCATGAAGGAAGACTAGGGGATATGTGTGTAACTGCACAGGCACACATTCATGTGTTTACCCCTAACAACAGCAATGAAAACCTAAACAATATAAAGTACTACTTTAAAATGCATTTATCTTCATGGCACAGTTTTAAATAGTATTTCAATGTATTCAGTGTTTAATGTATGATTTTCTATAAGAACAAGAAGTGTAATTTAATATTCTGACTTTTAGATTCATGCAGGTATGCTTTTTCTCTAAGGAAATCTTACAAAATAAAAATCACCAATAAAGTAAGAAAAGAAAATCTTTGCACTAGATTCCACTTTTATATCTGTGTAACTTGCATATAGTTTTCTAGAGGAGATCTAAGTATATAGTTAAGAGGTCTAAATTTGCTCTTCACATGTGAATCAACATGGCTATTAGCTCTCAATTCAGAAAAATAAAATAAAATTATATTTAAAATATGAATAGAGGAAAATGGTCAGATGCTATGGGAAAGTTGTTTGCCATATGATTTTTAATTCTAGTACATTGAAGTAGGCTAAGTAGTTTTGATGTTTGAGCAATATTTATTTTTCTTTAATGTAAGGACACACTTCTTTGATTCATCATTGTCATATGATCTACATATCAGAATTTATCTTTATTCTGTGTCCATAAAAGATGATTTTTCATAGTTACTGTATAATTAATAGTTTGAGATAAATGATCTTTTGTTGGCTTGTTTTTGGTTTTACTTATTGAAGATAAAATACAGTAAAGGTTTCTGTAAGAAGGGATTTTTTTAATCGGGTTGTGGTTTTTATCTGTAATTCTCATTGAGTGTCCTACAGCACTTGACCAGTCTAATTAGTGAATTTCTGCTCCTAAAGAGAAAAAAAAACCAATATGCAAGACCAAATCTCCCAATTGGACTAATTTCTAATGTGGCAAATGAGCAGTCCAGAACTTGATCTGGATCAATGGATATGACTTCGCTGAGTGTACCAGAAATATATCAAATGACACCTTTATAATTCACAAATTGTGATCCTTTCCCATGACATCTGATCCTGTTATATGAATCAAGCTATTTGGCTCTTGCTTGTTTGTGTCATAAATGCATCCGTCTTTCTTAACACAATTTTTACTGTATTTGATATACTATCATTCATAATTAGATATAGTCTTTTTCCCCTCTATAAGGCTCTCTTTTATAGCACTGGGACTGATATAAAAGTTTTAGGCCTAAATGTATGAGATTCTTAGCTAGCCAGACAACTTTCCACAGTAAAAATGTTTCTTATCTAAATTATTTTCTGATATTTTTGTGCAAGTGGATAGGTTTAAACATGTAAAGTATTGAAGACCAGTTATTTCTGTTTTAAATATGGCTCTATTGGATAAGAAATGATTGCATCCAACAGGTATTGTTTTAACATTCTATTAAAAAAAATAAACAAACAAAAACCACACAAATATGTTCATGAAAATGATAATTTGTCTTTTTACTTGTAGGTAAAGGAGTGAGAGAAGTTAATGAAACAATAACTAAAACTCCAGGTTTGTATACAAGAAGAGCTTTAGATCTAAATAAATTAAATTGATTTACACCCAATATTGTTATGGATAATAAACTATTTCCAGTATTTTATTTAAGTATTTGTTACTAATTTCCAAGGAATATAAATGCTGAGGTGTTTCATAATACCAGGTGAAATGTGAAACCTATTCTATGAAATTCTTTCACAAACAACTCTTTAAAAAATTCTGTAGTGCCAATTTTGTGAATTACACAAAATCCCTTCTCAAACAAACAAAAGAAGTGTATAGACACAAACCTCAGATCTGATGTAGTTTTATATCAGAGAGATTGCTATAATGGAGAGCCTTATAATGAGTATATCCCATACTGCAGGTATTCAGGTCACTCAAAGTTCTGCCCTTTACATTCCAAGTGTTCTAAGAAGTTTTAAAAACCCACCCCAAAAATGGTTTTGAAAATATTCTTGGCCATCATCTCACAGAAACTCTCCATGTACTCCAAAACAGGGTTTCCAAAACAGTGTGAGCTACCAGGCAGCTGTCAAGGCAGGCAAACATTACTGCAACTTTTCTATGCCACCTCCTGAACATGCATGCAGTGAATCTATTCCTCCTGCTGGTGAAAAATAGACAAATGCCTCTGAGAAATCCTCATTCAGAAAATGAAAGTCTTAATTTTTTTTGATTGACTTATTTAACAACGAGCAGAGTTGTCACCTCATAAATGAGCTTGCAATTCTATATTTTGATTTTTAGCAAAGCTGCAGGGAAAATAAGATTAATGGTTCACACTCAAGGCAATTCACAGAAGGACTCTGTAGAGTAGATGGGATAAAAAGGCATTTCTGCGAATAATTAACCTTCCTGGAGAGTTTATTAGTGAGAGTGTCAGGTGAATCCATAAATGAGTTCTTCTCAAATGCATTACTTCTACAGACTCACAACAAAGCAGGATATAATCTTCATTCATTATAATTAATAGACAGTCTTCATTTATTGGAGGCTTCACTGCACCAAACACCTAAGTTATAAATTAATCTGCTACCACACAGGTTTGGAAGTTTCAATGCCAAATTAAAATCTAGACCCAGTCTCCAAATATATTCAGTATATTCACTATATTGACTGTGGAGAGTATCAGTATAAATTTACACAATATCGTGTCCCTTATAACTAGTTTTGATAAGTACTACTTAAAAGCTATTTAAAAAAAATTAAATGCTGTGACTGAAAGTGCCAATAATAGTCAATAGAAAATTGAAACTGTAATAAGTGACAGAAATTTAGAAGAAAAATTTTAAGCAGCTTTCAAAACCAACTCTGCACTATTGCTATGTTTTTAAAAGTTGTTAATTTGCTTCAGTATAGAATATCATGTGTTTTGGAACACTTTCTTTACATTGTTTTGATACAATTTGATTTGCTGCTATCTGTATTTTGAACAGAATTAAGCTAATATGGGTAAACTAGAGTTTTCATAACAGAATAGATTCATGTTCTGATTTTTTTGCCTTTAGACAACTGAATAAAAGTTATACTTATTGTTTGTTAATTGTTTTTGCCAATGTTTACATTGGCAATAGTAAACATTTTTACATGATTATGTTGCAACTAAAGAATTCTTACAATATCCATGTGAGAATTAAAAACTATATTACTCTGTTTGGTTTCCATGGTTCTCACTGCTTTGTAAAGCCTTCACAAAAATAGTTAGGAAGCTGTTTTAATGAGTAGCCATGGATTTTCCCAGTTGTCATGTTCTGAGAACAATCAGTGCAGTCAGTGCAGCATTGGAATACTAATAGTCAGTTCATTTTTCTCACTTTGCATTTGCCCACAGTGGGTGGGAAAGGCAGGGACCTTGTAAGAGTTCAGCACAATCCTTTCAGAGCCTCTCCAAAGCAGCATCCCTGGGGACTGCAGCACTTGCATTTTCATGTTTTAAAAAAACATGACTGGGGAAGCAGTAATACCATTTTTTCTTTCCCCTACTGATTCTGTTCATCTGCAGCAAGTGCAAATTTGTAAATAGGGAGTCAATGGTACTATTTGGCAAAGCTTAACAGCTACTATTGATAGACTGGTTAGAGAAACTACTACTGAAGATGCTGAATGGAGGGAAAGTATGGAGTCTGTTCTTTTATAAAAGTCTTACATAGTATCTCTCAGGTTCATACCACTAATACTGGATGTTCACCTTCATGAGAATATATCATATATACAACTTGGATTAAAAACATAGACAAATAAAAATAATTGGTTTTTTTTAAATACCAAGTTTCAAATTTATGCTATGTCACTACTGTAGCAAAAAATGAGAAATGCATAGGAAAAAGAGTCTGAAAGAGCCTTTATAGGATCCATGTATTTGCAGAAATTATACTAATTCTAAGGACTGTGACATATCAATTGAAATGTAATGCTTCAGACTTTTGGTGGTAAGTTGAGGTTACTTTGTGTAAAGTCCCACTGACTTTTACTTTGAAAATAGAGCACTTCCAATTCTTCAAAGTTGTTATGCTCAAAATAACTTAATAGGTCTCTGCTGATTTGGAATCCAGTAATAGAACCAACAACAACAATAATGTTGTCTTCAAATCATTCTGCACTGAGCATGAGCATTTGCTTGTGACTTTTGCGCAACTTGAAGGCAAAAGATATGGAAGAAGTTATTTATCCTTTAGTCAACAGCTAATCAGCCCTCCAATTTTCAGATGTATTGCATGTCAGATACTATTGCCCTGGGTTTCTTTTTAATTCATTTTTTCAATAAATGGGTATGCAGAGAAGGAAATATCTATGGTATTTATTCAAAATGGATACAGATTATATCTGCACCAATAAATTTGCTTCAGTAAAGACAGCTGCCTTTATATTTGCTCAGAGTTTGACAAAAATGCAAAAAAAACCCCAGCTATTTAAGAGTCTAATTAGAAGAGTGTGAAACACTTCTAATGTCATTCTTTAGCTATTTAGAAAGTATAATTTGTATTCGTCATGGATAGTAAGGGTAAATTTTAATAATTGCTAGGACTATCATTTTGTCAAGATATGATAGATGGGTTAAACAATTTAAAATACAGCATTTAATACCTAAACAATTTTTTTTCTGTGTAGAGGAAAGATACCAATAACATCAAATAAATAATCAAAATGCATCTACTTCCAATAATTCATGCTTCATTTTGTAGGATTTTTACTTCAAATAATTCAAACTGCAGTTGCTGAGAAACAGACCTTTATTTTAAATTTAAAAAATAGGTTTATTTTTTGACAACTTCACTGTTCACAGGTGCAGTCATATTGTATGGAGGAAAGCTGTGAAGTCTGAAAATGATTGATAAAACTGTACCAGGAATTCAGTCAATTCAGTTGAATATTCAGTTAATACTCAGTTGGACATCACACACAGTGCTGCTTCAACAGATTCATGAAACAAAAGGGATGGTCTAAGACAGTATTTCCTTCCAGGAATCTCTGGTGTCAGAATAGTACTGTCCTTTTTTTCCTTCATACCTTTAAGGTACAGGGCTTTAGGGGAAGAATCTATTATTTATCATAGTCTTGAGGTCATTCACTGAATCAAACAAGCTGTAAAGTGTGGGGTTATTTAAGAACATATACTGTGATGGAGAGGTGTATTATATTATAGGCAATTGTATGGAAAGGTCATTAGATATATTGTCTTTACGGTAAAGTTTTTACTATAATACCCTCCTTAGAACAGTGGATTGATTGTCTAAAAAAATTGAAGACCATAAGTATGTCTAGAAAGATTGTTACTTCATTGTAATTTACTTCTTCCTTTGTTTCTTTCTCCCCCCCCCCCCCCCACTTTTATTTAGTTCCTTCAGATGTGTTTTTTATAAATTCACTGTGGAAAGGGTTTTATGAATATTTAGGAAAAAGACAGCCTGCTACTCTCACTGTTGATTGGTTCAATACTACAAGCAGCAAAGTGAATGCCACATTCATTGAGGCATCCAACATACAACTCAAACTATCAGGTAGGTTCAAAATTTGGTGTTAATGAAGCTATTCTTTTAATTTTATTTTTTTCAGTCTGTTCGGTTTTGATGCGTTTTCATCCAAATGGAAGATGAAACATAAAACTTTATATTTTCACTAAAACCGATTTTCTTTTCCAAAAGGAAAGGTCTTAGTGTACTGATCTGCACAGGCTTCTGTCACTTCATACACAGTGACCCATCTATTTAAGCCATTATATTTCAAATAGATATTGAGGTGGGGTTCATTCATCTCAGACTGTTGAATAGCATTGATGTGTTGAACTCACAGGAAATACTGAAGTGGCAGACAAAGTGTATTTAGGCATATTAAGAACCATACCACTGAAAGGCTCAATTAATTAATAGTGATTAATATCTACCTTAAAACAATGGGGTATTAATAATGGCATAGCATAAAATAGGCACAGATAATTAAATAACTTCGTAAATAATGCAGACCTTATAATCAACATCATGCATACCTTTCTGCAAATCAAACAGGGAAGTTCAGATTTAGCCTCTAGTCACAGTTATGTTGAAAAGAACATTATCAGCTATCACAATCTTTTAAGGTCAAGAGCCCAGAGAGAACTGCAGTAGTTGGTTGCTAAATAGAAATTTTTTTCATTGTACTGCTGATATCTACTGCAGCAATATAATGTTGTGATGTCAGTAAAATCCATTTGTTTCCAGTTCAGGGAAATTCCAGGCAAGAACTTCTATCTGTATTCAGAATTATTGAAATACAGTATAAAAAAACCAAATTATTATGTATAAAATTAAACAGTACAAACCTATCTTCACATCTTGTTATCAAATATGATGAGTTAAATGAGATCCAGACATTACGGTATTTTAAATCTTGAGGTTTTGCATGTTACAAAATTCTGTTATTACAGAATGTTTTCTGCAAACTCTTTTAGTTCTAAAAAGAGTTCGATTTGAAGGGGTATTTGAACAAAGTGGTTGAAAATTTGTTTAAAAGGCATTTCTTGCCTCCTTTATTTTAATAGGTGTTTACAAGAAGGAAGAAGCCCATTTGCTCTTGAAAGTTTTTCAAATTAAAGGACCCAGTGACATTTTTGTAAGCAAGTTTGAAAACAACAACTGGGCGCTAGATGGTTATGTAAGTAGCCAGGTTGCCTTGGATAAAAGTTGCTGAGATTAAATTCTGAAGTAGTTTATAATTATCTGTGTAACTCTCTTTATTTTTTGCACTACAAATACATGCTCCAGTACTTTGGATGTCAGTGTAGAGATTGGATTACCTTTCTCTTTCAAAAATACGTATACAAATGCCTATCTTCCATACTCTGATTAGAATGTTTTTGCCTTGTTTCTTTAGATGGGAGTGGGAATTTTACCTTTAGAAATACTGTCCTTTTTTGGTTTGGTAAATAGTTCACTGTAATAAAAGTACACCTAATGCACACCTAATCTTGAAGAAAAACAGCATTATTTTACTTTTTGTATTTCTTCTTTCTGCCTCCTGACATTTTCTATGGAAAATAATTTTAAATCTGACGATTCAGCAGGCTTGTATATCTGCATACTAATTCAATTATGAGTATGACATTTCAAGAATTTCAAACACCAGCAATATACATCAGATATTTCTACATCATTCCAGGTGTTATTTTGGAACTTTGTTTAATACTGTTGCAAATGTAAAATAACAAATATTGTATAAGCATAGAAAATTCACTAGTAATTTAAATGATAAAGTAAAAATCTGGACTCCATATTATCTATTCTAAGTCAGAAAAACAAATGGCAAAGTATTGTTATTTATTCATTTCAGAAATCTTTTTTTTTCCTGTTTCAACATATTCTAGGTATCCTCAGGGCTTGAAAGAGGTGTTTTTACCTATCAAGGTGATATACATGGAAAAGACTTCGGAAAATTTATGCTCCAAAGACAAGGTACATGCTTCCATAGATCTTTAATATGTATCATCTTTTTGGGTCTTGCAAGAATGAATTCAACAAAATACTCAGCTATCTAGCTGAAGTAGACATGTTTATTTCACAGTAGTCCTGTTACAAAAACATAACCAAATACACATATTTGAAATATGAAGTTCAAATCGTAATTCAACTCTTCTTAACATGTTACTATCACAGCTTTTTTAGTATATTAACCTAATAAGTACAGGATTCTCTTAAAGAGAATGCCATTGCAAGCACTTGCTTTTCTTTTTGAAAGTGACAAGGATGACATGCAATGCAAACACACTGCATGCTCAAAATGTATAAGCTGTAGTCAGAATCATATAAGAAATTAAAAAGACAGAATCAACCCTAATTCTGACAGTGTCATTTGGAGAGTGCCTGTTGCTGGTGGATGTTTTCACAATTTATATGTGTTTAGACAGAATTTTACTCCACTGTTGTGAGTGTCTGAGGTATGTATTACAGCTATGGGCTCAAGTCCTCTAGCCGCTCATGTAAAACTAGTTAGTTTACTCATAAAATAATTTTGTCATAAAAACTAACAAAACATTTACTCGTTAAACACTCATAAAATATTTTTGACAAACACCAAGTGTAGGCAACTGCATTTCCTGATTGTGGAACTACTGCAAAGTGGTCAAAGCATGGTATATATACAGAAAAGAACTGGTCTAGGAAGAGAAAAAGACTGGTCTCAGTGTATATCACAGAATATTCTGAGTTGGAAGGGGCACAGAAGGGTAATCAAGTCCAGCTCTTAAGTGAATGGCTCATATAGCGATCAAACCCACGATGTCAGCATTATTAGCACTGTGCTCAAACAACTGAGTATGCTCGGTCTCGGAACTTAATGGCATGAAAGAACTTTTCTTTCTTAGTATTTTTTATCCTCTCTAAGAAGTTATTCTAGCTGTAACTTAGGAAACAGCCCAAAGGGTATACAGATTTGTTGTAAATCTGTCAGGAGAGCTAGAACTGTACCTGAGCCTTTTTATGAGGCCCAAGTTGTGACGCCAAATTATGTAACCTCTTTTGACAAGTAATCCGTCACTTTCTGAGGGCTTTTTGTCTGTTATGTTATAGCAACTTGGTCTCTAAAAACTGCAGGTCTGTGGCTAGGTCAGTTTCAGCAATTGCAGAGTGACTATGCCGCAGTACTAAACTTGTGGAAGATGTTTATTCTAAATTCTTGTTTGTTCCAGTCTAGACTGTCTTTTAAAACTGTATGAAAAGGTGGCTTTGTGAGAAGAGAAACCTTTTCACAAAATTATTATTTTCCTGTATTTGTTTTCTCTGCAGAAATACAATGACCCACCTCTTCCCTTTTTTTTTTTTTCTTCAAAGTACTTTTTTTTTAAACTTGTCTGGATTGATGTAACATATATTAACAAAAAAAAGTAATATCCGTAATTAATTTGCATCTGTGTTATGTTAGCTCAATGGCTGTGGAATACACATCCATTACCTGAAATTCATCGACTTTTAAAAGTGTTGAATATCATGAGATGTGAATTTTAAACTTCACTCTATAAATCATTCTTCCTCTCCAGATAATTTCACACAACTTCCATCATTCACAAGGAAACTCTACATCCAAACAGGGTAATCTAAAGCTCCAGAGTACAGAACTGTTGTGTGTTAGCTAAAGCACAGAGAGGTAGCTGGAGTAATGGGCTATGAGACTGTATGGTAACACACATCTACACCCAGTGAGGCACCTACCCAAAGACTCTTTGCTATCCAGCAGGTTCAGTCAGGGGAAAAAGTTCCAGCCTGTGTTGTTCCTTGGAAGCTGCTGATTTGCTTTCTATGTTGTTTTTTTTTTTCTCTTAAATCCTTGACCTGCTAACCACCCTTGTCCCAGAAATTACTCTCATGCGAGTAATTCTATTTTTCTTATCTTGCATGGCTTTTGCTGTCACACTTTCTCTGACTTTGACATTATTTCTTGTGTAAAACTGAGCCGTGCTGTACAGATGTCAGTCAACTGAAACCTTCATCTGGGAGTCAAAGGAGAAATGCATATGAAAGATCCAAACAATGATAAGAAGATGTTCTTAATCACAGAATCATGGAATAGCTTGGGTCAGAAAGGCAGGGTTGCCACTATGAGATCAGGTTGCACAGTATTTTCTTTGATAAAGTATTATTTTCTATTAGGTATAAATGACAATACTCATCAGCCATCTCAAGGATAGAAGTACACTGCTTGTACATTAATGAATTCACTGTGTGTTAGGAAAATTTGAATTCACCTGACTGCTGCTGTTTTAAGAGGATAAAGAAACCCCTGTTATTATGTGAAATGTAAAAAAAAAACCCAAAACATTTATAATCTTATTTAATATCCCTCAATTAAATAAAATTTCCCAGTGACAAAGTATGGCTGTTTTAATGAAAAGTGAACCAAATTACCTTTTGCATGCATTGTTTGTTTGTGTGCCAATATTTAGGTATTTCCACTTTTCGTTTTTTAGCTGTGGTAGCTATCAATACCTTAATTTGGGCAGTACACTATGCTTTCCCATTTCTTATCATGATAATGCTGTCAGAAGAGTTACAAAGTTCACATCAGGATATGTTTAATCACAAACAGCTCTGAAAATGATTATAATAAGTAGACCAGACCATGTTGAAGTTACACTGAGTCTCACATATGACCAAAAATTCAGATTACGCAAAACTGCAGTGAAGTTTCTTCTCCTAATGAAAGGCACATGCAATGCACAGTCTGAACCTGGTCAACACTTCTCCAATTAAAGGTTGTAAACTTCAGTCAAAAAGGTCAAGCTTGGTTCCCTTATGTGTGGTACTTCAAACACTGTAGAGATATAAAATATTTGATTACTTTCACTAAGAGTTTTGATTAAAGTATTAAATTTGAATCAGTATTAGTTATCAAACATAGATTACTTAAAGAGAAATTCTTTGAGTGTAAGGTTGTGCCTGCTTTTAAATGTTGGTTTACATTATACAACATTTTAAAATTAAATAAATGTACCAAAAAGTTCATACCAAGAATTATTTATTATGAATTTTATAATTTTTCTGCTACTTGTTCATTAAAATATATCTATCATATGTGGCATGATAATAGCTTCACTGATCATGTTTCTGTTTTGAAATTTACATGAGTTTGGATATTAATTTCAGATTTTTGTTGTAAATTGAGTTCAATGAATTTGATCATTACAGTAGGTTTTATTACTTAAAAAATTGGAAAAGCAGCTGGTGATTGTGGTAGTAAAGGATGAAGAAAGTGATAAATGCATGTGGTTTTGGTTTTATTTTTTATTCACTTCTTCTAACCAATAAACAATATTTCAATTAATACTTCTAAAACTTCTATTAACTATTGGAACCACCTTATTTTGTTTGTCTTTAATTTAGGTAGGTTAGAGAATGTCCAATACATGTACACTACAGTACAAATACATAAATCTATACCAAGCATATTTCCACAGCTTGAGTTTTGGGCCAAATATTGGATTACTAAATCCCAAAGATTTTTATAATGCATTGGTTATATTCTAAAACAGTACAATGTTAAGATACTTCAGAATAGTGTGATAAAGCTCATAATGTGATCCCAACTGCCACATAGGTTTAATAATTTGAAAATATTTTCCTTCACCAGTTCTGCAGAGAAATATGTAAAGAGTCTAAAATGTGACAGAAGATTAAGAAAGTGAAAAAGATTGTAGTACAATATTAAAAACCAACTTAGCTAAGTTGTCTTTTGCATTGAGCTTGAACTGCAAGAAATCATAGAATTGTAGAATGGTTTGGGTTGGAAGGGACCTTAAAGATCATCCAGTTCCAAACCACCTGCCGTGGGCATGGTTGCTGCTCTCAATCTGATCTTGAATACTTCCAGGGATCATAGGAGAATTGCTACTTTTTTCTCTGCTTTTAGTTTTCTCAGTTTTTGAACTTATTTAGATGTTTCAGTAGACTGGTGAAAATAGCAGAGTCCATGTCTCTGCTATATAACTGGCTTGCACTAGTCCTAAAAAGACTGATTGATGCTGTTACTATCAATGAGGGAGTTGTGTTTGAAACACTCTATACTGGTGGTTTGGAGCATTTTTGAGAGGTAAACAGCAGTGTCTCCTGTTCTTCTTCACTCTAAACAGCAATAATATCCCAGAATAGCAAGCACAGCTATCTGTCCAAGCCCCATCCTCTGTACTTTCCCTCTGTCCTGGTCTTTCTTCCTTGAATAGGATCTATATTGCTTTCTGAAGAGCTGTGAGTTCAAACTGGCAACATGGAGTTGGGTCTCAATATAAATTTTTTCCTATAAACATTTCTGTGTTTTTCATCATAAAATTGTCTTTGATCCTTCACAATTTGAATTGCCAAGGTGGTCAGCTATTTAAGCAATTTAGTGATGTGTCTCTTTGTACTGATGAAAGGATATGTTCTGCAAAATGCCTTACAGTCCAGGTTATCTGCTTGTCCCCAAGAGGAGCCCAGCAAGGCCGTGCCACAGGCCACTGTGTTTGCATTCTCTGCACTCAGTTCTATCCCAGTGCAAGCACAGCTGCCAGAGGGAAATGCACACAGGTGCAGACTTGGGAGGGCTATTGATCTGAGCAGAACCACTGTGCTTTATTGCAGTAACCTCAGGTTTTTTCTTCCTTGTTCATGTTTGTTATGGTCTCGCGTTGTTTGTTTCTAAGCTGAATGTTAAGATTGCAGAAATGCCATGCTTTTTCAGTATAATTTGTTTTTCAGAAGCTATATGTCTTAACTTCATTAAATTGATAGTTACTGCTATATCATTAAGTGGTATTAATATTTATACTATGATGCTGCATGGTATTTATTATAAGTTTTTAAATAGAATTATTTTATCAAGACACCATCTTGTTTTATTCTTGAATAAAAAGAACACCATTAGATATATAACACGGAAATTTTATTTCTCCCCATAGATAATGTGGAAATTTTTTTCTGGCCCTTTTGTTTCATTTCAGGTCCTTTAAGTGCAGACACAGACCTTTCAAATCACTATTATGGTACAAACAGCAGTTCGGTTGCAGCTGCCATCCTGGTACCATTCTTTGCTCTAATATTATCAGGGTTTGCATTTTACCTCTACAAACACAGGTATTGTAAATGTTATTTATTTGATAACTTAATAAGCTTCTTGGTTTGATTTTGATAGGCAACTAGAAAACACAATGCTAAAAGCTTTTAGGAATATCTTTACTCTAGAAAGACAAGTATTTCTAGGTATTGCCATGAAGGAGTTCAGTGCAGGGCAGTTCTTAATGGTGTACATTTTGAAAAACTAGTAGCTCTGTTAAGGAGCAAAGACCTATCAACCTTCTTGGTTCATTAGGCTGAATCAGATTGAAATCTGAGCCTGCAAGTTCTATTTTTTTTCATTTTAATGCTTTATTAAATTGAATGTATGCTGCTTCTTTCAAAAAGCTTTTTAATATTAATTATACAAGCTGAAAAACCTATAAATCCCATGAGGGAACAGCCCATAATGAGACTACTTACAGTATGTGCTGAGTCAGCTAGTGGTTACTATTAGAATTTGCACCACTTCAGCTCATATGAAACTTTTATATGGCACTAGATAATAGAATAAATTCAACCATGTTGTCTGAAATCTAGTTTAAAGGCTGATACCTATGTATCTTCTGAACATTTGTTCATTCTGAGAACTATTTGCAAAATAGTATTTAACAGGAACGTGCTTTTAAAACTTTTGTTCTGTTTTGATACCAAGAGATCACATGGACAAACTGAAGTCCACCACTACCCTACGATAGGATGTCTACCTACCTCAGCATTAGATGATTTGGGAAAAACAAATTGCTGTGGGGCTTGAACTTGTGAACTCCAGTTAAAATGATCCATGTCCTGAAATGTAGGATAGCCTTTTGTTGACAGAAACTGCTCAGGAAGAGCTGTCAACTGTACCTTCAAACTTGTTATTGTAAGATGCCTTTCTGACGCCTACAGGTCTACATTCTCAAACAGCTCCTGTTCCACAGTACACAGGCATTCAGATCGGGAGAAGAGATGGAATGAAAACAGGATATTGCTTAGAAAGAGGAGGCAAAGACATTAAAAAAAATATATTGTGACATAGGAGTAAATTTTGTGGTTTATTCTATGAAATTTATAATGCCCTACATGAGCAGTAGAAATAAATATGTATTTAAGAGAGATAAAACTCCTACTTTAGATAAACAGCTGTAATCCCTCTGTTTATGGTATGGCTGGTGGAGCATTGCAGTTCTGCCTAATTTAAATGCATTATACTTGAAAAAGGAGATACTTTTCATAACTTAATATTTCTAAGACTATTCTTCCTTTTTTTTTTATTTTCAATTAATTTTTTCCATTAAACTGCAGCTTTTAGAGGGGATATCATATTTTAGAGGAGTGTCCTATTGCTATCAAAAACCAACAAGCTGATTAGTGTCATAAAGTCATTTTAGGTCAAATATTATTCTTTTCAAAAGAAAGGATGTTCCAATGTAATGAAAAGAGATTCTATGAGTTTTAAAGGGGCTTTCTTGAAATTACCTTAATTATCAGAATAACAATATGAAATTTTCAAAATGATGTGATAGTTATGCCCTTATAGGTACTCTATAACAGCGAATTCAAATAGGGTACAATTTTATGGATGTTTCTGCTTTGCCTATGTCAGATTAACATAATCTAATTAGAACCAGAGTTGTTAAATCTTTTTTACACAGTTGTGCCTTTTATCTGGCAGATGGGGATTACTTCAAGAATGAAGAGCGCATCTCAATCTTGCTGAGCAAAATTAATATATGTTTAATTACTTATACTTGGGAAAACTCCGAATTAACTTCTAAAATGCTTTAGTAGTTATAAAATTAAAATATGCAAAGACATATTTATGAGTAACAGAACTATTTTCATACTGTCAATTTCCATTAGTGACATCTTCCAGTAATAGCTTTCCCTGTCTGCTATCCAAAATAAAATAATTTGATAAGAAAAGTTTGATTTTCAAGAACCTTTTTCTGAAATTACATGAGATTCTAAATTGTTTTACCTTTATTAAGCACCAAGCAGCTAGATTTTGTACTCTTTTATTTCCTTTCTTGCCCTATTATGATTACATGTATAAAACAATATCCTGAACCTCCTTATTATATTTCTTTAAATACTTCTATATGCTAAGAAATTTAAGGTTAAAATAGTAAAATATAATATCACAGGATATCACTTGAGTGGGTATATCAGAAAATCTGCACAATTCTAGTTTATTTTTCATTTAATGATTGGCTTAATATGTTTTAACAGAGCTTTGCATAAAAATGCGAACGTTCTTGAAATTTTGGTATCTCCTCCATGGTGAGGAAACACTATCAAAAATAAAAGACTAGTTTCTTTTAGTATCATTTGATGTTGAATTGTCAGCAATTAGGTGAATATCAGTTAGGATTTGATCAGTCTGATTAAATGTGTTTGGACGAGGTATTTAGTAGAGTTTACTGCTGGAAGTATTTATGGAGGTAGACAGACATGCTGTGGGAGATGTGTCTGGAATAACTGAAATTGCTGATATTTACCTGAAGGTTACTACCACTAGCAGTGCAAGATATGCTGGACACTTGCTGTTGTGTGTAGACAGAATGGAAATGTTACGATGTTTATTTAAGGGTTGCTAATGATAATTTGCTGTCTTTTTTTTCCCCAGAACAAGACCAAAAGTACAGTACAATGGATATGCTGGACATGAAAACAGCAATGGACAAGCTTCATTTGAAAATCCCATGTATGACACAAACTTAAAACCCACAGAGGCAAAGGCTGTGAGGTTTGATACGACTCTGAACACAGTTTGTACAGTGGTATAGCCTTCAGTGCCCAATATGACTGATTCATAGCCATACCTCTGATGGACAAGCAGTAATTCCTTTGGTGCCATATACCAGTTTCCCTTCTCTTGGCTTTGCTGCTGTAATCTTTAACATCTTCTGTCAGCCTACATGCAGCTAAATTTTCTGGTAAAAACGTGTCAGTCTTCGGGGGATCAGACAAAGAATATTTTTTCATCTTAAAGTTGGATCGAAATGCCTGGCTGCATCTGCTTCAAATCAAGGCACACTTTAAGGAAGACTGCCAAGTCATGCCAATTTGTCATATTTAATGCCTCAGACTTTCATATTTGTATGTGGCTGGATGCCTTTCAATGCGTTCTTCTGGGCACTCGGATAAATCCTTTGAGTACTGTGACGAATGATAGCACCACAGATTATCCCCGCGAGTATTCTCAAGAAATAAAGCTCTCTTGAAGGAGGAGACAGCCTTCCTTGAGGTTGCATACACCTGAAAATGCTTTACCATTGAAATCTTGTGAAAATTAATGAAACTTACAGTGTATTTCATTCATAGAGCAGTTTTGCCTATTCCCCAATCAGCCGTTAATATCACAAAATGTTAATGCACAATTTTTTTGCACTAGGGTGTTATGGCTGACTGAGTAAGATACTGGTAAAAGTATACAGGGTTTTTACACACTGTCCATTGTATATAGACATTCACTCACTCTTTGCCAAGCAAAACATTCCACAGTAAATTTAGCTGGAATATTAACAGTTATGAGCCCCATGCTTAGCACCAGTTAAAATCTTGTGCAATAGAGGGTAATGTTTCTTTTGTCAATTTTTGACTAGATTTCATTTTAAACATGATTACAAGTCACTGGAGACTTTCAGCCAGAACAAGAGCCCGTTTCTAAGAAATTTTCATTGCCACTATTGTTTTCTTCTGAAATCAGTCATCAATCACCACTGTCGGTATCATACTATTTAACAGCAGGGGAGTTAGCAGCTATTGCTGCTTGCCGTGTACAAATGTGAATAGTAATTTATTTTAGATAGCTCATAAAGCTTGTGAGCCTGTGCTCATAATACAGTCTTCCTTTTTGCATTCTTTTCCGTTTTTTCCTTTAATATGGCATCATTTTCTGATGTTACATGGAACTAAACCACATTACAGTAGCATATATAAACCCAGTGCAAATTGTCTATAACAAGTTGTCGTTCAGTTTCTACTTTGAACAAAGACAAATATTCAACTATCTTTGCTTTCTGTTTCTTTTAAAAATTTTTAAACACACTGCTTTCTGCTTTTGTACTTACACAGTTTGACAGAGACATTTATACATATAAAGGTTGAGTAATCATTAACTTTTGCATAGAATTAGAGGTTGCATTGAATGAAAGCAAACAAAAATGCCATTGGGCAGATTAATGAAATTGAGTTTTAAAATTAGAAAATAATAGTAAATAATGAAGCAAAATCTGGTTTTAGTCATACGTGTTGAGCTCAAAAAACAGGAAAGTTGTTTTGCTTTTCTCCTAGTTCAGGGCAGGTTTTTTGATGCTGTTGTTTTGTTTTATTTTTCTGAATTTCAAACTGTCCTAATGTCCAGTTGCTATCAAAGCCTGTTGAAAAATGTTTCTGAACTCCATATGTGTGTAAGTCTGGCTGTTATACAGAAAACAAAAAGGTAATATGAGCCCAGTAATAGGTTTCTCAGCTAATGTTGCAGAACACAAAGAAAATTTCAAAGGTAACACTTGGTCAGCTTAACAACTACATCTGTTAGATGACAAATACCAGCAATATACTACAGTATTGTAGGGCCTCCAGCTGTGATATTCTTCATATGAGCAAGAAACTCTGAAGAAAATTTAATAAATAATCCTTTCCAGTCAGTTCCTTGTTCAT
Source organism: Entomyzon cyanotis (assembly GCA_024500445.1). Lineage (NCBI taxonomy): Eukaryota > Metazoa > Chordata > Aves > Passeriformes > Meliphagidae > Entomyzon > Entomyzon cyanotis. The sequence goes on from JAKEPQ010000871.1 coordinate 53,682,805, forward strand.
TTTGTTAGTAGTTTTTGGCTTCCTTTTTAGTTTGTTTCTGAGGGTATTGTGCAGTAAGTTTCATTTATCTGTCCCATCTCAGAGCCCTTCACATTTCCTGAGAAAAAACAATCATCAGTTTAAAGTTGTTGTCCTGATCCTCCCCCACACAGAGGAAGTTGCTCATCAAATGAAGAGCTTCTGTAGGAATAGTGGGCCAGGGAGGGAAGCTGTTGTTTGAGTAAAAGTTTCTGACAGGTGTTCAAAATTGACAGTACTACATTAAAAGTCTTTCTGTAGTGGCAATGGCAGAAAAAAATGGAGTTTTGAAAACAAGATATGTAGCTATGATTGATGTTTTCTACTCCTGTCATTACAGTGTATTCTTCAGTATCCTGTCTCACTGTGACCACCAAGGAATGTGTTGGAAGATAAAATGGAATAGTTAAATGATTTGATCTTTTGTATTAGAGAGCCCAGATCCCATGCATCCAGTATTCAGTGGTTCATTTTGGGGAGGCAATGTAACAATTGCTTATCCCTGAGTGAGTGTTCTTTGATCAGGGACACTCAAAAGGAGCACACTGACAAATTGTCCTAAGAAGTTTGCTTGGAGCATCAATTAAACAAGAGCTTCACACTGAAATCCAAGTAAAACAAAAGTCTCATAGTTTAATCAGTTCTATCCACAGCCTTCATATTCTTCTCCTTCTCCACTGTGTTTGAGTCTTCTGTTCAGGTTGTATCTCTTTCTCCTGCAGTTATTATGCAGAGGGCTGTGTATGCATGCACTCATATATGGTGCTTCTTCAGAGTGAGACTCTTAAGATCATGTGCAGTGGCTGGGTAATGGCAGCCAGGAAATCTGTTTCTTTGAGATATATGCAGAAGACTTTTCCCCCAGCGTTGACCAGATCATTATGACAGGCTAATAATACATGCTATATATTTTTTTTAAAGAAAAACAGGTTATGTGCTTCAAAGCTGTTAAAAACTGCTGCTTGTATCACACATCTTGCCTTTCTCCAGGCTAGCTGCAATAATTTTTTTTCTTGTGTAAAATATTTTGTAAACAAAAAAAGAGCTGTTATTAAAAAAAATTTAAAAAAAAAAGGTGGGAGGGTGAGGGTGGGGGGATTGGGGAAGAACGCCGGCATTATGATCAAGTCAATCTAATTTTCATTCCCACTATTCCATTCTGCCATTTCACTACATGCTGCTGTGACATGAAGTAGGTGCAAAAGAACTTTTTGTACAGAGATATATTTTTTATGAAGAATTTGTAAAATTATTAAATATGCTGTACTTTTTTGATTAATGTAGGTAAATTGTTAAAAATAAATGTTTTTACAATACAAAAAAAAATTGTAATTTTCCCAATAATGTAAAATTTACCATCTTTAGCTGATTTTCAGTTCTGATCCTATTACACTTGTATTAATATTAAAGTGGCCTGTTAAAAATAAACAGTATTCTCTTTGGAAAAAAAAAAAAGAAACAAACATAAAAGACTGTAATATAGCCTGTGCAATGCCACCTACCTTGAAAGCAAAATCAGAGTTCTAATTAAATATTTAATTTTAGATTTTCATCTATCGTGTGACTTGTTTTTATCAATTTCTTTCCTTCGATTTCCTTGTATGCCTTTAAATCTCAGATACGTGTTTTTCATTACATCAGGTTTCAATAGAATCTTGTCATTTTATGTTCCCAAGCATTATATAACTGGGGAAAAAAAATTCAGGTGCTGTCCAGTGAGATGGGATTTGCCTTCTGTTACACAGATTCAGATTTGAAAATGGGACTTAAAACTATTTGTTGTTTTATAAAAAAATAACTAGTTTATTCTTTCACAAGCCTGCAGCCTACCTGTGGAATTGATGGACCACATGGAGCCAGAGGTATTTCTAATTTTAACATCTGAGAGCTAGTTCTTCAAATGTACATACTTAAATGAAATAAAAATACTTTTTATTTTTTTTACATAAAGTTAGCCACATATACTGTTTTCAGAATCAATATATGAAATTCTAAACATTTAAAAAATATTTTAGTGTATATTCTTGTGGGGAAAAAATTGTATTTGTTTACTTGTTGACAGCTTAACAAAGAGTCAGTCTTCAAGAACATTCTACGCATTATTCCATTGGGAATCAGTGGTATTATATGAGTGTGGTTCACTTTTAGAAAAAACTAAGGTATGTGCAAGTCTTTGCTGCCTTTCTCATCTTCACAATTTGTCCTTCTGGTAATATGATATCTTATAAACAGGTGTTAAAAGTTCCCAACTCTCAGAAGGATCTGACTTTCCTTCTGACACTAAGCTGTAAGCTGTAATCACTATCAGTGCAGATATTGAGGCTCGATCTGACAGGGAGTCATGATTTTTACCACTTCCACAAACAGGAGTCTAAATATGCTAAGCAAGTGAGCTATTGCTCTTTTCACTGTGGCCAAATTGCAGTGGCAGCTTTTAAAAATTTATTTCCCCTTATGATCTATTGGGAAATGTAGCATAGTATGTCTAATTTCAGATTCTACACAAACCATTTATAGAAAAGAGATATTTTCTGGGTGTTGAGGATACAGTTATGTAAGAGCCACTCTCAATTGAATCTGTAAAGAATGAATGTATTCGTTCTCCAGCTGGCATCTACTATCTTTGCAGCAGCAGTGTGTTCATAAACAGTATCAAAGGATAACAATTGGTGTGATTTACTCAAAATGGAAAATGCTTTTTTTAAAGCTGCTTTTAATTTCAAAATCCTTTAAACTACGTTAAATACATTGCTGCCTGCTCTAGCACAGTTATTAACTTGAAGCCAAAGGACCTTGACGTCATATGGCTCAATGCTTGAGAGAACTGTGGTCAAAAGGTGAAAGAAGAAAGTCTTCTGCAGAACACTGCCTTTAAATAAGTCAAATAAATTGTTTTTAAACATGTATCTGTAATGCACCAAAAGCAAAGAAGAAAACAATAATAAAATAATAGATCTTAGAAGGGCCTGAGTTGGAAGGGCCCATAAAGATCATCTAGTTCCAAGATCCTGTGACGTGCAGGGACACCTTATGTGCTTTAGGGATTCAACCCAAAGGCCGTTATATTTTTTTAGAGTAAAGCAGTATTGCAGTTTCAAAACCTTATTGATGACAAACTTGTTGATGTTTCAAACCTTACTGATGTTTCAAACACACAAAATAATTTTCACCAAAGAGTACAGGATTATAGTCTGAACCTCACTATGCCATTAAAAAAAAAAATTAAAAATGGTTGACAAAGGCCTAATGCTTAGTTATCAGGACTTGATTATATGTAATATGAGAAAGTAGAAGATGCTCCCAAGCAGTTATATTTGTTTCTATAAAATGATAATTATTCTAACTTACAGATGTATGAAGTAAGTATATAGAAATGTGAATAAGCTTGCAGTATAATCCGTGGGGGAACCTGGGCTCAGTTTTCAGTGTTTAACTTCAAGCTGTGTTTGTTGCTTGGCAGCAGCTTCAGCAACAAGTTGTGTGCCTACAGTCCATGAAGAAATAAGAGCAGTAAGATTTTGCATGTTAGTTCCACAGAGCCCAGCAGGCTGAGTAGAGCCAGCTGAACTAAGCAGTAGGAAATATTAAGGCAAGAGGAATGCTTAAGCATCTCACTTTTGGCCTGAGGAACATACATCTTTCCACTAGGATTCATAACAGAAATCACTCAAAGCTGGGCAGATTAGTCATATCAGTTTTTTTTTTGCCTGGAAGCCCCAAAACATGATGCATAGTTCCTTTTCCCCTTAACTCCCAATAGTGTACTTGTTAAAGTGGTCAAAGTAGGTGTTAATCATAACTAAGATTGCTATAAGCACTCAGCTGTTAAAACCAGGTCCTGGGAAATTATCAATACCTCTTTCTCCCTGTAGTGCAGTATTTGACATAGTAAAAATTTTGAAGAATTCCTTTTGGATTGGGCCTTGCAGACAAAGTACATAAGGAGGAAGAATCCTTTTAACCATGATGTAGGTAAATTAGCATGAAGAATAAAATTACGTGCCTGGTGGTCTACACAGGAAGAAACGCTGCTTGGGTTAAATATCAAAACACCCTGAAAACAAAGGGTTCTGAGTATATAATTTTAGAATTTAGGAAATGAATGTCAAATAGCAGCTATAGGCCTCTTTGACTCTTGGTGTGCCAAAAGTTTGAGTTTGCCCATGCTGTGAAAAAAAACACAAGGAAAATTTCATTAAAGGAAAAGATTACACTGGAATGCAGTGTAAAAGGACACACTCCCATGCTCAGGAACATTCTCTGACACTGCTCTATTTTCCAGTATAAATACAGTATTACAGATTTGAGAGGCTCTAAATGCTGAATTGCTCACCAAAAGTGCTCATCAAAATGAGTTCTGTTATTATGCTTCTATAAAGGCTAATAACCATCTTATTTATCAACTGTAACTAAAATAGAATAAGTGCTGCACCTTAAATGAGGAACCTTTTCCCTTGAGTGTGTAATAACCATGGGCAGAATGTGTCCAACAGGCTGAAGTTTATGACATACCTAGCAGAAGATCATGCAGTCAAGTTTAGCAATAGCTTAGGTGAGAAGCTGCTTATTCTAATACAGCTCTAGATAAATCTAAAACCCAAACATGGCCAGCTGAGACTCTTAAGATAGCGTTAAATGGATTAAGTGGTACCTCCATCAGTGTGGTATCTGAATAGAGGCTGTTGGGGCAGTGGGGTGACAATATTGAACTTTGCACAGTTCTGTTGAAGTCCTTTCGTAGGACTTTCCTCTTGTACATCTTGACTACCCATACCCATAATATCCACATAAGTGGAGTTAAACAACTCAGTAATCTAGGCTGAAGGAAAAGGCTCAATGGAGATGTGGTTTAGCAGGCTAGTGAAGAAGAATGTGTTCTCCAGCTGGCATTCTGGCGGAAGCTGGCTGTTAATCTAGATCATTAGGTAGGAAAAACAGGTTTGGGAAAGGAAGTAAGTGAATGTGAATCAGAAGAGGTGGACATGGAGGAAGAGTCTTCTATTATTCATCACAAGGTTTCCACAGGACACAGCACTTATACTGGTATACAGTGGTTATGGACTTCAGAGTGTACTTCATGTAGATATACAACCATAGATGAGCGTACCAGGCTGCAGGGGACACAGCTGGCAGAATTATTCATAGGCCACAGCATGGCAGTAGTATGGCAACCTGATGTAGAGCTCTTCCACTAACCTGAAGAGCTGTTCTTTTCCAGATGGACTTGAAATAAGATTCTGGATCCCTGCTCATATAAAGTTGCTTGCAATAACAAAGAAAAGACAATTAGTAGGATTAACATACTCTGTTTGATATGCATCTTTCACGGAGACATTGAAGACATCTTGGTCATAAAAGGGGGTTGACCTGAGGAGCTGTGCAGAGACAGGTTGTCAGGTTTGCTTGTTGTGGGAGGGCAGAAGGATGAGGCTCTGTTTAGAGCCCTCTGGAAGTAGAAAACTAGTCAGGAAACATGGAAATGTGGCAAGGGGTCAATTGTCAGTCTTAATGGGTTTGTTGATAGTGTCATAAGGGAGACAAGGTAGAGGAATGCACCAAGAAATATGAGAACAAGATTGTTCAAGAATCCTTTGGTCTGCAAAGGTTAGATGAAGAAATTCCTAGAGTTCCTGAATCCCTGAGAGAGTCTGGGGATCCCTCAAAACAGGCAGGTTTATGCTGATCATCTTGACATTGCTGAAATAATGAAATGAACAGGTAAGAGTTCACTTCCCATTCCATCTCTACCCCTTCCATCCCCAACTATCCTTTTTCTAGTGCATGATAATTGGCTTTTGGTTTTTTTCTGAATATTAGACTTTTTTGTTATTCATCACACACTCTCGATCCCCTTATTTTTCTCTCTCCTTTCTCTGTAACTCACTCTCCAGTTTTTTATGACTTGATGAAAAAGGTATGTAATTCATAAGGATTTTGCTTGTGACTTTTCATTTCAGGGAACAGCAAAGTCTGGTTAAGGTGGGACATGTATCTGAATGTTTGGGAGGGGATTTCAGAGCTTGATATGCTTAGGCAAGGGTGTAGAATAACCAAAAGGGGAGTCAGGTAGGTTGGCAACGAATTGCATATGAGGAAAGTAAAGGGAAGATGAACTGTTTCATCGGTATTGGTTGGTTGCTTGGTTTTGACTACTGCTGTAATGTCACGGGCTTACTGCACTGCAGCTATCATGCTTTGGACACGAACAGGTAATCATGCATGACTTCCCCATTGTGACTCCATACTGACTACTTTCAATCACTTTCCTGCCCTTTGTGTTTTTGTCCTATCTATTTGTTGATCCATCCATCCATCTATTTGTTTCATCATTCTGTTTTAATTCTGCCTTAGAAAAAATGTATTATTAACTTTTCCTTTGGCCTCTCAGGATTTTATGCTTTCTCTTTCTTATTTCTACTTTCTCTGAAGTCTAAAGGATGATGAGAAAATGACAGCCCTTCATTTCCTGAATGGCTCAGTAGTGTGTCTTCTCAAGTTTGCTTAAAGTTCACTGTCTCTACTGTATTTTTTTTAATATCAATAACCTGCTGAAGTTGTGACATTCATGTATTAACTTCCACTCAAAGAAAACATTTATGTGTGTGCACATTTATGTGTGTTCACTCATTCTCTCTTGCTCTTCCCCCCTCACATACCCATACATGCACATTTACTTTTCATTTTCTTTAGAGAAAAAAATCCAAACATTTTTCCTTCTTCCTGTGAACTCACATAGTAGTAAGGAGGTAAATCAATTTTTTTGATGCTCAAAAATAGTCTTTATAATGCAGATAAAGTTTTTCTATTTTCAGCAATACTTTTTGGTTTTAGTAAATTGCATTAAATGAAAATTTCTTCTACTTGCCCGAAAAAAAAGTTAATGTAAAGTTATCCTTGGATGAGGTCCATCAAGTAGTCCATAGTAAATAGCTTATTGTCTTATTTGCACCTCCTGCAATCCCTTTCCTGAGTATCTTAATTATAAATGGTTTTGAAGTTTATTCCTAAAGCCAGGAATGGAATGAGGAATGAAAAGAAAATCAAGTTCCCCCATAGTCTTGCTTACTATTCTTTTAGCCATGTTTTTATTTCAATGGATAATTTATTTTCAAGAAATTTCCACAATACTGCTGTTGCTAATATTCCAACCATTGTCAAAAAGCTGGTGCAAGACTCAAGAAATCGAGATCATTTGCTAAAGATTCAAACCTTTCCTGAGAAAGGTATCATTGGGCTTTTACTTACTTAGTTTCTTTTAAAAGTTTCTTTTCAGGTGTATGTATGTATGTTAATCCACAGAATGAGAGACTCATGTAGGTTCAAGGAGACTCTAGAGGCCAAACTCTACCTTAAAGCAAGGCCAGTCCTCATATTGGAGCAAAATTTCCCATATTCCAACTTATGTCTGTTGTTTCTTGTCCTTCCATTATGAGGAAAGTCTGGATTGGTAGATAGCAGAGAGATCTCTCTTTAAACTTCTTTAAGACTCATAAGTTCTCCTGGCCTCTCCTCGTGTGTGATATGCTCCAGATAGTTAGTGAAAGTATAACCAAAGGCTTCAGCTATGCTAATAAATAAAACAGCACCAAAGAGCACTCTCTGCTGCTGAGGATAAGCTGTTTTAGCAAGGATTGTTTTTGTATAGCTGGAAATCAGAAAACCTAATTAAAATCTGGGTCTATGAGTGGGAAAGAGAGATATCTGGAAGGGTCTTAGGAGTTCCCTTCAAAAAATATTAAGCTAATTTATTGCTAACAAAAAACCCACTTGTGAGCTAGGAAACATTCAGAAGAAATAGCACTTTCAAAGACTATTCCTTGTTAAAAAAGCATTTCTGATCTTTAGTTATAGCATCACCTTTTTTTCCCATCCAGGTGCATTAAATGGCAGTATGTTGAATCCATTGCTTCATTTCTCACAAATCTTGTACAAGTACTATTTTCATACTCATAAGGAAAGATGATTTTAAAGGTCATGTTAAAATGAATCATTAATCAACAAAAATCCAGAAATGTGTAATATTCAGTGTGCCTGCTGCATTTTCTTTCATGTTTTCTCTAACTACTTATACCAACGAACTGGTATTGCACAGAACAACATTTTCACGAAATACTTCAACTGATGAAGCTCTGATATGTACCTTACAAACTTTGCAGCGTATACTAATCACCACAGACAATATAGAAAACCCTTTCAATTGCAGAAGTCTTTAGAGCACAGCTTTCTTTATGCTCTCTTTACTTTTAATTATTTTTACTCACACTCCATAAGTTTCAATTTCTCGTTCTTTTAGTTCTTCATGTGCTCTCTTCTTTGTTATACAGACTCTATATAAAGTTACTAAATTTGGTAGCAGAAATATTTCACCTTCAGATTTATTCTTTTTTTTCAGTAATAAGGAATAAATCTTCATTTTGGGGAAGTTTTAAAGGAAAGGGGTTGCTGTGAAATGCTTAATATATGCTTACATGTTTCTGATTTTTGGTTATGTTGAAGTAGCTGAGCCATATATGTAGAGATCTTACACTTACTTTGAATACTAAGTTTTTGTATGAATACTATATTTTTGTCCTCACAAGACAGTTTACTTTGTGTCAGGCTTTTCCATGAAACAGATTCTTGTCTGTTACTAGGAGCAGATTTGCACCTGGCTGATACCCTAAATTAATCCAGGTATTTTCTGACAAGATACAAAAATGCTTCCATGATTATTACACTGTCAGCTTCCCAACCACTTCAAACAATTCTGAGAACTTTTTTACTATATGTATCCAAATTTAATCCTTTCTATATTTCTCCGTAATAGAAATTCCTTAATTTTTATGTTGCATTTTGAGGCATGCCTTGTAATGTAGAAATATCAGGCAACTTGATTTACTGTCTTTTATGCAGGCCTTTTTATTTTTCTCTGTTTATAAGATTTATATGCCAATGTCAAGAGAATGAACCACAAGCTGTATTTCATCTTCAGAAACTTACTGATCTCCCTAGGAAAGTAATATTTTGGAACTGGAAAAATTATACATTTTGAAGAGCTGTTTTGAAAACAGGTTAGAAATTTGCTGTCAAGAGAGATAAAACTAGATTTAGACAGAACTCATCCAAAACATTTTTAAAATTAAGATACTTAACTAACAATATTTTTCTACAGTTGTTAGTTCCACCTGGTTTTTTGTGCCCACCAAATCCAACTAAATTCTAACTAAGACCAGGAGGACAGAATTTATTTTTTAAACCAGGCAAACACTTTTTGTTCTAGAGTCAATGTAAAGGACCTGATTGAATTTTGATTTGTTTTTAAAAAATTAATATGTAGGCAAATAATTGGATTATTGCATCCCATACATTTTGTCAAAATCTACTAGCATGGAAACATGCATCTTTGCAGATTTCAGGTGACATTAGCAGGCCTCATCACCAACAGCTAAACCCCATTGTTCTTTCCGACAACACATATAAAATGCACAGTCCTCACTCACACAATCCTGAATCAGGTATTTACACGTGTTTGTGCAAAATATGTTTTCCTAAAATAGAGGCAAAAAAAGAACCAAATATCAAGTTTAATTTGGATCAGTTTTTTGCACTATAGGTTCTTTTTGAAGGACTGGATCCTAGTTTAAAATTACTTTTGTGTCCAGTGTCTGTGAGTTTCATCTCCATCAAACTTCTTCCTTTATTTTATACATAGCTGATACTTGAACAAATATCAAGTTATATTTAAATGAAAGAATTTACATGGAACATTTATAGTTTATTGTCTTATTTAAATTGAAAGATTCATGAACTTTTGAACGTAACATGGTGCTTTTCCCCCTTATCCTTAATTTCTGATTTCCATAGTTCTTGCATGCCAAGTAGAAGCAAACCCTATTCAAAATTTGTGTTTTACTTCACCACAGGGAGTTGTTTTGGGAAGCTTGTTCTAGCCTGACACTAAGAATAACTTGTCCTCATTGTGACACAGTGAGGGACAAAAACTCATGTGAACCTACATCAATAGTTACTTTGTGTGTTATTATCTCAGAGACTTGGGGTGATTGTATGCATAGTTTCAGCATTTTTCAAACAAAATTTTAATTTTCCCCAAAATGTGGGAACACTGTTGCCACCTGAAACAGAAAAAAGCCCATCACTGTCCTCTCCTCAAAAAGACTTCCTTCTTAGACTTATTTTTGGGGTTGTGTATTAGATAACATTGCTCAAAATTTGACGGCAAGAGTCTTGTATTTCTGGGGTGTGGGGGGTGAGATTTGAAGAGTTTTTGAATCAATTGCGTTAGGGAATGCGATAATGGTGCACGGCTTTGTGAACATTTGAAAGTGCTGACACACTGCTTTCACTACTGAATGTGTAATTTAAGACCTAATGGAAATATCAAAGTTTCTGTTGCTGTATCTGTCAATATGTCAGCTTTGGGAGCAGTCATGCCTTACTTTCCTTGCACTGCAGAAGTACAATTTGAACTTGTGGTTACAGGTGGGTGAATGCTACCTCTAAATCCCATCATTCTGACTCACACATAGTATTCAAGCTCACAACTTTGAAATACAAACAGTCGAAGCTCTTGGACTTAAATTCTTTGTAACCTAATGCCTTTAGGTGTGAGGTCTAGGTAATAAAAACACAGCTTTTCTGCCTTTGAATCCTGCTGAATTCCTCACATGAGTGAACATATTTGTTTTGTACATTTCTGTACCAAACAAACCAAATCCAATCCAAATAATGTAATTTTGATGTGATCTAAACACTTGAAGCAAATCCTCTTTCATTACTAAGAATTATTATGTAAGTTGAGTTTAAATGACAATCTGCTCTTTATAAAGTATGGAAATTTAAGTCATATGTAGCTGTACTGGCCTCTTCCTTTTTTTTCTCTTGTTATTTTCTTTTCCTTAAAAATTACTATGCATATTCAATTGAGGAAGTGGAATTCTGCTGGTGGCATAACATCACAACTATTAACAATTAATTGTTTCAAAGTGTATTTCTAAAAAGAATATGGAAGCGTTGAAAGGAATATGCTGGATACACTTCATTATAAAAAGCACAGTGAACATTATTAATTAAAAACAGTAACAGAAATTAATTTCTTAGGAAAAATGTGTGATTTTAATTTTTCTATCATGAGCTGTCCCAAATGGATCAGAGAAGTATTGACCAGTCTGTTTTAGATATTGTTTATCTGCAATCCAATTAGCCTAAGTTCAGTACAGACATTCTCTCCCAAGAGGAAGGTAAGACATTTGGTGGAGGAGGCATTGCTTATCTCAGTCGAGGAGCTCTGGAATATTTCCCATTCTCTGGCATCACCATCTGACATGCTGACTGCACAATGCCTGTGTCCATTAGGGGGAAGTTCCAGCGCTGCAGTCTGAGGAAGGTAATTCTTCATCTCTACTCAGCACTGCTGTAATCCTCAGGAGGGAGGTGACCAGTTCCAGGTTCCACACTACAAGAGGGACATGGACTCACTAGATTCCAGTTAAGAGCCATGAATACTATAACGGAATGGGAGCATCTCTCATACAAAGAGATCCTAAGAGACATGGGAATGTTTAGCTGGAGGAAAGAAGGCTTGAAGGAATCTTATTGATGTGTATAAATACCTGATGAGAAGCAATAATCAAGACATAGTCTCCATGCTACAGTGATTCAGAACAGCAGTGAATGGTCACAAACCGTGTTTAAACACTGGAATGGGTTGGTCAATGATTCTGCAGAGTTGCTATCATTGGACATACTAAAAAACTAACAACATCATTGCAGGAGCCTACCATAGTTGCCCCCCTCTGAGCAGTGGTTTGGACTGGATTACCTTCAGGAATGCTTTCCAACCTCAGTCATTCTATGAGTCCATGATTTTGTGTTGTGTCAAAAGTCACTCCAGAGAGCAGGCTGGAAGGCTCTCTGAAGAACAACATCTCTTCAATGAATCTGGAGATTTATGTTGCCCCAAAAGATGGCTATAGTTAATTGGCATGCAACCCAGCATGTACAAAAGCAGGATCTAGAGTTTTGTGGGATATATATAGTTCTGAAACATTCTGGTAGTGGTGTATTTCCTCATGATCAGTTCAATTTTCATAATTATTCATTCTATGAAAGACATAGGATCATCAGTCTGGTTGTGCTAGTTTTTGTTTCATATTTACTCATGCTATGCTGTAGTTGGAAGAAAATACACTCATATCTATATGTGTGTGTGTGTATTTATTTACAACTGAAGAGCTTGAAGTCCAGAGTGGCTATATAAAGACCTGTAAGTCAGGTATATGGAATGAAAGGTATGAAACCTTGGTCTTTTTATCTTTTTTTTCTTTTTCAGAATCCATTGCATACTGCTTCCTTCTGAAATAGTTTGATGTGTGTGCACAGTCTTTTTTATATCATGCGCTAGTCTTTGCTCTCTTGATTAAGTGGCTCAGTCACCTATTGTTCTTCTCTGCTATTGGAACTGACAATACAGTAAAACTACCTGTTTGATCTGGTGAATACTGCTGAATTCTACCCATTCATTTCCCCCAACAAAACCCCATCTGGGACATTTCACAGTCTTTAAATGAGGTGGCTGACACCATAATCACTGGGAAAAAGCTGAAGTAAGCAAAATTAAAGACATGCTCTTTTCTGATTTTTATTTGGTGTTTTACAGGGACTGCTGGTGCTGCTGTACAAACACAGAAACTATGGTTTGCTATAAGTTTCACACATCTGATGTTTAATATTGAGACTTTGCTGGTTTTTTCTCAGCTTCTCAGTCTGAAGAATAGCTTCTTCTTCCTTTGCATTACCTTCATTAATTTAGGAACAGTTGGACAGAAACGAAAGAAAAGTTGTCTTTGTGCTCTTCAATTTACTTTCCTCAATATGAAGAAGAGCAGGTGACTTTTGCAAATGATGAAGTCATATTGGAAGATTCTTCCCCTCCAAGGTACTGACTTTTCATTCAAATCATAATCCTCTGATAGCACACAAAAAGCTGTAGGTCGGAAACACTATCATTTACAGATGCTGCCAAAGTAATCATCCTGCTTTTAGCACAGAATAAATTACAGTCCTCAGTGGTTGAACTCAAAGTGAAAGACAAGACATTCCATCTGCTCGTAAGGAAACATTTCCTTTTCTGGCCTATCAGGTAGTTTTCAGAACTCTGTTCACCACACATCTCAATAGTGGTTTTTTTTACAGCTCTCATTCTCCTTCTGCTATTTGATCTCATGATAATGTATCCATCCATGTCATCATCTGGCTGTACAGAGTAGCTCTTTCTCTGCTTTTCCTTATTTCTGCTTGTTTCCTTTCATCATCTGTGCAAGTGCTATTGCACCATCTTTCTGTCATTTCACAGCAGTAGTGCTTCCCTCCACTCTTTTAGCCATCATAACTGCCCTTTTAACAACTATTTTGACCTGAGCTACTTTAGTGATAATGACCTTGTTGTGGTCTAGTACCAAATAATTTTTCTTCATATTTTTTATATTGTTGCCAGATGTCTAAAAATAAATAGACTATTTCCTATTGAAAAAGAATTGAAAATTTTGTTAGCATCCACTTCATCTGCTTAGGTCAGCAGGTCCCTGTCAATCAGTGTTGACTAAACAGTCACTGACTTCTTTTGCATCTTGCTCTTTCCTGATAGTCAACAAAGAAGGAAAGAGCAGTCAGAACCTCTGTTCACATGCTGCACGCAATTTCATTTTTGTTATCTTGGAATAGTCAATAACCTAGTGAAGCTTCCCTGTGTAATTTAGATATGAATCTTCCTTAGGCAATTTAACTTGATCCTGCTGAAATTAATGGGAAAATTATTATGAAGTTGGTAATTTTTATAGTGGTGTTGTACACAAATGCCTGCTTATGAATGTCAAAAATAAAGATGTGTACAGGTGACCAGATATGTACTGTATGTCTAAGCTTTCACAGCTGAACATTAACATCTATATGTAAAAAAAAGGTGGCGCTTGTGAAATGAAATAGATACACTACTTTTAAACCTAGTTAGAGTTCAAATGGTTTTCATTAGAATCTGCAGATAAAAATGCTTATTTAGTTTATTTTTTTCTTTACTGTTTTAGTGTTTCTTAATTTTATACTGTGAATATTAATATTACATATTTCAATAAGATAACATTGTTTCATCATGCTCTAAGACATGATGAAAAGGGAAGAAGGCCCATCAACCCCTTCTGGTTAAAGCTGGAACTAGGACTCTGAACAGTGTATAAAAACAATTTCTCCCTAGGGGAGACAGAACTTTCCATAATATACATTTCCATAAGGCCATCTTTCTGTAAAAATCTGATGCAGTCACAGAAACATAAGAATTAAGACCTTACACAAGAAGTTTACTGTTTAGTACTTGGAATATTTGTTCAGAGAGTGGGATCCTTAGCTCTACCCGCTCAACTGGCTCAACAATGTTGCATTCCCAAATCATTCATCCTTACATTGCCATTCATCCAAATGTCATTGCCTTCCTGCTATAAGCCCTCTGTCTTCCATGACAGTATTAACCACAGCTATGGAAAAGAAAGAAAATATTTAAGGCCAAAGAATGACCAATTAAATAGAGTACATGGAAGTCTCAAATTTTCATTCTATGCATGCAACAACTTTTGCAAAAGCATTCAGTCAAAAGCAGTACTTACTGTTGCACTAAAGGAAAAAGGGTAACACATTCCTTCACAATTTTATTCTCACAGTTTTGTTAGCTTTTACTTCTCCCAACAAAAGGGCAACAAAAAGCAGAATGAATATCATAGAATCATAAAACTGTAGAACCATTAAGACTGGAAAAGACTTCCAAGATTATCAAGTCCAACCTTTGACTGAGCATGCCCATGCCAACTAAGCCATAACATTAAGTTCCATGTTCAGTCATTTCTTGAACACTTCCAGGGATGGTGACTCCTTTCCTCTGGACTTAACAACTGCAGGTCCCTCAGCTGTTCCTCAAAGGACTTGTGCTCAACCCCTTCCCCAGCTCTTTTGCCCTTCTCTGGACACACTCCAGCCCTCAATGTCTTTCTTGTATTTTGGGGCTCCGAACTGGACACAGCACTCGAGCTGTGGCCTCACCAGTGCTGAGTACAGGGGGACAATCACTGCTCTGGTCCTGCTGGCCACACTATTTTTGTTATAATGTTGCATTTTTTGGTAAAAATTGTTCTAAGTGAAAGACAACTTAAAAATCCTAGTTGTCCTAGCTGACATCTTAGTCATATTTTCTCTTCCTTTTTTTTATGACACATTTCTTCTTAGAGATCTGTTTTGACTTGATGTGGTTCCACAAAACAAAAATTTTAAAGTGTGAGAAAAGGTTGATCATGATTTAAAAATATAATGAAAATCTTTGCAGCTGCAAGGAAGAAGTTGAGTAATGAGTAGCAGATAAAATCTTTGACAGTTTGAGAGTTAATGTTCTTGTTTATACAATAAACATATTAAAAGTTAATAATTTTTCACTGTCTACCCTAGATATTAAAATTCTCTGATGGTTCTTCTTAATCTTAAAGTTTGAAACAAGAGTGGAAAATTACATTAATCCATTTTCAGGAGAATTAATATAACAAAAGATAGAGGTATGTCTTAGCAGTGTAAAAACAATAACAAAATTTGTGTCCTTAATTTCTAAGGCTTTAAATAAATTGAACATTCATAAGGCAATGAGTTAGACTTGTCCCTATTCAAGTCCATATAGTATTAAATAAACTGGCTTATTTGCCAAAAAATATTGTGTTTCAGTATCCCATATTTTGTTCAAAATTGTACTTCCATTCTGTTCACTCTGTTGAAGATTTAAAAACCTCTGTGCCAATTAAGAGGAATAAATTTTCTGGCTAGTTAGAAACCATTCAAGCAAGATGAGTCATCTTCCATTTCTGTCTCCTTCCTAATTTTGATAGGTCTTCTATAG
This sequence comes from Entomyzon cyanotis, assembly GCA_024500445.1. Taxonomy (NCBI): domain Eukaryota; kingdom Metazoa; phylum Chordata; class Aves; order Passeriformes; family Meliphagidae; genus Entomyzon; species Entomyzon cyanotis. The sequence continues at coordinate 53,698,742 of JAKEPQ010000871.1, forward strand.
TTTGAATATGCAACATTTTAGGTACAGCTCTTATGAGGTGTTAATGAGAAAAACTGTGAGAGAACATAGACGTACTCATTCATCATCTCTCAGTTTGATTTGTAATTTATTTTACTTGTATATAACCATTAAATCTAAAAAATTAACTTGTGTTTGGAAAGAATACTGTCCTCCACTTTCTGCTGCTCATTAGGAGAGACTATTTTCCCTTCCCTTCCCCTTTCCCTCTCTCTCTCTCTATTTCTCTTTTTCTTTCTCTTTTTTCCTTTTCCTTTTTCTTTTCCTTTCCTTTCTGTGTTGGTTTGAAAACAAACCAGTGGGAGATCACAAGTCAAGATTGAAATTAAAAATAAGTGAAATAATACAAGGAAAAGCACTGACAAAGTCAGATACAACCTAACACCCTGTTAGGGTGGTGGTAGCAGTCCTACTGAAGTAGTCCAGTTGAAGCGGCGACCCTGTGAAGGTCTAGTCTCCAGCTGAAGATCCAGTGGTAGCTCTTGTCCTCTGGGAACCCAGTAGACAGGGCTAGCTCAGGCACTTCCAAGGCCAGGTTAGGTTATATCCAGGTGGGAACACCTGGCTCCTCCCTCCTGGGCAGAGCATCCCACAATGGGAGATAAGTCCATGAGTCACACGGTGGGTCCCTGATGGCCCATTGCCTGTCATCCGGGGTGGGTCATTAGCAGGTGATAGCAGCTAACGGCCCACAGCTGGTGGTAATAGAATACTTCAATACATCTATATTGCAACCCAGGACACTTTCCTTTCCTTTTTCTTTCTTTTCTCTCTTTCTTTTCGATGGAAAAGCTGTGGAGTCTTTAGTTGTGTCTGAGTGCTTTCTTTAAATTTACCACTTTACATCCATTTCTGCTACTATTGAAGTCTGTCACAGTGGTAGGCAGAAATCTCAATCATTGAGAGGGGTCCTCTCTGTATCAAGGACCTGTGCTGATCCTATGCCCAGCTCCTGTGACAGTACAACACCACAGCTGAGAGCAGACTGCATGGGGCTTTCAGAATTGCACAATTTAGACTGGTATCTTTTTTTGGGGCCACAGGGTTGAGGGGTGGTATATACTACAGTGACCTATAGCAATGGCATTGCTGAAGTAGTGCACTTTGAAGCTGGAAACATGAGCAATTCTGGAAGAAAATGTTTTACAATGGCCAAACTGAATATACAATTGATAGCAATTAGAAAATCAAAGCCTAAACTGTAGTACTGAGAAGGGACATATCTGTAGAAGGTATGTTACGATCCAGTCATCAAAACTGCTAGAGAGATGCCTCTGTCTGAATTAAGGTGCAAAAAAACCCCATATGCTGAAGTCAATAGTACAGTTTTTATTTGACAGTAAATGTCAGGGAGAGGGAGAGATAGAAAGAAATAGAAAAAAAGGGAGAGAAGGGAGAGTGACACAGAGAGACAGGTTAACTAGAAAATATCACCACTCTGCATACCCTGACAACACCCTATTGATCTACTTCTTCTGGTCTTCTCGATGGTGAGTGTCCTACAAAACACAGAGTTCAGCAGATTAGATGTTCAGGTATATGTGGGAATTCCCAGGTATCTCCCCTGGGCTGGGGAAAGGTTTTACGCCATCTCTGGCAAAAGACTCTGCATCTGTTGCATCCCTTTGCATCAGGCGCAGTCCTCTGGTGCAAGGCCTCAGGAATGAGTCTGGGGGCACTTTGGGGGTTCTTGGATGGTTTATGATCCTTCTCAGCTGTCTCTCACGTCAGTGTCCTGTGGATGTGACCTTCCCAGGGTGTGGGGGTTTAACAGCTGAGATAGTTTTTGTAGGGATGGGTGGGTGTTCCCTCTGACCAAGGGTTACACCACACCCCCAAAAAGTCTCCTCCTGCCCCCCTGATCTGGGGTGTGTGTGCAAACCTGGCCTCAGCAAATGAGTCTGTGAGCTATAGCCTCCCCCACCCCAAATTCAGCCAGAGTTGATTTTCAGGACAGCTGCTGGGTTTGGCTTTCCTTGTGGATATATTCTTCTCCTTAGACATGAGATGATTGGCCAATAGTACCACCCTCATCTCAAGTTCCTGTTAGGTGGCTTAACTCACAGTCCAGTTCCAGCCAGGAAGCATATTCAGGCAGGGCTTTGGTGGTCACAGATTCTTTATATAATTTTGCCATAGTGGGCAAGGTCCTTTTTAAGCAATGGTTAAGCCATTACCTATAACATTTCAGTTTCTCACAAGGTAATAATTCAAATGTATGTCCAAAGCTTACTATTCTTGCGTTATAAGAAAAAAGGTACTCCTGGGTCTAAATGTGGGGTCATAGTGGTGTTGATTGTCATATATTAGTGAGCAGAATCTCCCTGTCTTGAAAATTTGAGTTTACAATTCAATGTCTGGGCTTCAGTCACTCCCAAAGATTTCTTTCTGATTCTATTTAAAACAAACAGAAAAGGAGAAAGTGAAAATAAGAGCTGTTTAGTTAACTTTTTACCCTGAACTTATCCCTGAATAATGCAAAGAAAATCCACAAAGGTCTCCTATAATAAGGCATGAGAATTTTTTTCCTTGTAATATATCTCATTGGGAATGAAAGCAATAAACACACTTAACTGCAAAGCTAAGGAAATCTAATCATTAGCTGAACTGCTTAGCAAATGATCCATTTTAAGTGGTTCAATTCAGAAGTTACTTAGGGATGACAACACAGTAGCAAATGCAGGAGGGATTGGGTAGTCAAATCAGGAGAAAAATGATCAGTGATACTTAATGGAGGCAAACCGATACAATAATGAATCCTTAGCAAATGGACCTTAAATGCAACAGCACCTGCATGTTAAAACGTGTTATGGGAAACCTCATGAATAGTATCCTCACTGTTTGCATACCAAGATTCAACATTTATTTGGTTTTACATTCTTGTTCCAACTTTCTACGGCAACAGGAAATTCAATCTAAAAAATATCAGTGAAGTTGGAGTTTCTAAATTTCTTGAACACTTTGAAAGTTGCATACTCATAACTTAACAGTACTTCCAAAAGTCAGAAAAAATTAAAACATTTTACTAAGGTATTATTTTAGTTCACAAATTAGTCACATGCCAAATGAATAGTGTAGGAAATGTCTAATTAGCAGAATATCTAAAATATGAACCAGTTAACAGTCCAGAACATGTTTAATTGTCTATTTCAGATTAAAGACAATTACAATGACAATTAGTTATGGATAATTTGACACTGGTTGCTACCGTATGTAACACTCTGAATTAGATGTCGCCGATACAATTGTTTTGGTTCATCAGAACATCCTATTTTATATATTTATTTTTTCGATGCATTGTAAATAACTGTTTCCTAAATGTTACTCAGCACTTCTCTTATTTAAATTACAAATTTTTCTTCCATGAAAACAAGCAGGTGTTCTTCACTGGTTGATTGAAATTGTTTGGAAATTTCAATCTTCAGTGATTTTGTGACACTTTCAAAGTGGGAAATGGAAGAAAATGTCAATGAAGTGATTATAGACATTGTTAATGTTGGAGGGAAATCAAAATGTGGCATAAAGAGAATTTCAAAGTGAAGATATATGCCAGGAAAAGAAAGGAGAAAGTGTATTTTAAAACATATGAAACGTGTAGATTGAAGCTGTAAGCAAGTTATCTTTTGGGATGTGTTTGTACTTAACACCGGACAAAAGATATTGAAAAACATAATCTATATTTTTTTGCTTACTGAATTGAGATTTCTCATCGTCTCTATTTATCTTCAAAACCATCTCGTCACATTGCCAAAAATATCACCTTTGTAATTGAAAGACAACTCATTTTTTTAAAGTTACTTTTACAGAATCACAGAATATTCTGAGTTGGAAGGGACCCAAAAAGAACATGGAGTCTGACTCTTAGCCCTGCACTGGACAGCCCCAAGAGTGACACCAAGTGCCTGAAAGCATTGTCCAAACACTTCTTGAACTCTGTCAGGCTTGGTGCTGTGACAGTTTTCGTGAGGTGCATATTCAGTGCCCAACCACTCTCTGGGTGAAGAACCTTTTCTAATATCAAACCTAAACCTCCCTTGGGTCCACTTCAGGCCATTTCCTCGTGTCCTGTCACTGTTCACCACAGAGAAGAGATCCGTGTCTGCCTCTCTTCCTCTCACAAGGAAGTTGCAGACTGCAGTGAGGTCTCCCCTCAGTCTCCTCCTTCTCCAGGCTGAACAGACTAAGTGACCTTAGCCACTCCTCACACAGCTTCCCCTCCAGGTCCTTCACCATCTTTGTTGCCCTCCTTTGAACACCCCCTAGTAGTTAAATATCTTTCTTATATTTCTGTGCCCAAAGCTGGGGAGCACTCGAGGTGAGGCTGCCCCAGGTCAGAGCAGAGCAGGACAATCTCCTCTCTTGCCCAGCTAGTAATGCTGTACCTGATGCCCCCAGGACACAGTTGACCCTCCTGACTGCCAGGGCACTGCTGACTCATGTTCAACTCATCATCAACCAGGACCCCCAGGTCCCTTTCCATGGCACTGCTTCCCAGCATCTCATTCCCCAGTCAGTCCATGAGTCCAGGGTTGCCCTGTCCCAGGGGCAGAATCCTTGTTGAACTTCATATGGTTGGTGATCTCCCAGCCCTGTAATGTGTCAAGCTCTCTCTGCAGGGCATAATCATCCCAAAAGGTCTAGAGCTCAAAAAAAGGAAAGGGAAAACATTAGAGTCTTGGGCTGAATACCTCTGTGGTTTAAACAAATTCATGTTTACTGCACTAGTACTTAAGTCTATAGTCCAGAGGCTCAGCTATCTCACATCAAAAGCTGTCTTCACTACATCTGGCCCTCACTCCCACCCTGCCCACAGCCTAGCCCATCTTCAGAAAGGTGCCAGATGCTTGGGGCTGGGGCTACCTTGGTGTCCCCCCAGCTTCCCTGCTTTGGGCTGTGGAGGTGGGACAGGCCCTGGCTGCCCCGCCACCCCAGTAAGACCCTGATTCTCCCAGCTCCCAGGGAGCTACCAACCCCTGCTCCAAACCTTTCTCCCTGGTCTAACTGTTGTCAATGTGTAAGAAAGTGTGTGAGCTAAAGGCATGCAAGAACTTCAAAATTAGAGACAGAAATGTAATTACTGAGAAGAGAATAGTTAGCAGCTCAAATATGTAAGAGGAATAGTTACATAAAAAGATACAAAACCATAAGAATAAAACCCCAGGACATCAGACAATGGTAACTCAGAAACTTTGAGGATGTGCCTGACCTAAAGAGCCCTCATAGAGCTTGGCTTGTCTTCACTTGATTGAGCACTGCCTTGAACATTAAAGGCTCATTGTGTCTCCCATCAGGGGTTGTGAGCATATTAATATTACACTAACTCATTAGCCCAAGCTGTCAGTTGTGTGCATTAGCTGATAAATAATTGATTTGTACATTTAAATTGTGTATCTGCAGTTTGTTGACAGTCTGTTTCCAAGTGGTAGAAATAACCAAAAAAAGTGATTCAGAAGTAGAGTATTGAAATATTTTCAAATTTTTAGGCATAGATGGAGACTGATGGTACTGTTTGATAGTTTGATTGATGGTACTGTTCTAATTTATATCAGCATAGTTGTTTTCGTTACAACCTATCTATGTGGATTTATGAGAAATGAAAAAAAAATTTTTATCAATGGAGAACTTTCAATCATTAATTATCAGTAATTCTGTGGGGTTTGTTTTTGGGGTGTTTTTGCTTGCCAGGAATATTGAATTTCAGTTTCCTTTCCTCATCAAGTTTTTTGAAATGAAAATATTTCATTTTTTTCACATAATTTTAAGTTTTAAGTATGACTGATCTTTGTGGTGTTTATATTAAGTCCAGATAGAGTGAAGTTATTATGCCTCTTCTGTCTGAATGTTCATAGTATATTATGTTACAGTTTTGACTTTGTTCAAAAATGTTCTTCATCTTGACAAAAGTCCCTATACTGCTTATGAAACACATATCTCTCAGAAGGTCTTATCCTGCTGGAAATTTTTCATCAGAACAAACAATTCAGTTGGGCAGTCCAGAAAAGTGTATTAATTCCCTTCTAAGACCAAGTATATTAATTTTATTGATTATTAATGTGATCAATAAGTAAATGAAGCTCACATAGCAAGAGTCCTTTCTGTCAGTGCCCTAAAACTGAAATTATAAATTAATCAAGGATACAACAACATGGAACCGTGCTATCCATAAAAGAAATTTGTGTAGATTTAGAAAATATCTTGCTTCTATGGAAGAGGACAATGAATATTACCTTAACAATGAGTATGAAATTTTAAGTATAAGAAACCTAATGAGGAGAAATAAAATTTCCTATGATCAATTTTATTTTTCTCTTAAGTTCATTGAGAATTTAAAAATGTAAACACAAATGACACTGTGTGTGGCTAGCACAGGTTCTTCCCGTGGGAAATTTTGCTATTTTTTAAAAAAAAAAAAAAGTTTGGGTTTTTTGAAACATTTCTCCGGATTGAGTGGGTGGGGGCTGGGCCATTTGGGGGGGGGGGGGGGGGTCGGACAACCAGGGGGGGTTCTTTATATAATTTATATATATATGAAAAAAAAAAAAATAGGTTTCTTTTCTTTTTTTCTGTGGGGGGGGGGGGGGGGGCCCGACTGTGTTCTTTTAATCAGAACCAGATCTCCCATAATAGAGTAAGGAAAGGACTGACTTCTGTCAGTCAAATACTGGGGACTGGGGAAAAGTTCACTAAAACTTATCTTAGAGAGGAAAATTATTAGTTGCTCTGATTGCTTAGTTCATTTATTTTTATATTTAATCAGTCTCTACATTATTTTCTTCCTCTAAAAATTAATTTATTTATTTTTAAAACTCTGATTCTTTGAAATAAACCAGAAAAACCTGAACCAAACTCACCTATTTTTCTGGAAAAGAAAGATCTAAGCTATTTCTCTTTCTCATTTCTTCACTCTGAAATAGTGCACGACAGGATTTATGACCCTTCTACCTTTAAAAAAGCTGAAGAATCAATGGTTAACAGTCATGCAAATAAAATGTGAATATGAGATTAGACATTTTAGAGAAAGATAACAGTATGGGTGAGTAACTGTGGACTAGGAAAAGATGTGCAAGAAATCTTTCTGCAGCAAACATAAAACTTTGCCAAACGAATGTTAGTGGAAATCTCACACTTTTTATTCTCACCAAGGTAAAAGCTAATGTCCTTTGAAGTGATTACCTGGTTTTATTTCAGAAAGATATTTTTATGTTGGCTTCACATGACTCCTAGAAGACTGAACTGGGATGTCTAGTGGGACAGCTAGTGACATTACTGACATTAATAGCCCTGGCTCCTAGAGGGCTGATCCATCTATGGCACAGCAGCTTGATCCATGCCTGCTCCCAGTTCAGCGTGGGGCTTTGTGAGTCTCTCAGCATGTGAGTGGATGTCTGGGAGCATGTGAGGGTGTGAATTGTCAAGTCAGGATTATAAAAACTCAGAACTTTTAACTATGTCAGCCACACAAATCCTTAATGAGGTAGCATATGCAGAAATCTGAACTGTGATTTTTCTCAGTTTGAAATGGAAACATTGGAATCTGGTCAAGGCTTGGTGCTGTTTGGTGATTATACTTATATATCAGAGATAGGGCCAAACACAGGGATCATTTACTGATCTATTGCTATTATTTGCTATGATGCTGTTATTTTATAGTTCTATCTCTATTTGCATTAATGCATAATATTTGCCTTGAATAGCCATTGATATTTCTTAGTTTTGTAAGTTATTTACAGAGGGCTCAGCTCTTAGGTGGTGTCTCTCTCATAACATATGTATGCAGTTCTTACAGTTCAGCTTTCTTTGATGAAAGCTATTCTTAAAGCTATACTGAAATCTGATATGCAATCGTGTTTCTTGACTTGCTGATGCTTAATCACCGGTGCCTTTCCCCTCCCATAGAAGTTTACAAAGCAGAGATTTAATTGCTGGTATATCTTAGCATTGCAGAAGTAGTAAATTGAAGGGACATCATCTATCTGCAGTAGATGAAGACCATGACTGTTAAGTTTTGGAATTATGATGCCATTGTAAATGTCTAGAAAGAGGAACAGTAAAAAGTTTGGTTCTCTAAAACTTACAATTTTATCACTTTCCTAATATGTTTGTCACTTTTCTAAATATTTTAATTAAGTCTATACTGCAATTTTAAGCTTTTCTTACATGATACATCAGTTTCCTTTTGCAACATAGTTATTTGTACAGAACTGTTGAAATATTTGCTCCTAATCAAACAATACATGCAAAGCAATGTTAAACATGTATTTCAATTTTATGTCTGTCCTAGGTTGCAATATAGATGTGTTTAAGTATTCTATTACCACCAGCTGTGGGCCATTAGCTGCTATCAGCTGCTAATGACCCACTCTGGATGACAGGCAATGGGCCATCAGGGACCCACCGTGTGACTCATGGACTTATCTCATCCCATTGTGGGATGCTCTGCCCAGGAGGGAGGAGCCAGGTGTTCCCACCTGGATATAACCTGGCCTTGGAAGTGCCTGAGCTAGCCCTGTCTACTGGGTTCCCAGAGGACAAGAGCTACCACTGGATCTTCAGCTGGAGACCAGACCTTCACAGGATCACTGCTTCAACTGGACTACTTCAGTTGGACTGCTACCACCATCCTAACAGGGTGTTAGGTTGTATCTGACTTTGTCAGTGCTTTTCCTTGTATTATTTCACTTATTTTTAATTTCAATCTTGACTTGTGATCTCCCACTGGTTTGTTTTCAAACCAATACAATGTCCCTGAAAAGTTTACCAACCTCATTATATTTAAACATTATATAAATCCTTGATCATTACTTTTTCTAGGCTATTATTCTGCTTATCTTATTATCTTGTCTACTATAATCTTGATATTTATTATTCTGAGTCTCTCTTATATCTGAGGTGATGTTGATTGGGTACAAGTACCTGCACCATTTTTCTACCTGTTTCCTTCCAGTTGTTCAATATCTTCCCATGTGTCACAGCTTGTAGTTATTAGCAAATTACACAGCAATTTAATTTTTCAGACTAAAGCTTATTCATTTTGGTTAACATTTGGGAGCTAATCAAAATATCTAAACTGACATAGATGGGCTTTTTATCCCTGCTATAATCAGTGGAATGAGATAGGAAACTCAAAGGTAGATTCTCATTCCTTTGTAGAGTATTTCACTCTTCTGAAACAGGAATTGTTAGCCACTGACTGTCACTGTCTTCTTTCCATTTAATTGTTGCCTCTGTCAAAACGTTGTCTTCGTAAGGGCTCCAAATTGATATCCTTTTTCCTATCCTCTGACCAATCTTCAAAATGCTTTGTTACAACTTTGCTATAATTAACTATCAGGATCTCACAGGCAAACAGCACAGGGAAAAGGCCCTATAATCCCAGTAACTCTTCCATAACTGGAAAACTGAGAAGCAGACATATACTTTAATTAGAACATTTAGTTCAAGGAGATACTTCAGAGAAGTTAGATAAACTACCCAGCTACAGGTCATGTTGTACTGTATTTTGAGTTCATTTGTCACATAAAATGGCATAGTTCTGCTGTTTCTATCTATCCAGATAGTAGACAATTCCACAGTAATGAACCTCTCGAAGAAGAGGGGGAAAAACTTGAAACTTGGTTCTCCTATATTCTGAAAGACTCCAGTAAGCACTGAGGTACTGTAGAAGATACAGATTTCCTCCAGGTATAAATTTAAATAGCTGTTATATTTGTGGGGCTCCATTACCAGCTTCTGTCTGGAATGAAGTTCCACTGAGCACAACCTTCTAGCTGCATCCACCCAGCCATTCCTAATCCACCAAATTATCCATCCTTCAAATCCATATCTCTCCAATTTAGTGACTTATTGCAATACAGCATAAGAGTGTGAGAGGGAGAAAAGGAGCTGGTGCCTCCTTCTGCATTGTGCAGTACCAGGGAAGTGTCTTCATAAGGTATTCACAGAAGCTGACATTTCATTTATGTAGCTACTGTATGTTTGTTTCCTTTGGAAGTCATCTTATGCAGAGCTCTGTCCTGGATCAGGATGTGCTGGTACATATCCACGTGCAGGTTGCAGTTCTGTAGCAGTGCTGCTCTTCTGTTACTATAATTATCAGTTCCCCACTTAATTTCAAGGAGACTGGAGGTCACAATGATCATAAACGTACACTAATAAATTCCAGTTTCTTATTTTAACAAATGTAAATGAGAAGTATGACTTCCCTAGCAGAACATATGAACTAGTGGTTTTGAGGGGAATAGGTATTTTATTTTTCTTTTTTTTTTTTTTTTTTGCCTACCTACAGAAATACAATCCAGAAGTTTTGTCAAGGAAAATTGTGCCTTATTTTGCCTCTTCCATGCTCCCCTAATTTTTACCAGTCTTCAGTATTCAATGACTGACAAATTAACTAATTCTTATAATATTTTAGGAAAGATAACTTTTGCTATTCAAAGGAATGAGGTGCTTTCCTTTTGTCCACATGACCCTGTTAGGAAAAAAACCCCTAAATCTGTATAAAGAAAAGCCTGTAAACAGTAAAGAGAACCAAAAATGTAGTTTTCTAAGGAACTCTGAAAGGTTTGACATCCAGGAGAGAATAAGAGAATCATTCATTATACTTGTCTCCCTTCCTTTGGGCTAGTTCTGCCCTGCCAGATTTGCAGGACCTCTGCAGAAATTGTATGTACTTTTCATTTGTCTTCAATGTTCCTGCAGGAGTTTTGTCAGGCTTTTCACTGATTTGTATGCATCTCTAATCAGAATCTTTGTCTTCTGGCTATATAGGGAAGCCATAATATTCACTCACAGAATATGTTTTTCATTAGCACAAAGTGAGTGTGTTCTTGAAGGCATTGTATACTAATATCTGCAGTCACTGCAATTGACTGGGGTGCTTTAACTTCTCTCTCATGAAAACCTGTATTGTAAATGAAAAGTACACTTGTAAGCATTCAAATATTTTAAGATTCTATTTTATGTTTAAATGAGTGTATCCAGAAAAGACGTCCTTTCTTTATTATTGGAAATGTTTAATATATACTGACATGAGGAAAAAAGTATACTCTTGAGGAAATACTAAAGTAAGTATGTGGATATTTGGATGGATTCAAAGATGAAGAAAAATTTTCTTTGAGGATATTTTCCCACTAATTTTTTCTGAATAACCATTTCTAATTGTTTGCAGAGTTCAAGCTCTTCAAATAAAAACCATTAATCCTTTTGAAGGAGACAGATTTTTTTTAAATTTTCAAAGAAATATTTAAATTAAAATCCTATCTGGAACAAACCAATAATTAATAATTATGTCTTTCTTTCAAAAGTAAAGTAACTTAATAAGACATGATGGAAATACAGTAATAAAGATTTTTTTCAAGGACAATTTAATGCCTATGAACTTAACAAAGTTAAAATAAAGTAAAAATAAATTTGGATACAGTTTGACACAAAAGAAAAGATCCAAAAGTATTCAGTAAAAGAAAAAAACCTTTTAGGCATTTTTTTTAATATTGTCTTCTTTTAAGACACATATATTTTAGTCTGAATACCAATAATATATAAATGAATCAAAGACATTTAACACTAGATGTTGGGAGATATATATGATGTTACTTCTACTCTGTTCACACGTCTTTGAACTCTTCAGACTTTTTAGCTAGTAATAATGGTCAGCATCAAAAACTAACTAAGAGCAATTACAATACATTGTCTTCAAGTTGTGTACACATTGAAACAATTTCAATGAAAGAATAATTTGAACAATGACCCTTCTAATACCTTTTGTTTTCTAGTATTTATTTATAAAATAGCTATTGGCAACAGCAAATATGTTTAACAAGGGTGACACAAGACCAAGAAATAATGTCTTAAAATAGGGAGTTAATGTACTATTTATGTTTTATCTTTCTGATACATTTTTCCTTTTTTTTTTTTTTTTTGCAAAGAAGTGAGGGAAGATTCAAATTCTCTGTCTCCATCTCCTGGCAGATAAGAACTAAACAAAAAACATGGACTGGAATCCATGACAATGAGGGATAAAAATTATTAGGAATTAATTTTCTGTTTCTTGACTTATTTGCAGACTTTCCCCATTTCTAAAATCATTGCAAGCTACTATAACATAGAGAAACAGCAAGCAATGGCAATCTTATGCAGACAGACTCGAATCACATGGACGATAACTCATAGGACTTCTTTGACACAAATTTTCCATTAGAATAAAAAAGTATTACACCATTAATGTACAAGTCAGCAATAAATGAGGATTTGAGGATTTGATAATTCAAAAAAACCCACTATTTCATTTCCATTTGTTGATATGCCTAAAAATAGTTATGTTTTTGCTCCAACTACTTTACCTGAAATAATGTACTTTTTCGTGACATTTACTGTAAGATAAATTGCATTTACTTCATGTGATGTCCATGTGATTTCATGGGTTTTTTACCTACCCACCGCCCAGTATTATAGGTATTATTACATATCATGCTCCAAAGCACTGTTTAGAATTTTTTTAATAAACAGTAAAACAAAGTTTAGAGGTAATTACAGCAGATATATGTGTCTTCTTTCATTAAAAGCAAAGTTTTATACTGGCTAATATTTAATTTACTGATATAACTAGCTCTTATATTAGTTAGGATAACAAGCAATGTCCCCAGTGGTTTAAATTTAATCTCCTTGCAGGTCTCCAATCTTTCCCCAAGTACACTCAAATAATTTTCATTATTAGTTCTATTTCAGAACACAGTATAAAAGAGGTGAAAAGAATAAGGAATATATAATTTATTATGTTAAAGACCAAAACATGCTTCTCATAAATGATAAGCAGATTAACATTTATATTTGTATGTAAGGTTAGCAAAACAGGGGAATGGCAAAAAGATTTTACTACAGATTTTTTTCACTTATAAAATATTCTTTTTGAAGAACAAAGAAAATGGAAATTAATTCTGTAACTGACCTTTACCAATCAAATTGTGGAGTTTGTTGTCTTTGGAGAGTATTTAATAAAACAGAAAAAACATGAAAATGTCGCTTTTTTACTTAGCTCTCCAGGATGTGTTTACATCTCATTTGATACTCCTCCAGAGGGCAAAAAAGTCTATCAGCAAGGTTAGAACTAGTATTTTACTCACACAGGAAGAAAGAATTATACTAGCATAGGTTTTACTACTGCCTATCTCAGTTCCAGCTTACATACAGAATGATACATGAGATTTATGGAGACAGACTCCCCAGTTTAAGGAGTGCTTTGATATACATAGTGCTAGAGGAAAGTTGCCTTTAGGAACATATACTACAGATATTGATTTAAGAAACAGAGATATAGTTAAAAAATTATAAACAGAAGTAGAAAAACATTGAAGTTTTCCAGAGACAAAAGTTCCGAGTTCACGTTTTCTTTAATATTTAGTCAGTATTGCAGCACTGATGTCTAAGGCTTACCATATCATCAAACAGAAAATAAGTTTCCAAAGTCATACTTCTATTTATCATAGACAAACGCATTCACAGAAACATATTATACAAGACTGTTACTATCAGACCCCTAATTACAAAATATTAGGGGTCATTTTTCCACATTAACATTAATGAAAGTTCTACACAGTCATTGCACAAAGTGTTATTGTGTGATAATTACACACTGGGGAAGACTGTAAATCATAGCAATGAAAGCTTATTCACACCTATAGTAGATACATCATTACTCTCTAACACCTGAGAACCTTCAGTGTGATTCTAAAACACATTTCCACTATATGAAATACGAGGAATTACTATTAACTCATTAAGAATATTAGAATGCTTTCTTACTACCTACCTAAGAAATGTATTAAAAAAATTTCCGCTTTATTCATTTAATCACACAGAATATGTGAAATGTTTGCAGAATATAAATGCGTGTATGGTTCTTTTAGCCTACCATTTTTATAGATTCATGATTTTTTGTTATGTTATTCAGTGTTTTGTTGGCATTGTTTTTATCTTCCCGTATGCCTCCACTAAAAAATAAAATACATCCATCAACACTACAAAGTTTGTGAATTCAGTGTAAAGAAATATCAGAGTGGTTGGAGCTCAATTGTGTTATTTCTCACTCAAGAGATCTGTGAGACAAGAATGAGTGTGAAGCACAGCTATTCCATGTAGTTTTCTATGAATATATATATGAACATAAATCTCTCCTATGAGTTGTGAAAAAGAAAATAAATTTGTGTGCTTATTTAAAGTATAAATTGATTGTTTAGTATGTGACTTTCAAAGTTTTCACCTTACAACTTGAAAACAGTTGTTACTGATCTCTTCTGCCTCAATGAGGAGCATGCTTTGCTTGCAGAGCTGCACTGTGAAAAGTAAAATCCCTTTTTTTCTTGTTTTCATCCCTGATTCAGAGAGCCCAGAGCAAAGAAGAACAATAAAGATCCTCTTTCTCTAATAGAGAATAACATATGCACTTAATAAAGCTAGTATATTTGATACACTTACATTTTTCTGTTGGGCCAGCCTCTGCTATGTTTTTATGTGCAATGTGATGGGAGACTTTTCATATTGCATTTCATCTACCTGCAGAAGTACATACCCCATAGTAAGCAAATTGGGCAGTCACCTCTCCAGCTTCATAGTTCCAGAAGATTTAGACTGGATTTACACAATTTATTGGACACAGAGTTTTTTTCATCCTGTGTTTCACTTATACTTAGTTACACCCTCAATCAGGTGGTATAAGTGAATTTTAGATTTGTGCATCAAAGCGTCAATTTGTACTCAATTTGAGTTTGTCGCTGAATGCACAAGGTTCACATGCAAGGATGAATTTACCAAGGGGACACAACACAATTCCATCTGACAGGCAAGAAGTTTCACTATGTGTTATGAATGGAGAGAGAGGGTTGATAGATTTTTTCCAGTTGCCTAGGCCTGTGACAACTGGCAGTTAACCTATTTAGAGCGACCAGCACCTCAAGACCCAGTCTTGTTTGCAAGTTCTTTTAATGATGGCCAATTAGGTCGAATATAAAATGGATTACTGTTTATTAGACACAAGAGATAATGGAACAAGTAGCCAAACAACTTATATACTAGACAATATATGAAACTACTAACAGCTAAACAAATTATATATTGCCCAAAATAGGGAAACTACTAGTAGCTAAGAATGTAGCATGCAAAAGGTACCTATTTTTATTGCTAGCAAAGAAGAATACAATTTAGGAAACCAATGATCTTACCAAAATCCAGTTTTGGTGCTGGGATACATCAGAATCCTCCCTCTATCCTGCAAGAAGTTACCGCAGAGTTGCATCCAGACTCTGAGGAGAGGCTTTTCTCATGCTCCAGGGTCCATGTAGAAAAGCTTCTACCTTTTTGAAAACCCATGAGTTTTTATAGGATAAAAGTGTGCCTTGCTTGGTCAGCAAGTATAGTTTTGTTTGTCTTTTCACATCCTCTCTTCATTACAAAATATCAATTACGATTAGAGGCCTTAGACTTTTGGGCACCAAGAGATAACCTCTGCCAGCCTGTTGACCCCACTGGAGTTATCTATCGTCCACCACCGAGCAGAAAGGGAGGGGGAGGGGGGTGGCAAACGTCCTGATACACTATGCTACTCCCTCTGTACTAAATTTCATACTGTAACTGAGCCTATGCTTAATATGCTGGGATAAGGGTCTCCACCTGAGCACGCTACATTCCCTTCTTGCCTGGGAAGATCATGGGACAGATCCTTCGGGAAGTTGTGCTAAGACCCATGGAGCACAAGGAGGTGATTTGAGAAAGCCAGCACAGCTTCACCAAAGGTGATTCCTGCCGGACCAACCCAGAGGCCTTCTGTAATGGAGTGACTGTATCAGTGGACAGGGTCAGAAAAGTGCTACAGATGTAATTTATCTGGACTTTGTAAAGCCTTTGACACTGTCCCTCACAACATCCTTCTCTCTGCATTGGAAAGAGATGGAGTCAATGAGTGGACTGTTAAGTGGGCTAGGAATTGGTTAGATGGTCACATCCAGAGGGTAGTGGTCAGTGGCTCAGGATCCCAATAGACATCGGTGACAAGTGGTCTCCCACAGGAGTCCATACTGGAACCAGTGTAATTAATATCTTCATTAATGACACAGATGAAGGGATAGCATGCACCCTCAGCAATTTTGCAGATGACACCAAGCTGAGTGTTGTGGTGACACACCTGAAAGGTGGCATGCCTGAAGGATGACACGTCATCCAGAGGGACCTGGACAAGCTCAAAAGGGGCCCATGGGGATCCCATGAGGTTTAACAAGACCAAGTGAGAGGTGTTGCACCTGGGTCAGAGCAACCCCTGGTATCAATCCAGGCTGGGGGATGAACAGATCACGAGCAGCTCTGCTGAGAGGACTTGGGGGTGCTGGTGGACAAGAAGCTGGACATGAGCTGGCATCACGTGGCCCAGAAGGCCATTTGAATCCTGGGCTGCATCACAAGAATTGTGGCCAGCAGGAAAAGGGAGGTGATTCTGACCCTCTGCTCCCAGGTGAGACCCCACCTTGAGTGCTGCATCCAGCTCTGGGGTACTCAGCAGAGAAAGGAAATCAGTTTCTTGGAGCGAGTCGAGTTGGCCAGCAAGATAGTCAGGGGGATGGAACACCTCTCCTGTGAGAGGAGGCTATGAGAATTGGGTTTGCTCAGCCTGGAGAAGAGATGGCTTTGGGGTGACCTAATTGCAGCCTTCCAGTGTCTGAAGGGAGCCTGCAAGAAAAGTGGAGACTTTTTATAAGGTCATATATTGAGAATGGCTTCAAAATTGAAAAAAAATAGGTTTAGATTAGATATCACGAAGAAATCCTTTACTGTGAGGGTGGTGAGGCACTGGAACAATTTGCCTAGCAAAGCTGTGGATGCTCCATCCCTGGCAGTGTTCAAGACCAGATTAGATGGGGCTTTGAGAAGCCTGGTCTATCTGAAGGTGTCTCTGCCTGTGGCAGGGGTCTAGAACTAGATGATCTTTAACGACCTTTTCAATCCAAGCCATTCTTTGATTATGTGATGATTCTATGATCATCACCATAACAAGTCCATTTTTTCATTTGTGCTTTATATGAGCTGGTTCCTTCATCAGTTTGATGACTGGAGGATGACATTGGTATTTCTGTAGTTTCAAGGGGACTTAAATTCCTACAGACCTAGGTAGGAACTGAATAATGACTTCAGTAGCATTAATGTTTCTTTAATTATGGGCATATATCTTTAAAGAGAAAAGTAGCACCCCTGTGTATTTCATGATCTGAACCGTGGTTATACTCAGGAAAGGCAGATGCCAGTAATGGGTCCATGAGTGTCTTATGTAGTATGTAGACAAAAGTCACAGATTATTATCCAACATTGAAGATAACATGCTGTTATTCTTCTTGAATACACATAATTATCTGTTCCGTAAATTCAAAGTTAATGTTTTTAAAGTAGTTTCTACATAAAAAGAAAATATGTATACTTTAGTTATTATATATATGAATATATTAAATACTTAGGGTGTCCTTTTATATTAATTATATTTTTTATCCTGATTCTTTGCCAAGGCATTGAGTTTCCAGGAATTCTTACTGTTTGTGTTTAAAAGGTGGCACTGCAATTCTTATTTCTCTGCTTTCATGTTAGGCTGTGGCACCCCTGATTATGGCATGTCACTTTCAAAAGATGGGTAACAGTCCTTCTAGCCAGAGCTTATACCCAGGATCTGCAAAGCTGTCAGAACTGCACAAAACATAGAGTACAAGGGCACTTATCTCAATAACAGAAAACAAGAGAAAATGTTGGTCACATGACTGTGTGCGAAATGGCTGTGAAAGATTTTCCTTCATTTTGTTCTGATGGTAATAGGGATGTGAAGGTTGTACAGCCAGGTGACTGCTTACTCATTGTATAATGCAGTTAACGAGCTGCCTGCCTGACATTAGTGTAATCTGTCTGGTTCATGATGTACTATAGCACATGCATTATTTCACTGAATGATTTATGGGATCTCTATTATGTTGTAATGCATTTCCTAGGGTAATAGATGAGATGGATTATCTTGTGTTTCCTAGCATATTGTAGTTTTGTACATCAAAAATGTAGTTTGCTTATAACATACCATATTTCATTAACCAATGAGAATGATTTTGATGACAGGTGTCCATTAATTAAACATTTCCTTTTCCTTGTTATACTCTTCTAAGTATTTCCAAAACTTTTCTATCATCTACAATCTTTCTTGTTACTTAATTTGTATGCACAATTCTATAGTAAGCTATTTAAATATTAGCTCATAAGGGTAAAATGCTAAATTTGAAAGAAAAAAGAATAAATTGTTGGGCTTTTTTCATTCACTCATTCATTCATGAGCAAGTCCTTGTCTGGATCAATTTCCTAAGGAAAAAGGTCTTGTCCTTAAATTTTACATTGATGTGTCAGTGTCTGGCAAGGAGATAGGTCTCAAAATTGTTAAATTTCAAGTTTTGTGAATATTCTTAACTGGTGCAAGTTGAGGGGAAAGACACTGTAAGTAATCTTATTATGATAACTAAGTCCCTCTTTATCCCTGTTGAAAATATATGACTTGTTGATCAGCATTATCCCAAATAGCCAAATTGCATAATCTTTATGTTGAGGGAATGCAGTGGAAGAGGGAAAGAATCAGTGAATTGAAATGAGAAGAAGACAAAGGAAGGAAGGGCAAAGATCAATGCTAGGCAAAGAAGGTGTTTGAGTGGCAGAGGCTTTTAGGAACATGCAAGAGAGCTCAAGTTAGCACAGAAGGAGGATGTGATAGAAAGCTGGGGCAAACAGAACCAACTGGTTTGCTCACATGCTACATATATACCTAGAACCACAGAATCACAGAATCATAGAATCAGAATAGCTTAAATTGGAAGGGACCTTAAAGATCATCCAGTTCCAAACACCTGCCAGTGGCAGGGGTACCACCCACTAGATCAGGTTGCTCAAAGCCCATCCAGCCTGGCCTTGAACTCTTCTAAAGACGGAATATCCACAGCTTTTTAGGGCAACCCCTTTCAGTGCCTTTCATGTTTCTCTCATGTTTATTTCCATGCTGTAACAAAACAAAAAAGTCACTTCTAGAAATTCCTACTGAGAGACATAGAAAACTGCCAAATGTCTGGGTTTATGTTTTTAATCTTGCTCTGCTGCTTAGACTTTGTTTTTAAATTAGGAATTTCCAGAACTGTTACCCTGTAGCAAAAATGCTCAGTATCCTCAAATGTCATGATTTGACATGCAGGGATTATACAAGTGAAAAAAAGTTTGCAATCAATATTTAATCCACTAATTTGTAGTGATATGCACTTCTAAAGGAAATGTAGTCTAATTTTATACAATAAAATAAATACTTTAAGGAGCAGTTTCTCAAATTTTAACTATTACCTCTCTTTGATAAGACATAAAATTTCAACAAGATAATAGAATAATATTTCCACAACAGTTTCAATTTGTTTGATCTGAGAGAAGCAAGAAAAAAGCAATTCCATAAACTCACCATAGATATACGTAAATTACATATTTATCATTTGCAAAGACCCAAAATTTGCTTGCACTTTTTTACCTTGCAAATTGTAAATGAAAATAACTACAGTTTATCCAAAATACCAAGTATGTCAAGAAATGAGATTCCACTTAATTATGTCAGATTTTATTGTATGTTTACAGACTGTGAAATCTTTTATATCCTAGTCCCAAAATAAAAGGACACAAATATATCGATTACCTGTATATTTAGATAGCCAGTAAATTCAACCTTCCTCTTAGTTTCCTCAGTAGAATAGACAGAAAATAAATTTAATAGTATTTCCAGAGGTTAACATACTCAGCCTTTTGTGAACGAAGTTATAAAGTGAATGAGTTCCAGAATAAAGAACACTCACAGAGAATTGCTCTTTCACTTTACTTCTCTTAGAAAACCTTTCATTTGGGGAGAAGCAAGTGGGGATGGTTTTGCTGCAAAGAAAGAGGAGTCCAAGTTAGACTTCAGAAGCAACTCACTATCTGATTTGGCCTAAGAAATTTTATTTTTAGATCTTAAACTTCTGGGAGCAGGTACTAACTTCTGTTACACATTTTCAAAATAAAAAGAGAAGAGGTCTTATGCTTTAATGGAGACAACTGTGGGCTCAAACTCCCAGGTGAAGTAAAGTCTTCCATTCTCCCACAAAAAGTACCCCTCTCCTCAGCAGTGCCTATTCATTTTCTATTGGTATATCTATGTGATTCTTCTCCTCTTATAGTGACTTTTCTGTATTCAACTCCGGGGAACACCACTTTTTCTTAACTATATGATCTGTTCAGAGATGCTTGATAGTCACCAATGATAAGTTGCAGTGGTTGTTTTTTTGTTGTTTTGTTGGGTTTTTTTGAGTAAATATTTTAATGTCTTTTTCCAGGGAAAAGCAAAGTGAGATAAAAAGAGAAAACCTTATGTTTTTGAAATGGTTTACTCTATTTTTTTGAATCCTCTGTCTATAGATGGAATGATTTTTCAGAAACAGACTTCTTGAAATGAACTATTTTGAAATGCAATTCCTTTATGAAACAACTGTAATTGGCATACTGAAATGTCAACACTTTTTTACAGAAAAAAAAAATGTGTTGTGGTTTTTTTCCTATTCAGTAAGAAATCAGAGCATTTGTTTATCTTGATGTCTATTTGATTGAATTTTCTAATCAAAATTTTTTTGGTCTGGCAATTGGTAGCCTATTTCTCCATATGATGATGAATGGTTTATTATCACTGGCAAATGGGTTTATCTGATATTACAACTGAGGAAAAAAACATCCATTGTATTAATTGTCCAAATTAAAATCAGAATTGTTGAATTTTCAAATGGCAATTCAAAATTATCAAACTGATTGTAAAGGGCAATATATTAGCCTGATATTGGGTTGAAAAAAAGTGATAATGAAAATAATATTTTAGTCATTAAAAGAGAGAAATAGGAATTAACCAAGTCTAGTTACATGCCATCCACTTCCAGAAAATTCATGCCTAAATAGTAGGTTGCTATTTTC
Source organism: Entomyzon cyanotis (assembly GCA_024500445.1). Lineage (NCBI taxonomy): Eukaryota > Metazoa > Chordata > Aves > Passeriformes > Meliphagidae > Entomyzon > Entomyzon cyanotis. Next base: position 53,719,781 of record JAKEPQ010000871.1, read on the forward strand.
TTGTAGAAGATGCTTTTTGACTCAGCCTTGTGAGTATAGTCCTAGAGAGAAGCTTTGCCTTTAAAAAGATAATTAACGTGATTCAGAATCAAAATTAGCTTTCAGCTTTTTAATAACACTTCATTTCTAATAGTCTGGTTCCTGTAGGCTATGTAGTGGACATTTCATATATGAGTTTTCTCCACTTTCTAGAAATAATTTTCTATTTCTTAGTGGATCTATAGATTCTGCTTGACAACTAGAAGGCAGAATAGCTGGCTAAAAGAAAAGGCTCTTATTTTAGGATGTGATTTTGGCATTATTGGGAGATTACTTTTTCTTCTATGCTAGGTGAAGATGATTTATTATACTTGTGATATATACAGCATTAACACTTAGCCAGAGTGAGAAATCCACTCGTTAACTTATGTGTTCTGTACCTCCAGGGGAGTGAGTGCTCTTCCCTGAACATTTCCTGAAAAGCATGTGCATGTACACACCAAACTCATAGGATTGTAGTCTTAAAATCCACCAACAATTCATCAACATGCTCCTGTCAATTGAAATATCATAAAATAAAGGGACAGTAATACGCACCTTCTGCAGGAGATTTCATGTGCAGTGTCTTCCAGGGTCACAGCTAAAGGAAAGCTGCAACTGCTGCAGTCACAACTGAATTGTTCATGCATGTACGCAAATGGGGAGCTTTAGGAAGCCAGAGAAACTCAGCAACTGAATTGTTTAAAGACCTGAAAATCAGGTAGAACCTGAGGGTGGTCTTTTTTCTTATGTTCTTATATTCATTTTTCTCTTCTCTTCCTCATCTTACTATGAATGGTACATATAGACATTCACTTCTTGCCTGTATTTCAGCCAGTGTCATTATTCTGCATTGGTACTCACTTGTGTTCCACTGCAATAGTCTTCACCCTCCTTTAACCCAAAAGAAGAACAGTTACACTGGCCAGATCAATAAAGGCATTGAATACACTGAACTTTGAACTCACACAGACAGTACTCTGTGGAAATTGCTGAAATATAAAACATCTCATTGTCTCCCAGATCTTTAAAAGTTTCAGGTTCTGATTCTCAATCACATTAACGGTCACTTTTAGATTAGTGAAACATTTTTTATCATTAAGGCTCTGTGGAGTACTATACTCTAGAGATGTAGTTGGATCTATTTTTCACACTCTGCAACTTTTTTGGTTTTATATCCATTACTTAGCCAATGATACTGAGAATGACATTTCTTGGTTTTTAAATGACAGAAAAGTAAGGGACCAGTAAACAAAAGTAAAGTGCATCTTTAAGGAGCTGGAGGAAATGAGAAATGTTCTTTCAATAAGTAAAACTACAGAATAATGAATCACAAGACTGCAAAACAAATCGAAGTGTGAGTGAATGCTAAATGGAAAGATACTGCAGCATCTGACCTTGAGAAAATTTGTGTGCAGTAGTGGAGAAATCCCTAAAGTCTTCATCTCAGCTTGCCACTGCACCAAGCAAAACATAAGAGACACTAAATTGCATTGATCAAGAAGCACAAAATAAATCACAAAAAGTAGAGGTAGTGATGCATGAAGCTCTGACTACATCTCAGAAAATATCTTCTGTGCTGGTCATCAGTATTACCTTTTATTTTAATCAGAGTTGTGTAGTTTTTAATTATGATTTTAGAAGCCTATTATGAAAAACAGAGCTGATAGAAATATAAGTAACTTTTGGCTATGAATATAAATTGAAAATACAGTGTACTAAAAAAGAGACCAAGCTAAAATAATAATTGGAATAACTGAAGGAATATGCTATTTCTTTTGGTCAGACAGTAACTTTGTAAGTGATTCAAAGGAAATTTTCAGCAAAAATCGCAGATTAAATGTTAAAAGATAAGAGAGTATGAAGCAAAATGAGGGTACATTACTGGCAGAAAAAGGATTAGAATTCTTCTGTAGCATGCCTATTCCAATTAAGTTCTATGACTTAATATATTTTTACTAATAAAAATCTATTCTAAATATACCATCAAAGACCAACTCTTCTGGAAGAGCTTATATGCCAAAATAAATGACAAGTCTATTATTCCTACATTATATATGTCTGAACAGAGAAATTGTCTTTGCAATTTGAGTTTAGTATCTTGCAGTGAAGGAAATTCTGAAGGAGGGATTACTTAAATGTGGGATAAGAGACAGTGAAGAAACTTTCTCTGAAGTTCTACGGTATTGGATTTGCATGACCAGGTTTGGATACTGAGAGGGCTACAGGGGTGGCTTCTGTGAGATGCTGCCAGAAGCTTCCCCATGTTTGATGGAGCCAATGACAGCTAGCTCCAAGATGAACCTGCTGCTGGCTGATTCCATCAGTTATACATCTGCCTGTTTTATATATCTCAATATCCATTTGTTGTCAGAAATTCAGACTGTATTTCCTTCTGACTGAGGCATTTGGCTTACTCCCTTCAGCAAAACCCTAGGTGAAAGTTTATTTTCTTAAACGTGTTTTCCCAGCTGTGAATAAAATCATACATTGTGTACATTATGTACATGTATAACTGTGAAGAATGGTCTTGCAATTGGCATGAAAATAGCCATTTTAAACGATTGAGATAATTTTTTCTATTACATTTCATTTTAATATCTCAATAGCACATGCAAAGCATGATTGGGATGGGCCTGCTTCTACCAGTACAGCATCATATTCCTTACTCTGAAGGCTTTATCAACAAAAAGGGAAGGATAACAAAAATGAACAATTTTATGACTAAAACAGTGAGCCGATAGTGATTCTGATCAATTACACAGAAGAACTAAAACAACAAGCTATCTTGGGACAGCTTTTGCATAACTGCTATTTTGATATTTCATATGAAATGACAATTTAATAAAAGTCATTGCTAAATGATCAACTCCTATTTTTTTCAACAAAATTCTTTATTATAGTCTTTTTTATACTCAAGTGCCACAAATTAGGAAAGCAAAAACCAACCAACCAAAAATAACTCCAAAACATAAAGAAAAACCAGTCAAACCTTCCCTGATCCTCCGCAAAAATCCCAAACCAAAACCAAAAAATGAAACACCTAAAAGATTTAAAGGAAAGCGGCTTTTAGGAATGAATAGCAGATTAATTAGAAATTAGCTGTCTCTTGTCTCTGAATAAATAACCCAAACCCAAACAGTTTCAGAAAATAGTTCTCCTAAATTATCACGTATGAGTATCTCGCTAATTTTCTTCTGATGAAAGACACAACTGAACCCGCCACTCCAAAACTAAAAAAAAAGCAACTGTTTTTCAGAGTATAGTAGATATCTGCATGGTATATTCACAGACACACACACACACACACACACACGTTAACTGGGTCAATAATATTTTAATCAGATGTGAAATAATATAGATCTATTGTTAGGAGTCTTGCCTTTGTGATATCAAGGTAAATATTTTGCTCTTTTGGCAGTTATTCCATGACATTTCCTTTGAGTACATGGAAGAATATTTTCTGCTCCATAAACATTAACTCCTTTATTACCCAAGTAAAAAGGTAATCCATATCTTTGAAAGTAACATGCTTTACAGTCTAGTAATAATGCAAATTGTTTGCATCCAGGACTTAGAGAATTCTTGTGCAGCACAAAAAATACCAGGAGAAAACTGAAGCCTTGAGGGAATATTGTTGTGGTTTGACCCTGGCCAAATGCCAGGCACCTAAAACATCTGCTCTCTCCCCTCTCTCCTGCCACAGCTGTGCAGAGGAGAGGGAAAAACCACACAAAGGGCTCATGAGTTGAGATAAGGAACCGGGAGAAGACGCACTGAGGGCAAAACAGACTGAAACTTAAAGTTGCAAAGTGATTTATTGCTAAGAGATTCGGAGGAAGATAATGAGAAGGCAAATAAAGCCCTTAAAGGCACTGTTTGTCCACTCACCTCCCTCCCTCCTCCCCACCAGCAGCACAGGGGGACAGGGTACGGGAGTTTGGTCAGTCCATCACTGAGATCTTCTTCTGCTGCTCAGGGAAAGAAGTTGTCCTCTGCATTGCCATGGGGTCCCTCCCACGGAAGACAGTCCTCTGCAAACTTCCCTGGCGTGGGTCCAATCTCATGAGCAGCAGCCACCTGAATCTGCTGCAACATGAGCCTCCTCCCACGGGCAGACCATCTTCCTAAAACTGCCATAATGTGGGGTCCCTCATCCACACGGTGCAGACCTCTGAGGCCAGGCTGTTCCATCTTGGGACCAAGGCTGCTCTCTCCACTGGGACTCCCACTGGATCACAGCTTCCTCCAGGCATCCACCCACTCTGGTGTGGGCACCTTGCCACAGGCTGTGGGTGGATCTCTGCATCCCCCATGGACCCCATGGGCTGCAGGGGCACAGCTGGTCATCACCATGGTCATCACCACAGCCTGCAGAGCAATCTTGGCTCCGGTGCCTGGAGTACCTCCTCCCCTTCTTCTCCACTTGGCATCTCCATGTTGTTTTCCCTCACATATTCTCATCTCTTCCTCCTGTTCTCTAGCTAAAAAGAAGTGCATGCTCACATTGTTTTGATTTCTTCTTAAATATGTAACCACAGAGGCATAACCAACATCTCTAACTGTCCCAGCCTTGGCCAGCAGCATGTCCATCATCTCCAGAGCCATCAGAGATTGGCTCTGCTGGAAATGATGAAAGCTTCCAGAAGCTTCACACAGGAGGCATTATTGGGCCAACCCCCCCCACTAGAAAAAACTGGGCCAAGCAAAACCAACCCAGACATCTTCTATTGTGTTTCAAGGGATAGAGAAATAAAAAGTTATAGTGAGCAAATTCAGAAGAGTGTTCAAATCAATAACCACAAATTAAGAACCATAATAAAAGTGTAATCTTTTAGCTTTGCTGAAACCTTACCTTGTGTCTTTGAGCACCTGAGTAGCCCCATGTTGCAATCCTGCTTTGCTGTGCTGCATGTTTTTTTTCAGGTTTAAGAGACCTGATTCCTGATCCACATCACAGTACAGTGACTCCAGATCTGACTTATTACAACACCGTGACTCCTTACTGTCATGCAGCTTCAGCAACAGACAACAGAGTTTGTTCTAGTTCTCATCAATGTAACAGCTGATTCATCTCATAGCTTTGATAACACTGTGTGATGTCTTTGCTTGCAGAGCTCAGTATAACACATTGCCTGCCATGGGCTTGTGTATGATTGTGTGTTGTGCTGTGTTTTGTCACTTTATACTAGGTCCCAAATATTTGCAAGGTATTCAAGTATTTAATACAGGTTTTAAATGTTTCTTTACAAAATAAACTAAAGTATGGTCATTGCAATATCCAAAGGAACAAGTTAAAAGAGTTAGGAACAATCAGGAATAGAAATATAAAATAAATGTGGGAAATACACATAATGAGGCTACATTGTAGTAACAAATACAACATACACAGGAGCACCATTCTCTGTCACTGAGAAAGATATGGAAAAGGCCCATGTGCATGCTCTTAAATTAATTCTCCTGTCATCTGGATCAAAGCTGTATCCAAAATGCATGTTAAGAGTAGTCTCTGAGGTATGCTACCTTGGCTGTGCCTGTTAATTTTTTGTGTGAGTGTTATCTGGTCAACACCAAATCCAGGTCATCCTAAGAATATAGTGAGTTAGGTGATTGGTTCCAGTGTTTTTGGAAATTCCACAGAATTTATGTTTTATTGTGATAAGCTGTGGTATAGCTATATGGAACATAGGTTAAATGAAAGTATTATTTATGGTCAAGGTATTTTGACTCTTTTATTAGCTATGTTTCCTTAATATATAAGAAAAAAACAACCAAGAGTATTGTTAAAAGACAAAGAGTTTGTTTACTAGCATCAGAGAGAAATATTAAATTGAAAATATAAAACAATGCAGGGAAATTTTGCAAGATATTGCAGTATCTAGCATACAGTATTTTACAGATACTGTAATTATTACCTCCTGCCAGATATACTGGAAATATAGAGTCTCCTGTCTTTTCCATGGAACACGTAGTACAGAAAATAAGGATTTGCCGTAATAGTGCAACTATGACTGAATTAATAAGTTAATTTCACTAAGCTAGTCTACCTATGCAAGTCCTTATGCTGTGTCCTGCACATACATCTGTGTCATTTCCTCTCCTGTATCATTTCTCCTATATAAAAAGAGTGGTTTTAAATCACCATTTTTATAGAGATAACATCTCCTAGGACATCTCATCTTACACAAATAGCTCCAGCACATATGAGACACTGACCCATAGTCATCTTTTCGTTTGCAATTTAACAGCAATTTTAGAGTGTATCCCACTACTGCAAAAGCTTTCCTTTGAAAATCCCTCTGACTCATGGTTATCCTGCTATCAAAATGCAACTACTGCTTCAGCTGGCAAAGACTTACTGAGCTACTTTTGACCTAGAACTGATACTGTCACAACTAGGGGGAAGGATCCACAAAGCAGAAGAAATAAATCATCTTCCTCTTTTTCACTGCTCTGAGGCTGACTTTGAGTAGCTTAAAACAGACAGGAAAATAGCCTGCATAAAATTCAGTATTGTCTGAGCTTTTTGAAAATTTTCTCAGTATTGCTGCCAGAGGTCCTTGATGAAAGTAGAAGCAGGCCTCCAAAAGTTTTGTTTCGTTTTTGACAGTAGTTCATGGAAGTTATTATTCCCAATTAAAAAAAAAAAAATATTTTAAATTTGTTATTTGACATATGCCACACTTTTGGTTGTTTCATTGTATATATTTTAAAGTAAACTTAAATCCTGTTGTCTTGGTTTTTTCTTTTTGCAGAGACCCATATGAGCTTTTGCACATCCTAGTACCTTGTCAACCCTTTTGCTTACTAAATTAGTTGAGAAGAATAAGATTCTTCTTCTGTTTCAGTCTCAGAGTTTGTAGACATTTCACTTCTTTACATACCCTTTAAAATGCCTCAAAAATAAAGGTAAGGTTTGGTTGGTATTTTCAGAATGTTATCCATTTTGCTTCTGTGCTTATCTTATAAGCAGATAGAAATAAAACTGTGAATCATGAAGTGGTTGAATTGACTCCAGTGTCTCTGAGTGAAGGAGGATTACTGACCCAGTTCCCATCGGATGTTGCGGGAACTGAGATGGGGTCCTGGGCCATGGGCAACGTGAGGGGAGGGTGCCTTCAGGGTCCTCAAGGTCAAGATAATATTCCATTGAAATAGGACTTAATAGGAGTTAAAATGAGATTAATTAATTGTTTTCAGTGTCTAGGGGTAATAATTTGTTTTTCATTTTGAAATAGTATACTTTGAATGTCTTTATCAAATATTTGGAGATAAAAATGTCAGTTTCTCTTGGAATCTTGATAAATATTACTTAAGATTCAGGCTTCAAGGTAAGTGCCGTTATATTTGACTCTTTTTTAGAAAAAAAGAACAAAATACTTCTGAGCAATAAATCCCAGATGAATCCTAAATTAGTAGCAGTGATATCACTTCACGTGATACAAGTGCATCTTAAAAAAACTGTTTGTAGAAAAAAATGTTTTGGACAAAAATAAGTAAAAAGGGCACCAAATAATAAGTGATTTATAAAATAGATAAAAGATACAAAAACATGAGGGTCTCATTTTACTTACAAATGTAAATTTAACATTGTCTGCCAGGAATTACATAAAAAAATCAGTGGAACTGCACAAGTGTGAATTACAGGCCCCCACAAAATGAGTTTCTACTTTAGCGAGAAGGCAAATTAAACAGTTGAGATATGCTGAGCAAAAAAATATCTGAGTGTGGTAAGAAAGATGACTCCCAGCTACCAATTAAGGGAGAAATAGGCAGACAGAGATGTAATGAAAATAAAACATTCAAAATGCATGAAGACATTAAATAACCTTTTGAAGCATGTGATGCATTCAGCAAAATATATTTGCAGAACAGGAAGATTCAGATAAGAGCAATAAAAAGTCAACATTTGTGAATAACCTCCAAAGTATTTCAAAGTTAGACAGAACTTGAAACTCCTGTAGAAAACTTCAGAAATAATGGTTATTATTCTGTAGCTAAAAATCATGCTGATACTGGAGGATTTTTTTCCCTTCCTTTTTCTTTTCTTTCTCTTTTCCTTTATCTTCCTGTTCTTTATTTCCCATCTACTTTTCCTTCTCCTTCCTCTCCCTGATTTTAAAAGAAAGTATCACCAAAACAATGCATTCCTCAATATGTAGAAATGAGCACCATTCTACTTGATCTAAAGGATCTTGGTTAATGTGAGATATTCATCAATTGAATGAAGTATTTAGCTATGCATTTTAAACTCCAGCTTTAATTCTGCTACTAATTAGTGTTAATTTAATGACCTCACAGAAAACACCCTCATTAATGCAGGATCAGCTACTCTTGAGTTCCTTATCTTGCTTATTACTTTTTACGTAATGCTTATATGCATAGAAGAAGATTTGTATTTAACTAATAGGAAACCATTTACATACCAAGATATAGATACAGATTGAACTACAAGACTTTAAGTGCAGTATGACTGGGAATAGTTTTATCATTTGTAAATTTGTAAATTAAGACTTCATCTCACTCTTTCCAATAAAAGCTGGGGTTTTGTCCTTCTTTTTATTATTTCTCTTTTTACACACATGTATTTTGTTTTTTTTTACTCACTGTCTGGGAAAGTCATACAAATCATATGTCTGAGTTTATATTCATTCCTTAGTCTATTCACACATGTCCATGACACTGTCTCCTTTATTATAGCAGATATTAAACAAATACAAATGTAGGATATATTTCTAAAATATCCTGCAAACAGAACTGTAATCATATTGCTCATTGGTCTGGCTGAGTGTAAGCAGTGGTGGATAGTTAGCTCAAGGTAAACAGCTGTCAATATAATTACTATGACAAAAAGATAAGAATATCAACATGTAAACTGGAAGATATTTTATTATTCTGGCACAGTTAGCTTAGTACTTCCTCTGATAGGATATCATTACAGACTTTTAGTGGTGATTTGAGCTTTTAGACAGAAATATCGAGGAAGGTCAGTCAGACCCAGATAAAATTCGGGACTGACTTTTTTCTAGGGAGCCCTCTGACTCTGTCTCCATCATCAGACAAGTAAGTATGCATTTGTAGGAACAGAACTAGAGTGAAGGGAATCTACTCTTATATGTCAACACTTTTCAGAATTACAAAGGAAGATTGAGACAAAATAAGTTTTCTCCATGCAAAGTCTGGTGCAAGTGCTCTGAAAGTCTTAGGTTTATTGGAAATTCCGTGTGAACAAAATACAAACACGTACAATTCTAATAGGACAAAGCAAAGCTAATGATCTTTATTTTGGCACTGCCTGCCAAATTAGAGAAAGCATCATTCAAGTAAGGTTTTTGGAAAGAACAGAAAAACATTTTTTTCCAACTTACCTGACAGCCTTGTATAAAAAGAGAACTCGATTTTGAATAAATTTAAAGGAAGAGCAAATAAGGCTAGACAGTCACAGTATAACTCTCTGGAAAAGAACATTAAGAGTTTTAGGGAGAGGCAGAAGCATGCTGGAAACACTGACAGTTCCTGAAGAAAGCAAAGCCAACAAGGGAAAAGTCACAAAGAAGAAGCAGCAGTGGGAGGTAAGAAAAGGTCAAAAGTTCTGACATTCTCACTTAAACAAGCATACCTAGAAGGAAGTTTCCTTTGATATTAAAACAGATTGATTAGAGTTTGTCAGAATGTATGCAACAAAGCATTGAAGACCCAATGATGTTTTATAAGAAGGACTTTTGAGGTCAGCCATTACAATACTACCTCTTTGTGCTATATACCTGGCTGGAGAAATGCCGAAACTGCTTTAAGCATTGACAGGCACTTTGGCTGACTTAAAAGAAAAAGAGAGGGAATAAATGAAAAGGACCCTTAGGATTTATAGTATTAATATTCTCAGGAAATATGTACTTAATAAAGTAATACAAAATTATTTACTGCTTGTCATAGGTAAATACTTTGATAAAATTAGACATTGATACTTTATATTCTAAATTTTTTTCAGATAATTTCCCTCTAGCCATTCCTGAAACCAATAAAAATCAGGCTGTATGTCAGCTTAAAATGTTTTTGACAGAACTCACTGCATATCAAATTTAATTTTATTCCTATGTTATTGAAAATTATGTCTTAATTTGAAATAGATTTAAAAACCTGAGACACATACAGTTGTTGTAATTTTTGCTTTACATGCTTTTATGGACAGCCTGTCTATTCTCACATTACCAGCACAGTAGCCTTGTGGATGAAAAGCAGACAGAGGATTACCATGCTCCAAGGTACTTCCCTTTTAAAACAGCAGAGACATAGTCTTGAGGATTCTGATTAAAAAAAAAGAAAATCCAGCCATCAGTGATATACTCCCATTAAAAAAAATATATTATAAGCCCCTGACTCTTATAACACTTCTAAGTCCATATCTGTTTCTTAGCACAGACTTGACCAACATTCACAATGTTGAAATGCAGGCAAGTGATGAAGCCACAGACTTGGGCTGAACTTTCTTAAGAAGCAGGTTTCATTTTATTTAAGCATAGCCAGTTAAGTGAAGCATGAGCTATACTGTTGCTGAGCCCATCCCTTTGGGATTCAGAAGATAACTGCAGTCTGTGCTTCTCCCTGCATATGAATGAAGCACTGTCAGAGGGTAACAAAAGGTTTTCCCCAAGACCTATCACACAAGACTGCATGAAATACATCTTGATGGAAAGCAAGTAAATTTTTTTGCAACATTAATTGAGGAAAGAATGTCCTAATAAATTTCTGGCTAATAATTAAAATTTAATGGTACAATAATTATATAAAATATATCTGTGGTTGATATAGCGGACAATATTAATTTAATGACTTATTATTTATGCACTGACAATATTGTCTTATCCTTTTTTGCTTGCTGTGTCAGAGGCTGGACTGCTGTTTTCTTCCCTGCTGTTTAACATGGAGAATAAAGAAATACCTTAAGAACAAAGAGTGCTACTGATGGTGATATTTAAATAACACCAAAGGTGAATAGAGTGAATCTGCAAAATGTTACAACATTCTTTCTAGATGAAAAAATGTTGGTTTTGTCATTTGAAAAGCAAAAGGTAAATTCTAAGACTTTTCCTTGTATCAAAACTCAGAAGGTCAGCCTTTGTTTTTTGCTTCAAAAAAACCCCAAAGTGTTTGTTTTGTTTGTGTGACAAAAGTTCTGGTGGTTTTTACCTAACTACTTCTACGTCCTTTTAACCTAGCTATATATATCCACAGCTGTCCTTTGGTTTAATTAAACACATTCTCCATAGGCTTACATGGGCAAATAAATCATCACTGTGATTAAAATTGGAGTGATCTATATTTAAAAAATATTATCTGAATCTTTGTCTTTATCTGAATCTCTGTCTTTACCATAATCTATTAATAACTTGCATCTGTTTATCAGAGCAGTAAATATGGATGATTGTTTGCACCCTTACAGTACTGTATACTGTTGTCTATTATACTTGAATGTTACTTTGTAACTAAAACATATTTTAAAATTACCATCTGTATTCTGTAATGCTTATTGGCAAATTGATTAACTGTACTATTTAAAAAACACCAGAAATTGCATAGATTAAGCATATTTTAGTCTTCCTGTTCTAGAGTCAAGGTTCAGATCTAAAAAAAATTCAAATGTATGTAGAACAATGACAAGAAAATCTATCCATCATATCATACCCTCAAAAGAAAAGTAAATTGAGATGAGGTGTGAATAGTTGCATTGTGTATCTGGACAGCAGCTGAAGTTGGTCAGGTAATGACTGCATTTACCAGAAATGTTGCACATAGACTCCTAAACACCAAGACAAATAAAACCACTTTTTCAGGGAATATATTTATGAGATTAACAAGTATCACCTTTCAATTTAATTTTGCCACATGGAAATATGCAAGGTTATTTAGGGGTAGGGGCGTAATATCTGTATCAGCTGATTAATACCAACATTTTGGTTAAGATTCTTTATATCTACTTGTTTGAGTTCTTAAAGATAATAGACACTAACAAGAAAAAAATCTCTCATGAAGAAAATTATTTCTATGTATTCAAAATTAAATGTAGCAACATAGAACAGGCAGGAATATCTGCAGCTTCCAAACATCTGACTGAGGTATTGCTATAGGCAGTAACTATAGGGCCTTGGGAATGAGCTCTAGTTTATTAATTTGAGAGAAGAGGCTGCATTGGGAGTTGCTGAATCTGACAATTCAACAGCCATAAGGTTACCCCAGCACTACGTTTCAGCAACAGTCATAGCAACGCCAAGAGTGAACAGAATACCTGTACATGTATCTATCTACATGTGGTCAGACATACAGATGGACACTGACAGCAAAGAAATCACTAACACAGACATGAAAACTACCATAGCCTCGTCCTGTTCCTGTCTGGTCGCTGAGGATGAAAGCCCATCCATCAAAAAGCCGTACAGTGTGGATCCCTGCAAAAGCTGGGCTCAGATTCTTAGTCTCCCTGGTTGCTGACTCGTGGGCACAGCAGTCACCAAGGCCACAGCCCTTTCTCCTTGCTGGTGCTCATACCTACATACATCCAGCAGCCACTCAGCACCTGGCCTTAGACAGTCTGCCCAGCAGGTGTCCCTTAGAACTACTGAGGCTTCCAAAGACACACACGCAAGTGTGTCTGGTAGCTGCCCCTCACCTGTGATTGTATAAACTTCCTCATGAGGGGAAGAGAAGGGGCAGGTACCAATCTTTTCACTCTCATAACCAGTGACAGGACCTGAGGGAAGTTGAATCAGGGGAGGTTTAGGTTGGATGTCAGGACAAGATTCTTCACCCAGAGAGTGGTTGGGCACTGGAACAGACTCCCCAGGGAAGTGCTCATACCCCCAAGCCTGACAGAGTTCAAGAAACATTTGGATAATACTCTCAGGCACATGGTGTGATTCTCAGGGTGTGCTGGCCCAACCAGGGCCAGGAGTTGGACTCAATGATTGTTTCAACTCTGCATATTCTATGATTCTGTGGTTTATTAATGTGAATTTTATGTCATGTACCTGTTCCAAGGAAAATGGATTCAAATAATTATTTTATATTTAAACAGCTAAGAACTAAGTATAGTGTGAGTTTCTATTTAATCAATTATTATATCGTGTATAATTATCAGTTATTAGTTTATCATTTGATTATATAAATTAAAATTTTATTTGACATCCAGATAGTTTTTAATTTGTCTTCTGATGCTATCCCATATTGCTTCTGGTGCTGAATTTGATCCCATATTTATAATCCATCTGAAGAACACAAGTCTTGAAGAACACAAGACTATGAAGTCCACAAAAAGGTGCATTAACTTCTGGGAGATGATAGAAACACTGGTGAGAAAAGGATGATTCACAAGCCCTTGACTACTTTTCATCTAAGTAATGTTCTTGGCAGGGCGAACACTTGTCTGATTTGGAGAAGCGACAAATGACTTTGAAATTTAACCAGGGTCTAGACTGCTCAATGAAGCATATATTATTCCCTCCTATTCTCTATAATGGAAGAATTGCTGCTTGAATGGTTTCCTCAGCTTAATCAACAAATCAATCTTCCATACTTTTCTGGTGCCAGAACAATTTACATTTATACCTTAACTTTCATTGTTCACCAACATTTAGATGCGGCCTTGATTTTTCTTTGTTACCATCATTACATAGTGAGTTAATTTATATCATTAGTGCTTACATCCACTTTCAGTTTGACTTGAAATTTGAGATATTTTTAAAAAGTTGTTTGTACATGATTTTACAAAGTGCCCTTGCACTTCAAAATAGAAACATTTGTGCAACAACAATATATCTTTTAAATATGTTCTTGTGTCTCTGAATAAACGGTAACTTCTGGCAAAGAATGAAAAATCTCAGGAAAAAGGATGTTTCACTAGGTCTAAAAAGAAAAGCAATCTCAGATGTTAGTTTGTAACAGCAGCTTAGACAGCTGGCCATTTTACAATTGCAGTGACAATGTCTTAATTGACCATAAAGTCTTATAAGCAATATTGTAGACTTCCACTGCATTTACTCACTATTTGTACCTCAGAGGTACAAATGACACATGAAGGAAGAGGCCATCAGTACGACAGGAAAAGATAATTTTAAACTACAAGTTGGCCGTAGAACTACAGATTGTTTGGGGAGTTGGTACCTCCCATAAAACAATTTAAGGCACTGTAATCTGCTTTTATTTTACGGTGGGTTTTTTCTTGTGGTTTTTTTTTCCTTTTTCTTTTTGTGCTGGCTACAGACTGTTGTGCAGCTCAGAGTTACTTAGAACAGCTGCATTTGTTGTGCTATGCTCCCAGTCAAACACATCCCCAACTAATACACCGGATGGGAGGATGTATTTAAGGAGACATAAACCCTTTCTACATCTTACTCCCTATCCTCCTAGAATCCTGTATCTTGCTAAAATACATAGCAGCTACAAAAAGATGGATATTCTTAATACACAATTCCTTCTCATGTTGTCACACTTCATTAGATGGAAATTTTAAAATATGCTAGTCTAATTCTCTTGCTGCCTATATGCCTCTCATACACAAAGGTACCACAGACTGCTAAATGATAACTTGTTTTGCCAGTCCCATTTGTTTCCTGTCATATTTATTATCCACTTAGCTTCTAAACCACCTCTACATCTCATAAATTCTGATTTTCCTACACAGAGGACTCAGACTGGCTTTGTCTGCATTATTTTAATTTGTTCAAATTTATTTCACTTGCATATTCATTTTCCAGATTTCATTTGTCTGGTCTAAATTATTCATTTTTTATGTTTTCTAAAAAGTCCAAGAGTATAATATAAAGACCAGCTTTACTACTGTGACAGAAGTGCTTTTGCAAAAATGACAATTTAGCAGCTATCTAAGAATTTGCAGTCAGCTTTTTATTGCTAGCAGATACTGCCTTCTGAGTAATCTTTCTATGCTCTGTACAGAGGCTTTAGCTCATGGTACATCTATGGCCACAAACAGCTACATTAAATGGTCCTATAATGGTTTCAGTAATTGATTGCCCCAGCACAGTTTCTAAAGAACATTTTTTTGTTGGAAATCATCAAGCTCCAGCTCCAATTATTGGATCTTTTCATATTTCTTTCTGATATAGTAAAGATCCCTTTACCTGAAAGCTCTTCCTCAGTGCAGTGAATGCACAAAGTGACAGAAACCTGAATTACACCCCATAGCTGTTATTTGTTTGGACCTATCAACACAAACAAGCAATTTGCTAATTCAGAATTAATAAAAAATATGATCTGTATTAGCTATGGAGTGTTTCCTCTCAATAACAGAACATTAAAATATTATCCTAAATGTGAAGATGGAGCAGATATTACAAATATTTAGAATCTCACACTGCTTTGTGAACAAATCAAAAAGTCAGAAAGAACAGTCTAATTTAGCTTCTAGAAATTGGTTATTCAGTGAGTTTTTCAACAGTTGTATCTTTATTTCGTAAAAAATGAAAGAACGGGATTCTTCCTATTTAATTCTTTAAAGTTGGTGCTATACTGTTTCTTATCTTTTTGTTTTGAATGCTAAATATGATCAATTCAAACAAAAGACACCTCACCCCCAATATCCACATCTATCCTTGAAAATTACATCTTCTAAGAAAACTTCTATTGATTAAGATAATAAGAATGAAGAATCTAAAAAGATGTGCTGAAGATACCCATGCTAAATGTCTCATGGTGATCTCTTCAGCTATGATTAAATGGAATAAGCACTGAAATCCTTAGTACATGAAAGTCAGTGACCTGTTGGAGCAGGCCCAGAGAAGAGCCAGAAAAGTTATTAGAGGGATGGACTACCTCTCCTGTGAAGACAGACTGAGAGTGTTGGGGTTGTTCAGCCTGGAGAAATGAAAGCTCCAGGAAGACTTTGCTGCAACATTTCAATACTTAAAGGGGAATTATGAGAAAGGTGGGGACATTTTTTAGTAGGACCTCTAGAAATAAGACAAGAGGTAATGTTCTTTTAATTAAAAGAGGGTAAATTCAGACCAGATATAAGAAAGAAATTTTTTATGATGAATTTGGTGAAGCATTGGAATGGCTTGCCTAGAGAGGTGGTAATTACCCCACCCCTGGAAACATTCAAGATCAGGTTGGATGGAGCTCTGAGCAACATCATCTGGTGCAGGATGTCCCTGCTCATTGCAGAGGGATGTGGAGGTTTTGTCCGTGGGTGCCACACCACCCAGGAGTTCGTGGAAGGGAGAGGCCACGGGAGTGGGCGGTTGGGGCTCCAAGGGAGCTCAAATGCTGCCAGTGGGTCACAGAAGAAAGCGAGAGACGCAGTCCACTTTGTCGGTGCTCCAAGGGGGGTTTATTGAAGCAAGGTGAGGGGAGTTGGAGGGGGCTTGGAGGCAGCAACAAAATGGCCCCAAGCACTTTCATACAGCAGCATTTATAGTAGGAGGGGAAAGGGAAGGAGGAGGCTAGGGGAGCTAATGGGGAAAGGGGGATTTTTGAATGACAATACATATAACCAAAGGGATAACAACACCATATAAAGAACACCAATCAAATATTAGCTTTAACAAGAACAAAGGAGAATATTCTAGAACTCAAATCATATTTGTAACCAGGGGATGGGGAGAGGAGTAGCTGTCAAACTCTGTCAAACTTGGTGCATTCCAAGTGGCCTGGAGAGCAGGGAGTCCTGGGAGCGTACCATGCCCATGAGCCATCCCCATCTCTCTCCCATGGGGTTGGGGCACTCAGATGTGCCATGGCCACTGCAACATCGGGTGTTAGACTAGAGGACATTTAAAGGTCACTTTCAACCAAGACTTTTCTATAATTCTATGAAGATGACTGGATCAAGCAGGTTTTTCTGGGTTTTGTTTGTTTTTCTTTATTTTTTAATCTCTTTTGGGAGACACTAGTCTTTTTTACCTACTTGAATTAATTTTTTTTTAAAAACCCTCATACACAATCTACTGATTTTTTTAAAAATTAAAATATAGTATGTAGAATGCACATTTAGCATATTTACCACCATATTTAACTGTTTCTCAAACAGCATTATCTGGAATGCCTTACCTAAACTATAAAAAGTTGTGGTAACTATGAGATATGTGATAAATTTTTCGTAATTTCACAACTAAATGAAAATGAATTTTTTTCTAATATGCAAACTGATCAATAGAATGAGACTTTCTTTCTTATTGCCTTTCCTTGTTTGTAAAACTATGAAGTATTCACAAAAGGATGACTAACAGATATGTCTCTTGATTCTTGTGATTGTTATGCATATTAGATTGCTACTTCAAGTTACAGTGAAGATATAATTATATTCTTTCCATATGGTTAGGTTCATTAGAACAGAATTTTAAAACAAGAAAATTAAGACAAATCTGCTTACTATGTAAGATAATTCAGACCTAGTCTGCTGATAAATTTAAACTGAAGAAAATTGGATTAATTTGCAGCCTTGGAGAACACCTCTTGTCATGCAGGAAGAAAAGAAGGTTTCTTACTCCCCAAGCAAATTATTTTTTGCCTTGAATTCTACTAAATATTCTTTTGTTTATGATAATCAAATGCTGATGAGAGCACTAGGGACTGTCCATAGGAAGATGGTCAAAGAGCATCTAAAGGTAATTGAAGAAAAAAAATCATTCTTTTCTGTTCACATATATGCAACTCGGTACTGCGAAAGACAACACGTAGTATCTTACTCATCACAAAACTTGACAGTATGAGGCTTACTTGTGTCCTGATTTCAGTTAGGATAGAGTTAACGTCTTCTCAGAAGCTGTTACAGTCAAGACATTTTTAGCATATATGAATATTTTCAATTCAGTGTGAGATTCATTGAAAAATTTTTAATTAATATGTGCTAGATCTGTTTGTTATGGAACTAACAGATCTAACTGTAGGTTCATGGACCACTTATAGTAACAGAAAAGGATTTATCAGAAATAACTGAAGAATTTATTATCTTAACATCCTTTTTATTTTATTGAGAACATAGACATATGTTTAGACATTCACCATTTCTTTGTGTGGTAGAGAAATCCAACAGAAGTAATTGTATATAAAAAGGAATTTATAATTTAGATGGAAAAAAAGCCCACACCTTCATATAAGCAAATTCATTTTTCCTCTACAATACATCTGTTCCTTCTGCTCCTGCAAATGGCATATCCTTTCCTGCTATAATGTATGAACTATATGAGTTTTCCACTGTGCTTTGTGACTGTGTGATCAAATCAGTCTTGAAATTAAATGTAAATGAGGCAAAATGAAACCCTGAGTGTTATAAAGACATTCTTTTATACAAATTATTTACTGAACTATATTAGTCACTTCTTCTCACCATATACTTTTACACCTTTTTAGTTTATTTTTAAGAAAGAACTGTATCATCCACCTTCTACTGAAAAGCAGCACTTGTGTTGTACAGTCATAATAACAGAGAAATCCATACAATAACTCTGCACTGGCTCTAATATAATTACTATCAGAAAATACATGTGCTACAGGGTATTCAACAGTGTACTCAAGAGTGCTGAGATCTTTCATTTTCACAGACAGTATTTATCAGTTTTTTCTCTAGTCTACCTTCCCTCATAAAAACCCATTTGCCCATTCCTTTCTTATCCTGTAGCCTGGCACAGTAAAGTGGCTTCTAAATTTGGCATTTAAATCTTTCTATTGTATGCCTCCAACTCAAACTTCCAGTTCCAGAGCCAAGCACTGAAACTCAGCTCCATTCATATTGCATGAGCTTAAAGGCCCGGACATGAGAGAAAATGCATATAATGTGGGTAAAGAAGTTCCAGGAATAGGACAATTCTGATCTATATCTCTGCTTTGCATTCTCAGGATTTGCTTTATAGTCTAGGAGTGTCCTAGGTTGCAATATAGATGTATTTAAGTATTCTATTACCACCAGCTGTGGGCCATTAGCTGCTATCACCTGCTAATGACCCCACCCCCGCCCCCCATGACAGACAATGGGCCATCAGGGACCCACCGTGTGACTCATGGACTTATCTCATCCCATTGTGGGATGCTTTGCCCAGGAGGGAGGAGCCAGGTGTTCCCACCTGGATATAACCTGGCCTTGGAACTGCCTGAGCTAGCCTTGTCTACTGGGTTCCCAGAGGACAAGAGCTACCACTGGACCTTCAGCTGGAGACTAGACCTTCACAGGATCACTGCTTCAACTGGACTACTTCAGTTGGACTGCTACCACCACCCTAACAGGGTGTTAGGTTGTATCTGACTTTGTCAGTGCTTTTCCTTGTATTATTTCACTTATTTTTAATTTCAGTCTTGACTTGTGATCTCCCACTGGTTTGTTTTCAAACCAATACAAGGAGTCAGAATGTAGTTTGGCGTAGACACTTTTACTAGATGTGTCTTCTACTAGAAAACAATTAGATGGGCTGCTAAGTAACTGTTTCTTTCTCATTTTAATATCTGAATATTTTATTCATACAGTTCTCAGAAGAGATCCACAGGTGAACTTACATATAAATCTATATCTGAATCCTGTGTCAGGATTTATGACTGTAAGAGGTCTGTGAGTTACCCTGAATGTATGCAAGTCTCACAACAATTAGGTGTCTAAATCCTTAAATGTCCAGCTTCCTTTTTTTGGCCATATAAACTGAAATTAAATGCTGTGATATCAAATTAGGCAAGTATCTTCCTTGTATCTGAGTCTGTTTGGAATTCACAGAATATACAGAATATTCATTTACTCATTTATCTCAGCTGTGGTATTCAAGCAAATAATTGTGTTTAGATCATGATTTCATGAGCTTTAGCCTTTAGATACAGGTTTCACCTGAGATGCAGGTTGCCTTTCTGAGCATTTTTTTAAATGCAACATTCAATAATATTATTATATAGAAAAATTGAAATAATACAAATAAAGGGAGCATCTTAACTAATTACAGACATCTGGTAAGAATCTGAAATTTTGCTGTGTAAAAGCTCTCAGGGAACTACTACCCATTCATGGATGACTCAACCAAACTATTTAGTAGAGACGCACTGACTGGCTTCTTGTAAACATTTATGAAATTTCATATATGTTAGATACTTCCCCAGGTTCTTATTAGTTTTGTACTGAAAAATATGATTTCAAAAACCCTTGAGTTCCCTTTCTTGAGTCAATTACAGTAGCATGGATTTTTCTATATCATATTTTCAAAAGTCTATGGATCAATTTCTTGATCATACCTAAATAATAAGTTACAAACACTATTGCCTTATGTATTATTCCAAATTATTTAAATAGATGTCTTCCATTCATATAATGAAAATTTGGTGCAAATGACTTCCTGAATCGTCCAGTAAAAGTTTCTTTTGATACGAGACCAGATTTTCATAGATGCTTCAATTTTATTTAAGAAATGAGTTCTCACTGATTTTAATGAGACTAAGAAGTGGTAACTCCTCCCTTATGCAGGATGATTGTCTTTAATTATTATAAAATAAAATTGTTTATATAGAACAAGTTCTTCAGTGCTTGTCTTCTTAATAATATTTTTTCTGATCTTCCATTTTTGGAAGATATCTAAGGAAAAGAAGCTTTACTCTGAAATAAGAAAAAGTAAGCATCCTCACTCATATCTCTGAACAATCAGAGAAAATTATTTTAATAGAAAAAAATTTCATTTTAGAAAATAAAAAATGAAGGTGAGCACAAAAATGAATATTGAATGTTTTCTTCATTTGGCTATGTTGCCCAATATATTTTTTAATATTGCTAAAATCTGCAAAATACTTTTAATTTATATAATTTTTAAAGAATTTATCATAAATACAGAACTTCAGCCTGGACTTGATGATTTCCTTGTCTAATAAGATCCAGTATATTGTCACCTTTGAGTATCTTTCACTGTTAAATTTCAGATTCCCTTGATTTTCCCTCCCTCCTCTCATCTCTGATGAAATTTAATCTCTTATCAGACACTCAAGCTGTCTCCTTTCCTCCCTCCTTCCCTCTCCTCATTCCCTTGTTGCTCTTCAGCTTGAGATCAGTCACAAAGACTTTGATTATCTCATCATCCTTCTGTATTCTCTGATAAAAAATATTTCTTTTATGTGCATTTCATTTTCTAACGTTGTGCAGTAATGTTCTAATTTCTGTAACATGCTTTTGCAGTTTAGGTTCATCTGCTTGAGTTGAATGGAAACTATTAAACACATCAAGTGTTTCAGGGCCAGCTATTGTGAGATATGATATTATCTGCTGAGTTTTACTAGTTTTTTGGCACATACCTGCTTCAGACATGGAATAAACTGCTGTTTAAATCTTTTTCCATGTATTTCTTATACTACCATAATGCTCTGTCCTTTGAACTTTTTTTTTTCTATTCAGGATGTTTATAAAAAAGTAGTAATTCTGCTAATGCCTTGTGATTGTTGAGAATATGTTATATCAGCAGGATTGTAGTAATGGAATGAGATCCATCCCATTATACCTCTTCAGCCTTCTCTGCCTTGTAACCATGCTAACAGGCTCTGCTGACACATCACCTTCTTCACTGATATAAACAGACCTGGGAGAAGGTCCACTTACCAGGTCTTATTGCACAATTCCAGAAAAACACCTCCTTGTTGATCAAATAGGAATCAATCCAGGGTGAATAAATCAATTTATGTTGCAGTCGGACATTCAGTCTTTTTATTCAGATCATCTACACCCATGCTGCTATTTTTAAAGTTTTAAAAAGATGAGATGTAAGGATTCTTCAGGGCCAATTTAAGACCCAGAGAAAGAGTGAATCTATGCTTATTTAAATTCTAAGACAGACCTATGGGCAACAGCCTAGTCCATAATGACTGTCTATTTTTATAACACTTTCTTTCATTGAGGTAGAACAGCTTCCACTTTCTCCTAGACAAAAGCACTGTGATCCAGTCCTTCCTTATCCAGAGGTATGTAGGATTCCTCAAATTTCAGATGGCTTCTGTTTTTATGCCATGAAGATCCAGTATTCTGGTTGTCTCATTGCCAGTTGGAGTGCTTTCAGGATCTCATTCAATATCAGCATCCCTCAAGCTGGGAGAGGATGCTTGGGAAGATCTTTATTTCATATGGGATAGCTGACTGTAAACGTGGCCCTTTCTGCACAGGTAGTGACCCTGACTACAGGATGGGAGAGAGGATCAGAAAATCATCTGCTTTTATGCATTTTTTAACAAACACCCTACACAACTATATGCACTGCTTCTTCATTCAGCAGTGAATATAGGCCCTTTATATTCCCATCACACAATATTTAATTCTTCCTCTTTCCACCAAATTTAGTTTCTCTGAGACAGATTCCAAGAAAGAATCATGTCTCAAGTCTTGGGGTCTGGAATGCTTAAAAAATGACCTTTCTTAAATCTATAATTTTAAAATAAACTGGAATTCTAACTCGTGGATCTCTCTCATGACCTTTTCTCTCCAGATGTGCTATCTGGGTGCTACCTCCCTTATCTACACACTGTCATTTCTGGAGCTGGGTAAAATTCTAGAGATGAAGTTTGAAGGGCTTAAAAAATTTCTACATATTTGTGTCTCTAATTTTTTATAAAAAGCTCTCAAAATGCCTAAACTAAGTTATATTTCACAGGATCATGGTATGATTTGGGTTAGAAGGTACCTTAAGGATCACATAGTTACAAGTTGTCTGCTATGGAGTGGTACACCTTCCGCTAGACCATGTTGTTTAAAGTTTACTTCACTGAACACTCCCAGGGATGTTGCATCCACAATTTGTCTGAACAAACCCTTCTCCTGCCTCCTCACCACTCACATAGTGAAAATCTCTTCTTTATACCTGAAATAAATCTATTCCCTTCCAGTCAGCTAGTGCTTTCAGGTCTCCCTGGTCTTTGTAGGAGAGGTGCTCCAGCCCTCTGACCATCTTTGTGGCCTCCTCTGGCATAGCTCCAACAGGTTCACATCCTCTGTTGGGGGCCCCAGAGCCAAACATAATACTTGAAATAGGGTCCCACCAGAGCAGAGTAGAGCAGCAGAACCACCCCTCTAACCCTGTTGGCCACAGTGCTTTGAATGTGTCCCAAGATATGATTTATTTTCTGGGCTGTGAGCACATGCTGCCAGGACAGGTTATGTTACTTGTCCATCAACAATCCCAGCTCCTTCTCCTCTGGGCCACTCTCAATGCATTGTCCATCCAGCCTGTATTTTTGCCTGGGATTGCCCTGATCCAGGTGAAGGACCTTGGCCTTGTTGAACTTCATGAGGTTGGCACAGGTCCACCTCTCAAGCCTGCCAAGGTCCCTCTGGATGACATTCCTTCCTTCCAGTGTGTTGATTGCACCACACAACTTTGCGTCCTCAGCAAATATGCTGAGGGTGCCCTGGATCCCACTGTCCGTGTTGTTGACAAAGATTTCTTATAAAAACACAAAACAGATATTAATTGCTTAGGCAGACCTATGTGCACGATGATCTCTTTCCCTTTTTCTGCTATTTTGGTCGAATTACAATTTGGTAGAATTACAATCATTGCATCATAATATTTTGGTAGAATTACAATGCTGTTGCCTTCCACAATGTCTCAGCCTGGGAACAGGGGTGCTTTGGTCTTAGTGCAGTGACTCATTTAAAACCCTACTTTGGACAATTCTGTGCAGGGAATATTTTCCCATTATTCATTCCAGTATAAAATATTAAAATAAATGTGAATAACAATATGAACAAACAGCATATTTTAGTTAGTTTTCTTTAGTTCTTAAATACTTCTATAGTTACTGTGGTGAAAATCACTAGTGGATTATTATCTGTTGATGAAAATGATTAGAATTTATGGCAGTGGTAAGGATACTAGATCTTGTGAAGCATAAATATTTTGAGTGGTTCAGTACCATAGTTCATACCATTTTAGCTTCTTTCCTCTTATAGCATTCATTTTATGAGACTGTTAATGCTTTATTATTATTTTTTTTTTACAAGGAGGTATGATTTATAATCTGTTGGTCTAGAAAATGAAATTCAGCAAGCAAGGTCACCATTCACGGAAATCACCCTTTGACCTTCACCCTTCCTTTCTGCTATGATGCAATGCAGATGTTTAATTTTTCTTATGTGAAATATGTGCATTTGAGTGAAAAATATGTTCATTTTTTAAATCTTCATCCATTAAGGTTTATTCACAGAAGAGGTATATTTTCTGCTATAAATGTGAAATGTAGTTTCAAGGTCATAATTCTTTGGTTTTTCCTTTGTCTTTCAGTGTTGCTTTGTGAACAGCATTGTGAATTACACTGACTTATATCATCTTTTTCCTCAGAGACGCCCCCCCCCCCCCCCCCCCCAAAAAAAAATAGAAACAAAAATCCTAAGCAGAATGGAGGAGAATTTCCATGTGGATGACCTTGCACATTTTATAGATAATTGCCCCTCTGGGGCTGTACAGTTCAGAGGCATAGAATGGACTGATTTTCAAACTGTAGGAATTCTAGAGAGCCTGAAGTTAAAAAAAAAAAAAAAAAAGACAAGAAGAAGAAAACTCTCATCTACTATGGGCATTCAGCTGTGAAATAATTACTCCACTGACCTCGTTTTACCACTGACATCTATGAGAGCAGAGATTTATCAAGGCTGAGTGCTTCTGAAAATCTCACCTTTAGTGTCAGTGGAAAAATCTGCCCATTCCATATTCTCACTTTGCCTGATATTTTAAGGAACTACCATGAAGACCTGTGATAGCCCCTCCAAGGTTGGAGGGGCAAGGAAGGGAGGACAGAAGAGAAAGGATAAGGAGACGTAAGTAACCTTTTCTTTCCTGCACCTATACAGAAAAAGTTCTTCAGTAAAAATGTCCCACTCTGCTTGTAAAAGTTAATCAGGTCTTTAACTCTATGCCTGAATATTATTTATGATTATTAATTCTATTTCAAACTGGTTTTAATATGTAAATTAAAGCATCACTCTCAAACAAAGGAAGTGGTGATGGATTTTGCTGACAGTAGCACAATGACTAAATGAATTTGTCTTTTTATTACCATTTTAATAATATATTGAGCAAAACTTCTGAATACATAGTGGATCTGTCAGAGGCTTTATGTAACAAAAACTATCACCCTGAAGATAAAGGGCAAGACTGCCACTGGCCAAATGAAGGTGTGGCTCCATCTTGTACACACATGAACAAGACTCTTGCTGAGAATAGTTATAAACTTACTAAAAGGATCTGGAAGAAGGAGGTAACAAAAGTTCACCTTTCCATACCCAGTGAAAAGTGGTAGTTGAATAAATAGAAAACGCTAATATTTAAAAAATTCCAAACATTGCACAAAGACTTTGTATTTTCCTCACGAAGCATTTCAACTACATATAAAAGACATTTCTATATAAGCAGGAGTTTCCTAAAAAAAAAAAAAAAGTAGTTTTTAATCTACACATTCGGAGAACATTGCTTCTTTTCTTAAGTCACAAATGTAGGGTCTATCCTTTGCTTTCCACAGCCTGTGTATACTGTTTCAATTCTATTCCCTCAGCCATGTTATTTATTTCTGCAGACATCATTTCAATCTTATCTTTTGTAGAGGTCATTGGCAGTGGCAGCTTATCACTTTTGGCATGAATTTGTTTGCACGTGTCTAATAGAGTGCTCGTCTTCTGCAAGTTTCAGTGGAGGGTCTTCTAGACACAGAGGTCTCAGACATGACAATTCTGGTTATGAAATGTTGGCTTGGTTTGAATGCACTAGTTTTCTTTAAGTTTTGATTGGTAGTTCAGCACGCTTCGGTCTGAACACACTATCAGTGAACCAGCAAATTGTATTTTTGCAGCACCCAAAGCACAATAAGTACTATGTGAGACAGGTGGGTCTACAAGGCACAGATCTGATCCCTTCTTTTTTGTGCAGAGCAAGCAAAGATGGTGTGTTCAAGTAAGAAAAAAAAGAATTCTAACAATAACAACATAAATTATTCCTATTTCAGATCTCTAAACCCTGTTTGGTATTTTGTGGGGAGTGTGTTCATGTTATTTATGTGTAGCTAGAGTGGCACTTTGCATGTGAACTTGTACACACAAAAACACATTGACACTTCTTATCTGTTTCCTATGCACGTATATATTTGTGTATGTGAATTTAAATGTATAAAAATTACAGAATGTATTTCACGCACATTAGTTGTGCTGATAAAAAACAGCTGAGTATCATTCTGAATATAATGGGAACTAGAAACACTTCCCCAAGATAGATGCAATATGTCCAACACGTAATTGATGCTATGTTGTGAAGGCAGAAGTTCCTGCATTTGCTGAATTCTAATTTACTCTCAGTGTTTTATTTCTGTTAATGCTTCTTGAGTATGCTTTTCATGTCTACCCCAAAGAAAAGGGAGATGCTAATTTGAGAAATGACAAGCTGCTGTTCAGCTGATCACTGATATTGTGGTCTCCATGATGCTATGTCTTCCTAATTCCTACTGAGTTCAAAACCCAGGGGAATCTCAGATCACTGCCTATCATAAAAACAAGGTGCCAAGCTTGCTCCTTCATTCAACACTGGTTTCTCTTGTTCA
The DNA here is from genome assembly GCA_024500445.1 of Entomyzon cyanotis. Taxonomy (NCBI): domain Eukaryota; kingdom Metazoa; phylum Chordata; class Aves; order Passeriformes; family Meliphagidae; genus Entomyzon; species Entomyzon cyanotis. The sequence goes on from JAKEPQ010000871.1 coordinate 53,746,331, forward strand.
GTGAAAACTGTAATCAAAGGATTCCCATACAGGGAAGAGACATCTACTCAGTTGTTGCTTCTCCTTGGTCTGGCAAAGGAAGCAGTTCCCAAACCTTGTGAAATTCCTGTAGGTTCTGTTGAGTACATTTGCTTACACAAACAGGTCTTTATTACAGAGCTACTACACCAGTCAGCTAAACATTCACATAGTTGAAATTTTAATACAGTCCTGAGCTTATTTTATTGAGTAAGATGGTTTCACTCAACTCAGCTGACAGTGTTTACCTGTGTTTCTTTTCAGTTCTTCTGGTATTATACCCTTTGTTGGTTTTGTTGAATCTTATTAACAAAAAAATTCTGTAATTCTTAGATCCATTTACCTTAAATATTAGAGACAACAGAGTGAATTCTTCAAACAATAACAACTGTTTACTAAATGAGGAACTTGAACATAGAGATAAAATTAGCTCAAAAAGACTAGATCCTAAATTTAATTTTATTTTTACTAAATTTTAGTAACATTTTTCCCTTTTTATTTGAAAAATGTGTTTAAAATTTAATTTTATAGTTTAAATTTGTAATGATTTTATTCAACTTTCATTCAAATGCAATGAAATTTGGTTAAAAAAATCTGCAACTGACATAAAAAATATCAATAGCTTATTTGTCCAATTTCTTAATTTTTCTGTTCAGTCTGATGTTACTCTGTTAACATGTAGAATTATCCCCGATTTATTCCCTTAAACACAGAAGAAAAAGACACACTGTAATCTGATAACAATTTTTTTTCCACATGCATAAGTATGTGAACTTGAAAAATGCTTTCGTGTAATTAGTCATTTTAGATAGGGATAAAAGAATGCCAAAAAATCTGGAAATCTCTTGAAGAAAACAGAACAAAATCTGTCCAACCTGTTGAGGTCCTTCTGAGGGGCTGCACAGCCCTCTGGAGTATTGGCCATTCCTCCAAGTGTTGCATTTTCAGTGAACTGACTGAGGAGGCATTTGCCCCTTGATCCAAGTCTCTGATAAATAAGTTAAACAATACTGGACCCAGTACTGAACCCTGGGGGACACTGCTGGTGACAGACATGTGCCGCTGATTTTACAGTCTGGGATCTGCCGTTCAATCCACTTCATTGTCCACTCATCCAGTCCATGCTTCCTGAGTTTGCATACAAGGATGTTGTGAGAAACAGTGTCAAAAGGCTTGCTGAAGTCAAGATAGACAATATCCACATCTCTCCCCTTATCCATCCAGGTACTTGTTTCATCATAGAAGAGAATCTGGTTGGTCAAGCATGATTTACCTCCAGGGAATCTGTTCTGACTACCCCTGATCACCTTCTTGTCATCCATGTGGATAGAGATGGCCTCTACAATGAGGCAGTCAACCACCTCTCCAGGTATTGAGGTGAGGCTGACTGGCCAGTAATTTCCTGGGTCCTCCTTTTTGTCTTTTTTGAAGACTGGAGTGAGATTTTCTTTCTTCCAGTCCTCAGACACCTCTCTTGATCCCCAAGACTCTTCAACAATGATCATAAGCAGCCCAGGTTTGGTGTCCACCTCCTCTCTCAGCATTCATGGACACATTCCAACAGGACCCATGGATTTCTGGATGTCAAGTTTACCTCCTCATAATTGCTGTCTGATCTCTCAGACTGGTCATGCTGGCCACAAAGCTACTCATGTGCCTAAGGAGCACATAGTCTCTTTTACGATTTTGAGAACTAAATGTCTAAAACTAGCTGTGTAACTAAAGTATGTAATTTTGGATCTGAATCCCTTTAAATACCAACAGGGAATACCTCTGTAGAAAATCTAACCTGTTGCTGCTGGGTGATTGTGAAGCTAGGAATTAAAAACAATTGACCAAAGAGAGAACGAAACAAGGGTGAAATAATGCTGACATGGTCATTGAGAGGGGGGCCTAGAAACCTGAGGAGCAACCCCCTATTTTCTTTAGTGATATGCAGTTCTGCGCAAATAAACAGCACAAAAGACTGTAAAATGAGGTTTAAAAATAATTTTCACACTTGCAGCCATCCAACTAGGATGTACATCAGATCTCCTTTAAGAAAAGGAGATCTCCCTTTTTCTTTCACATTATGAAACTTTTGTTTGCAAACTCCTAAGCACTTAGGAATTCCAGTATTACCTTGTGAAAACAAGTACCCCATATAAAAAAGACAGTCCAATTACTTAGTGTTGGCTAGAAACCTGAGATGAAAATAGCACTACCTCTTCTTTTTTTTTCCCCCAAGGTAGTATCTGGGTCATATTCATACAGTGAATGTCTTACCTTTTGTATAAATTAAGTTTATATGATAGGGAAGGGTTAACGATTTGAGCTTTAATTTTTTAATAAAATATATGTATTTAGATGGATGTTGATATTGATGAATGAATGTTGGTCAAATAAGTATTTAGATGGATGTTGATGGGAAAACATTTGTTACATAGGATCGAAGTCAGTTATACATAAAATTAATTCTACCTAAAGGCCTTTGAAAGGATGTATTAAAATCAATTTCTTTAACCAGATTAGATCAGGAAATCTGGCCCAAAGAGAAGAAAGCATGTCCTTGTGGAATATATTTGCATAGCAGTATTGGTTAATATTTATTATCTTCTATGAATAAGCTAAAAGAAGAGACCTGGTGTTTCACAGAGGTGTGACATAATCCTGTTTGAAATTTAGGACATAAATCTATTTCATTTTAAACTAGACCTGTGCAGCATTTCTTCTTTCTGTGACGAATACTGTCTCTCTCTCTTTCCTATTTTTTTTTTATTATCCATATAATCTTTAATAGACCAGAAGTGTTTTGCAATACTGCAGTTAGTGGTTCAGCGTGCCTTTGTTTTTGTAATGGGTTCATATTGAATAGGGTCACTGGAAATATTCAAGTACATCAAATGGTATCAGACACTTGGCAAGAGACACTGAGTACCAAAGGAGTTTTGGCCTTTGGTCTACAAATACCTGGGGCTCCACGACCTCTTTGTGAGGTAAGGTTGCGGTTCAACTCCATTGGGCAGCTCAGCCCCACACAACGGCTCACTTTCTCTTCCGCAGCTGGATGAGGGAGAGAATTGGAAAGGTGAAAGTGAAAGAAATCACAGGCTGAGTTAAGACAATTTAATAGGTTGCAAGCAGCAGGTGTGTATGCAGGCATAGCAAAACAAGGAGCTCCTTCACCATTTCCCATGGCCAGGTAGGTGTTCAGCCACTCCCAGGAAAGCAGAGCTCCATCAGGCAGAACAGTCACTTGGGAAGACAAACACCATTGCTCTGCACGTCACCCCTTCCCTCTTCTTCCCCCAGCTCTATATGCTGAACATGATGCTATATGGTGTGGGGTATCCCTTGGGTCAGTTTGGGTCAGTTGTCCCATCTGCGTCTCCAACCAATCTCTTGTGCAAGAAATGTCCTACTTTCTGCCCAGATGATGTGAGAAATGGAAGAGACCTCGACACAGGCAAGCACTGCTCAGCAATAGCTGAAATATCTCTGTGTTATCAACTGTGGTTTACTCACACATCCAAAATGTATCACCAAAGAAGCTACTATGAGGAAAATTACCTCTATCCCAGCCAAAAGTAAAACAGATACATACTAAAGTACTAAAGATCAAAAGTAAAACAATTACAAATTCAGTCTAGAGATCTGCTGCCTAATAGGAGATGCTTTAGTTACTTTCACACCAGAAAAGGTATGTTTTGCAGTTTTCTGGGCCTTTTGACACTGTCTTTCACAACATCCTCGTAGACAAACTCAGGAAGCATGGACTGGATGAATGGCCAATGGAGTGGATTAACAGAGAAGGTTGAAACCCAGTAATCTAGATCAAGGACTCTTTGCCATTGCTCATTCAATTTAATATCTGCTTAAGCTGCAAATTTTCATGGTTTTACTATACAGTGTAATTTCTTACAATTAACTGCCGTGCTATCAATTCCACTTTCTAACTATTTTCAGTTAAATACTCAGTACTGTTTTCCATGGGTTGAAGATTCAAAACATAAAATCTAAAAATATCTTAGGAATGAAATAATTAAGAATTCTTTTCAATGGCTAAACCGTGATCTTTCAATGGCTAAACACATGAACTCCAAGATTTGAAATAACTTCTACTTACAAAATCACAAAGTTCAGCAGAATTGCTGATGTGGATTCAAACTCTTCATCGTATTTAGTACAGTTAGGTGCAGAAGTCTATTTAATATTAGTAGCCTAATTTGGCGATTAAAGGCATTGAAAAGTTCTTGGATCAAAGACTAGATTTAACCTTTGAAAGTTTATCACCTTGAAAACTTCAGCTTCCATTACAAATTACACTTGTCTTGTTTTCAAGTATTATGAAAACTTTTCCAGAGTTATCACTGAAAAAACTGTTTACATGCAGTTGCCTCCCACCCCCAGTCAAATATGAGTTCTGGGCTTATTGCTATGCTTTTTCTTTTCGGTTTTATTTATCTGGGTTTTTTGTTCCTCCTCTCCCCACCCCTCCTCCAGGAAAAAAAAAAAAAAAAAAGGAAAGGAAGAATACCCACAGAAATTTAAAGAGAGATCATAAAGACAAAATATCATGGTCACGTTGTTCTGTTTTGCAGTTTTTTGGGCCTAAAGGCACTTTTTGTCTGCACAGAAAGGGTGTTTCCTAATTCCAAATTGGCTGTTAATTCTAGAATTGGTTAATAATGCTGTCAAAACTCTGTAGGTTAATCAAGCTATCTCTCCTGGAGGCTGGAAGCTAATCTTGGTGCTTACTTCTTGAGGACAGTTTAACTGTATCATTTCAAGGACTGTCAGCTGGTTTCAAAATTCAATAACTGAATCTATTCTGTTCAAATACATCACCCTACTCTTACTCCTCAGAGTTCTGTTCTCTCAGTAGGAAAATGGAAGAAGAAACATGCTTTTCAAGAAATATAATTTTTACATTCTTTCTCATCTCCAATGAAATTAATTTTAAAATTTACTAATGCTATAAGATTTGCAATCCTGTGACAGGTAAGAGTAAGCACAGATAAAGTAGGAGGGATCTTATAAAAATCCTGGAGAGTAGAAGAGGTTAAAGAGACAGCTATACTACCAAGAGGAATAACATGCAGGGAGAAGAGAGCATAATTTTTCCCCCTCAGTTAAGAACTATCAGAAAAACATATGCTGTAGTGTTTATTTTATGAACTTGCTTTTCATTCATCTGAGTCATACTGTCATTCCAGTTGTTAGGCACACATATATGTGAAAATATTTTTAGTTTCATATTTACTTATGTGAGAAATTTTGTGACCTACTGTTTAAAATGAAAATTAAATACTGCATGTATTCTTGTTAACTGTAATAATCCTTTGTACACTGTCATTAAGATTTTTGCTTCTATGTTGTTCAGTTTCTCCTCCCCTTTATAAGATGCACAAAAAAGCCTCACAAAATGCAGAATATTTGCATTAGAACAATCAATTCTGTACATGATTTATGTAAACTTGTAGCTAAGTGTATTCTAGATATTCAGAATTAGATATGCTTTAACACTAACAGATATAGACCACAGAGTACATAGAGTTTTATATAAAGCCCTTTCCCCACTTCAGCCTAGGAATCCAGTAAGAAGCTAAAAATGTATAAAGGGACATGGGCGTGAGTGAAAATGATGAGGCTACAACAGGCATGAGGATAAACCAATCATATTTTTCACAGAGCAGGAGTTTCTCATGCTTTGGTAATTTCCTACTTTTCCAAGGATTGTCTCTTATTTCTGTTTAACAGTCATGACAGTTTCTAGTTTATTGCTGAAAAATAGATGTGAAATAAATTGAATTTCACTCTCATTTCTTTCTCTGTGTTCTTTAGGGATTCTAAAACTGTATCCACGCTGCATGTTCTTGAAGTTTAAGAAATAGAAGCTGTCTGATTCCCATCCATAACAAGCACATTATGGCTTTTCCTTTTTATAAACTTTAGTTGTTAGTGTTAAAATACAAACCTTATTCCATTCTGAAATTACCATGCAGTTCTTTTTTTTTTTCCCCTCTTTAGATCTCTGGTAGTCAGATTAAAATGTTCTCTACTGCAGTATCACTAGGGAAAAAGCACCTTTCCTCCCATAACTGCTTGGAAAAGATGAGACTAGTGACTTAATAACACTTCTGTGATCACCAAGCAATAGTCACATTAAAAAAAGCAAATAAAAGAAGCTTCTATGTAAAGCAGCAATACAAAGATGAGAGCACAAAAAAAGAAAAAAGAAAAAAAAAGCATTATGTAAATCTATTACTTTTTGCAAACCACTTCCATGTGATTCCTAAATCACATTTTGAGAAGCACGACCCAGCAGGCAATGTCATAAGCATAGAACTCTGTGACTGTTTTCTATTTACTGTGGGTTTAAATGTTCAGATCAAATGTGAAACTTTTGTTCAAGCTCACTGAAGAAAGGCTGAAAAAAAGAGGAAACAAGCAGAAAGCAAGAATGCAAATGTACCCAGACCAGATTAGGTAAATGAAAATTGAATATAGAGAATCAGTGCGAAACAGCAGGAGAAAAAAGAAGGAAGAGGGAAAAGCATAACAGAAGCTCGTGCTCCTGTTCTCTAATTAAATGTGACATGTATAACACACTCCAGAATTAAAACCCACTCCAGAATTAATTCCTGAGGCTTTGTCTAGATTAGTAAACTAAACAGTGCCAGGGAAAACACTTGAATACTGCCATGTGATCATTTATACTACCAAATCAATAGCAGATCCTCTGTCATACTTCTGGCTTTGGCTAGAGCAGACTGAGGCTGGGATGAGCCAAAGCCCAGGACTGCTCCTGCCAGTTCTGCAGAAGGGCAATCATCTCGGTTTCTGGAAGGGAAAAACAGGGGAGAGTATAAAGAGATCTCACCTACACGGGTACAAATAGTGTTTTGCTACTTGCACTCAAGAGAAAACCATGGCCCCTGGAAAATTTTGTTTATTTGAAAGACATATTCAGTTTTTATTTAGGGTACTTTAAGAACCTGAATTACTCAGCCCTCTGCCCCTAGACTAAGAAACAACTGGCTGTACATCACTGTGAGAAACCTCACTGAAGCAACTGGAAAAGCTTGCATTTCACATCTCTTTAATAATATTTCCTTATATTTTGTAAATAGGTGTTAGTGTTTCTGTGGAGTTTATTCAGGGATTGAAGACAGCATAGTCCCTTCTTATTACAGATTCTGACTGCCAAATTTTGCTTGCTTATTCTAGGTAAGGCCAAGTTATTTATTTCCATACATCATCTGTGAAGTAATACTCTATTACTCTAACAATAATAATAATCTATTACTATCTGTATCCATATTTTCATTATGTGTATTATAGTTTTTAGCATTATTGATGCTAATATTACTAATGGCTATTCTTGTCTTCTGATCTTAGTACAAGTAATATTTGTATGCTATACAGAATTATAGAATGGTTTGAGTTGAAGGGAAACTTGAAGACTCTATGTCATTAAAAAGCACTGCTTGCATCACATTTCTCTCCTAATGGTAAGGAAAAATGTTGCAGACATACATGGAACATACAATGCTTAGAAATTGATAGCTCAGAATACTGCCCCAATCTTGCTCCTAACTGTAGTGAGAAAGACAAAGGAGATGTTGGATGCCAAATGCCCATACACTTATGATTTATAACAGGAGCTAATCTAGAATTTTGACATTGCCTGTGTGATTTTAGCATTCTATGCTTGTTAATTTAAATGTTAATCTCAATTCATTAGGCTAATCTTACCTGAAAATCTGAAAATCTGAAAATCTTACCCACAAAATACAGCAGGACACTTGTAAAACATCTATAAAATTGCCATTTCTTCATCTCATTCTGCATTTGCCTTTGTCATACATTGCTGTTATTTTTATCTTTCTCATTATCTGTGAAATACAGAGAGTTATTTAGAAACAATAAACACATAAATTTTTTAAAGTCCTTCATTATATTTTCATAAAACAGCTTATCCTCCCAGTAAACACTGCAAAATCAGCAAGATTTTTAAATCCAGATTTCCACAGTACTGGGCCATTCCACTAGCTGATTTCAACAACAAATATAAGCCCCAGAGGAACCAGCTCAAATTCTATTCAAAAGTGAGATGAAAGGATGCTCTAGGAATCTTTATACTTAATGGGACCTCTGTGGGTCCATCATGGTGTGGAATGATAGAGAGCTTCCATTGTAGCATCTGACAAAGGGGAAGATACAGAGAAAGTATGGCTTTTTCCATACAGGAAACACACTGCTGAGTTTCATCCTCACTTTCTTAGTTAGCCAAATAATAATATTAACTATAAAAATTATAGTTCTAATTTTATGTTTCTATGGTAACATTGCGAAATAAAACCAACTCAGGAACAGAATCAAAATCTTACAATAATTATTTCTATACAACACTATTTTCAGGTGGATACAAGGTGCTAGTGATGGCAATTGTTGCAGCAACTAAAGGCAGGCTGCAAATTATTTCTGTTAAAAGGTTAAAATAACTAATATAATAATATGGTATTTAAACTATTCCTAAAACTGTTAACATGAATTAATTTAAAAGGCATGAAACCATAACATGTTAAAAAAATAAGATCATGTACAGCAGATTAGTCAGTGTTGATTGGGATATATTTAGAAATTTGAACCTTTAATAAATTTCTCTGCTGTAATTTCTATGTGATTTCCTAATATTGTAGATAGGTAAGCATACTAATAGCTTTGAATTCTATAAAAGACACTGAACAGGAGCAGAATATATAAACTATGTAGAAATTAGAAAACTCTTATTCAAATTAGTAGTTTTTGTAAGGATGTATTTAACTCTTGTCCATGTAGGGGTCCAAACTTCCTGATTAAATATAGTTCCTAAAGAAATAAATTCACACATGTGCTTTTAAAATGAGTTCATATGCTACCAAAAAAATATGTTAGATAATATTTAAGGAGAGAAAATAGTGCCATAGCTAGGCTGTGTAAAGCTGGTATATTCACAAAATTATCAGTGAAGATTGTTGCTGCATTTTATACTGAGTCACTTACTCAGGCTAAATACTTCGCTATTGATATTTCAATTCCTTCCATGTGTAAAGCTGTTTTGTCATCCCATTACCATGAAATATTTGAAAATTAATGAAAGCAAGCTACCTAGTTCTGTATGCTACAGCTCAGTACCTTATGACATCAACAGAAGGATAAAACAAGCAAAGTCCAAAAATACTTTTTAATAAATTCTGCTAATCTCAGTATGAACCATTCAAATGCTTGTAAGTCCAACATCTGTGCATTTCTAAAATAGAAAAAAGAGAATGTAAACATTATGAAGCAGATTTCTTCTGTATCTTAAAATAAATTTGCTTGCTAATGGCCAGTGATTACAAGCTCAAGCCTTTTTAGAGGCAAAACTCTACTAGAAGAGTCATAGGGGACCTTTAAAAAATTGCTGTAGGGCACAGAGATCTTAAGTGGTGGTTAGTAGGAAATCTATGTTGGAAGTCATAACTGAAAAAAGTTGTAGGTATATAGAAAATAAGCTAGCAAACACTGAGGAAGAGCTCATGGATATGTGAGAATGAGGTGTACAGATCCTTGTGGGCAGCAGGTCACATATTTGGCTAGCAGACATCAAAGGAAGAACTTGTAAAACAGATACCTCTTTCTAGGTGTGCTTCCAGCAACATCACTGATAAAGTAACTTGAAACAATTAAATCAATGGGAGGATTGTCATACATTAGCCCAAATCTTAGAGAAAGTAGAAGGTGGCCACTGAGTAACAGTGGTTCTTTAGAAGTATGAGAAATATGTGATTTTAAGGTCTTTTTACCCATTCTGTGATAGCTCAGAAGACTATGAAGCCCAAATATTTTTCAGTATTTTCACAAGTGAAATCAGATTTTTTTTCCCCATTTATTTTTCGACTGAAGTGGAGGTTGAACCAGATAGACTCCACAGATCCCTTCCAACTAAGTCTCCTTATGATCTGATGATTTCATGTTTTTTAATAACCTGACACCTGGAACGACCATGCTGTCCTACTTTTATAGGTGTGAATTTGTTCAGCCAGATATTGAGCAAAGCAGAGTGCAATTATTTAAATTTTCTTGTATAGAGTGTTTGTATTTAAAAATTAAGAAGTCCAAAAGGAAAATACAAATACTGGAAGAAAGAGAGGTACAAATACAGCAGCAAAATTGATTTGACAGCTTATATTGTACTGAGTACATGGACAACCCTGGGTTTATTATGTAAAGGTGCTGTGCAGCTGCCAGCAGGCATGATGTCACTTTGCAAGCAGTCACCAAGGTCACTGAATTCAGGGGGTTTTGTTAGCCGCCTTTCACTCCTTTCAGACAGGAAAGCAATTAAAATCTCTTTGTTTAAAAATAGCGAAATAGCACAGTCCACTTTCTGAGGTACTTGGAAAGACTGGAACAGAAATATGCCAGGGAAAATAAGCAGAGCTTGTCTGGAGTAGTGCAGAGAGTGCAGTTACTGATTTGTAGGATTGTATGTCTGTGAATAACAACCTGAAAGATAACCAGAAAAGGTGAAAGTACACAGAAAGCCAAGTAAAAGTAAGAACCATGAGTGACAGTGGTCCAAAAGGAAGAAGACAAAGATTGATACATGTGATTTTGAGAAAGACTGGAAATGAGGTTGCAAAAGAAATAAAACCTCTTGGAGTGTGCTCCTTCTGTGCTCAGGATGGAAGAACTGCTCTTGTGCTGCTGTGAGTGAAAACTAAAATAACATTGCAATTTCACCTCATTGGTGCCTTCAACTGAAATTTCCAACATATGGAAATATAATAAAGCCATGTTCTTAATAAAGCTGTGTTCTAATTTTACTCAAATAAAGAAGTGAACTCATACTTATTTTGGTATGAGAACTTTTACTCATTTTTTATTTATCTTTTGTGAAAGTAAAGTCTCCCTTTGGCAAGACCTTGTAAACAAGGTATCTGTCATACATGATGACATAATTTACATATCTGTCATATCATATCATACATATCTGTCATAACTTAACCTATGCAACATCTTGCCATGATCTCACATTTTCTCTTTCAAGGGAGAATTATGCATAGAGTATGTATTTTATTTCAGTGATATTCAAACTTTAGTCCATGCTTGTCTCTGGACACTGAACTGTTTCTAAGTGCTCTAATTGATGTAAGTAAAAAGCCCCAGATTTTGAGTCTTAGAATCATGTAATTTTTGTGGTTGGAAAAGGTCTCTAAGTTTATCAAGTCCAACCATTGACCTAGCAGCACTGTGCTCACCACTAAACCATATACGCAAGCAGCACAATAACAAGCCTTTTGAACACATCCAGGGATGGTGATTCCATTAATTTATTATGGTCCAGACTTCTGTACCTCAAAATGATTTAGTTCTATGAAATAAAGGTGTGAAAAGAAGTGCTCTAACTTTAGCATATAACTTTACAAATATAGATTTCATTGAACTTACTGAAATTCTTCAATAAATTTGCTAGAAATTAATATATGGGAGAACTCTTCACTAGCCATATTTTATTCTATATTTTATCATATTGTGGTCTATTTAAATACCTACAGTGGTTCCTCTTAATGATCTGGAATTTTATTAGTGATCTGTGCTGCACATTTCAACAGATAAGTTTAATAGGAAAGGAAAATTGTGAATTAAATATTTACTTCCATTGTTAATTAGCATTGTCTTTTATAGGTCTTGAAAACATGATAAGGTTCTTTGATCTGAAACACTAGAATCTTATATTTCAATAAAATAAAAATAAAAATATAAAAAACTTGAAATGACAGGAGTATGAAGAAAAAAGTCATATAATATTTTATGTAAGTATACCCATGCATAGCATAGATATTTCTTTCTCTGAATTCTTATGGTCTTTTTATTTTAAGCTTTCAATACTGAAGTATGTTTACCACCTCCCCATGGGTTTCTCAAACCTCACTACGATTTGACCCTGGTGATCAAAATGAGTGTCTAGGCACTTTTCCATTATAAATATTAAATACATGTATGCACACACAGTCATGTCTCAGTGATGGCACAGAAGACACAACACAAAATCACTTTCTCCTTTTTTTGTTGCTAATCTGATTAATATAAACCCTCCTTCTTCATCAATCCTGTGCACTACTGTGGCACAGGAAGGTTTAAACTTTAAGGCAAGTATTTACATTATCCTTTCAAAAGGAAGGGGACTGTATCAACCACATCTCCAAATACCACGCTTTGAAGTATTCCCTGCAGAGCTTGAAAATGTACTGCATACTCTCAGGCTTCATCACAAAATAAATGTTGAATGGAATCCAAGTTTAACTAATTTAGGCACCTTACTTGGCAAGTATATTGGCAGTCACTTTTATTTTTGCCATCTAAAAGTTAGATTGTATTCTCACAAGTTAGATTGTATTCTCACCTGGACTTTCTCACACTTTCAGTGCAGAGAGAAAGATAACCTTGAGAATGCTAATTATTTCCATATCTTACATGTCCATCAGTATTTGATGAATTTGATTATGTAGGCCTGTGATCATGGCCTTTCATAGTTAATAATCATTTTAATTTCTAAAGCCTAGATCTTTGTTTCTTTTCCATAGCACCACAAGTAGCCTCAGACTCCTGTTCTTACAGTGGCATCTGGAAAAAGGAGGAAATGTTAGACACTGTACAGTCATATAGCAAGAGGTGGTACTGACAGAGCTTGCATTTCAAATAGGCAACACCAAAAAATGCAGAGAGATATAACCTCCTCTGTTATCTGAGTATGGCAAGGCATAAAATTCAGAGAAGGGTGATGCCCTTAGAATAGAAGTTACAGAAGAGATTCTATACACAGGATGACTACACGGAAAAGGTGATTTCAAGCTGGGAAAGACTTATCTGAGGGCAAATACTTTGATTCTGAGTAGCAAGGATAGATGAATGTGGCACGATTGTTTTCAAAAGGAAACAGTAATTTTATGAAAAAAATCTTTGAGGCAATAGTAAATACAAAGACAATAAACATCACAGAATCAGTTGAGTTGTAAGGGACTCTCAAAGATCACCAAGTCCAACTCCTGGTCCTTCACAGGACAGCCCCAACAGTCACACCGTGTACCCAAGAGTGTTGTCCAAACACTTTTTGAACTCTGCCAGGCTTGGGGCTGTGACCACTTCCCTGGGTAGCTTGTTCCAGTGCTGAACCACCCCCTGGGTGAAGAACCTTTTTCTAATATCTAACCTAAACCTCCTCTGACACAACTTCAGGCCATTCTCTTGAGTCCTGTCACTGTTCACCACAGAGAAGAAATCAGGTTCTGCCCCTCCTCTTCCCCTCACAAGGAAGTTGTAACTGCAGTGAAGTCTTCCCTCAGTCTCCTCCGGACTAAGCAGACCAAATGACTGCAGCTGCTCTCTAATAATTTAATAACTTTCTTATACTGCCCTGTCCAAAACTGCACACAATATTCAAGGTGAGGCTGCCCCAGGTCAGAGCAGAGCAGGACAATCCCCTCCTTTGCCTGGCTGGTGATGCTGTGCCTGATGCCCCCCAGGACAGGGTTGGCCCTCCTGGCTGCCAGGGCACTGCTGACTCATGTTCAACTTGCCATTGACCAGGAGCCCCAGGTGCCTTTCTGTGGCACTGCTTTCCAGCATCTCATTCTTCAGTACACCTAGGGTTGCCCCATCCCAGATGCAGAATCCAGCACTTTCCCTTGTCAAACTTCACGTGGTTGTTGACTGCCCATCCCTCTAATTTGTCAAGGTCTCTCTGCAGACTTGGAAAAACCCCAGAAAATTGCTTTGCAAATTGTTTATGGTGGGAGACCATTTTAGGTAAGTATACTTGGTTCTTGCTATCTATCTCAGAAAGGCCACCCTCAGACACAGGTTTCTCTGTTCAAGCATGCTCTGAGTATTCACGTGTTCTTCCTCCCTAACTTGCATACATCCAGAGGGGAACACTGACAAATTTTACCCTGGGGAAAAAAAGGAGCACAAAGGGATCTGCAACTCCATACAATCTCAGCGTTCAAAGTTAATATCAACTACTCATAATAATTAAATTATTTCCCCACCCAAAAAACAAATATAAACCAACTTGGGCATGAATTACAAGATCAGTCATCCTGATCTGAACATGTGCCCTCAGTCAGTTCCCAGCCAACAATGAAATGCTGATCTGCTGGAGAGTTGGAAGACTGTACAGAGGGATTTGGATGGGCTGGATTGGTGGTCTGATACCAGTGATATGAGATTCAAGAAGGTGAATGCCAGGTCCTGCCCTTGGGTCATAACACCACCAGGCAGTGCGACAGGCTGAGGAAAGAGTGGCTGGAAAGGTGTTCAGCAGACAGGACCTGGAGGTGCTGGTCAACAGAGGCTGAACACGAGCCAGCATTGCCCAGGTGACCAGGAAAGCTAATGACATCCTGAGCTGTGTCAGCCATAGCATGACCAGAAGGACTAAGAAAGTGATTGTTCCCCTGTACCCAGCACTGGTGAGGCCACACCTTGAGTGCTGTGCCAGTTCTGGGCCCCTCACTCCAAGAAGGACACTGAGGGGCTGGAAGGTGTCCAGAGAAGGGCAGTGGTGAACGGTCTAGAGTGTGAGTCATATGAGGAGCACCTGAGAGAGCTGGGGGTGTTTAGCTTGGAGAAGAGGTGGCTCAGGAAAGCCCTTATCACTCTCTAGAACTGCCTGAAAGGAGGTTGTAGCCAGGTGGGATCAGCCTCTTCTCCCAGGGAACCAGTGACAGGACAAGAGGGAATAACCTCAAGCTGTGCCGGGGAGGTTGAGGTTAAGCATCAGGAAGAATTTCTTCATTAAAGGGGAGATTAAGCATTGGAACAGGCTGCCCAGGGATGTGATGGAGTCACAATCCCTGGAAATGTTCAAGAAATGACTAGACATTTCAAACGACCACAGCTTATTGCTATGGTTGAGTTGACATGGTGGTGTTCAGTCAAGGACTGGATTCCGTGATCTTGGGGGTCATTTCCAATCTCAGTGATTCAATGATTCTATGATAGAGAAGGCAGCTTGGAAACAAAAAAAATACAGTGTGCCTGCTTAGTCTCCCACATCCATACTTTTTGAGAATGACACTCTCAAAAGTCAGTTTGCACTTACTTCCTCTCTGAAGAGTATAATTTGCTCCTTAGAATGACTCTTTTAGGACACTATCGCACCAGGTGCACTTGAAGAAGGAAACTGCATGCACATGACATTAACTACTGAGTAATCTCTGGTCCTGGAGCTGTAAGTGGATGTTTTCCAGGAATCAGCATCCCTCAGCTTAGCTCATATTTTGGTAGCAAGCCCAAACAGCAAGAAACTTCTGTCATGTGTGCTTCATGTCAAGACTGCTCTGTGCATAAGAAGTGAAATCTGTCACAATCCATGCTTATACTCTCTGTAGGGTGCAGACTCTGGAGAACCTTATTCTTCCTTCAGGATAAAGGTTTCCTGGCTAGGAGATATATTGGCATCATTCCAAACTGCAGCCTTAGAACAAAGTAGTACCTGTGCACCAAGGGGAATTGGTGACAAGGTAGCAAACCAAGCTGCTCTGTCCTCTAAGGTGCTCCTATTTTTCAGTTGCATAGGAATAACTATTATTAAACATAAATTACAACAGAACCATCATATTTTCAATGCTTTGTAGCAAAATGATTTTGAAATAAATCAAAGCAAAAATGGGTTGGAAAAGAAAAATTAATATTAATCTAATGTAATGCTACCATGAAATACCATGTTATTATGTATATATAACAATAGTTATAGAAAAATATAGAATATCAATATAAGTTTGATTAAAATCAGGACAAAGTCTGCCAATCTGTCTAAAAACCAAGTAAACAAATCAAACAAACAAACACAGAAATCCACAAAAGTAAAATGTTGTCAAAGGCAATGAAGAATAATGAGATTATTCAAAGCAAACATTTTTTTGGTAATACACTGTTTTCCCTAAATCAATCTTTACAAAAGGCAGTGATTATCAAATTAATATTGTTAAGACTCCTTACCAATTTGTGGATTTAATATTGTTAGATGAAGCCAAACCAATTAGTACACACTGCCTTTCAGATATCACTAGATTAGACAGTTTCATGGTACCAAAATACAGAGGAAGCATATGCTGCACACATTTTGCTTGGCTTTGTGAAAAGTAATGAGACGAACAGTTTATTTTGTGTTGTTTAGTGATACTTTTAATTTGGACTCTGAAAATAGAATCTTCATGAATGGCTTCCTTGTTGGGTGCTTTTTTTGTTGCTGCTGTTGGAAGGCGGCTCCTTTTGAATGTTCATTGGGCTAATGAACCAACATAGCTTGTAGACTCTAAGAGCCTGAAAGTGGCTGTAGGCAATTTCTCTTTTGTGTTTCCTCTTTTTTATTTTTTTGGTTCTGTTTTATATTTTTTTTAAAGACTGAGCAATGCTACAGACTAATAGTTTATGGCAGTCAGCTAATGAGTTGAAACTTCAGTGAGATAGAAGGCACACACAATGGAAATGTGTGAAAAATTGAAATGATGAGGTTGTTAAGGTAACTCTGTCTTGGTTATGTATTTGTGAAGCTTATTATAATGCAGTGAAATGAAAACTTAATAAACATATCTAGTCATTATGAAGAAAAGAAAAGATATCTTTTTGAACTGCAAGATGCACAGATTTGCTGTTGCAATTGTATTGTAATGGAAATTAAGTAAGTGACAAACAGTGCCCAATTGCCCCATATGACTAGCCCACGCTGATATAGAACATTAAAAAGTAATTTTAGGATCTTTACTTTTCACATTGACTTTGTAAAACCAGCTGACTTTGTGATTTTGCAAATAAGAATTTAAATGAAAATGTTCTGTCCATTGAGAGCATAGGAAGAATGCTAACAGGGCTTTGCAATTACTGCCATGATGTGCTTTCAGTGCAGGGTTTTTGCTTATTTAAGTACATAGGTTCATGCTTACAGATACTTGCAAAACTTGACACCAAGGAAACTGGATAGAAAGAGTGATTCATTATCCTGTCATACCATGGTTTATCGAATTATCATTGTCATTATAATTGTGAATTATCATTGTTATTCACTAATACCTATGTATGTTTCTCCTCTTGCTGAAGTCAAATTCTGTTTTGACTAATTAAGTGTATTAGGGTAACACTGACCCTGATCCATACTGTGCTCCTAGCTCTTTAGTTTTCTCAAACTTCCTGTCCCTAGAATTTCAGAAAAAGCAGGCAATGGTGTGTCATCCAAAAAAACCCTTTAACGCTTATAATGTTTCTTGGTGGTGGTTAATGAGAAGGTTGAGGTGGGGACACCAACAGTGATGAGTCTCAGACCAACAGCGATGAGTCTCAGATGTAACAACATAAAATAAAGGTACAGATAATGCAAGAAAAAGAGACGAACACGTCTCCACATGCTATTATCAGACTATTAGTTAAACAACTAAAAGAAGTCAAGTAAGAATCTGACAATTTGTTGTTGTGTTTTAACCTAGAACAAACCTTAAAAATACGGATTATACCATTGGCGTCAGGTGTCTCCTGAGGATGATGGAATTGAGAATGCCAGCTACAGTAGCTGAAAAGAGATTGGAATACTTCTCTCCTGAATTTGGTGTCTGATCTGGCAACTAAATCCAGCATATGATACTTGACAAGCATGACTGGTTTTCCCACATAGATTGCAATGCATTTCGAAACTTGGCCAAAAATGTTGTTTATGAGCTGCCAGAATTAATCTTCATTTTTGGTAGAGAGATAGGCTGCCAACTGATAATGATATACAACACTGATAATTTTGATTATCTTTGTAGTGGAGGAACCTGGTGCATGTAGTAATCAAATCCAAAATTTGCAAGAAAATACTGAGACAATTAGATATATTTTATCATTAGAAAATATCTAATCATTACACTATTGGTAGATTCTTGAGATATCCATATGACGTGCCTATTTCATTCATCTTGTGTACATTTTTTTCTCCAGGGGAGAAAAAAAAAGAAAAAAAGTGCTTAACTGATTGGTCTAGGTACAAGACTGAACACTTTACATGTATCTTTAGTACTATTTGTATCTAAAGAAAAGTATTCACAAGAATCTCATCTTTCTGGCAAAGCTGGTAGCAACTGAAGTTCAGATAGTGTACTTCAAAAACAATTCAATGATGAGTTCTATAACTTTAGATTTACAAAGGATATTATTTAATTCAATATCTATTCTGTTTCCTTTAAAAAAAAAAATTGACCCTTTTGAATAACAAATTGCCAGTACAATACAGTTCCTGTCACTCACTCTATGGCTTCTGAACAAAGCAGTGAATGTTTTTGGCTGATTTTTTTTTTAATTATATGCTTTTAGTGACTATTGAGTGCAATTTTTTTATTTAAAACCCTACTTTCTATTCCTTTATTCCACACAATAGCTATACTACATAGTCCATATTCAATACAGAAAAGTTCTTTATCTTGTAATCATTGCTAAGAATAATTGTATCAATTTTTATAGAGTATATATGATAGTCTTTGAATTCATCAGAGGGAGATGAATACTACTTCCAGAATTAATATAATTCACCTTTTCTTTAAAAAATCCTTGTTTCTTGGCAATGTCAGACTGACTTATGATATTTCTGATTGAGGCTTCCATTTTTAGCAATGAACTGGGCTCCTTGAACAGTGCATGGTGAATAACAAGGTACTGAAGAACAGGTAGTGACAAACAGGGGATGTCTCTGATAAGCATCTTGTGTTAACTTATGCATCAGTCCTAAGAAAAGGTAATGGGGCTAATAGGCATCTCAATGATAATTTTCAAGAAAATTTTGAACTCTGGATCAGTTAGGGAGGACTGAAGCATGTATAACATCAATTCAACAAAACCCATATGAAACATTACTCATATAAGAGTTTTATTTTCTCTACATTTCCTGTGAAAGGACACTGTAAAAGAAGTTCAAATACAACAGTGTAGTCCTATGACTTAGACAATAGAGTAGACATATTATCTGACTCATGGCTGATGTCTCCTTACAGGCAGAAAAAGGGATGACTATTCTGCCTGGATTGTTACACAGATAGCCTCACATGTTACAAATTACATGTATTTCTTTAACTTTTGAATAGAAGATTTTTGAGTACTTAGATTAAAAAAAATACATATAGTCATGGAATTAAAATTTTCAACTTTTTATAAATCACATTTCTTTCTTTACATGTTCACACATTCCAGAGAGTAACAGTATGGGCTTGATCCAAGTTCAGTCACATTTTCTAAATAATTCACTTTGTATATTTCTTTTGAAATGTTTGACAAGTACATATGTCAGTGATTCACTCATTTTATGCTGCTGGTCAAATAACTTGTGTTTGTGTTCATCCATAATTCATTCAAAAAATTGTACAAAGTATTTGAAATAATAAGTACTATGAATAATATTAGCTGAAAATTTATATGACAGATGTGATAGATTGTTTATAAAAATGTTTCCACTCTTCTCCACTTCTGAAAATCCAGTCCAATCATTTGTGAATATATTTAGAATAAAACTATGTAAATAATTTTCAAAGTTTTCTTATTCCAGCTTTTATGGAAAAATCCATTATTGTTCATTTTGCCTCTGTAGTGACTGACCCAAAGTTCAATGATATCTCAAGCTGTTCTTCCATGACTTCATCAGTGTTTGGATGATGAACACTGCATGGAAAGGACTTTCAACAGAGACTGCTCTGATTCTCACCAGTGCATATCTTATCCCATCATTCATTGTTAATTTATATGCCTATCTGAAATCAAAGTGGAGCATGTCAATTGAAAGGCCATGTGTAACTGGATTAATTTAACTTTTGAATACATTTATACAAAGAATGGTGAATTAACCAGTAATTGCAGTATTTATTTTCAAAAAACTATAACCAGATAACCTGGGAATATTTTAACTTTTTAAATTGCTTGTATAAATGTAAGTAGCTATATAGCTAAATATATCCAAGGTATATTGATATTTTTTTAAAAAGTGAAATGGGAGGCTTTCGTAGTTGTTAGCATTTATGTTGGTTGCTACAGAAGACTGAGGTGAGGGTAAATTGAGTCAGACTATGCTATTATATTTCTGCAACGTCTTGCAGAATTTTAACAGCATCATTTTTGTTATTATACCGTCAATACAAATTCAGTCTTCTATTTTCTGACTCTGTGGTTCTGATAGGTTTCACTTTTCAGCATTATGCATTTTTGTTATGTTAATGAATGAGGAAAGCTCATACAATTTTAAAATACCTTACTGAAAAGCTCAAAAGGCAAAACAAACTGGAAATAGCTGTATATCACAAATTTAGATTTAAAAAGGTTTGCTGTAGAGAAAAAATATTCAATTTAAACTACACATGCAAATTTATTTCACAACTTCAGTTGGTGCTCAAAGATAATGAAAAACACTTTTACTTAGTATACAAACATTGCTGATATTCACAGTAATATCAATTGCGCAGTGATCAGGCAAATGAGGCTAATTACCTCCAAGTATTATTTTTGAGGCAGAGATTATGCCTTCTACCTGCACAGATGACAAAATTAAAATAACGGTATCTAAAATATTTCAGTACTGTTCCATAATGCTAATAATTATGCTGCACAGTCTTTTCTTTAAAAATAGCAATTTAATAGCAGTTAAAGGGCCTAGGCAAAACAACAAACAAAAGAGTTTTATATTGTTAATTAATATTCAGTTTCTGATTCTTATGCTCTTTCAAATTATTTTTTTCTAGGACCTGAATTAAGGCAGTATAATCACTCCAGCATTTTTGTTCATGGTAATGATGAGGGAATCCGATTGCCTTATTCTCTACTAACATATTTTAGCTCCTTTTACAGTCAATGCAAAGATTTTTTGATTACCTGGGTTTCTAATAAAGAGCTGAATTAGAAAGATGGGTAGACATGTATTAACATAATTTCACC
The DNA here is from genome assembly GCA_024500445.1 of Entomyzon cyanotis. Classification (NCBI taxonomy): domain Eukaryota; kingdom Metazoa; phylum Chordata; class Aves; order Passeriformes; family Meliphagidae; genus Entomyzon; species Entomyzon cyanotis. The sequence goes on from JAKEPQ010000871.1 coordinate 53,767,301, forward strand.
CACTGACCGTTAAAAATATGGCACATACTTATAAAGTATTTCAGTCTATTGTATGCCAATTTAAAACACCAAAGAAAGTAAATCTGAATATCTAAAAATGCAATTCTCCCCCATGCATGTGCAGATGCCCCCACAAACAAAGGGGTTCTATTATGCTTGCTATAAAATAGAAATTCTCTGTCCAGACTCAGTATTTCTTTAATTTAGGACACTGATAAAATAACACACTCTCATCTGTTTTCATTCTCATCCATTTTCTTGGTTGTAGCTGTGATTGTACAATACATTCATGTTTTTAATTTTGACAGAAATCAGAAATCTGTGTGATTTAATTTTCTTTTATCGTTGTATTTATTTTGCAAGCCTGACCACAAAGAAGCATGGAAGAATGATAGAGGAAGAAAAAATAAGAGCAAAAACCAAACAAATTTGCTCAGTGACAAGTTTTAGCCACATTTCTGGTCTTGGGTACACATATGATGTGTAATTAAATGGTGAAACATGAATTTTTAATAACATATATATGTATATGTACACATATACAGAGCTGTGTATGAGTTCCAGCTTATATAGCCATATAAACATTAAAAACTGTAATGCATTTGTCATATATTTAATTACTGTGGCATAATTAATTGTTGTGGTTTATTTAGGGATCATGTTAGACAGTAAAATAGGAAATCTGTTTATGTGGATTCAAAGGTCATCGTCCTCTTCATTAAAGCTCAATGTCTATAATTGTTGCATATCTCCCTCTGTTGACTGTTAGATATGCTCAAGTAATAGCCTGTTTTGTGTCTTTTGTCTTCCTAGCCAAATTGAAAATATCTAGTCAAAACTATTGAGACTCCTGCTATCAAATTCAGAATGAATACGGGAATCAGTAAAGCCTGCGTCTGCTTTACTGGAAGAAAAAGGTCTGTGTGGTTTTGACCAGCCTGGATCTGTCAGAAAAACTTGACTGTGCTGGACACTGAGCATCTCATGGAATAACTTCTGTTCCAATTGAAGTTGCATATCAGGGACTGATGTAACCTTGACATGATATAAAGAAATCACGTTCCTTGCAGAACAAGGAGAATCCTTATTTGACATAGACAACCACTCCCAATGTTCCCCTTGCTTAACCCCTTTGCCCAGTGGCTCTTGTCCAGAAAACAGCAGAAACATCTCAACCTATAGCAGATGTACCTGCATTCTTTACCAGTGTCAAACAAACCCCATTTTGGGCTTCAGCCATAAGCAAACATGCAGAAGATGTCTTTGTAGTTTTATCTAAACTATTACTGTTCAAGTGACTGAGCAGTGTACTACTGAAATATGCACTTTTACAATTTTGACTTACTTATATAAAAATAGGTAACTAAGTCAATGTCACCAAGCTGAAGGTAAGATTTTCAGAAACCTGAAAAATTGTTCTTTGAAATTTCTCTTTATCTGTTGCTTTGGAGTACATATTCTTCTATGCTAAATTGTAAGGTGACTGATTTCAATATTTTGTCAGCTGCAGTACTTTGTTGTAGAATAAAAAGAGACACATCTATTTCTGTCCGAGTCGTAGGGCTGGGCGTCTTTTGCCATACATGAAGGCCCTCTGTGAGTGGGATATTTGAAACTTAGATGTGCAAAGCACTTATGTGCTATTAAAGCACAAAGAAAAGATAGCTGAAATTTTAAGTTTTACCAGGCTAAAATTTTCAACACTGACAGCAAGAAATGCAAGAATTCTCGATAAGTGAGGCAGGTATCAGTCAGGAGGGAAAGATTCAACCTCTGTTTTTCCCTGCTGAGTTGCCTTCTTGCACTTAAAATTTCTGCTTTAGAATTTTATCCCTTTCCATGTTGAAGTTCTTCCTCTTGAACTTCGGAGCTACCATGAGTTCTCATTTCAATAATTCCTTCAGAAACATTTTTTTTCTTTCATATTTTGCACAGTTGTGAGTACAAACTTTCTCACAACTCCTTCTGCTACTTGGTAATTTCTTTAGGCACCTCTTTCCCTTCAAGATCTGTAACTCTACAGTTGTATCAGCCATGTGAGGCTGCCTATGATGTACATTGGTTTAATGAATCTGACTTGATTCATATATGTAATTTGAGACTTTTTAGCAGTATTTTTCCAACCCCCGACTTTGGTATCTTGGCAAGGCAATTCCATCTGTAAGTGGATACCTCAGGCTCTGTCATTTTTTCATCTTGCTGGTAAGATTTGGGTGTAAGCATCTCATGTGATTCTGATCTTCTGAGAGGCTGTTTTGGTATGTATTTGTTTTGAATACTCCATGTTCAACTAGTGTAAGTATATGCCAACTGTTTTCTTGAGAACTAAGTTAATTAGGTCATCACCAGTTTCTTTTTTGTTTGAAATTGCACTAATATTGGTGCTTCTAATCTGTAGAAATAGTTGGATGCTGGAGGGCATGTTCAAGTCCAAAACAACTCTCAATACTTGCTAGAAGCAGAACTTTCAGGATTTATTCTAGATTGACCTGACAAGATCTGATTTATAAGGTACTTTGAACATTGCTTGAAAACAGAGTTTAGAATACGGACAGACCCTACTATCCTGTGTAGGCACTAATTGAAGAGCAAGAACAAATATATTGGGGCATGCATGATTGATTCAAATTTCAAAATTGAAATTTACAGCTATTTCCATGTATACTTTTTCCCCCCCCTTGTTACATATTTTTCACTAGTACTAAAAGGTAAAATAGTTTTGTTTGAGATTGTAAAAAAGGTTTTATTAATCATATGTAGTCTTAGCACAACCAGATTTCACTCAGCCATTTGTTTTTGATAACTGAGGTATAAACTTTTCAGGTTATATATGCTATTTACTCATACTGAACATTTTGTACAGGAGTTATAGCAGTCTTGTGCTAGACTATGCATGCATCACATAGAAGGGGTATATGAATAATCTCTGCTTTTTACTGAACAGAGCAAACAGTCTGAGAAAATGGCATTAAGTGTTTCTTTTAAAAACAATGACTGCTGTCATCGAGAAATGCTTTAGGCAATGCACTTATCAAACCACATAGTATTGTACACATGTAAAGATTTTGTAATATCTAATGCAGTGATTGTTTTCTTAGTAGTAAACATATATTACAATCAAGGATGTAAGCAATGGAAATATTAAAAAGCAAGCAAAAAAAGAAAAATGTGAAAAATATAGCATTTGTTTTATGGATTAGTTTGCTATGGTAGAAGGATAAGAAAGGTATAATAATGTGCCAAAAAACCTACAATATTATTTTTGAAGGACTCAAGGCCTCCTTCTACTCTGTGCTTCTAATGCTGTAAAGATCTCATAGTAGCATATATCTGATTATTGGATTAAAATAATTTTAATGGTTGAAACTTAGATTTTTATAAGCAATGATTTTACAATTAACATATTAATTACATAAAATTCAATACTGTCTTGCTCATTTATTTACTCCCAAGATTGAAGATTAGATTTAACTATGCTCCTATTTATGACAAAATTAGGTGAACAGTTTTTTATATTTCTTCTAATCATTACAATTGCAGAAGACCTTTAAAATTTCAGGACCGGATTCTATTATTTGGAAACAATCAAAGATTGAGAACATGGGGCTTAATTATTTCAGAAAAAGAAGAATGGAGGAGCAAAACAATACAAAAAGGAAATTGCATAAACTTAACAGATTTAAGTGTAAATGGAAGAGACATTAAAAACATGAAATCCAGCTCACAAAAGATACATGTGATAAACAATATAAGACATGGAAATCAAAAAACAGCTTAAAGAGGTTCCTTTTAAATCTCTGGCAGTGAGGGTGGTTCTGAAGCACTGAGGTTACTGAAGGCAAAATCAGACCACAGCACAAAAGCTCAACAAATAATCAAGCATCAGCAGCTAAGTGAGCCTTAGGAGTACTTTGTCCTCTTTGAACAGCAGCTGCAGGGACATGATTCAGCTGGAGAGGAACTGGAAAATAGCATGAGGAATTAGACCAAAATTGAAAAACATGAACTCAGACAGCAGTCCCAAAGTCATAGCTTCTTGCATCTTTCTTAAAGAAAATCAGAATTCAACCTTAGTGCATGCACTTGAACAGTATGTTTGTACTTCCTCTCTCTATTTCCAAAAGTTTTTCAGTTTATTATCTGACTTGCATAATACATTAATATTACTGTTACATGCATTATATTACTGTAATATTTCTGTGATACTTGCTGTATTTTAACAATGCTGTGCATGAGGTGCAAACTGCTGTTCAGCATACACATTCACTAGTCTCCAAATAACTGCAAGTGATATTACTTAGTCATTTTATTGAAGGTTATATTTAGACAAGAATGTTTTTCTCCAAATAATTGTTTACCTCTTGCATTCGCATCATGAAGTATTACTATGCACTACCTAATACCACTAAAATTCACTGTATGGTGACTAACCACTGTAATAATGTGATCACTGTGTTATAACTCAGCTGTTAACTCAAGCACTTTACTGCAGAAAAAGCATGCCTTATTGTTGGAGATCATTTTGTTTTGCTATTCCTGGTTTATTCAGTCTCTGTTAGGTTGAAGAAACTGACAACATACTGCGTTGTCTAAAGAATTGCACAAAGATTTGTTTAAGTAATGAGTTTATTGCTTGGCTTCATGATATTCAGAAAGGCAGTAACCAGACACATTCAAAAGGTACTTGTCACTCAACAAGAATATAGAATATTTCTAACTAGATTTATGCAATGGTATATCCATGTCTGTTATTCCAGAAAACCAATCTTCTTGATCTAAGCAGTTCTTTGGCTTACAACAAGGTTTGTAAAACCTCATGGATGCCAATTATTCTCTCACCATCTAAACTCTGAGATTCCATACTATTTAGAGACCTAAAAGCCTTATGGTTGAAATGTTACATGTAGATATTTTATGGAAAAGCTCGTCTATATAGTGACCTCTTGGGCATGAATTTTTTCTCTTTGACTTCTATATTGGCTGTGGGAAAATTCTGCAATACGGGACATTTAATCCACTCTAGCAAAGAGTTGCCTTCTGAGCTACATTTTATGAAATATCAAGAGAGATAATTTAATAGATGAAGGTACACTTATCTGATCATATAAGTTTATTATTCAAACATTAAAATCTAGGAAAAAAGAGATTATTTTGTTTCATATCTTGTGATGGTGATATTTTTCTCCTTGTCATATATGTAAGCATATGAGAGCGAGAGAGAGAATCTGCAGGCTGTAAATATTATTTTTATCTTCAGAAGTCAAAAGCTCTGGCTTCAGGTGCATCCAGGAATATGGATGCTTTTGCAACCTTCGCCGTCCACATGTTTAAGAAAAAGTTTCTCATTCCACAGCAATATAACATTTTTCTATGTGGGGTGGTTTTGATTGGCCCAAACTTCAGTAAAGTATTTTTTGACATCTGAGAGAAATTTGGACCCCTCAGAAGCTGTTGTGGTAGGCCTGGGGAGGTGTCTGAGGGGTGGGGTGTGGCACAAAGATGGCTCCTGTATGTCCTGAGTGCAAGTTCTGGAAGTTTTTACATCAAGTCCAGCAGAGCCAATCTCTGATGGCTCTGAAGGTGATGGACATGCTGCCGGCCAAGTTTGGGCCAATTAAAGGTGCTAGTTACGCCTCTGTGAAAACATAGTTAAGAAGAAATCAAAACAAGGTAAGCACACACTTATTTGTAGTTAGAGGAGGAGGAGGTAGAAGTAAAAATATGTGAAGGGCAAACAGCATAGAGATGCCAAGGTCAGTGAAGAAGGTGGGGGAGGAGGTGCTCCAGTGCTCCAGGCACCGGAGCTGAAAACCCTCTGCTAGCCGTAGTGAAAGCCATGGGGGGAGCAGGAAGTTCCCCCTGCAGCCCATGGAGTTCACAAGGATGCAGAAATCCACCTACAGCCCACACCAGAAGAGTAGGTGGATGCCTGAAGAAAGCTGTGATCCAGTTTGGAGTCTCATCAAAAGAGTTAAAGCTACAAAGGCCTTGCAAGGGAGAGAGAGGCCTTGTTCCTGGGATGGAAGCAGCCTGGCCTCGGCTCGGGAGAGTCTGCACAGCACCTTATGGACAAGAGGACTCATGTTGCAGCAGAATTCAGGCGGGATGTTGTGCGTGAGATTGGACCCACGCCAAAGAAGTTCCCAGAGGACTGTTTCTCGTAAGAGAGACCCCGTGGCTAAGTGGAGAACCCCTCTCCCTGATTGGACTGACCAGAGAACAAACCCCTCACCCTGCCCCCTGTCTGTGTTGCTGGTTTGGAAAGAGGGAATGGGGGTGAGCGGAGAGACTGCTTCCTAAGAAGGTGGGGGGTGAGAGCAGAAAAACTGCCTAAAGAGAGAAAGAAATAAGTAGAGATAAAGAGTACTTGTAGTAGAAGAATTGTGGTGATGAATAGATTTATAGACTTGCTCTGAAGACTGAGAAAATACCCCACACACCCTGCCTCCCTACCCAGGCTTGTTGGTTAAAAAGAGGAAAGGGGGTGAATAAAATGAGTTCATAAGAGAGAGGGGAGTGAGTGAGCAAAATAGCATATGAAAAATTTATTTTTGCCTTGCATTTTATCCTCCAACTCTGTTAAGTAATTAAATCACTTTTTTCAACTTTAAGTTTAGAGCCTGTTTGCCCTCTTTTTCTTCCATGCGTCCTCCTACCAGTATCCTATCTTATTTTACTTACGAAATTAGTGTGTATTTTTGCAAGTTTTTTTTTGTTGCAGCAAGAAAGAGTCAAAGTGCCTGGCATTTAATCAAGGTCAAACCACGACACTATGGGACCTGCGTTCAGTGTTTGTAAATAACAGAGTTTTGAATTTTTTCTATCCTGTATTTACAGCATAGTATATTATATACTCTGAAAGTGGACTTACTAATTCTGTAATATTTTTAGTTTTTCTTATTGCTTATCTATATAAGATCTGAGTGCTTCAAAAACAGTCATGTACTTAATACTGAAGTATACTTTTAGAGATAGACAATAAAATCACAGCAAGATTCTTGTTGAAAGTCCCCATGGAATTAATGTATTTAGAATTTCCAAACTGAGAAATGGAGGAACCTGATTCTTGCAGGATCTTGGTTTATTTAAGCACTTTATATATTCAGTGCACACCTTTCACTGATTTTAGATGCATCTCTTGAGTATGCACCACTTGCTTTACTCAGAATCCAAAGCATAAAGTCAGGTACTCTAAAAATAAAAAACACATAATTAGTGATCAACTACTAAAAGTTTCCATTAAACAACTTTATTGATACCAGATATGATCTGATGAGAAAAGACAGAAATTAACTTTCAACCCACAGGCAACCTTCTACCATACAAAAACTTAGAACCCCTTTCTCCTTTGATAGTATTTGCCTCATTAAAACTCACATTCAAGTGGCTGTAAGAAATGGAGTCCTACTGACAAATGTACTTTTTAAACCCACACAGCCTCTCCATTTATAATATGTTTCTTAATTACTTTTCTTCCTGTTTTTTTCTGTACCTTGTCCCGGTTTTATTCCCAGCTAGTCAGTCCTTGTGACTATAGCTAGACAGAGATCCATCTTTTGGTTTTCAAGGTGAGTGGTTTTGTCCATCCTGTTTGATGGAAGAAATCAAAATTCATATTATGTCTCCAAACATGTCTAGGACCATAGCACCTAAAAATTAAACAGGACAAATAAACGTGGAGCAGCACTCAAGTTTTCCTCGGTTCTGTTTAGTTTATACAGACATGTTCCAATTGCAGTCAGACTTTTCATCATGATCTCCTTTTCCTTTGTGGCTTATTATCACCTGCCCACTTTCTTATTCCCAAACTTTGACATGGTGTTTTTTTTTGTTGTTTTGGTCTTTTGTTTTGTTTTGTTTTTTCTTAAAGCTTCCCCTTTTAGTTCTAATCCCCCTTTTCTCTTTAGTAATTTTGTCTTTTTGTTAGTTTTGTTTCTGATAGCACTGCTAGTCATAAATGATGATTAATGCTAATCATAAATGATGACCAGCAGTTGGTGCTACTTAATGAATTCAATGTCTAATACCAGGGAAATCTCTTGGGAGCTTCTCTGTGATCAATGCCAGTTCTTCTGAAACATGGTTGCAATCCGATCTGCCTTCTTTTATTCTCCATCTTCATTTGCTTGTCAGTATTCTTGTCCCTTCAGATGCAGTCTTCTAAAGCTTCTCAAACAATCTCCATCTTCTTTCAAGTAATATTTGTCTTCTTTCACATCCACTTTAACCACCTGGCTCCCATTTTCCAACTTTCTTGCAACAACCAGTCCACATTATCTCATGCCAATTTCTCAGTTTTCATCTCAGGTCCCATATCCCAGACTTCATTTAGTCCCAAAGTAAATTCTACATAAATTTTACTTCCAAAACACGAGAAACAACATCAGGATTGGGAAGTAGAAAATACAGGACCTCCCGTTCAGTGAAAAATCATACTTAGGTTGCTTTAAATTGATTCTGGAAATGTACATTGAGAATCTTAGTTTGCTTTCAAAGGATAATGAAAATGAACAACAAATGGTATTTTTTTCCTTCGCTCTCTTCATTCTAATATCAGTCTTTGAAGAAGGCATCTTTTAGGAAAAAACCCCAAACATTTCATCATATTTCTGAATTAAACATGGTGAAATTTCTCTCTTGGAAACTTACCATCCATAGATGTCAGGAATAGATAGTTTGGTGATAAAATCTGGAAAAGTCTGTTCTTCAGTCTTTCTGTAGCCTTCTTAACATGCCCCAAGAATCTAACAATTTAAACTGAGCACATGAATGTAACATACAGCAGAGAAATGTCCTTCTGTAAACCAAGGCTAAATAACATTAATGAAAAGAGAATCTAGCTTTGTTGTAGAGTGGTTATAAGTGAAGAAGCAATTTGGTAACTGATTTTGTTAACTGTAATTAAAAATTAGCTTTGATATCTTCTATGTTTTTGACCCATTAAGTAGAGTGAGTTATTCTCTAAGCAGAACACAGTTCACAGGCTGCTTTATTAGTACTTTTCCCTTCTTATCTGGAGGCCCATGATATGAAGACTGACATGGGTTAATTGGAAATCCAGCCCTTTGTTTATTTTTAACTTGTGCTGCCTTTTTCTATTTTCTTTCCTCTAGAGTATAACAGCAGAAATTATTCTTTTTAATGGCATGGAAAACAATATCCACAGTTGTTGGAAGTGAAGTTCGTTAAAGTAGTAGCAAAGTCCTTACAAAATGTTACCTTGGTGCTGCATATGCAAGACCAGTAAAAAAGAAATCAAGGATGAATCAGACCTATGAATCTATCCAGAGGAAGGACAGCTATGTCTTCAACACAGCACTACAGTTGGAAACATTTTTTATTTGCCTTCCCATTTCTCTATTGTACAGCTGGGAATGGGACTGTCCAGCTGCCTTTTGCCTTGCCTCTCAACTTCTAGGAGACAGGAGACTGTTTTTTATAAAAAATTACCTATTTAATTTCTAAGGGGAAAAATAAACAGTATGATATCTTAAGTGTTCATTTTATATTTTCTTCTGGTTTTAGACATAAGTACAATAATATGTAGGGCAACCTTCTGCTATCTCTTATGGTTAATCTATGTAGTAACTTAATCTTGCTTTAAATGGTGAGAGATCGAAGTTGATTTTCCAGAAACTGATTGGAAAAAAGCCTTTATATGATGCTGTGTTGTCTACTTTTCTGATTTAGGCCAGTGCCACCTTGGAGATTTTTGTGCTTCATGGTCAGGTGTGTTAGTGGGTTTATTTTATCATTGAGCATGCTCCTTTTATGACACATTTTATCTGTGTTTTGTACTTAAAAAAACCCAAACAAAACAACAAAACACCTGCTTTATCTTAGTCTTGCCAAGATTTCCCAGTATTCCTATAAAAATGGCCATAAAACCATGCAAATACTTGGCCTATCAAAAAATAGAAAATAAAATAATTAAACAAATTCTTCAACACAGATTTCTTTTTGAGAGATTACCAGCTCATAGTAATTCTGTTTTCACTGGAATGTTCCAAAGTGGGGGAGCTGCTGTTGAATAACACTTTACACACAATGTGCAGTTTGCTATCCCAAAACTTGGAAAATTAATGAAAAAACCTGTAATCTTATAATTGCCAAGGAAAGTGCACAATTTTGTGCTAATCACCCTATTCCTTGGCAGCATCACATGAAACTAGTGTAGCATTGTAACGACCACAGTCTGGCAGTAATTAATTATGCTAGGCAAAAATTCTCACCTTGTCTGCACACCCACAAGGAGCAGGGAGAGATGATGGTGGGTGTGGGACCCAAAAACACCATCCTGTCTGCCCCCAGGCCCATCTCAGGAGCCTTCAAAGGACCATCACTGCAAGCCAGAGAAGAATGGAGACACAAAAGTGGTGGGGATTGCAAATTAAGGACTTGGAAAGAGGCACATCCTATCCAGGTCCTTGCCAGGCTTGTTCCAGGACAGTCTCAGCTCCAAGGTGCTGGCAACGCAACATACAAGATAAGTAAAGAGGAGAAAGGCTCTGGATGACCTTTGGGACTGAGGAGGTGGTGACTGCCTAAGAATACATTATGGAAAGCACAGCAAGAGCATTTTGGAATTGCACAAGACTTAGAGGAAGAACCAAAATAGGCAAAGGGAGTCTTAAAGGCTATTTGGGAGAGAATCTCTGGCCATGCCCTGTGTCTGACCAGCTCAATGTGCACTGTCTTCTGCTTAAACTCCAGTCCTAATTTTGTTGGATGAGGAGCTTTCTATTTGGTGTGCAACTGTGTGTGTGTGGATTGGAGTGTCAGCCCTGGAGTGGGAGCAGAGCCAAAGCCCATGTAGGTGTGGGGCAACAATTGGACCGAACATGGGCAAGTGCTTGGGAAGATCCAGATGCATGCAGCTTGCAGCAAAAACTGACATTGCCCCACCTTTGCTGCAATGCAGTGGTAGGCAGAATTCTTTCTATTTGTTTTCTTTGTGAAGAGAAACTAATTTTTAACTTCTTTTCTTGAGAGAGAGAGATATTCTGTCTCAGTTTAGCTCTTATTATGTTCTGCAACTACAGAAATTTTCTTCTATGAGCGCTTAGGTCAACATCATTGGTCATACACCTTTACCAGCTATCCCATCTAGTATTGTTGCAGCAAGATCTGGGACTTCTTCTTGTGACCAAGGTGACTGGAGAACAGTGGCGAGAACACTAGAAGCCTTTTGATAAGAACATGCATTTTATACAAGTATAGCTGAACATAATAAACTGTAAGAGAGATGATAGTTTTATTATGGGGATTAACACACCCTCTGCAAGTGTAGATTTTAGACTCTTTTTCTATTACATTTTCCATTAGTAATATCTTCCACTATGTGTTCATTTTAAGTGAGAAGATAAAGAAATAGCTTTTAAAACAATGTGTAGATCCAAATTTTTCAGCAATCATTTCTTTTATATATATACAGATCTTCCCAATTTTTTTAATCTAGTCCTGTAATTAATTAGTAAAAAGGAAATGATTTCTATAAGACTAAGTGAAATACATTAATTAGATGGCAATACTAATTTGGAAAAATAAGAAATAATTTTACACATTCAATGTATGAATTTATTAAAAAAATGCATGATGCTGATTCTTTTTTGATTGTCTTCCTTCTGTGTATTTTTCAGTTGGTTTTTATTTTGTCTGGGGAATCTTGCACAAATCAATCATTATGGCAGAAATAAGTTGAATAAGATCTGAGAAATACCATACATGGACCTTAGATCTTAGATTTTGTCCTTCAGTCTGCTCCAAGGCAGTATTAGCACTCCTCCTGACAGATATTTTTGTTTAACCTTTTCTTAAAGACTTTAATGATAGACCTCCCTAGGCAATCTATTTCCATGCTTTTTAGTCCTCACCATTGGAAATACCTCCTAATCTGATGTCTTTTTCTGCAATTTTACTTTTTTTTTTTTTTTTTCCAACACAGTTAATGAAATATTATCTGCCCTCAGTCCTTTCTCCTTCAGGCTAACCATTATGCTTTCTATGACTTTATTTTCTCCAATGTCTTACTCTTTTAGACTTTTGATGAAAATCAGGGATTGAGAGACTTTTGACATCTGATCAACCTTTACCTCATTTATAGTGTCCAGGAAATGCAACACCTGAACCTCCATAAGAGGGCTTAACAATGCCAGAAAAAAGTGCAAAAACTTGCAAACTATGCTCTTTTTATTCATTTTGGTAGGACTGCCATTTGTGTCACTAGTACCATGCATAAATACAGTACAGAGACATTGTACTTACCCTAAGTCTATCTTGTGATCCCCTATAACCTCCTTTTCTTAGACTTAACTGTGCAGTTGACATGGTGCAGTTAATTACTCCTGCTTACATTTAGGAAACTTGCAGCTGTTCTTGTCAGATCACCTTCTATTCTAAGTTTATTTCTTCAATTTCTTAAGACTCCTTTGCACCCTGGTCATGTTTTGCAATACTTTTGCAGCCCCTCCTAGTCTTATTTCATCTGTCATACTCTCTATTTCACCACTGAGGTAATTTGTGAAAGTGTCATATTTTAATGAGGCATATAAGGCACGAGACAAAGAATTTTAGTAGTGATTGTAGCTGTAACATTTTTATTAGAAACTCAATTAGTAGTGATGCATAGGTATGCCATATTTGCTGGATTCATCTCCGCATAGTGAAGCACAAGGTACAGACATCCTGCATTCTTATTCCTACAGAGAAATATAAACAGTAAGGGCAAAGAGTGTGAAATTAGGATTTTGGTAAAAGGAAAAATGCTACAAAAAGCCCCAAATCAAACCAGACACATCTTTTAGATACCAACACAATTAGTGCTTAGACTGACATGAAGTTTTGAGCTTGATCTAGCTGCACAGCATTTCTAACAATGACTGAATAAACACCAAAGCAGTTTTATAAATTTGCTCTTAGTCTTGTTCTCAGTTCAGCAGATTCTTGGATTGCATCAGACTCCACAAAGTCATAAAAGGATCTATATTAAAAGCTTTTTTTTCTTCTTTTGTTTTACTACCTTAGGTAGTCAGTAATGTCTGGTATGCTTCTGATTGCTTATGTCTCTTCTTGAGGAGATCTCTTGTATCGCCTGTCATATTTGTTTATTATCTCTCCTGACCATGCCTTGCAGACCCTCAAGAAGGAGTTCTTCTTCAGGAAAAGCATCTACCTAGCCCTGAGAGCACCAGTCAGAACAAGGCAACAAGCAGCAAGCTCTCATCAGCCAGCACAGACCTATATTCTGTTAACTTCCTAGGCACTGAAGAAGTTTATTTTTTGGAAAGTGAGAAGAAAATATTAGCTTTTCAGCAATTCAGACAGTATTTAGTGAAATCTTAAAGAGTAAAGGCATCCAAGATACCAACAGGGAGCTGGCAGATATGATCAAGAAAATATGGGATACTTGTGGTTTTCTTGAGTGTGATTAGTTTTTTCTTGAGTATGATTAGATGCCAGGAAGAAAACTGTGGCACTAGAGGCCTCTGTTTAGGTACTGTAATTCCTCCAAGGTTGTGTGAGTATGACACTTTCTAGTCTTCTTAGTCTGCTGAGTGAGGAACTTACTGTCAGTCTCTTACAGTAATCAGTACCCTGATTACAATGATTTAGCTCTTGTTGAATAAAAATGCTAATAAATATTTATAATATCCAAAATATACACTATAATTCAAAATGCTAATAAAATCTGACATTAATTAAAAACGAAACCAATTTACATAAACATTAAATTTGAAATATGACTCTCTTCTTTCTCTTGTATACATGATCTAACTGCATGTTGAAGTGTTCCTTATGTTAAAATCTGATATATTTTATGTCTTAGCTTGCATTCATCTTGGGTTGCATTTATCAGAGAAAACCCTCTGTCCGTGAAACATGTTATCTTCTATAAGTAATCTCTTTTCTTGGGTTCTTCAGGAAGTCCAAACTGTTTTAATCTCTCTTCTGTCCATCTTCATTTAATCAGTTCTTTAAACTTAAACATTTCTAATTTATTTGGGAGATATTAATAGACGCTCCAATTCAACAATCTTATTTCTTTGGAGATGAAATGTCAGATCATAGATCATCTTTTCTGTTAGATATGTTGATTCATACCTTGGTGTCTAAAAAACCAGTAACACTCCCTTATCGCTTTTAACTTGGTCTTCACTGTTCATTGTGAAGTATATTTTATATAAATCTTGATGGCGTTCAAATACTTCATATAGGCATTTAAAGGGATAAATGTGTGTAGCTCATGACTAGCCTTTGACTGAGACCAGACATGATGGTAATCAGCATTTCTGGGATGATAAAAGCTTGAGAGGGATTTCGGCTGCTCTTAATAATTTCTTTGTTTTCCTCTACAACGTAATAAACTTTTACTGAAATAGTCTTCACTGAAATTTTTCACTTATGACACACCTAATGTTCTCTAAAGTTTCTGGAATGCTGTTTAGAAACCTAACAGAAATTTTTGATATTTGTCATCCATACCAGTCTGATATGCTTTATGTTGGTTGCAGGTCACCATCTTCTGAAACATTTTCATGAATACACAAATTACATGAATTGCAGTTTCACAGTAAAAAATTAATTCTGAATTCTCAGGGCTTTTTTTTGATGTCCAAGTAAGAACTTTAAAAATAAAAATTGATTCATTTTTCATACTGTTTTCAGCTGTTCAGCTTAGATGTTTCGAATCTACGAGCCAAATAAATTTATAATGCCAGTAGAATTATATTTATTTGCATTATAAGGAATTTTTGTCCCCGACAAAGCTTTCTAAGTATGTCTTTCTCCTAATATATTGGATACTGCAATATTTGATTTTGAAATAGGCTAACTTGAAAGGTGTTGCTAGTGAAATTGGGTGCTGTTTCTTTGAGATCCTATTTAATACTGGGTTTTCTTCTGCAGGATAGCTTGAAGCCACAGGTGAATTAGTATTTCTGCCAAGGAAGACTTTCTCTCAAAGGAGATTGTATGTATACCAGACTGTGAAAACCAGTACATAAAATATGGTCTTTGGTAAAATTTGCCTCAGAGCCTCAGTAGGTGATGGAGGGTTGTGTTTCATGGGTAGACTTTTATGAAACCCCATTCACATTCTTCCAATCTCACTCTTTTAAAAATCTCTTTTAAAATTTGTTAAAAAATAAAATCCTGGTGTAAAAGTAAACAGCTCCATTAAGGTAATGAGATTAGGAGTGAGTTAAATCCAGGCAGTTTTTTGAAAGCCAGGTACAAAATTAACCACAAGCAAAATCCATCACTCACACTATGCACTCTTCCTCATTCTGATAAAATTCAATGTTAATGTTAATTGCCATGTAAAAGCTCTGTGACAGATTCCTAAAATGTCCATTTAGTTGAAGTGTTTCTTCATTTGTTTGTTTGTTCTTAATAGAAATCAAAATCTTTATGAAGAGCTGCTTCTTTGAAGCCAACATGTTCTTCCTACCATGAAGATATAAAATGCTAATTAGTTCCTAAGCTGTTCTGAATGATTCGATTAGACTTCTTCTATATCCTGCTTCTGGTTACACCTTGGATAGTCTTGATTTTTCCTTTTTTTTTTAAACTATAAAATGACAACACTGACATCCAGTGTCTAGTTAAATTAATTGCAATTGAGTAGTCCCCAAGGGTACTCCAGGTGCAAATCCACTATTCCTTATGTAATTTCTAGGAATGTTTAAAGGTGGCAGTGCATCCTACGAAGTAACAGAATGAGCCTTCTAGGAGATAATTTGTGCAACTGAAAGACAAAGGAATGAATAAAAATATTGATAAATATCATCGCAATGATGAAATAAGCTATTTCAAATGAAGCTACAAGTTTTGTCCCTACCAAAAGGAATTCCAGTTCAAGTTTTACAGGTAGAAGAATGAAATTCCTTTTTTCCCCCAGATTTTTTTTAATTGGCAGCCTCTTCAGCTTAGTAAGTTTAAGCTTTTAGTTCCACTTTTTGAGACATTCACCTTTTTTCCCTCAAATAGTGTTCATGCACTTTAAAGCATCTGCAGGATGTAAGCAATGCTAAAGAAGTTGATGCTTTTCATCAGCTGCTGGTTAACAACAGGGGAACCTCTTTGTTTAGAGACACATAAAGCCTTATGCTGCCTTCATCAAAAATAGTTGTGTAAGAAGTCAAGAACTTGCTAAAAATGTCATCAAGTTACCAGAAATAGTCTTTGTGAAAAAGCACAGCCAGAGAAGTCACCTGTGATCACAGAAGCTTATCTGATATTCTGTTTAGAATGAACAAGAGCTTTTATTCTTTGTCTACCATATTTCTCAGGTATCAAAGGGGCTGCCAATGTGAGGAGGAAAACACTCAGTAAGCTAAACTGTTCTTTAACAGCACGGATGTTATTTCCCAGTAACTCCCTGTGTGGATACTGTGTGGATTCCTCTGCATGGAGTGTTTGACTCTGAAAATGCAGAGAATTGCTTCACACCCAGGACATATTGAGCACTTTATAAAAACTTAATTTCTTACAGTACAATATAAATGGATAACCTCTAATGCTCTGGGCATGAATTTCCTCAAACAAGCTAGCTAATACACTACACTTTATTTCTGACATCTAGGAAAAGTGAGGAAACAGTTTTAGAATTGTCCAGTATTTTTCATTCAATTTTAAAAATCAATTTTGACATTCTGTAACCTTAGTTTCAGAGACAGATAGGTACTTCAAGACAAGATTTGCAAAATATGTTGGTGCCTTTGGTTGCAGGTGAGAAACACAGCAGTCTAGATGTCAAAGTAGGAGTAAGACATCATTATCTCTAACTATTAATTCACAGTATAAATGAACCTTGAATACCCAATGCAGTTCAAGAATTCCAGTTCAAAAGACACATAGTAGAAACTGAAAACAAAGAGGCCTCAGGGGTGATCAAAGGTATAGCTTAGTTTTCAGGAGAATATAATCAGGACCACTAGTCTGAAAAAGAGACAAGTACAGAGCAGCAAGGGATATGATAGAAGCTTTTAATGTCCTCATATTAAGGTCAACAGACAACAGCTGTCTCTATTAAGTCAAAGAACAGGATGAATCAGATAAAATCACCAGATTGGCTGTTCAAAACAAAGAGAAAAAGAAACTTCTTCACACAATGCATAGTAAAAAAAATAGCATCTGGTAGTGTTACCTAGGTTTTGCAGACTCTTTTTGATAGATGATACTGAAGGTATTTTGTTTAGAATCATGTAACAGTTTGTGTTGGAAGGGACCTTTGAAGGTGCTCTAGTTCCAGGCCCTCTGCCATAGACAGGGGAATCTTTCACGTGATAAGGCTGCACAAAACCCCATCCAACCCGACCTTCAGCAATTCTGTCATAGTTGAACACCAGTCAGCAGCTAAGTACCATGCAGCCTTCTGTCGTGCTGCAGCAAGGAGGGGAATCAGAAGGAAAATTTTAAACTCATGGGTTCAGATAAGAACAGTTTAATAATGGACATAAAATATGATAGTTATACTAATAATATGAATGGTAAAAATACAAATTTTACTACTAATAACATTACTGCTGTTGGGGGGTGGGGGTGGGGTGGGAAGAGAGAGAATGAGAAAGAAAACCCGTGAGAAATAAGTGATATACAACACAATTGCTTATCACACACTGACTGGTGCCCAGCTGATCCCCAAGCAGTGATTAGGTCCTTTCAGCCAACTCCTCCCAGGTTATATAATGAGTATGATATTCAATGGAATGAAATATCAGCTATTCTGGCCATGCTTCCTCCCAGCTTCTTCTTGCTGGCAGAGCATGGGACACTGGAAAGCCCTTGATTTAGAATAAACACTATTAAAAACAATTAAACTATGACTGTGGTATCAACACAAGAATAATACTAAATCCAAAACACAGCAATTTACCAGCTACTGAGAAGATAATTAACTCTACCCTAGCCGAAAACAGGACAACTTCCACTCTGAATTATATTATGCATCTATGATCTAACTTTAGCCTCTAAAAATCAGGTGTGCTTTCTGTACTGTTTATTTGACACTAGATCAACAGAGACAGACACCATCTTCTACAAAACATTTCCTCTTATTCTGTTTAAGGCTTCATTTTTAGGATGGAATTGAGTGCCCTAATGGAGATATTTTTTCCATGGCTGAATTTGAGAAGGATGAGTAACTCTTCTGGACCCTCTTGAAAAGTAGTCACATTGCTTATGATATTTGACACAATGATACAATTGACAAGTGAAAAAAAGGAAAAATTTAACAAGAATCAGAAAACAAAGCAATTGAGAAAACAGTTCTCTCCAAGGCCATCTGCTTTGGTGTAGCTTAGTTTTTACCAGAGAAAAGAATTTTATTAGGGCACATGAGTGAATATTTATTATTTCTTTGAGTGAAAGATATTGCCACTGGTAGCAAAACGATTTTTTATTCACAATTTTAGCATCTTATCTTTACTGCCACTGGTCACAGAAATCCTATTATGGGGATTTTTATCCATATATTCTTCCTGAGTTAGGCCTCATTTCTGACTGGCATGTTGGGCAGTTCTGCCCTCCCTTGCCCTTGCGTGGAGCTAATGAAAGACATGACAGTTCTGTAATTCTGCAATCTTCATCTTTGACAGGCTACAAAGAAGAAGGCACTGCTATGGCTTCTGCATTTTACTCTCTATAAACTGGAACATATTTTCCAAGATATGAAGTAAGGATTCTAATTATTTAAAAGTCGTTATGGAAAAAAGGATTTTGAAAGAAAATATGTTTCCTGCTAACTGAGTCAGCATTCCAACAAACTACAGTCACTGAAAAGACAGTTACTAAGTTAAGTCTCTATCACCATGATAAAGAGTTGCAATTTCAAGTGAGATAGAACTCTGTCTAAAAGTGAATTAAAAAAAGAATCACTTCAAGTGTCCTTAGGACCAAATGATGCAACTGTACAATCCTGTCCTGAGCATGCCATGCCATACACAATCTGTGCTTTGATTGTCACCAGAAGCAATCGAGACTGAAAATTATTACAAAACCAAACAAAAACAACAGCAACAACAAAACCAAAACAAACAAAAAACCCACTGTGGCTAGCACAGGTCTTTCCCATGAGAATTTTCTCCTGTGTTTTATAAACAAAGATAAAGTTTGGATGTTATTAAAAACAGTGTCTCGAGATTTGGACAGTTCAGGCCTGGCCAATCAGGCCTAGGGGGAGGTTTCTGACTGACCAATCTGAGTGACCTCTGAAAAATCTATATAAGTTGGAATTAAATAATAAAAGCTCTCTTTTTTATGCCACACTGAGAATCCGGGTCTTTTTCTCTGCTAGCGGCTCAACAGCAACAACCCACCCCCCACCAACCAACCAACCAAACCAAACAAACAAACCAAACACACACACAAGAAAAAAAAAGACCACCAAAAAAATCTGTTGCACGGATTTACTTTAAACAAATATATAGGAAAAGAAACCACAGGTGAAATATCTTGGCTTGAAATGCAATACTAAAGGCAAGAGGGAAGGAAGAGACTCATCAAAATGGTACCACTTCCAGACTCCCTGACATAGGAGATATTCTTCTAGCTTAAAAGACTGGCTGCAAGGTAAAATGTTCTTCCAAGGCTGAGACTCAGTTACATAAAAAACAAAAGGCAGAGGAGACATTACTGTTTATAATTCCATGTTTCAGAGCCCTCAGTCAGATAGAAACATTTTGCTGTTATTTTCTGATTATGAAAAAATGAATATTCACTGCAAATATAACCATACTAATTCATAGTGGGGAAGATTGTCATGACAATCTACTCAGAGTTTTGGCCAGAGCAATACCTAAGAAAATGGACTAAAATAAAAAACCCCTTTGTTTTATCTAGTACAAAAAATTGTTCCATCCAACCTGGTAGAAAGCTCCTCCTTCCCTTCCCAGCCCTACATGGTCCTGCCCTTACCTCCCCTCCTTTCCTCTTCCCTTCCCCCATTATCTCTTCCCACCTTTCCCCCCTTTCTTCTCACCACCTTTCTACCTGACAGACCCTTTGAAATGAATCATTATTAACAGAAGGCACCCATTAAAAGATGTATTTGCAAAGTATAACAACTCTTACCATTAAAGGTAAAAAGCTATTACTTTGTTAGTCTGCAAGCAAAGAGAAATTTTAATGTCTTTAAAAGAGACTATTTTAAAAATTAGAAACAATGAAATTTCATTTAAAATACAGAAATATTTAATTTTTATAATTATTTCTATATACTCGATAGAAAATAATGAAAATGCTGGAATAAATGTGCAATTAAACACTTCAAAATATTTATTATGTCTGTTATATAGTATTTTGTCTTACTATAAATGTATATAGATAAGGATAAAAAATTAATTAGCTTAAAATTATATAATAGGACATTACTGAACAAATCGAAGTCCAAATTACCTGTTCTGACAATTATTCTGTGAAAGATGCTGTAAAAATAAGCATTTAATAGCATTTTTTGGGAAGAAAACATTTCTGCAAAAATTTTCGTCCAGGGTTGTGCCTTTCCATAACAGCTAAAGGAACTGATAATAACAATTTTTTTCTACTGTGATATAGCTATTCCTATTTAATATTTCCCATTTTAATTTCATTTATCATCAAAGTAAAAATTTGATAGAATTTACAAGGTTTTTAGAGGGACTAAAGAATAATAGTTTGCATGAAGCTGCCATTTTTACTAACTTTCTGGGAACATTTGTATGACTTAAGTTATGGCTTTGATTAGGTGAATTGCAGAATTCCATCTAAAAACATTTGCATGTCTTGAATCTAACAAAGGTAAATAAAATCTAGTTGAGGTTAATATACTCCGAGTCCTCCATAGTCACAAGAACATATGAATCAGCACAAATCAGAATATGGTCACAGGCAGCAGCTGAAAGGGCATCACTGCAATTAGGTTATGTTTTAATATAAGAGCTATTGAAGTTTACTTTTGTGATTAACTTCAACTAACTTGTTTTCTGTACAGAAGCCTTCAAAAGTTCTGAACCTATCTGGGATAGTTTTCCTTCATACTACTGTCCTTTCATTACTTTTGGTAAGACCTTTACAGGTTAGTATAAATCTCCTTTTTTTAAATTGTCTTTATCCAAATAATAAATTTTCAGTTACAGATATTATGTTATGTAGACAGAAATATTAAATTCACAAATGGAATTTTATAAAAAAGTTGCATTTTTCTATCATGTCCTTCAATTTTTTTTAACTTCTGTTTTCAGTTGAGAACAGCAGAACAAAAGCTATTTATTTTCATTGAGTTATCATAGGTAATATAAATTTCCTCAGTATTCTCTTTGGTCCCTGGGCAATTATGGCAGTAGAAAAAAACCTAGAAAAAGATAGCTAGGACACATCTCTTCTTTCAGACTCTCTGGTGTCACCTATTTTAAAAGAGATTTAATGAGCTGATACAATTAGCATTCTTTCTTGTCATCCTCAGGATAATGTAATTACATAACTACCTCACCAAGTTAATGGGCCACCTGTAACGTAACTGAAAGTAGTCAGGTCCTTTAGGTAAATATATTGGAGTCTGCAGATCCAAAACATAAGCACTAAAGTCAACACCCACTTTAATGAGCTGTGCATTTCTGAAGATTATTTTCCACTTTAAAAAAAGGAAAAGAAAAAAAAAAGGTACTGTGGGGCTTTCACTGAGTAATAAGGTTATTTGGGCTGGCAGGCGTGCAACCATGCAGTTAAATTAAAGGACATTGAGAGAGACTTTAAAGTCTTTGTTTCAAAAATGCTTTTCTTGAACTGATTCTCTGACAATATTTAGCTTTTTAAGACCCCTTGTGATACTGAAAACAGTCTTGCATCTAAACTCTCCTATATAGGAATGGTTTAGATGTATGCTCTTTCCTCATCTATTTTATGTGGATTTTGGTAGGGAATAGTACTGTTTCTGGCTAGAATGAGGTTAACATTTTTGCAGCATTGCACTGGTGATGTCTTTTGAAAAGACACTGCTGACAACCCAGCAATGTTTCGAATATTGCTGAGCAGTGCTTGCACAGCATCAAGGCCTTCCCTGTTTCTTGCCCTCTGCCCTGCCCGGTGAGCAGGATGGGAGTGCCCCAAACTGACCAGAAATCTATTCCACACCATGTGATGCCATACCCAGCAGCAAAAGCTTAAGCAGGGATGTTTGCAGTTATGATGTTTATCTTCCCAAGAAAATGTTACGTCTACTGGGGTGCCACTAAGGGGGCTAAACACCTGCCTGACAATCGGAAGTAAGGAATAACTTCCTCCTCTTTGTTCGCACACAGCTTTTGCTTCACTTTTAATCCATGGCAGAGGGTAATGAGACACTGGGTGACTAGTGTTTGGGGTCAATCAGTGACAAAGATAAAGCATAACTGGTATTTTCAGTGAGTTTACAGTTTTTTGGTGAGTTTGATGCCATTATTGAAACTTGACCACAGTGCAGCTGGGAAGAATAGTGTTTGGAAGCTGCCAGATGGACACTGTAGTCTGGTATTTTCCTATTTTGTAAAATATCAAAAGCTAGTTCACAGAAGGATGAATAAAGACCTACAGTAGGTGTCATCTAGTCTGCCACACTTCAAATAAAATCCTCTGAACACAGAGGAAAAAAAACCCAAACCCAAAACAGAAGAAACAAAACAAGAGAATTTACAGTTTGATGCACAGCAGATAGTTTTATCCAGAGTACCTGGAGATCAAAAGTAAGTTCTCATCTCCAATACAGACATATGCAATGCAGCATTAGGAAAGTCTGAGTGTGAGTTTAGACAGCAAGAGGAGACTAACCCTAGTGGAGGGAAATTTTCTGTTAATACTCATCTTCCAGAATAAACCATCCTAACTGTAAGTAAAGCTTAAGTTGTTTTATTTTATATCTGACTGGTAACCTTTCAGGACTGGTAGACTTTAAATAATGCTGAAATTGCTATTGATTTCTCTTAAGGACTGAGTCTGTGCAAACCCAGGAGGGAAGGAAAGTATCACCAGTGTTATGTTTTATTTGGCAAATGCATACTACATGCTCAGTGCCCAGTCCTTGAAACTCCAGCCTACAGATCTCAGCCAAGACATCTGTAAATCAAAGGCAAGAAAAGAATCAGTTCTCCAAGGCATAGTTTCCTTTGTGCTATGGATTGGTTAAAGTTGAAATGTGAGCTCCCTTGTCTTTGGTTTTATTTGAAGTTTGAGCCCTAGATCAGTCCCTTCTGCCTTCTATGTGCCACCTCTGCCCTGGGAAGATTTGTTTCATGCTACTGCCCACGTTATATCTTTTGCAGATTATGTATGTATATAACTTTCAGAATTTTATAACAACCTGACTATATATTTACATTATTCATTGAATTCTTAAATTCTGTCTTGAATACATATCGAAAGTGTTTATTATTACTGATCTGTCTTCCACATAGCATTTGGGGAGGAACAGACTGACTACTCATGTCTGTTCTTGATTTCTGAAACATTTATGTCCCATATTCTCAGCTGCTTTAACCTTGTGTTTATGTCTTATGTTGTTATGACCCACACTCTTCCTTTATAGGAGAAAATACGTTGCAAAATCTCAACTTCCACATTCTTACATGACTTTTTAGAGAATACGACGGAATTCATAAGGATCAAAGTATTTTACTTAGATTGCAGTAGTCAATTGTATGAACATGTGATGAGGAACAATGGATAAGGGAGCTATTGTTCTGGTACTGATCTTAAGCAAATAGATCACAAGCAGAGTATGAGCTACCAATGCCCTGTGAAAAGGGCGAATATTCCGACATATTTAAATATCAGTTTAACTTACAGAAAAATGTGAATAATCCATCAAATCTTTCCAACATTATTGAGGTTTTAGCTAGCATGTGGTGGTTGGTTTAGGTTATTGTGGTTAAGAAAGATGTGTATGAATGGGATGCTGGAGACAGCTGTGAGAATGATCAGGCATAAAAAGGAATGACCTAAGAGAAAAAAACCCTCGAGATTTTTTTTTTGTTAAATTGAACTTAAGACTTTTTTCCCAGAGATGGCAATAATAAAAGTCTTTACACAATAAACGGGACCAAAGATTTAGATCACTATATGAAAGATTCAGGTGTAATTCTTGTTAACTCTGTAAAGCTGAGTTTTCAGAAGGACTGAATTACCTGGAAAGACTGAAATCTGAACATCTTTAAAGGTCAGGTTAGACAGTTGTCTCTTTAGAGTGAGTCTGCCTTGGTATGAAATAGATAGACTGGATAACTCTGCAAGGTCATTCTTTTCTACCACAAGTTTATTAGTACAAATATCTTTTGAAGATTCAACTTGAAATGTGAATTGATGGGATATCTTTTATCCCATGCTAAGAGCAGAGCATAAACTTTTACCATGAAAAAGGGAAAAACAACTCTTATGTTTGAAAGCTCAAACATTTGGGACATTAGAATTTTCTGATTAGTTCACACTCAAATGAGTGTATATGTGTCTGTATTATCATACAGATGACTTCATTTAATGGTGCTTCCTTTGTTAAACAGACCTCATTCTAAGGCAATGGATAGCCATCATTGTGCACAAAAATGTGTGTTATCAACACAGTCTGCTACATATTTTGCAAGGTCCTGCATTAATCAGGATATGTAAATGTAATCAACATAAAAAATGCCTCACCTAATTAGTTTTTTATCCTTCCTAATGTTAGCAGTATATTTAGAAGATATTAAATGGAATGTTCGGTGATAAAACAAGACAGGCTGTGAATAGTCTTAAGGCAGTTATAACTTTTGGAACAACAACTGGTTTTCATCCATACCCCATCAGACCTTTGGTTACATAAAAGGATATTTTTCTGTCACGTTCCCTGTCTTTATCACTTTCTGTTCAGTCTCTGGTGCTTTAAAAAAAGTTAAAAAAATTACACGGAAGGAAGAAACTGAGTAGATGGCTGAATCCTTTCAAAATGGTATTTTCTGGCCTGAGAATCAATCTAATAAACTGAATTCTAAAAGCTAAAAGAGAGAGCCATAAAAATGAAATGGAAGGGTTTATACATTTTAAAATATGCAAGCTATTATACACACACACACACACACACACACACACACATTTGCACACACATACACAAAGTTTTATTATAGCAAAACTTGTGTATATGTATATATGCATGCATACACATAAAGTTCTGCTGGTGTATCTCAGGATATATAACTTCCTAAAACTTTTGCTACTAGGAAGCCATCAAGCTGTTTGGTACATTCCTTTTAATATTTTGGGTTTTTTTCTGGAGCTGCTCCACTGAAAGAATTTCTTTCATGTGCTATAATACAAGCATACATTTTCATGCAGCTGTTAAAATCTGAATCATTATTGCTGTTATTATGAAGGCAATATCCCCTTGCATACAAATCTGTTCTCTTCCAAATGCTATACTTAAATGAATCAAAATGAAACTCATTCAAATTAAATACATATACATATACATATACACTTATTTGTATTATGCTATCAATTATTTCTATTTAAACTTGAACCCTCAGAACCTCTTTATGCCAGTGATGCTATATTAAAGATAACATGTAATCAAAAAAGGGGCATTTTACTGATGTATGACATGATTTCATCGCTAGAAAATAATCTTGGTGATACAATATTAGAGCAATGCCATAATGAAGATGCATTATTTACTGCACATAGGTTGCAATTCTTCCCAAATTATAATAAAGCATGCTTTTCTAGGTGTGTGGCTTAAAAAGAGCTATTTATTAAGAAAAAAAAAGGAAAAAATAAAAACGTTATATGAAGATATGAGTTCTATATGCTTCAAATATCCCATCTCAGTTTGTGCTCTGAGAAAATACTTGAACTCTTTGTCAAAAGTACAGACTATTCTGTTTAAGCAAAATTACTTCAGGATTTTGAGGCGTTCCTGTCCCAACTGCAGTGAAATGTGAGTTATGAGGATTGAAAAAGTCTAACACTTCTGGCAACTCAGATCAATATTTTTATATCATGAATACATCAGGCGTACTTGTGGTGCAAGGGCTCCCCAAAGCATAACAGCTTCATGGGTCAACTCTGACCTACACAGAGAGGTTTGAAATAGCAATTAGTTCATAAATACTTTGCAAGAACATGTAGCACAAAAAAGGTGGGTGGAGGGAAGCTGGGGTTTGGTTTGGGCTTTTTTTTTTTTCCATTATTATTTCTAATCCAGACATTCTCCAAAAGAAAGAGGACTACAGTTTCCAAATTCATTGTGTTTATATGTCAAGGTGTTGACACAAAGGGCTGCGGGGGCTCAGTGAGGGGAGGCCAGGGCTGCCCCAGCCAGACACAGCCGGTTCCAGCCAGGCACAGCTGGTTTCAGCTGGACACAGCTGGATTCAGCCGGACACAGCCGGTTCCAGCTGGATCCAACCACCTAGCACAGGGTGTGGCTAAGCACACAGCCAGACAAGGGCAGCGCTGGGAAAAAGATTAAGAAAGGGGAAAATGCTGCATGGCAGAGGAGACAGAGGAAAAAAAAAGTGGGAAAAACATCTTTGCTGGCGCAGAGGTGAGAGACGAACGAGGGGAGAGGGTGTTGCAGGTGTGGGAGCACAAGCTCCCCTGCAGCTTATGGAGGAGCCCATGCAGGAGCAGGTTATACAGAAGGGCTGCAGCCATTATTGAAAAAGGTGTTCATGCTTGCAATCTTATGAAATTAATGAGCAAAATCACGTTTTATCGTTTTTGCAATAACTGTTGATGCCTTTGCATATTTTTGAAGGATAACATTAGAAAATATTGTGTGAGTGCAGCTTGTCATGGTGCAGTAGTCAACCAGGCAGCATTTTCTTTGGCAGTAGAGAGAAGCCATCCCGGGAATAATGTTAGGATTCCACTCCGGACACCAGTTAAAGATATGATCCACTGGAATAATATTAGGGTCTGGTTATTAAAAGATGACTCTGTCTAAATTAAGAGACCATATGCTGAAGTCAGCAGTATGGACTGTATTTAACAGTAAATATGAGAAAGATAGAAATAGCAATGGGGCAGGGAGAAAGAGAGAGAGATTGTAGTCACCACCACATGGGTTCCTGCAGTGTCTCCCCTGGCCCTTCTGGTCTTCTCAGTGGTGGGATCCTCAGAGTGTTCTTCTGGAGAAACCACTTTTCTACAGTCCAAATCACAGAATCAACTAGGTTGGAAAAGACTTTTGAGATCATCGAGTCCAACCTATGACTGAACAGCACCTTGTAAACTAGACCGTGGCACTGAGTGACATATCCAGTCTTTTCCTAAAAACCCCCAGGGACGGTTACTCCAGAGACATACATTATTTGCATATCTGAAATTTCAGGACAGAGGTAATTGCTTCCAATGTGATTATTACCAATATAAAAAGTACTTATATTAAGGGGTTTAGGTTTGGGGTTTGTATTTGGCTTGTTTTGATTTTACTTGACGGTGATTGTTGAAAGATTTTTCCTTTTTTTTCCTTGTGGCTTTGACTGTTTAATAAAATATTACTTTGTCTAAACTGTGGCCTTTGCCAACATGCCCATGTCAGCTCTTGTTGTCCCTCATTGAATCAATTCTAATTTACATCTGCTCTATCATGTCCATAATTTGTCTTTCACAAAGTCATGGCTCATAGCTTCATTAATCATGCCAAAATTTTTAACTTTCAAAGTTTCTGTGGATAGCCTGGGTGCTGATGGGGTGGATTTTAGTGTTGAGATTCATCACTCGTGTTGCAGTGGTTTTGAATTCTGGAGAGACACATTTGCTTTTCATCATGCAGACAGTCATTCACTGACTTACTTGGAGAATGTCATGCATATTTACGGAAAGGAATTTCTCATCTAAAGCTTGAATACATTATTTATAATTACTGTTATTATTGATTATGTCAATGTTATATTGTTGCTGTGGCTGTGAATGTGGTTGTTATTTTCCCCTAAAACTGGAACAATAATTTCAGAATCAGAATTGCTATTTTTTCACTTCCAGTGGGTGAATGTGGACACATGGCTTATAACTTATGGGTCAGGTTTTTTCTGAGTTTAGACACAGTGCCTAAAAATCCATCTGGGCTAAGAAATGAGACTAGGCCACTCAATACAGGACAGGTATCCATCTACCATAATGAAAATGGTTAGAAAATATCTGGTTTGAATATGCAGAGCATAATAATTACATTTCCTAATTTCCTGCACTTGAGTTTGCATGTTTCCAGTATTCTTTGTACCTGTCTCGGGAAGTAATTAATTTTTTAAAATGAAATTTCATTATACATCTATTCATATCACATCTAAGTACACGCAAACCCAAAGACACAAGTTCTTCCATTCTAGCTGTGTATTTCAACAGGAAAAGGCCTTTGCTCTGTAACTTCAATAAAAGAGCACTATGGAGTAACCTACCTTCTCCCATAAGTATTTAGGAACATTTCATTAATGAATACTTCTGGTTAAAACCATCCCTAATTTACGTGTTCGAATGCTCTTCAAGTTTCATACTCACCCATCTGAAGGTAGAGAGAAAAATTCTATACAATGGAGTCTTGTCTTTTACATTTACATGTGCAGGTGAACAGATTAAGGAAGGGTGGAAGTTTATCAATTGGATTATAGAACCTAATTTCTAAAATATATTTATGAAGTAAAATTGAACACGATTATAAACACATACCATTTAAACCAATGGAAGATAGATAAAATTTTCAGAGACATTCCTTAAGTTTCCACTCTCAATTAAGAACTATTTAATGGTTAAACTGTTATTTAAATTTTTAATCTAAGTTTTGTTTCAGGCACATGATCTGAAATAAACCCTATGGTCATTAAATGTGGTTTTCAGAAAATGGGGAGAGAATAATAAAACTGGGAAAGCTAATAGCAAGCTCTCACAATTATTTGTATAATCATCTTTTCTGTAATGCAGACTAATCCCAGTATAGATCCCATGAGAAATTATCATTGATATTACTTAATTTCTGAAATAGGAGTTATGTCACAAACCCCAAATTTTGTTCTCTTTACCTTCCTCACTCACATGAATTTATTCTTTATCACGTCTGAAATCCGTTACCATGTTACTCATAGCAAGTATTCATAAATTGTATTTTCTATTTTCTCTCTGTGAAAGATATTAAATTTATATGAGACCTTATCTCAAATTTAAGGTTGAATTTCAGCATTTTTCACATTTTGAAAATTAGGTTTTTAAGGTATGTCATATATCTGGTATAGAGAAACAGTTTACATTAACTGTCTCAATAAATTATAACATTTTTCATTTTGTATTTCTTTGTAGTATAACAGGAAATAGAATGCAGACCTGTCCTTAAGGATAATTTTAATGCAATGTAAAACACATTATGGCTATGTATGATTATGAATTTTTTCACTGAGCATTGTAAATGGGAAGTGACAGTTCTGAACTACAGAATTACATTGAAAGTTATACAATCTGCTAGATTTTATCAGAAAAGAAAGGGTTTTATCTTTCTTAAGTGATAATTTAAAAAATTGCTGATTTTAGATTACGTTAATCTGTTTTACCTACATAAAGTCAGGTAAGGTGATATATCAGGTGGCAAGACTTACCAGAGAGTTTCACCATGACATTTGGAAAACAATCATAACTAAACAACTCATTTTACATAGATTGCCAATAAAATTTTAGAGAATGTATTACCCATTCTGATGACATGAACAATTGCTTTGGCAAAATTATCTTGTAACATCTTTGAGTTTTTAATTTTTTTTTAAGGAAATGCATCTAATCTTCCTGGCCCAAAAGGAGACTAAATCTAAACCAGGAGTTTCTCATCAATGGTATAATGAGTAAGAAAGAACAGTGGATGTGTCAGTAAAATTAACGGCTGCTATTGCACTCAGAGAACTATTAAGAGTTATCAGCACAGAAGTCAGTCAAAAAGACAGGGACAGATTGATGTATGAATAACAACTTTTGATTTAGCTGAGCACTACATAGCTAAAAATATTTAGCATGTTTCTGAAAGAGTGAAGAGTGTGATAAATGCTAAAAGATTTGTAGAAATTTAAAACTCTTCAAGGAGATATTTTTAAGGGGCTGGTTAAAACTTCCAGAAAAGAAATTTCCAAGAAAGGTCAGAAAGGATAACCTTAGACACAGTGGAAAATACACTGAGGATTTACTGGAGTTAAACAGAAACTTCTATCTTACTTCAGTTTTAACTAGAATGTTTCTTATTCTCTTATACTACTGGAGACTGAAAAGGAGAGACACGGCCATGTATGTTACTCTCTGTTTCTACCACTGCACATGGTAGTTTCTCTGCAGAAGTTATTTAAATGTCATTGGTTTTATACCAAAGTAACTAAATGGGTTTAGCTGATGATAAAGAACGACATCTGTGGGGTAAGGCACAGGATGTATGTTCTTCAGTTTAGTGAACATCCAGTAGTGGAATGCCATCAAAATAGTTTTTCTGAAGAGTAATTTCTTCATTGGAGCTACTTGTTGAAAAACACTGAGTTTAATTGTTGCATCCATCATTTTATTGATTATTGAATATTTGTTATAGCTGTCCAATGTTTACTTTGAGGAACAATTTATACATACTGTACAAAATAATACATGCTGTGTTAATACTCTTTATGTGCTTTACTGCATAAACCAGAGCCAGTTTATAATTCATGCAGGATCAAAAGCAGTATCAAGCATTTGCTTTGTCAGTTTGGACAAAGGACTAAAAGAGATGAAGTTTTCTGGATATAAGTAACAATCTAATTTCACAAATTCAGGTCATGAACCTAATCCAGTTCAATTCCAGATTCAAATTTATATTAATTAAAAAAAAAAAAATCACGAAGTTGGCAATTTCTTCAAATAGTAAATAATCAGAGACTTAGATAAAAATAAATTGGAAAAAGAACTTGAGACAACATCTTTTAATGACCTTACAGGTAGCCATGCCCAAAGTATCTCCAATGTACAATTTTTCAGGTAATCAAGGGACAGGACTGGTAAGTGAAATGAGAGGATAAAAATTAGAGTTAGTAAAAATCTGAAAGCAACATTATATATTGAGAATAACTTCAGAAGAGCACAGGCTGGCAAAATGTAGTATTGTTATAATTAACATCTAGGATAATAAAAGGAATTTTTAACGCCTTGTAGACTTCTATTGATTATGGAACTCAGCATGATGATACTAAGCAGAAAATACAAATAAAACTTGTTAACAATTGTAAATGCTGATCAAACTATAAATTAAAATAATGTATGACAACGCCTAAAGTGTTTACATTCAAGGATGTTAGTATGGTAATATTTATCAAAGTTAATTAGCTTTGTCAGAGAAGAAGCAATATC
Source organism: Entomyzon cyanotis (assembly GCA_024500445.1). NCBI lineage: Eukaryota > Metazoa > Chordata > Aves > Passeriformes > Meliphagidae > Entomyzon > Entomyzon cyanotis. Next base: position 53,798,618 of record JAKEPQ010000871.1, read on the forward strand.
CAACAAGTTTCAAGAACTAGTTAATAAAATGTCAGCTTTAGTGGGATTTATCTTCATAAAAATTCTTCACCATTCATATATTAATATTATCCAAACAATCAGTCAAGACTGAGACAGCTCAAGGATAATTAGGTAGAAGTGCTGGATAAATCTGTTAGTACTAAACCATATTGAGAAACAAGAAATTACAGGTATCACACGCACCACCAGCAGATACTGTCTGAACTGAACCCCCAAAACAAGTTCATCTATAAATATTTGAATACAAATATGTAATGTCAAAAATGCATTTTTCTTTGTAAGAGACAAGGCTTTTCATATGAAAGTAGCAACCAGAAACTGGGGACAAATAAAGTCGTTCTGTAGATTATTCAATAAATCAAGATATAGCACTTGAAAACATCTGAGAATCTTGTTTATGAAATACCGTAAAATTATTATATTCAAATCCGTGAATATTTTCTAATGCCGAGAAGGAAAATATCATATTGTCGCATAGGGATAAATATAATGAGTAGGATGTAGATGATGTCCTGTTAGTTAATGCTCTGTTTAAGCAAACTCAGGAATTTGATCATGGAATTGTGGCTTCCGCTGTGCGTCAGGCGGCAAGCCCCAAAACCACACGGAAGCAGGCGAGCCACCGCGACCCCCGTGCGCTGGCCGGGCGCAGCAGTGAAGCTCGCGGGTGAAGGCGCGGAATTCCTCTGGGGACGGAGGCCAGCAAGAGACAAGCGATAAGGAAGAAATGCAGTCTCTCGTGATTGGAATCCAGGATTTATTGGGAGGAGCAGCAGGGCGGAGAAGGCAGATGGGATCGGGAAGGAACGCAGGGAACGGAGACCGGCAGAATTCGGAGCGCGAGAGCCCAGAATGTGACCACGCAAGGGGTTAAGAAGGGCTGCAGCATGGGAGGGGTTTACACGGGAGGACCGATAGGAGCACGAGAGGTACAGGATTGACAGGGACACCAGGGAATGGGGATGCAAAGAGGGAAGGTACAAAAATTTGAAACCCAATGAAGAAACTCAGCTAAAGGGAACAAAGAAGAACTTTCTAGCCCCTTAACTAAACATGGAATAGGGGAGAGGAGATGTGCAGGGCCAATGCATTTGTTGTCAGATGCATATTGAAGATGCCAGCTGCAGGGTGTCCTGGGTGTGCACTGCTTTGTCACCCTACTCAAAAGGTCTCCTTACACCCAGGACCCTTCCTTGGTGTCATTTGCTCCATGCAGCTGATTGCCCAAGCTCATCTGAGCGAGGGCCACTGCTACATGGAATCATAGAATAGTTTGAGTTGGAAGGGACTTTAAAGATCATCTAGTTCCAACCCCTCTGCTGTGGGCAGGGACATGTTTCACTTTATCAGAAATTTCTTCCCAATCCCTAATTTAAACCTACTCTCTTTCAGTTTAAAGCTATTTCCCTTTGTCCTGTCACTACATGCTCTTCTAACTATTGTCTCTGTCTTTCTTGCAGGCTTCCTTCAGGCACTGGAAGGCTGCAATTAGGTCACCCCCAAAGCCTTCTCCTTTCTAGGCTGAATAATCCCAGTCCTCTCAGCTCTATCCCTCTAGTCATTTTGATAGCCAACTCTGGACTCACCCCAACAGGTCAATATTCTTCCTGTGCTGGGGACCCCAGAGTTGGATTCATTACTCAAGGTGGGGGTCTCACCAGAGTGGAGTGGAGCAGCAGAATCTCCTCCCTTGTTCTGCTACCCACACTGCTTTGGATGCAGCCAAGGACATATTTGGCTTTCTGGGCTGCTAGTGCACATTGCTGTGTCCAGTCTCTCATCCACCAGCAGCCTCAGGTTCTTCTAGCAGTGCTGCTCTTGATCTGTTCATCCCCCAGCCTGCATTGATACCAAGGGCTGCCCCAAGCCAGGTGCAGCACTTTGCACTTGGTCTTGTTAAACCTCATGGGATTCCCCTGGGTCCACTTCTCAAGCTTGTCCAGGTCCCTCTGGATGGCATCTCATCCTTCAGGTGCATCAACTCCAACACTCAGCCATGTACAAAGACTCTTACCTATTGTGAAGAGGCACCTGGAGGAGTGAGGTGGACAAAGAAGGATTTCACTTTCTACCACAAGTATGGTTTAGCATCCATTCACTCCTTTCTTTACAACAGCTGCCTTCTTGCTGAGGGATAGATAGAGGGTCCCCTTGATCTTGAATTGCTTCTGCGGGTTGCTGCTGTTCAGGGAGGCCAGAGCTTGGTTCCAACAGCCTATCTCTGTGAGCTTACCTGACATTGCTCCCAAGAGGGTGATGGCACTAATTGAACTCTAGAGCCTGCAGGGTATCTGCACCCTGCCTGCCTGAACTGCCACACCACGCCTTGGGCTGTTCCTGCTCCCTGGGTGTGGCTTTTCTGTGGACACAGTGGGTGTAATCTCTGCTGACTGACCACACTGAGGCAGAGCTGTCTCTGAGTCATTGCTCCACCACTGAAGATCTGTTAAATGAGAGAAGTATTTGCTTCTTTTAATTCTGCATATGCAACAAGTGGCAATATTCTTCTGAAAGTCTGAACATTTACAAAACAGAATAATTATGCAGGAGATCTCAGTGGCAAGAAGTGATTTAAGAGCAAAAAGTATAATTTGAAATGGTACCTCATATGTACATGTTTCACTTAGGGATCTGAATTAGTTTTCGTAGCCTATACATCTGAACTGTACATTGTCAATAGATGGTGAATCTACAGGGGTGACGTAATTTCAAAAGAAAACAGAAATCCTACAGGTGGAGGCCACAGAATAGCTCAGAAATGTCAGAAGTTTGAAAAAAACATTAACAGTTATATATTTAACAAGTGAACAGGGCTATAGACCCACTAATATATATATTTTTAACTCATTCTTATGCATTTTTAAGTATATTAATAGTTTCTTCAGTTCTTTAGAAACTGCTTGCTGATGTAGCTTCAATTAACACTTTAATAGTCCATAACCTCATTAAAAACCTTATCTGTCCTTTAATGGGGATGGATAAAGTTCAGCTTTTAACTATGGAATAATTTCTATACTGTCATGCTAATATAGTAACATTAACTACCGTAGTCCTCATACAAACATTAAGGAGGCCGAGTGGGAACCTAACCTTTAACATGAATGAACTGTGACTCCAGACGTAAAGGCAGAATTGTTCTCCACATGACTTGAGATACAATAAGGAGTATAGAAATACTTTACATGATATTACACATTTACAGAAGGTGTAGTAAAATATACTAATGTATCTCCAAGCAATAACTGAAGAACAAGAACACAGGGAAATTGATATTCTAATTTTGTCTCATAGGAAAGATGTGAGGAAATTAAAATGTCACCCAGAGAGAACTGAGAGACTGAAATTATCAGAGGCAGTGGAAAGTCGATGATGAAACAAATGAGAGAGAAAAAAAGGTGAAAATTAGGATAGAGAAAATTCAGATGGATTTTGGTTTTACTTGCCACTCTACCTTTGGCCATCAACTGAAAATAGAGTCCTTTTTTTTTTTTTTTTTTGCTTTTCCTGGAAGCTGTATATTTTTTATTATTATACAACGACAACATTTATGGTGATGATAATAATACATCAACGCCAATAAAAGACCAACCTCCTTCTTATCAAGTAGAAGAGTATTGACACTAATGCAAATCAAGTATTTTAATTTTACAGGTAAATGTTTTCTTAGAAACAGTAAGTTCCAATAGACTGCAATAGTGAAGTGAATCAGCAAAATATGTCAAAAGGAGAAAAGGATTTGGGTCTTTTATAAAATGACTTCAGTAGATTGCTCTGCAACTGAGTGAAGATCAGCAGAAAGTTTTTTATAAATTCCTGATGAAGAACGACGTTGTCTAACGTAGGGTAAGATGTGAAAATTGTATGTGCAGTAGTGCCTCAGCATTCCCCTGATGAGATTTCTTCACCTTCATTTACATCTCCCCTGTACTACAAAAGCTTAATTTCAATTACTGAAGCCAAAATTCAGGTATAGACTAGTAACTACTGATGCTATCTGAGGGAACACTTGTAGCATCATACAGGCAATTGACTAATTACATATGTCAAAGGAACATTACAACCCATTAAAGAAAGTATTTGGCAAACACTGAGACTTCAGTTAATCTTTCTTGCTACATAAATCTCACTATTAAAAAGATGGCTTCAACTGATCCTTGAAGTACAGAAGAAAATAAATAAAATGTCACACTGAAAGTTAAAATAAATATCCTATTTTTCCATCTTTTTTATGTAGAGTTCTTCTACATACAGAGTAGGACATTTCAGATATCCAAGCTCTATTATTGATAATGGGAATAATAACAATATTTATATATACACTTTGGTTTTCATCCATGTTAGCAAATGTGGGTAAGGAAACTTAATGTCCTTCACCCTACTTTACTTCTAAATCACAGAATAACCTCAAAGAAACACTAATCGTCCCGGTTGCATTACAAGGGAGGGATTATCTGGAAGTGAGTTTTATGCTCTCTACTGGTTAAAAAGTTGCTTTGTCATGGCCTGCATAGGCTCTCTGACACTGGAAGACTGCTTGGTGTTAGCTTTAACCTTGTTTTTTCTTTGCTAACTCTTTTAAATCACACAGAATGATGTCATAATGATAAAAGTACATCTCTGAGGACAAACTAAGAGTTCGATTCGTATTGGTAGAAATGGCTACCATAATTACTGCTGGTTGCTTAGGATTAAGGGAGGGATCAAACACATTTGACATAATGCTCATTGCAATGTCTTACTCATATTGCACTCTTTAACAAAATTGTCTGCCAGAATTGATAAAATCTGACTAAGGCTAACATGGTAAAGAAGACATTAAACTAGCTTCTCATTGCACAGCAGAATAGAATTTCACCAATGTTTTCATCACAATTTCACCCACCACAATTTCACAGTGAAAACCTTCCATATCTATATTGCCCAGTGCTGCTGTTGAGTGTCAGTACTACATTAAGGTACTACGTCTTAAATCCCAGACCAATATAAGGAAGATAGTTAACTTAGCACTCCTAGATCTACAGTTCTGCCATTATCACTAACACAAAAAGCATTAGCATATTTTAATGGGAAATCACTCCCACAGCCAATGACTAAAATACTGCAGACAAATAATACACCCTAAATCCCAGATGGTAACAAGCAGAAAATAAACTAGATTTTTTTTTCATGTATCTCAACATTTACAATGCTCTCACCCTATTTCACAACTGAACAATATAAAGACTTGGCACTCTTGCATGGGTTTACTGTATATAATAAAACTGTGCAGTATATTCAATATACAATTATGATGAGCTGTGCCTTTTTCATATGTACAATACATGAGTTGCATTAACAAATTACACCCAACTGAACCATAAACTCTATTACTTCTTTCAAACAATCTCAATAACTCAGAATCCTAGATTAGTGCAATGACTCTTTAGATGGCCAAGTTGATAAAAAGAATATTGTGCCTCTCACAGTTTTTACTGGGGCTTTCCGAAGTCTAAGGGGAAAAAAGTCCAAGTTAAATAAAAGTCCAAAGTGCTACCAATCTTAATAAGCAATTTCAAAATGTAAGAATTTATAAAATCAGTAATATTCCAGTTTTCCAAACTTAAATGTATAAAGAAACTGCTATTTCAAAGCAAAATAGAAAGCCTAAATGGTGTGGTCAGTACTGAAATATTAAGAGAGAGTAGGACCTATTCTTGCATTTTATGTAATCTCTTGCATAAAAAATATATGTTCCTAATAGCTCTTACAAATATTTTCAAGTTTCTATGTCTGTCCTGAAATATTTAGCCCTGCAAAAATACATGAAATTGACATGCTATGATTTACTGATTTTTTTTTAAAATACAGAATATCCTGATTTTTTTTTAAATTAAATTATTCCTTGGAATTCTATTGCTTCTTTCTAAATAAATAAACAAAGCTATTAATTTTGTAGGGACAAATTAGTTATAGAAAATTCTGCCAGCTCAAGCTTGACTCACATTTTTTCTAGTAATAAGGAAGTAAATATTTTGTGTATTTTCTCTTCAGCTGTCTAAAATTTCCACAGTTGAAAAGAAATTGGTTTCGACTGAAATTACTTTGCATCTTAATCCTGAATTTTCCCTTACAAGATCATAAAAATAAATCAAATTCTCATTTCTATGTATATTGATTTATTTCTCTGGAAGTTTCAGAAAGGAAGCATAATACACCATATAGTAAAACTACCTCAAAGCAGGTCCTACTAAAGCAGGTTGCTCAAGGTTGTGTCCCAAGTTCTGGCCATATCCAAGGATGTAGCTTTCTCCAGCATTTCCAGGAAACTGACCAACTTCATGCTTTAAATGTTTTTTTCCTTATGTCTAATCAAAATTTCCTGTGTTGCAATTTGTGCCTGTTGCTTTTTGTCTTGTGACTATGTGCTTTCAAGAGATTCTGTTTCCACCTTCTACATATAACATATAATACATAATATATAATGTACAATATATAATATATAATTAATATAATATATAATATATAACATAAAATATATAATATATAACATATAATATATAATTAATATATAACATATTGTCTCTCCTTAGCTTACTTTTCACTATGGTTCAACAAACTGCATTTCTTTGGTGCCTCCTCACATGGCACATACATCAGAACCCTAATCATCTTGATCATACTCAGCAGGATTAATTCCAGTTCATCCAGGATGTTCTGGCAATGAGGAGGCCCAACTAGGTACAGCTTTTCAAATACATCCTCCCTAACACTCAATTGAGAGAGAGAATCACTCTCCACAACTGTCTACCCTACAACTAGCTACTTCCCTCCAAAGAGAGTATGTGGTGAGCTTTCTTCTTTGCATGTGGCTGGCTTACCTTCAATTTGGAATTGCCAGATCCTTTTCTGTAAAGTTTCTTGCTGTCCAGACTGCATCTAGTCTGTCCTGTTGCACTGAATTACTTCGTTCCAGATGAAAGACCACGTTTTGTTTTATTGGCACTCATTCCTCTGTTGGTTGGTGTTCCTCTGAACAGCACCATGTTAATTACTCCCCCTAGTTTGGTATTGCCTGCTAAATTGCTGAGTACTGCAATTTATTACCTCAAAAAAGTTATGGAGCTGTATTGGTCTCAGTAGCAATCCCTGAGTAATGCCACTAGAAACCAGCCAAAAACTGGAATCATTCATCACACCCCTTTGCAACTTTTGGCCCAGCCAATTTTCCATCCACCTTACTGGCCACATACCCAGTCCATATGAAGCCAGGCTGACTACAAGCCTTGCTGTCAAAGAACACAACATCCACTGATCTCCTTTTACCCAGGTTAACAGAGCCATCTATCTCACCACAACACACAGTTGGGCTTGTTTTGCCTGTGGTAAACCCATCCTGTCTGTTCTCAGCCAGCTTGTACAAGTCCTCCTGTCCTTTATGCTGCTGGTAACGGCTCCCACGTGCCTGATTAAAACTACTCACCCAGATCCTCCTTCTTGATCTTGCTGAAGATGTGTGTGACATTTGATTTTCTTCCATCACACTAACTTTAATAGGTATTTCATAATTTATTTACATAATATGAACTATATTTTATCAGGTTTAGGAATAAGTGCTCTAAAACAAATTACAATTTTGGGGAGTTTTTTTTTTTTTTTTAAATGTAGGGATTCTGAATCAAATAATTTGGGTATTTTCCTCTCATCTTTAACTTCACATCACTGAGAACAGCTTGTCTTACTTTCTGTGAAAGCAAGGATCCATATGATTTTTCATAGAAATAGGCAACAAAATTTTAACACTAGAGCAAATACAACTTCATCAGGAAGTCAGCATATGCTGATGAATAAAAGCTATTAATGACTCCATTTGTCCCTGAAATGTTTAGATTATACTTTTCTTGGAATAATGCTAGTCAGTTATTGAAATGCTGTTTTGATTCAGCATATTTGCAGCTTCTTTTGGTTGTTTTTGTTTACATTATATATTCAAGAAGAAAAGGAATATGCTAGATCACATTGAATAAGAAGACAGAGCAGAATTTGATTTAGATATAAGATATTTATGCTAATTTAATTGTTTTTCTCAAAAAACCAATCTTGAATGCCTCTTTTATTATAAAGACTTTGTTTTCATACAACAAATACTTCAATTTCAGATAACAGGGTTAAGTTTTCCAACCGTTTTATTGTAATTACTATTATTATCTACCAGACAGTATTCACTAAGTCTTAAATACTTTTCTTTAACCATCTTTAACAATTCTTTTACTGATATAGTACAAGCTACTGCTATTGTAAATAAAGTATTTTAGTTACTGAAATTTAGACATATCCTGCATGGCACAACTTCCAGGAAAGTCCTTTACAAAGACAACACAAAGACAATCTCTAACAGAAGTATTCATGTCTTGCCCTTTAAACTCTGATTCTTTGGTATTTTTATTTTCCTTTTACCTGTTGTGATACTAAAAAACATCCACAGTTAAAAATCAGTTAATAATCATAAGTATTTTACCAGTAGTTTTTCCTGACATCCTGTAAAGCACAACCAATATCTCATTTATTTAAAATCATGAGAACTGTATCCTTGGATTGCTGCAAGGAATTATTTTGACTGAAATTTTGGTATTTTTTCTGTAGCAGTATTTGGTATATAACAGTATGAAACCTGTCTTCAACACTCCAAACACAAGAATACAAAACTATCTCTGAGATATTTAGTTTGCATTGGACTGTGTTTGTGATAATGCCTTGGGGAAACTTCAGCCATTTTTTCTTCTGTAAAATTAAAATAGAGCATATTGAGAGGATTATTTGTTTTAGCTTGATACATGTTTTGTTTTTTTCTATAGAAATAAAATAGAATAAAAAAGAACATTTATGAAGGTCTAGCCCAGGAATTTGCATCACATTATTCTGGAATCTACATTTTATTTTCTGAAAATCAAGAACATCAAACACAATCCTGAAGATGCATTTTTCAGAAGTATTTTGGATAGTTAACCAGCTTCAGTGTCATTTAAGAACAGCCAGATGACAGTAGAAAGGGCCCTTACTCTTTGGATAAAATTCCTATAACAGAATTATGCCCTGTTTTACTCATTTTGATAGTGCTCTGTATATAATAAAAAAAGCATTATAAAGAACATATTGTTTCATAAATGTGAACATTTACGCTAAAGTGAAGGAAAAGGAATAGAATTGGAAGTACACAGAAATTTAAAGCCAGAACTGAATTCACCTGACTCTGATTAAGCTGCCAGTAGGGTGGTAAAATGTGAACCTTATAAAAATATTAGAAAACATAATTGCTTTGAACTTCGATGATCCTTGTTGGTCCCTTCCAACTCAGGAGAGTCTATGACAATTTTTGTATGATTCTTTTGCAAACAGCAATATGCATTCAAGTTGAACAGTTGTGGTTGTTTGATTGCTGGTACTTTAAAACACTAAGCTGTCTGTATATATCTTGGCTGTCGTCCATGCTGTTTTACACTCTGAAACATAATCTTATTACAATAATAAAAATTTTAATACTGAGGCACACCTACACTGGGTAGCACTATATGTATTGGTTATTGTGTTGTAGATTTGCTTTTCATGTACCAACAAATTACTGGAGACATATGAACAGGACATGTATTGCTTCTAATGGTCACATTTATCAATGTAGCACCAAAGATATTGCATTCCTAAAATGCCAGTTATAATTAATAAATTTGTCAGTTGATTAGTTTATCCATTAGTGCTTTGACATATTTTATATTATAATATGCTATTATATATGTATCATCATATATTATTTGTATACTTTAATACACTATAGTGAATATTCCCAATGTGTTCTACATGCTTTTATTATAACTCTAAGTGTTGCATTATATACAGCAAAAATATTGTAGTCTAAAAGTGTGGTGATCTGTAGGCATTGCTCTAAATAAGGAATAAACATTTTTTGAATATTAATGCTGTTTTCTATATTTTTATTTGGGCGAAGATGGCAGTTCAGAAGCATAAGAGTATTTTTAGTAGTAAAAATCATTATGTATACGTTGAATGTAAATGACATTCAGGATGACATATTTTCCTTAAATATTAATATTTTGCTTATAGCCATTGCTGATTCAGCTGCCAGCAGTTGTAAGATATTTAAATTAAAAATCAGAGCAGGTGGCTTGACTGTTTTCAATTGGAAATCACAGTTATCAATAACATGACATATTGCATAGTCATTTTGTTGTGCATGTGTCACTAAACACCAAAACACCAACATTTTACAGTCATCTTAATTTTCCTTCATGTTAGTGTTACAGTATCATATTTCCACTAATCCTTCTTTATAGAGTAGTATCTATAGAAGTTTTATAAAAAAGATAATTAAATCATGTATCACATTAATAGTTTATATGTTTTTCTTCTATTACAGAGCTGCAAAGTCAGCTACTCATAGGAATGTTCTCTATGAGAAAGCAGACAGATTTTTTTAAAAACCCACATTTTCTGTGGCAATGTCAGTGGGATTTACAAAACTGTTAGTCTCTGATATATGCAGAACAATGCAAATATAAAGTACAGGTTAGGATCAGTACTCTGAATATATTCTAATTGTGGGAGGAGGACAATTCAATTAATGTAGAAGGAACTCCGTTATTTAAGTCAAACTTTGCTGGTAAGATGGGTGAAACTTTATGCTGTGCACCATGTCTCTTGTACGTGGCCACCTTGTACCTTGAATTGTTTGCCTATTGGTAGCCCAGCTCACAGGCGTAACTACCTCAGGTCAGTACACAGAAAATAAGACATACATTCATTTCCAGGTAGACTTTCCATTTCTTTTTCTAGCTATATGCCAAAGAGAGAAGATAGATAGACACATGAATCTGTGCAAATAGTTGGTTCAGACAGTGCAATTTTCACAACTGAAAATAATCTAAAACATTTAGTCTGCAATGCTGAAATTTCACAGATAACAGATCAGTTTAGTTGGGTGAGACATATTTTCTTACAAAGACATTTGGCTTAACACTAATTGCAGTATTTCTTTGTCTATCTTAAGCAGTTAAACTCTCCATTAAACTTTACATGATTTTGCCTAGGATTGATGCTCAGATGGCAAGTGTCCACTTCCTAATAAAATAATCTCCCTCCACTTTATGTATTTTATGGCTTTCATCTTCTTCTTCAATATTACAAAGATTTATTAAAAAATAACGTATTCTGGACAGAGTTCACCTTGTGTAGCTATTTCAGAGGTGTTATAAAGATCATCCTGCAGATTTTAAAGTGCATCCTTTTAAAAGTGTTAAATATTCTGCAGGGCTACTAAGAAATGAAGTACTTTCTTTCACTGTGTTATTTCAATACATCATTGGATTAATTTTAAAAGCTAAAAAGTTTTTATTAAACAATTCCAACTTTGACATCATAATCAGTGATTTGAGGACTTCCATTAGACAGCAGAAAGTGCTACTAGACAGTTTTCTTTAGGGAGAGTATCTTTGGTATTCCTTTGTTATAAATAATTTGACCAGTTTACTCTTTCTTGTATCAGGAAATTCCTGTGTACATCGTCCCAGTGCAATGCCACTTTTATCTGCTTTCTTCTTCATAACTTCACTATGCTAAAGGTGGAGGTTAACAGATTTTCCTGTACAATGTTGCTACATTCAAACTCAGAATCTCTTCTCAGCTATTTTAACTGTTTCTAAATATTCTAATAGTGAAACCAACAATACCAATCTATGGTGGCATCTTTGTACATGCTCCCATCTTCCTTCCATCTAGATAATAATAATATTAGATATCTCTAGCATACTTCCAGAGAAGGTGACTCTACCACCTCCCATGGCAACTTACTCAAATGTCTGACTATTCTTTCAGTTTTTTTTTTTTTCTAATACATAATCTGAACCTCCCATGGCACATCTTAAGGCTATTTCCTCTCGTCCTTCCACTTGAGACATGTCAGAAGAGACTGATCCTCATCCCACTACAACCCCTTTCAGGTGATTGTGGACATCAGTGAGGTCCCTGAGAGACTTCGCCAGACTGAACAACCCCAGTTCCCTCAGCTGTTCCTCACAGAACATGCTTTCTAGAACCTTCATCAGCTTCATTGTTTTACTTTATTTTTTATTTTATTTTCATAATTAAACTGCCCTTATCTCAGCCCCTGAGTTTTCTCACTTTTACCTTTCTGTTTCTCTCACCCCATTCCACTGGGGAAGAGTGAGCAGGTGGCTGTATAGTGCTTAGTTGCCAGTTGGGGTTAAGCTGTGACACAAGGGAAAGAGGAAAACATAAGAACTACTCTGTAATGACCCTTAGGAGACCTTGCCTTGAAATAAAAATCAAAATTCTCTTCCATGTTTCCATTTCCTTCATGATCTGTGCTCAGAAGGGATACCACAGAAGTACATGACACAGGAATAGATGGACAGAAGAGCCATTATAATGGATTTTAAAGTATTGTTTTATTGAGGATTTGTAACACAGTATTGGATTAAACAACAGAAGGTCGATTTAATTTCTGCAATCATCTCACATACATGAAACTCCCTCCCTTTACTGCTATGTGTCAGTACCCATCTGGACCCAAGCTACAAGCAAATTCCATCTGGTTGAGACTCAGCAATGACACTGTCAAGCATGAAATACTAGACATTTGCAGATATCCACAGAAAGTGTCTGCTACTCAGCTAGAATGCTTTAAATTTTGATGTCTGCCTCCATCTCTTTCAGCTATTTGCAATATCAAACCTTCAAACAGGAGGCCAATTAACATTTTCAGCCTCAGGGCAGGTGCCTGAACTTTTGCAAGTGTGAGTTAAAATTGCAGGATATGATCTGGACACCCTGGGCCATAAAACTTTTACCTACATTGGCCACAGTAGGGCTTGTTTTGGTTTGGTTTAAGAGACTGACTGTCACAGGAGCATTGTTAGAAATGGCATTATAACTGCAGTTATAGATTCCTTCCCTTTTTCATTTTAATCTTTTAGGGCCTTTTCAGGCAAAAATTCTTGGTGTAAGTTGTCATAACTTACTGGTACTGAAAGGGTATTTACATTTTATTTAGAATATAGCCCATATATGTGCAATGGATTTAGCTGGGATGGAGTTAAATCTTCTTGAAGCATCTTGTATGCTTCTCTGTTTTAGATTTTTAACCAAAGCAATGCTGGTAACACACCAATGTTTTAACTCTTGTTGAACAGCATTTGCACAGCATCAAGGCCATCTGTCTGTCACTCTGCCTCCCCAGTGATTAGATTAGGGGTGTGCAAGAGGTTGGGAGGGAACAGAACCATGCAGATGACCCAAATTACCAAAATATGTATTCCATGCCAAATACTATCATGGTTGGTAGTAAAATGCAGGAGAGCTTGATTAGGGAGTTTAGCTGTCTTTCATATGGGAAGTGGCAGGGTTTCAGCCTATCTGTGGGAGGTGGTGATTGATTGTGTGCCTCACTAGTTTGTGCCTCACTTCTCTTTATCTTTCTTCTTCTACTTTTGCTTTTAAGATTATTTTTATCACTACCCATGAGTTTTCTGGCTCTTGCTCCTCCTTTTCTCCTCCCCTGTCACACTGGAAGCCAGGGTGAGGGAGAATAAGCAAGTAGCTGTGTGGTACAGAGATGCCTACTGGGGTGAATCCACAACAATTGGAAACAGAATATATTCAGAAAAGTATCAGAAGGTGCCATAGGATCTTTATCAGTGTTGAATCCTCTGGATCTGTTTTTTTGGATCATCTAGCAGAACATATGGTAATTCCAAGACTTTGAGATAGGCATGGAACATAAATTATCAGCCCCGTTGCAGATGAAGAGCTTATGGGTGACAGCATTAGAAGTTTAATAATGAAGGTCAGAAGTTTTGCATTGAAAATATGAAACATTTGCCTTAACTTGTGTACTGAATAAACATACATTTGCATTTATGTTGAAACACCTGAAAATAAAATACTTTTTTTAATATGTACATGTCAGTGTTCAGTTAAGCTAAAATTACTTTCCATTAAAATAGAGAATGAATATATACATAAACTTAGATTAAAATATTTCAACTGATTGAATATTCTTTTCAGCAGTTATGAATACTTCATCTAATGGGTTTCACTTTTCATGCACAAAGAATTAAAAAATCAAAGGAAATGTTCTATAAAACTTTTTTTTTGCAAAATACTTAACATTCCAGCCATGTAGTGTAAAATACCCTAATTATAGTACTACTGTACATGACAGAGATTAACCACAACATACTTAATAACAGAAAATTATGAAAATGATAGTTTATTCAAATTAGGAAAACTTGTTTCACTAAGCGCTCAAATAACTGACAGAATATTAATTATATTATTAGTCAAAGAAGCTGCAATTTATTTGCTAATATTTGCTTCAAGGTGCTTTGTGCAATGGTCATGTTTTATTGCATAGCTTTTTATACCCTGCAGTAGACAAAACACTTGTGATTCACTGTGAGTGTATTAAGATCTGATGTCAGTGTGCTAATCAAGACAATAGAGTGAGAGTGGAGCACCTGACCAGACTTAGACCCTCCACCTGCATATTCTTGGCCCTGTGCTGCTTTCTAGCAATATACTGATACACATTAGGAGGGTGTGTTGAATTTGTAAATTAAATCAATTGAATGGTGTATACGTTTCCTATAAAGATCTCTTATTCATATAAATTGAAATAAAAATAAACTTCAGTTGCATCTATTCAAACCTGTAGTTGTCAATGCCTATAGAAGTTTTACAGCATCTAGTTAAGCATGCATCTTTCCTCTGTTGTTCAACATGGAAAACCAAACAATGACAACAAGACCATCACAGAGGGAGCTACAAGTTTAAAACTAGTCAATAAAACTTTTCCGGATAAAGGAGTTCATGCCTTTCATAGATGGATGCAACTGGCCATCTGGCAAATAGAATAAATGTTCTGTGAAGTTCGTTTTTATCAGTGTGTAGGGAAAATATATTTAGAACCTTTTAATATTGTGCTATAAAGAGAAATTAAGGATAATGAATTACTGTGCTGTACTTCAAAAATGTAGGAAGCAGTAGTGTACTGGCCAGGC
Organism: Entomyzon cyanotis; assembly: GCA_024500445.1. Taxonomy (NCBI): domain Eukaryota; kingdom Metazoa; phylum Chordata; class Aves; order Passeriformes; family Meliphagidae; genus Entomyzon; species Entomyzon cyanotis. The sequence continues at coordinate 53,813,704 of JAKEPQ010000871.1, forward strand.
AAGAAAGTCTTCACCAAGTCAGCCAGACTTATAAGGACAGCTTTAAACTAGACTTACCAAGAGGAGGAGATAGAGTTTTGAGTAAAGAAAGAGCCAGGGAGTGCTGATGTGTTAGGAACCACCCTGGAAACACCTGTGAAATGCCTCAAAGGAATTAGGTCATGCTCCTCCAAAAGGGTGACACAGTCAACAGCCCAATTGAAATGCCTACACCGATGAAGTTACATATTAGAGATCAGACAAGGAAGGCAGAAGACTGATGTAGTTGGGTCATGTAGTTGCTTACCTTCTCTCCATCATATTTAAAAAGCCACAGCAGTCAGGCAAAGATCCCAATGACTGCATCCATTTTTGAAAAGGGTAAAAAGGAGAACCTTGGGTACTTCTGACCAGACAGCCTTTCAGTACACACAAGGGGGCTTGTAAGAAAAACAGAGAAAGGCTTTTTAACAAGGCCTATAGTGACAGAACAAGGTGGAATGTCTCTAAACTGAAAGAGGCTATACTGAGATTGGACATGAGAACTTTTTAATGATGAGGGTAGTGAGATACTGGAACAGCTTGCCCAGAGAAGTTGTGGATGCTCTATTACTGGAAGCATTGAAGGCCAGATTGGATAGGACTTGGAACAACCTGGCCTAGTGGAAGGTGTCCCTGACCATTACAGAAACTAGGTTTTTATGACCTCTTCCAACTCAAACCATTCTGTAATTCTAGATTCTGTGATTCTAAATTCTATGGTTCCACTATTCTGTACTTTTCAGGGTACAACACGGAGAACTGCTTTCACTATGGAAGAGTAAGGAAGCTAGCAATGGAAATGGCTAGCTCTTACCATGCACATGTATAAGTTGTCATATTGATTTTATAGCTTTAAAAAGCCAGAAAAAATGCTGATTTCCATCTTAATTATTTTGAATCATTCTATTCACTGCTGGAGGAAATTTTTCATACTACTTTTAAGCAAAAAATAAATATTGGTTGTATGACTTTTATTTTAGAGTACTAAAAGGAAATAGCAATCTGAAGTTTATCTAAATAAATAATTTATGTTGTTTATTCATGATAAAAATTTCATAGCAATTGCCAAAGTAGTTTTTTTGGCAATCAGATGCTTTCAAAAACAAGTTATATAACTGAGTTTTTAACTGCCACTAGAAAATGTATCTATGGGATTTAAATTAAAATAGAATATTTTAAATTGTTCATAGTTTTATAATTAAATTTAGTTTACAGAAAGCAAAATCAATGCTTAAGAAAAATGCTTTTTTAGAGATCTTTCAATATTAGTGGCAAGGTGTATAAGACTGGAAGACCAGCACCATATTTTGCTTCATTACTGGTAGTTTTCAAGTAATTTTCAATATATGCCTACTACCAAGAATTGGGCTACAAATGAATTTATAGAAGTCCCATTACTGTTTCTGACTCCAAAGAAACCAATATGTTAGTATTTGGTTATTTCAAATGGCTTCTGTAAATGTTGGCTGCCATCAACCTCTCTGCATATACACATACTCTTGTTCCTTTAGATTTCACTCCAAACACAAAACATTCATCTTCTATTCTACCATGTGTTTTACATATTCTACATTTGAAATCAAGGGTTCATTATGTGTAGAGTTTTTGCCTTTACTTCATCTGAGAATAACATTTGAGTTTATATCAAGTCTCATATTGAATTACCATAATGATTTTTAGAATATAAACTTATTATTTCTTCAAAGTTTAATTTAAAATGTATTATGATTGATTTCCTATTGCATATTTAGCACCAAAATGATCAGTTACAAAGAGGTCATGGTTATTCTGTCTCATTCATCCAGGAGCTCCAAGAGGTAGATCATTTCTGTATTGTGACTATCTGACAATACCTAGCAGAAGGTCATTTTGTGACAAGCAGCATATAATAATTTTATGATTTTCTAAATTGCCTATGTAAAAGACAATCCCAATAGCACACCTGATGTTTGAACACAGTTAGCATGTAAACTGATCATGTCTAGTTATGTGCAAACTTTGAATTAAGTATCTGAATAGTTGCCTATTAAAAATATGAGCATACAAAGGAAACAAGCAGCAAGATGCTTTATGAAAGGGACTGTCCTGGTTTTGTCAATTAAAAATTAAAAATAAATAAATAGCAACAATAAGAAGATTAAGAATAACATGGGGTTTCAAAGCATATCAACAAATTACTGTGCTGTCAGGGTACTTGATAGTGTAGTGGTAGTTCTCCAATATTCATTCATATTCTATATCCAAAAAGACTGAAGAAGAAAATTCAATCCGTAGTGCAGTGGTTTTAGGGGTAAATATTTCTAGTCTTTAGACAGCAGCTATCTATGAAGTTGTAGATCAAATGAATCCATGTTAAGGCAAGCTCTAGAAACAGAAAGTGCTTATTTTTTTCCATTTAAATTCACTTATAATTCAAATTCATATTGTACTACTGTACTGTTAAGTTCTAAGACTATAGAAAGAATAATAACTGATGATGAAAGAAAAAAATTCCAGGTAGAATGTGGTTGACTTAAATTTTTAATGTTCCAATTCAAAAATTCAGCTCTTGCTACCTATCTCATGGACTGTCATTTTCCAGTATGTTTTCATAATAAGTATTAGCCATATATTGGACTGATCATCTCAGGTTTTAGTGAAATAATACTGCTTCTTTTTCCAATCCCAGTCATACTCTATCCAGTAGATGTAGAGTCACACACTGGGATTTACACTGAACAAGAACTACAAAAGACAAAACCTGTTTCCTGCCTCAAGCAGGTAGCAATATCTGGGCTTCAACAAATTATTCTAAACTGTTAAACTGTGGCTTATTCTATTACTGCTTTTGAAATATGCAGGATGAACACTGTAAAATGTAGAAAAAAATGGCTCCTACTGTTTATTCAGTTTTATGTCAGAAAAAGTAAAAGAAACACAAGTGAAGAGGTGAAAAACACTAACTGAAGATGGTTTTCAAGTGCAGTAATCAGCATGAAAGACAACTGGAAGTTAAGAGCTGGCAAATCAAATACAGACTGCATTAAGATGACATGAAAGATTGAAGAAAGTTGAGAAGATGAAAGAAGAAAGAACACAAACTAATGGAGGATAAAGTTGAGTAATACCTAGTTTCTGAAGCTGATTCTTCTGATGACATCAGTAGAAGTTTTGTTACAAATCCTGACAGGAGAGGGATAGAGCTTTCTTTGTACTAACCGTAACCTTGACAATTTTATGCATGGCTCATAACACCTGCTTCAGTGAACAGCAGCTGGCTAATAACTTGCCAGAATACCAGCTGAATTAGAAAGCTGTGAATCACTGAACTCTACCAATTACATGCTCAAAAGATTCTGTGAACTTCAAAGCTCTGTGTACCCAAGTGAGCGTTTGTAGCACCAGTTTCCTGCAGGAATGAAATGCTAGCAGTGCATTCAGCAGTCTATGCTATTATTCTCTGGCAAAAATGGCAAATGCGTAACTGCGTGCTTTGTGTTTGTGATTAGTTTTTGGTGGGTCAGTTTGGGCAAACTATTGGAATATACTTAATTCCTGTATTTGATAGACTGGCAACATAGCTTTTAATCTGTTGTAAATTTGCCTAGTGCTTTGGTGATATCTATCAGTAATTCACAAAATTAAACAGATTCACAAATAAGCGTGACCTTTTTTGGACTCTTTTACGACTCAGGCCTTTGAAGTAGGTGCTAGAAAGCCTTTGTGAAATATTAAGCAACAACTTTTGCAATTGGTTTTGTTTCCAATACAATTTGTTTTGTTTCCAATAATCTTCAGAAACTTGAATCCTTGGACTGTTTCTAAACACCTTTCATAGGAGCTTTTGGATTTAGCAGAGTACATAGTTGAATTCTTAGGGATGTAATCTATGACTTAATGTTTGAATTAAGTATCTATAAGAGATACAGAAACCCTACTTAGACATTTTCAATGTAGACACCAAAGTGTCTAAAAAACTAGCTACTTGGTACCAGGAGTGTGATTCAGATATCAAATTTACATACTTAGACTACTTATATGACGTATGAGAAGTATGAAGAGTGATTCAGAAAAATTACATGCTAATCATACACCTAAAGTAATGTATCATCAGAATATTTTAATGTTTTCAAGCCATCATAGCTGTAGGAGGATCTGCTGGAACAAAACTTTGCAATTAGCCCAAAGACACCAATGGAGTACCAAGCCAATACTGAATTCCAATCTTAGCTTCAGAAAGATGAAAGATATATTTTTTCCTTTCTTCTCAGGTGACTGCTTTACTCATGTGACTACAAATGATTTCAACAAGGTACCAGTCTTGAGCAGAGATGGAGACTCACCCTTCAGGCAAGATGTAATTATTAATGATTCAAATAAAGCAAATGAAATGTAGACTGACTTTGATTAAGCAGTCAGTGCACTGAACTCTGGGATGGGCATGCAAAGACTCCTATGCAAAAGACTGGATCAGGTATGACACACCTTGAATTAAGAAGGGAATTAAAGTCAAACTCTTTTTCATTTATATTTTAGTCAAGTCACTCTTATGGAATGCAGGAATACTGCCCCCTCACCTTTTGTGTTTATATTTTAGTCAAGTCACTCTTATGGAATGTAGTAATATTGCCCCCTCACCTTTTCTGTTTATGCATTTGAGCTAAACTGCAAAAACCTTCTGTGCTAATTTAAGGTTCTAAATCAACTCAACCTCTTGGAAGAAATGTTTATTTCTCTCTGAATATAATCATCCTTGGGCAAGTACTGATTCACAGGAAAAAATAAAGAAATTATAACCTGCTCATTTCCAATCATAAATAGATGGTGGTGTACAACGCCTCATCTAGCAAGGTTAGGGTTACTTCTATTCCCCAGGAGTTCTAAGGGGAAAGGGGAGGGGGTGAGGAGGCTATTGCCATTAAGTAGTCAACTAGAGAATTTCTAGCTTTTGGTATCACAAAGTGATACCTATGCAAAAGCACAATTCGGAATAAATAAGTCTGGACTTTATCTGCCCAACTCTATCTGATGCTGGAATAAGAAAGCAGAACAGGTTATATGGAAGATTTGCCCAAATTATCAGGATTTCATCTGCCAAACTATAACTGGGCATTATAACACTCAGGACATTGAAGTCCAGAGGCACTTTTAACTTTATGTCCTTGTAAATTATTTGGGGTAGGAAGCCAGAAGAGGATAGTAACCCTGGTAATGCCCAACTGGCTTCAGACAGGGAGAAGCTCAGAGAGATTGGTCTGGGGTTGCTTTGGGTATATGAGGCTGTTGACTTTTTACAATGACAATCGAATTTAAAAAGCAATAAATAGATAAAGAGTGGGAACACACTCATGGGTGTCCAACAGCCTGCAGAATTGTGTTTGTGTTGACATAAGTCTTTGACTAGAAATCTCTATCCAGCCACTAAATCCATTAATGTTAGATTTTATGTCACTGCCTGGTCTCTCAACCACCCTACCTTAAATTAACCGTGACAATCACATTTGCATGATCTGTCTCATCATATTCTGGAAGCATCTACCACCAGAGTGTCATTTGTTTCTGGCAAAATGAAATTTTATTTTCCAAAGTACTTACACATTGTGAGAATGAACACATGAATATTCGCTTGTCAGGTAAAGATCAGTCATGCTCTGTGAATGCAAAAGAATCAAGTACAAGTGTGCATGCACAAGCGTTCAGATTTTTTTTCACTAATCATTTTAGGCACATATTTTAAGCCTTGAAAATTGAATATTATTTTTATCTTTTTTCCCCCCGGAAGACTGTTGCACCTATAGCAATAGTTTTTGGGAGCATTTCAAATGTATTAAACTTGAAACTCGGTAATTTGAAAATTATTAAATTTTAAAAGTTACAAAATGCCATAAGTCTGGTAAGAGGTTTCATTTATGGCCAATCACTACCACTAGCAATTTGGCAGAATGCGTTCCTGAAAGGTAAGAATGACCTTTCTTGATTGAACAACTTCTCATGGTTATTCCTCTGCCAGTGGGATGAGGCATGCTTTATGTGATGCAGTTGTTGAACATCAGAGAACAGTAAATTACTCTAACAACTCTATTTGCCAGAGAGTCCTAGGGGTTTCTTTTAATACACTTTCTTTTTTATATAAAAAAAAAGAATTATTGTACATACTGGCTGCAGTTGGAAATCTCCTGTTAACAGCCTTAGAAAATGGAAGCTTCTGTCACAGAATAGCTGGTATTATTACAAGTGTATTCACTGTAACCATGTCTAAGCCAAGTTAAGGAAGGGGGAAAAAATTATTTAAATTCAATCTCTGTTGGGTTCTTGGCTGTTTTTTAAATGTTGTTAATTTGAAAACTGATTAATCTGGATAGAAAATGTGCTAGTACTACCAGTAATTTTTATACAAACAGCCCTTGAAACAACAGGACTTTGAATTGCTGTTAGTGAACCAGGCTGGAATTATTATTACTGTGTCAAAAATTCCTCTAAATATTAACAAGATTTTAAATAATTTGGTCTCTGAAACAAAGACCCCAAATCCATCCTTAAAGAAACAGTTGGAAACAGTATAATGAGGAGATATAAATAAATAAATACAGAAGAATTTGAGCAGTGCCCAATAGAAAAGTGCCCAATAACATGATTCAGTCCTTTCTCTTTGCCCTTTCCTTTTCCCTCTGCATTTAGTCTTACCTGTGTTTCTGATATTCAACTAGCCCTTCACTTGATACAGATTTGAATGAACCCTTTAAAAATTCCTTCAGACTAACTTTCTGCACAATTCCAGAAACACAATGCTTGAGCAGACTATTTACTGCCTTAACAAGGCACAGGAATTAGGAGGAATGATTCCTACGTGCTCTGAGGATCCTGGTTTCAGATTGTCCATTATTCCCTCCAATAGGATCAGGTACCTTTCAAAATAAAGCTATAATCAAGTGTTTTTAAGAACAGCGTGGGTGAGACTAACCCCAAATAGAGGATCCTTATCTAGAGGTTACAGAATCCTCTCAGGAGTGTGTAGACATGGATTAAATTTTCTCCTCAGACTTAGGAGGGTTAAAAGATGTTTAGAAAATTCAGTTTCCTTAAACAGAGCTCATTTTTCGATTCCTATCAGTAATTACAAAACAAGTTTATTTTGTAATAGTTTTATGACTAAATGGTTATGTATTTCATCATCATCATAATTTTAATTTTTCTTGTAACTTTTTCCCACCTCTTTTTTATCATGTTCCTTTAGGTGAAAAGAAATTATTTCCAAAAATCTTGAAATAGTAGATTCTTCACTAAAAATATCACTGAAAGTGGGAATTTCAAAGTAGACTAAATTACCAGCTTCAGTAACTTTCGATGTAATTTTTATATTGTCCCTTAGGTACTTTTAAGAATCCTATCTCTCATAATAATTTAAACACTTGCCATAAAGTGGTAGGCTTTCAGAAGCAGTGAGTAACAAGAGTTTCCACTGACTTCAGTGGAAACTCATTACCTTGGAAAGTAAGACCATTTTTAAATCAAAGTATTGGAATTCCAGCACTCAAATCTGAAGATTTAAAAATTTAGGAGTGAGACATTTAAGTAACCTGTGAATTCAGAAAAAAAGCCACCATGAATAAATAAATTTTCAAAATTTATCTCAAAAACATTCCTCAGTATGGTGTGTAATGAGCAGACAAGGGCCACATGCTTCTTATGGGGGAAAACACAAAAGAATAAGTATCGTGCAGCTATTCTGAAAGCACTATTCTGGTCTTATGCTTAAAAATTGATTCTGTTGATAAGAAGTGAATAACAGGGATGGAGCAGAACTCAGAATGCCCCATTAAGTAATTTTATCTTGATTTTCTCAGGAACTGAGACTTATGTGAACATGTTATCTTGTCTATTTGTGCACATTCAATCTTTTTTTTCCAGGTAATTTACCAAGTTCAGCTACATTTTTTTGGCAAATTGTAAAGCTCTGTGATTCATGACAATATGCAGCCTAATGAAGGAGACTGACTGCATCGTTGTTCCTATTTAGGTAAAATATGCCTCATGGAAGAAGGAGGAAGAAATCTCATAAATATTCTCTGGAACAATTCAAAACCAAAATCATATCTTACTATACACAGTAGACAGTTGCTGTGACTGAAGAGTAGAATCATCTGTGAACTTGAAATCAGGGTTTAATGATCAGATGTAATTAACTGGGAAAAATCACTCAGTTTCATCCATTAAAGAGAAGGCTTTAGTTAATAAAGATGGCTACAGACATCTCAGCCTACCTGAGAAACATTAGATTGTTTAGGGAACAAGGTCTTAAAACTAGCACGTGGAGACACTTTACAGTAGCACAGTCAAGATAAGATAAGCCAAGGTGGGCACAGGTGCATCCCCCCTGCCCTCTTCTGCACCAAGTTCCAGACAATTGAACTGCTCAGACTTTCAGACAGTGCCCCACACAGCCACTAGGTCATTCCCCCCGACAGAATGGGGAAAGAGAACTGGAAAGGCAAAAGTGAGAAAACTTGTGGGCTGAGATAAGAGTTTAAAAGGTAAAAGAATTAAAAGCAAACAAATGAAACATTTAAAAAGGTATGGCTGTACATGCAAGCAAAGCAAAACAAGGAATTGTTTCACCACTTCCCATGGGCAGGCAGCTGTTCAGCCATGTCTAGGAAAGCAGGACTCTTATCACACATAGCAGTGACTTGGTGAGACCAACATATCACTCCAAATGTCCCCTGTTTCCTTTTCCTTCCCCCAGCATTATATGCTGAGCACGATGCTATATGGTGTAGGATATCCCTTTATCTAATTGGGGTCAGCTGTTCTGGCTGTGTCCCCTCCAAACTCCTTATGTCCCCTCCTAGCAGCTTTCTGACTGGTTGGATGATGTAAGGAGCAGAAAAGGCCTTGGCTCTGTGCAAGCACTGCTCAGCAATAACAAAAAAACCCTTGGGTTATCCACACCATTTTCAGCACAAATCCAAATCATAGCCCCGTACCAGGTACTGTGAAGAAAATCAATTCTATCCCAGCCAAAACTATCACACCCATTGAGCTCATGACTTCTCAGTCCAATTGCTGGCTCTCAGATTTGTTACCCTACTCACCTGCTAGTCTGGCTTCACATTTGTGCTCGCACAGAGGCTCATTGCAGAGAGCACATTCATACAGACAGCATTATATACAGAATTTATTCAGACTGTAGGACAGACTGCAGTGATCAAGCATGAGACTCAGTTGGGGAAAGCACACTGACCAGCCACTGTTCACATGCAACTCAGTCCTTCTACCCTCTTCTCCCGTTGTTTTTCAACATTTTGTCGTCCCCAGTCCACCTTTCACTGCCGTGGGTGTTCTCACCCAACTATAAGTCTTGCACATTTCTGTCAGGTCTTTGAGTTTAACTTGGTTTGCTTGATTTCAGTCAGGCAGCCTAATGACCTGCAGCCACCATAGGCATACCTGGTATGCCTCTGCCCTCAGGACCGAAATCAACCTAAAAACCTACCCTGTGTACTACCCACCAAGGACAAAACTAGTACAAAAATGGAATTTCAGTTTTAGATTCCACATCAGTCACAAGTGGGTGTCCATAAAAAGCTGAGAAGATGATGCAAAGATGGTATTCCTTTTTTCCCTTTACAAGACAGCATTAAATGGCAGTCAAGAATGCACTCAACTTTTTCCTAATTTCATTTTACACTTAAATAATTGCTGCATTTCTTTCTAGGACAGTATCTGATTGCTTTCCTACCCATTTACAATTTGAGCAATGGTTAGCAGGAAATAATATGGCCTAATTAGAAGAATTTTGAATAAAAATGTGGTCCTGAAAATAACAAAGTTTGTCCAAACAATCTAGAGCATTCATTTACTAGCAACATATTTTCTTAGGCACAATTTGTCTAAAAGAAATAGCATCAGCACTTCAGCTATACATTCATATTTTAAAGCATGTTTTATGACTGTCATATCATAAAATACCCCCATAATAAAAAATATTACTTTTACGACCCAGTTCTATTGTGAAATAACCAGATTTTTTAAATACATCTCTCCTTTCCTATTATGTTAAATAGAGCACAACAATATCTACAGAAACTGAAGGCTGAAATAAGTTCTCAAAGAAGTGAAGTACACATAATTATCATCTGGCCTGGTAATTAAAAATACAAGCAGTGTATTCCACAGGGTGAGTGGTGTGGGAAAATTTCTACCTTCCTAGAACTACATCCAGTAAATGACTTATGGATGCCAAAGAATTGGGACAATGCATTCTGGCTGAAGGATTGTTTCCTAAGGCTACATAAACTCATGGAGCTTTGCATAGCAAAACTGTGTTCCCCATGGTTGTATTCAGAGTGCTGTGCAGGACAGCATAGACTGGAGAAACAGTAAATACACAGCTGCCCACAGTTGCAGACTCTGAGGATGAAGGGGTGAAGTCTTCAGAAAACCCAGTCTCCAGTGGGCTTAGGCTTCCACTGCTGCTATAGGTCTATATACTCACATGTAGCCAAGGATTTGCCATTTTTTCATAGCACTGTCATAATTATACCAAAATTGCCACTGTGTACACAACCTTTCCCTTCAACCTTGTAGAGCAGTTTATGTTACAGCTTTGTAACCATCCCTAACATTCAGGAAGAAAAGTAACTCTATTAAAAAGTCGTGCTTAATTTTGTCATTATATAAACCCAATGTAATTCATTTTTAAGTGTATTTTAATGAATAAAACATGCCCTCTGTTTAAATGAGGAATACTCTGTAGCAAAGCTTTCTGGAAAGTGGTGGCTAGAAAATTTAACAGTATTTCTTCTCATCTTCATTTAACAATTGGTATATTCAAATGATATCACCTGGTAAGTAAGTTATTCCAGGATGAGATTGTCAAGAAAGTATTGAGCATTTTCAGTTCTTTTGACAAACACTTGATATATTTTTGATAAACACCTGATGTATTTTATTCTTTAAATCAATCACTTTACCAGAAAGACTGCTTAACAAAGTGGTAATCAATATATTGCAGATTTTGAAAATTAATCTTTCAGAGGAGCATGACTTCCCAGTGATCAATCAGAAAGCTAGACCAGGATGAAAAAGCTTTTTCGCCATGCACCAGTGTCCTTACCTACCCAATCATTAGTTTAGTACATCACCAAAAAAAAAAAAAAATTTAAACGGGACATCTTGGAGTGAAACATGCATAACATGCATAACCCTTTTCCTGAAGAAAGAGAACCTACTTTAGGCACTTTGCAGCACCTTTAGCCTTAGGTCACCTTAATGTGTGCTTATTGTGACATACTCAGAAAAACAGGCCAGGCTTGGAGATTAAGGAAAATAGCAAATAGAGATTAAGTGTTACACTCAAGTTACACACAAAACAGATTAATCATATTATTGTAGTAACCTAAAGTTATTTTAATTAGAGTTGCAATCTAATTGGATTAAAAACTTTTTATCATGTCATCTAATCATAAGCAATTTCAGGTGTTTAAACAGTATACTGTTAAGGCAGTATAATCACTGTCAGCTAGTGATACCTTATCCTTTTCATTTGTCTTAAAAGTCATTAACAAGCTATATATACTTTGCATGCATTTGTGTCATGTATTTTTCCAAAGTTTCAGGTTCATAGAGTATGAAAAAAAATTGCTTTATTAGAATTGAAATAATAATTATTTTAAAAATCTGATATAGTAAGAGATAAATTTCTCATCAAAAATCCATCTGTGGGAGGCAAGTGTTGCTTACTTGCCCATTAAATGCAGGAGATAATTCCTAATGAAAGAGTTTTATTTATGTATCCCTGAATTTAGCTAAGACTGTGGATATCTCTCCACATGCTGAAAAGATGCACTAAGTTACTATAAATTTTACAACAGTCTGATTCCCTAGCAAGATCTTAGACATTACATGGAATAAAACATGTTAAATAAATTTTAGACACGCAGGTCTAAAACTACCAAGCTGTAGGTTTTTTCCTCATTAAAAAAGACTGTATTTGTAGTCTTTTGACATTGCAGGGTGGAATGTGGTTTGTCAGGCTAGATTTTGGTAGTGGAGGGGGCTACAGGGGCTGCTTCTGTGAGAAGATGCCAGAAGCTTCCCCTATGTTGAGCAGAGCCAATGCCAGATGGCTCCAAGATGGGCTGCTGGCCAAGGCTGGGCCAATTATAAATGGTAGCAATGCCTCTGTGATAACAAGGTAAAGGAGAAGGGGAAAAAGAAGAATGTTATTGCACTAACATAACTGTGGCCTAAGAAGAGCAGGGTGAGAACATGTGAGAAGAGCAGCTCTGCAGACACAAAGGCCAGTGCAGGAGAGGTGTTCCAGGCTCTGGAGCTGATATTCCCCTGCAGCCTGTGGTGCAGCTCATAGTGAGGCAGCTGTGCCCCTGCAGCCCATGGAGAACCATAGGAATGCAGAGATCCACCTGCAGCTCATGGAGGAGAACATGCTGGAGCAGGTGGATGCCTGGAAGAGGCTGTGAGCCAATGGGAGGACTATGGAAAGAGGAGACCACACTGGAGCAGCCCATCCTTAGAGAACTGCATCCTGTGGAAGAGCGACCCATGCTACAGGAGTTTGTGAAGATGGACTCACACTGGAGAAGTTCATGGAGGACTATCTCCCATGGGAGGGATCCCACCCTGCAGCAGCGAAATGACTCCTCTCTCTCAGCAGCGACAGAAACAACCTGTGATGAACTGACCATAACCTCCATTTCCTTCCTCCTGCGCCACTGGGGGAGGAGGTAGAGCTGGAAAGGAGGCAGGGGTAGCAGGAAGGTGTTCTTAAGGTCTTATTTTACTTGTCATTAGCCTTCTCTGATTTTGCTAGTAATAAATTCAATTAATATCCCTAATTCTAGCCTGGTTTGCCTGTGACAGTATTTGGTGAATGATTTCTCCCCGTCCTTATCTAAACTCATGAACCATTCACTGTATTTTCTCTCCCCTGTCCAACTGTGGAGGGGAGTGATAGAGAGGCTTTGGTGGATGTCTGGCATCCAGCCAGAGTTAACTGACTGCGTCGGGGTTTTTCCCCTTCAATGGCAGGGCTCGATTTTAATTATAAACTACCACACAAAGCTGTTTCTTCCATTAACCTGACTTTTTCACGATTATATTTTAGCTTGCCACCTTTTTTGTATAATTTACCTACTTCAGGCCCTCAGTTGATAAAAATTTCATTAATGTTTTAGTGAAATCAACTGATATCTTCAACTCATGTTTCATTTGTCGAATAAAATTCCAGAACGTTTAATGGGTCAGAAAGGATAGCATTTCCCAATTTGGAAACTGTTGCAAAATCAGCTCCAAAATTTAGAAAAGAAACTTTTTATAGTGGTGGGTCTAATTTAGCTTTACAGAGTCAGTTATGAACAATGTCAGTCTTTGAGATAAGAAACTGATTACAATGCACATATATAATTAATAATTTATTGTATCTATAATGGAAAGGCTTCATCAGTCCTCTGGTCAGTACCTTCAGTATTTTCTTCTAACTGTGCTGTTAACACCACCTAAATACAGGGTCAGAGAATTTCAGCTATAGGACAATAATATCAGAATGTGTTCCTGACTGACCTTTATCACATCTGGATTCTGGTTAGTGAAGCAAGAATTTCTTTAAACTTCCAGTTTTAAATAGAAATGGTCTACTGATGTTAAATTGATTAAAACATTATAGAAGAAATAATAACAATATCTTATAAAGTTTTACCAAGATATTAGAATAAGGTATAATACTATTTATAAATAAATCACCAAAAGCATATAGTATCTGGAAGCAATAGTCTTTCTACCCTATTAAGAAATTCTAATCTACTGAGCCATATACTCAATAATTAATTATATAGCCTTGCCCTGACTTGAAAGAATCCATGCACTCTGATGTTCCTTTCACACCCATCTCTTTTTCTATCATTCTACCTTTCCAATATTTCTAAAATAAGAACTATTTTTCACCAGAAGTATATTTTCACACAAATATGATCTACTTTTGCATTTGAAGCCAGCACAATCATATACAACAAGTAATCATCAGAGCTCAGTTCTTCATTCTTTCTAGTAATCATGTGTCTCTAGAGACACCAAAATACTTGTCAACTATGCTACTAAACTGGGTCATGTAATGTTAAAAACATCAAAGCTGGTCTTGTATCCCCCAAAATAATTCTTAAGAAACTCATTTTATGATTCTGTATAATTGTAGCTTAAAAACATACACAGAATTCTGTAATCTTTTCCTCTGCGATGCCTTCAGGGCTTTGCAATGATCTCTCGATCTTGAAGCTGTTCCAATTTATACGAAGACGAAAAGATTCAACAGATTTCCTATAAAATTAATATAAATACCATTTTTTTCTTTTTCACTGTTTCAGAGCAACTTTTAAATTCAGAATTTAGAAGGACTATTGTAAACATATTAAAGTAATCTGACTCACAGGAATGATCAAGATATAATTCAATTTTCTCTGACTTGCGTGATTTTTCATAACTTCTCATTTTATCAATTTCTTTCAATACTTTGCAACTGATCTGAAATTACAAAATAGGCACTTCAAGCACATTTGCATTACTGTCTCACAAAATGGAACTTTTTCTGCTTTTATTTTCAGTTCCCAACCCCAAATTAAACCAAGCATCCTGCCCTTCCCCCCTCCCCCCTCCTCCAATATTATAAAGGCATAGAATGGCTTGGGTTGGAAGAGACCTTGAAGATCATCTAGTTCCAACACCTCTGCCATGGGCAGGTGAGGTTTCTCGCTCTGGGGAGGATCCTTGAAACCTCACGAAAAGGGGTCACCGCTTGCAATGCGAACTCCCACGCAGTCTGGGCTGGTCGGGGCCGGGCCGCGGCGAGGACACGGGAGCACGCAGAGTGGCATGAAGCTCGAGTGACAGAAACTCTGCAGGAACCATGGGTGAGGCGAAGGAACATACTGGACGCTGTCTCCGGTCTCCCAGGGAGGTTTATTCGGGTCTTCGGGGGGGTTGCAGGGAAGGAGGAAGGGGAAGGAATGAGGGGGAAGGTCGAAGGGGCTGGCAGCCCGAAGACAGTGATGGTTGGGCTCATGCCAGCACCGGCTTATATGGGAAAGGAAGGGGGAGGGATTGGCTCTGCAGAGGCAATTCCGGAAGGTCTGAGGGGAAGACAGGCAGGGGAACACACCAATAAGTTTCGGATAAGGCAGGATGCATATTTCAAAAAGAGCCAATAACATACAGAGCAGGGGAAAAAAGGAAAAGCCACATGGAGATTTGCAGGACCACGTTGCTACAGGCAGGGACACTTTCACTACACCAGGTTGCTCAAAGCCCCATCCAGCCTGGCCTTGAACATTTCCAGCAATGGGATATCCACAACTTCTCTGGGAAACCTGTTCCAGTGCCTCAGCACTCTCACAACAAAGAATTTCCTAATACCTAAATCAAGCCTATTGTCCTTCAGTTTAAAGCCATTCCCCTTTGTCCTTTCTCTATATGCCCATGTAAAGAAAACACCCCATCTTTTTTGCAAGCTCCCTTCAGGTAGTAAAATACCACAATTAGGTCATCCTGAAGCTTTCTCTTCTCCAGGCTGAGTAAACCCAATTATCTCAGTCTTTCTTTATAGGAGAGGTGCTTAATCCCTCTAATCACCTTGGAGTCTCTCCTCTGGACTCATTCAACAGGCCAATGTCCTTCCTCTGCTGGGGACCCCAGAGAGCTCCTTTTGGAGTCTCAGAAGAATGGAGTGGAGGTGCAGAATCCCCTTCCTCAACCTGCTGGCTCCCTGGATTTTGATGCAGCCATAACTTTCTAGCAGCACTCGGTGACTTCCAGCTCCTTCTCATCGTTTCACATGCTTCATGTGAAGGCACCTCAGCTGGGCTTTCAGCTATGTTGCCTTCCTGCAGGAACACCCCTTAGCTTCTTTGAGATATTTAACTGGTGTTTCCCTGTGGGCTTCTGTTACCTCAGGAGTCCCTAGCTCAGTTCTGTAAGACTGCAAGTGTGCTCCGGTATAGCCAGCCCATTTCAGAGTCAGTGGCAGAGGGACCTCACACCTGTTGCTCTTAACCTCCCACATCATCCGTCCCACAATTTGCCAAGGACAAGCGCCCTGTGGGAGGCTTTTGTCGAGGTGGGCGTAGGTGTGGTCGCTGCTGGCTCCACCCATAGGAGTCAGAGCTGCCTCTGAGTCACAACTCCACCACTTTCCGCTCGGGAGGTGGGGCTGGGGTGGCTCCTTCTGCCCTAATTCCAAGGTCTTGCTGGGTAGGAAAGCTCACCTCCCTCCCACGATGTGATCCTCAGCTCCAGAGTACTTCATCTTTGAAGTGTATACTTTATTAGATATATATATAATGTGTGTATGGATGCCTATGTATATACAAAAGACAGGAGGGCACATTTAGGGCATTAAAAATTTATTTGTTTTGTTTTAGGAAAGTATAACAATACAAAAATTAAGGGGCATGCCTGGATTACGGTCTTAGTCCTATAAATAGATTTAGATGGATTTCCACTCTCTCAAGAAGTAAATTCATAAATGACCTGATCTAATTCCCATTCAAATCAATACAACCCTTTAGTAGGTTTTGAGTCTAGTCTATTTAATCTTTCTGTATCTCAATTATACTGCTGTAAATGGAGGATACCTCTGTTAATCACAGAAGTGAAGTGAGAATGAACTTTTAATAATTTATAAGGTCTCAAACGGTGCTCAGAGGTAGGCCATAATAGCAAGCAGAAAGCTCCTTTCTATATCTATTACTGAAAATACTGCACAAGGTCCAGCTCATCTAAGTTTTGTGCCCTGGCTGGGGAAAAAGGAGAATTTCTCAGATGACCCTGAAAGAGTCCTATCACCTTTCTTTGATGGGGCGGGAAAATCAGGTGCATTACAAGCACTGTTTCAAAATGATGACTGAAAGGAAGTTATTTGGTGGAATGGATCTCACACTTTATGTCTACACATCCTTTCTAGTTATCTGTATATACTAGAGATTTGAGTCATACTCTCAAAACACCCTCCATTCAGCTAGCGCTGTCACTCTATAGCCACACATTGTCACTGGATGGGAAGCAGAAAAGGCTTTGCCTGTAGCAATAAGCACTGCCAGTGACTATCTAATCTCTCTGCAAATACTGGGTTGTTTCACTCATTACTCTTATTCAGTGTGGTTCCTGGCTTTTGATATCCATTGATATGGCTGGGTATTATCAGGATGAGTATTAGCAGGCACAACCCAAAACCAGTCCAGGCACGGTGCCAGCAGAGAAATGTTATTCTGGACCAAAGAAAAGTGTTCAAGGATGTGCTCCTGTGCAAGTTTACCCACACAACTGCACACAGACCGCCCTCAAAGCAATAGAATGAGCAATTTTTGATCTAAAACTGGGTGTTAGAACTCCTAAGCCATGGAAAGAAATTGATGTACAGTACACAATTGTCACAAAAAACTTTGTTTCCGGGCTCTTGGTATGTTCATGTGACAGAACGGATTCAGTTCATCTCAGTGCTGACTTAGACTTTTTATTAAAGCTGCTAACACCATGTTGGATCTTAAACAGGATTCTGAACTGGACTTTTTATTGAATCATGGAAAAAAAAACCCCACACTTTCTCATCCACTGGAGTAAAAGTGTATAGAGCTAGTACAATCAAAAATTCTTAGCAATCTACCAAAACATTTAAAAATCTACCAAAATCTACTAATGTTTAGCTAAGCAATCTACCAAAACAGTTAAAATAAAACTCCTGTTCAAAAATACAATTTTAATTATATTCAGGTTTGCAGCTAACAGAGTAATTCAATGTAGAACATCTCATTATAAAATAATAAAGTAAATTGATAATATCTTTGCATTTTGATATGAGATGCAATTCAATACTAAATTAGACTGCTTTCATGAAATCCAGGTATCCCAGAGTGCTTACAGTCTGTTTAACATTTAAAACAGCTATGTATCTGTAGCTCTGTATCTCCACACATTTTTGTCTCGGTTGTTTAATTTTTATTATTACTGTGTATAAAATTGTTTCTTTTTCAGGTACACTCATTAACGTAGTAGCCAGACTGAGAAATCTACAAATACCATAATGCATCACTGAAAATACTAGAGCCTGATAAGGAACCTTTTATAGGTTTTTTTTTCAATTCAAATAAAACAAGGACAAGTTGATATGAGTGTACTTAAAAATTACTAATTAAGTTAGCTGAACATAGGTACTAAGTCTGCAAAAATTATTTAATTATCGTATGATTCAATAACCGAGATTGTCATAATTAATAGATGTTACCTTCACGAAAAGACTGCACTTATTGGAAGAAATATGTTTATCTTGGGGGCTTTTCATTAAAAATAAAGTATTTCATCATTAGTATTATTAAACAAATTGGCAAATTACTGGTTTACAATTAAATCTTCTATCTAGAAGAGATTTTAGTTTTACATTTATGTGGATTTGAAAATGCACCAGTTCAGAAATAATAAAGTGCTTTCTAAGGCCCTTTTTAGAGCTTGAACTGCCAGAGTGAAAAAGTGTGTTACAAATGTTAATTACTTGCTTTATTGCTCTAATAGTCCAGTATTTATGTTTATTGATATATTTCATTGTTGTTTTGCCTTATTTCCTGAGTTCTAGAGCAGTTGGAGCCTATACTGGTATCTGAAAACTAGGACTCTTTCCACCATCAATAAAGAAGGGTTATTTCATTTAAAATAACCATAATTTTATTAATATTATCTGGTTTCCTTTAAATAAGCATCAAAGGTATCATTAGGGCTTTTTAGGGAAGAAGTCCAATTCTGATAATTGTGATGTTAATTTAGCTGTGAAATTGAGGTATCTGCATGCCAGAAAATGTTCTCTAGTAGTCTATGGGCAATCAGCTTAAATGATATAAATTTGCATAAATCTAGTGAGTTGTGGATTTACACCATCAAAGATCCTTGCTCCATTTTAAAACCTGCTGTTCTTCATAGTACCATTTCTATAGAATAGTGAATTATGGGAATAGAGCTATCACTGAAATTTCCACCCTTTTTTTGCAATATAAGTTTTATTGTAAATGATGAAGTCTTAGACAGAAAGAAAAAAAGCAAATGATTCAATAACATATCCTACTCCAAACCCAAAGTCATATAAACCTTTTCTGAAAGCCTTAGGGATTACAGAACACTTTCATGTAGAGCTGAAGGGGAGGGATGCCATCCAGAGGGACTTTGACACACTTGAGGGGCCAATGCAAACCTCATGAAGTTCAACAAGGCAAAGTGCAAGGTTCTACACCTGGGGCAGGGCAATCCCAGACACACCTGCAGGCTGGGCAGAGAAGGGATTGAGGGCAGCCCTGCAGAGAAACCCTTGGGGGTGATGGTTGATGAAAAACTTGAGATGAGCCAGCAGTATGTGCTTGCAGCTCAGAATGCCAATTATATCCTGGGCTACACCTAAGGCAGTGTGGCCAGCAGGTTGGAGGAGGTGATTCTCCCCCTCTACTCTGCTCTTGTGAGACTCCTCCTGGAGTGCTGCATCCAGCTCTAGTGTCCCCAGCATAAGAGCGACATGGAACTGTGGCAGGAAGTCCAGAGAAGGGCCACAAAGTTGATGAGAGGATGGGAGCACTTCCCTTACAAAGACATGCTGAGAAAGTTGGGGCTGCTCAGCCTGGAGAAGGGAGGGCTGTGTGGGGACCTCACAGCAGCCTTTCAGAATCTGAGGGGGCCTACAGGAAATCTGGAGAGGGACTGTGTGTCAGAAACTCCAGGGATAGGACAAGGAATAATGGGCACAAATCGATCTTTAAGGTCTGTCCCAATGCCTTAACATTCTACGATTCTGTGATAAATCTCATCATTGAAGGGAGCCATTCCTACAAAAAATTGCATAGAACAGCCACCTTATTCACAGAAACTGAGTTTATAAAATAAGCAGCAAACTCTTCTAATAGCCCAAGGATACATCTTGCGTTCAGACTTGTGCCAAAATACTCTGGTCTCAGTGATTCCTCTTTCACCTTCTAATAAGAGGGCTGACATGGTTTAATGTCTCATTTTGTATTTTTTTTCGCTTCACAAGTGGGGCTGATTTGGAAGCTAAGTGCATCAGTCTTCATACAGCTCTCACACAAGAAAGCTTTCACATTTTTCTCAGGTCCAGGATAGCATTACATAAAGAAAAAACCTGGTAACTTAAAGGCAAAGACATTTTCCTGTGACTGGAGGAAGACAAGTTTAGGCTTATCTTCTCCTAAATCTTGAACTTTTTTTATTTGAACTTCATGAATTTTCAATTCAATTTGTTTTGCTTGGTTCTGAAGGTCTTTCCATGATAGAAAATAACTCTTTTTGGAGATCCTTTATAAGAATATGAAGAAGCCATATACTTACAGTACACTGAAATAACCAGGAATGCTAAATATGGTTTCAGGGAACACTGTGTCAAGTCACATTTTGGATAACAGCATGCTTTTCATGACTAAGGTTTTTGTTACTGGTTTATGGGAGTTCTGGATTTATTTAAATTTTCTACTTTACAAAACATCAGAAATAATGCAAGGAATCCAGACATAACTAAACTGTTTGGTAATAACTAAACTATTCTGTCTGGAGAACTGCTTTGCTCACCCTAGATTAGAGCCTGACTGTGACAAGTACACCAAACGTGGACAGTTAAAAAGCTAAGAGGATAGTTCAGAAAACAAAAAAGCCAACAGGATAGCACAGATACATTTTAAGTCTTCTCTGGATAAGCTTTTATTCATCCTTACTAATCAAAGAGGTAGACTAACAGATTTAGTTATATCGGCCAGTATCATGTATATAGTACCCTCCACCTGGTAATTTTGGTATGCATTACTAGTCAAAAATATGCTGTGGAGGAACTGTTTTATGATTTGTCTTAACTATGATCTGCTCTGCAGCACTTTTATCTGATAAAATCAGACAGCAGTTTAATAACCAGTTTAAATCCAGGTTACTATGAATTATTTTATGTTTGATAAAGCTGTGGTAAATTACAATTAATAAATAGCCTTGTATTAATCTCCAATTTAAGTATTGTTTCTTAAACTGTAAAATAATTTGAACATGTTATTTGTCATCTAAACAAATAAAATGTGTAGTATATCACTCTCAGTTTTATCCACTGCTAATTTGAAAACTCATGAATTTACATATACACTTCTGCAGTCTTGTAAATTGCTTTTTGAAATTGGTTTTTGAAAGAAACTGCTTTTTTTCTGCCTCACATTACAGTACTGGCTGACAATTACTTGCATCATGAGATGACAAAGGAAACTCATGACATCTGACCATAATAGTCTTGTGCTGTTCCTGCTTTTTGCACAGGTTTCATAAAATAGATGCATCTCGCTGGCATTATTAGTAGCTGTCTTCATTGATACAGAAATTCTAGGACATGTGGTAGGGTTAAATTACTCTCACTTAATAACCACTTTTAGGCTGTTTCTTTTTCACATACATACACTAACTGGCCCCTTAATGCATCATTTAAGATCCCTGAACTGGCACTGCTCTGCTAATTTTCTTAATTCAGCCACTTAAAAAAAATTATAAATGTGGAAGCAGTCTCAATTCACCAGCAGCTGAGAGAATAGGTGATGTTGTGCACCTTCCACAATCTATGTCTTTGTTTTCTCCACCACATTAATAGGAGCTCTTAGCTTATGCAACAGCTTAAGTAGGTTAACCACCATTGCACTCACTAAAACCACAAAGTAGGGGTTTTTTTTGCAATTTAGGATATAGGTAGTTCATATTATTTGAAGTCTGAGGTACAGGTGGGGCAGTACTCTATTGAGCTATCAAACAATTCCATTTCTCCCAAGTTAGACATTAACCTTTCTGTTTTAAACAAGTGATTTGCTCACAGTCCCAGTAGCTACAGGTTTCTTTCTTATGTTGTTTTTGCTAGACCTTAATCCTTTTACTTTTACAATTTTTATGGGAGGTCATTTTGTCTCCAGTGTTATGTTCTTTGCAACTGTCTTAATAACTATTTTGTGAAAAAAAAAAATGAATTTTATGGAGTAAAGGACATATGTAAGCTTTGACTTCAGCTAAAAGTATTTTGGCTCTAAGAAATGGTGAAGTAATCATAATAAAAGAATTTAAAAATAATTTAAGGACATATTATCAACTTCTTTCACACACAGTAGATAAAGAACTTTTCATTTGCATATTTTTCAGCAATCCCTGAATGCAGTTTTATAAATTACAGATGTGAAAATATGAGGGGTTTCAACATTTATCTGTCTATTTCCCATGTTTATACATTGTCTGCTTTACAGTACAACATTTGGCCATGTGCAGCATAAAAACAAAATCATTTTTCTTAACAGGAGGAAGATCCAGGTGCTATTGTCAATATATTGTGTTTATATTTGTATTAACTAAGCAATCACTAGGCATTAATTAAAAAAAAAATCACCCAAGCCTGGACCACTGAGCTAAATCCAGGGCATACTCACCTTTTAACAATGGGAGTACTTTTGAGCCCCATCTCAAAAACAGTAGAACTCAAAGACACAGAACCAAGAAAATCCTAAAGAAATAGGGCTTTTCAATCTGGAAAAGAAACAATAAACAGATGACATATTCTACCAAATGAAGAGTGGCATGGAAAAGAGGAGTCAAGGTTTGTTCCTGATTTTCTTCTTCTTGTTATACTCAGGGGTTCAGCTAAATATTAGAACCTAGACCATTTGTTTCTGATGTTGTGTAACAGGAGAACATATGCCTTATCTGTCTATAATAAGAGATACCACTCGCAGGCAATTAACACCCTTCTTTTGCTTTTTGAAATGTAGTGAAACTACCACTGCAGAACTCTGCAATTGGCTGAAGTTCCAGGTGTACATATGGTCTAGTGGAAGGTGTTCCTGCCCACAGCAGTGGAGTTTGTAACTAGATGAACTTTAAGGTCCCTGCCAGCCCAGCCCATTCTATGATCCTCTGATTCTATGACTACAAATGCCAGAATCTTAAATCCAAATTCTTAACAGTATTTCAGTGCAGATTATTTCAATTTGAAACTCCACATTTCTTCTTCTATACCTTTGGGCTGCTGAACTGCTAAAGTATAAAATAATAGACTCCTCTCTTTTCTTTTTGTAAGCAGATTCTTCTCTGCACCCCTGGTTATTACTTCTCCATAATATTTAAACTTTGTATAGCTCAAAACCAAAACAAACAAAAAAGGCTGCTAAACTGCATAAGAAAGATCTGCTTGTAAAACAAAGGATACACAGAAGCTGTAAATAAATGCAAGTGAAAAAGTGTGGAGTAATTAGAGACAGGAAAACTACTTGGACAGTTTAATTCAAAAAATAGGTTATTCTGCAGGAAAATGGTAAAGAGGCTTGGCATTTTTTTTTACATTATTTTTAGTATCTCAGGTCATCATCTATCTAAAGACGCAACAGTTTGTGGACTTTGTGTTTGCTGTTGCAATGATCACAGCCTGTACAACAGAATTATACAGGTAACATTTTGTCTTAAGTGGCATTGTAGATCAGTGAACACTCATTTTAAACTTCAAGGAAGGATAGACACTGGAATCATGTCATAAGTCAAGAGACAAGAGGTCTAGTAAAAGTTCTTTCCATTAGGCAAATTTGTGAGGTAAAACTCCACTTGTTAAATACTTCTCAATGTAATTGCTTTATTCATCCTGGAAGAGAGGAGACTGAGGAGTGACCTCATTGCTCTCTTCAACATCCTCATGAGGAGAAGCAGAGGGGTGAATGCTGATCTCTTCACTCTCTTGACCAGTGACAGGACCCAAGGAAATGGCCTGAAGCTGAGTCAGGGGAGGTTTAGCTGAGCCAGAGGCAGGTTAAGCACTGGAAAAGGCTCCCCAGGGAAGTGGTCACAGCTTGAAGTCTGTCTTAGTTCAAGAAGCATTTGAGCAACACTCTTGGGCACATAGTGTGACTTTTGGGGGCCAGGGCCAGGAGTTGGACTTTGTGATCCTGATGGGTGCCTTCCTACTCAGCTTATTCTATGATTCTATAATAATTTCTGCCATTATTCTTACCACTAGAAGAAACTTAGAGAAACTTCAACTTACTATTTCCAGCTTTATGTATATCATTGACATATCTATTCCTGTTTCAGTCAAGACAGGAAAAGCCAAAGCAAATGTCTTTATCCCAGGCTCTGACACTATCTCCAGTACCACTTTTTGGAAGCATGGTCAAATAGATATTTATGGATCTTTGAAATACTGTGAACACAACCTTCTGCCTACATCTGTGTTTGGATTTCCTCCAAAATAATAGAAAAGTTACTACAAACTGTGGCAGTAGGAAAACTGTGATTCTGACAATTTGTTTTTGTGAAACCCCCTGTTTTGGCTCTTATGTCAGTACTTAAAAACACAACCAATTGACCAAATAATTAAATAAATTCTAGATAAAGTTATATTAAAAACTCTGAAGTATAAAAAAGCTTCAGAGATGTTTTTTTCATATTGCAGCTTGTCTCTTCCTTATATTGCAAATGCAGCAAACCAAAATCCTTCTGCTATAGGAGAGTATTTAATCACTGCTGGAACTCTAGATGTCAGGTCTAGATGTCATCTTACAGTAGCATTCTAGTTTGAAATACCCTGCAAAGAGTTAATGCCCTGTGGCAAAAAGGAGCACCTATCCATGGACACTGCTGAGATCAATTTATGAAGTTATGAAAGCAAGGCTGTGTCAGGAATAGCTCAGCATACACACACGCACAGTGGTACACACATGCATGTACTGCAGTAGGGCAGTGAGGAAGACATTTTTAACAGTAGATTTTGATTTCAACCCGAATAAAGACAAGATACAATCATAGTCTTGGCTTTAGAGACCTATATGTTAGTACCTGAGTGACTGCTGTGTAACCTGAACACATGTTCTGATGTCAGCATGCCTTGCCTATGTCCTGTATGAGCTCATTCTGATGGAGAGGTGTAAGAACACAATGTCCAAAGTGAACCTCCATGTATCATGTAAAGAGTTTGCTATTGTGCAAGTAAGAGATTGATAGTTTTGCTCACTTTGAAAAATATTTTAAAAATGTGAGCAACAGTGAGGCTGACCACCTCGACCACAGGAACTCTGAGCAGCATGCCATAGTCCACAAACAGGTTCTCATCCAGCAGTACAACAGACGGAATTCCCAGCATTGGGTGGGTCATAAGATTGCTGTGATCTTTTCTATAATTTCTATCCTTTACACAATAAAATAGATAAACTTGAGTTTTTCTAATTGAGATCCCAAAAGAACTGGTACTGAGTGGGAGTTAGCTGAGACAGCCTTGGCACCATTTCAATGGGTTGGCAACAGAGAAGCCTGAGGAAGCACAGTGGTCACCCCAGCCGTGCTCAGTGTCAGATTGCCCAGCAGCTCAGCCCCGACATGGGCTCTCTGCTTGTGTGCATTTTGCCCTATACTCTGTCCTTGAGGAGTGGGGAGTTATTGCACACATCATCAGTCAAGTCAGACCATCACATTACACCTTTTCACCAGTCTCACGTGGTGTTCTGACATCTCTTGGTCCAGGGTCCGTACCATTGGCTCAGCCCACTCAGTTCTTTCTTATATTGTCCTGTATACTACAGCTTATGCTGCTTGGTCACTCAGCTCATGGTCAAGGCAAGGTTGTACTGTTCTTGTGATAATCGTGTGAATGCCATTTTCTATTATTTTTTAAATCTTCTTTGCAGAGCCTAGTAAAAAAAACACTTGCAAGTAACTTGCTTTCATTTTAACAAGGAATCTTTTTAATAAGTGATTGTTCACTTGGCAATGAGAGCAAGTCAATGCAATGTCTGGTAACTGTCAGTGAGGTTTGTTTGCAGCACCAATTTAATCAAACTGCAGTTGATGACTATCTCCAGTTTAAGTCACTTTGCATGCCTGTTTCCTACTTTTAAAAAACTATTTGGATGAGTGAACGTGAGAAGTAAACAAGAAGATGATTAGATGAGCAACAGATTTTGTCCTCCTGCTATAGATACATTGATATATCTTTTTAAGAACTTATGGTAGAGAGCAGATTGACAACTTTATCGGTTTTATGATGGATTACATAAGTAATATTTCTGACAACAACAAATGAAAAAGCAAATTAAATGATTCATCCATTTTCAAGAACTTGTTAAATATACTTGCAAAGCTGATCTTCCCAAATCAAAAGAGAAAAAATGGTGTTGTCTATCAGTAACATGGATTTTGTCTACAAAATGAAACAAATCCACAGCTTAAAAACTGACAGCTGAACAAACAAGCACCTTTACAAAATCAACATTTTTATTTATATATTTGTAAAGGTTTGCAATTGTGTGGACCATAGAGATTGTTCTTTCTCAGAACCCAAATCTACTCCTTAAAAAAATCCCAATACAGAAAATAAACAAAACACACATTCCCCTGAACAAACCCTTGAAGTTTGTCTAGCCAATAAATTGAGCTCCAATTCTACACTTATATAAATCAAAAAGAAAAAAATCAAAGAGAAGGTATGCCTTCAGGTATTGAAGCAATTTTCCTGCCTGTTGATGCTTAATGTCACTCCACCTCATTTGTTCTTTACTCTTCCCCATCTCTCATTACAATAGCCCTGATTACTGTTTGACACCAGTCAGTGCAAGAAATGCTTTTGGAGTGCTGGCAGCGTAGAAGGTACACCAGGGGACCTCTCTGATGCTCAGGTCTAATAGGAGAGATCTCTCTGTCTCTCCCTTTTGGGGGAATCAATATAGGTATCTCTGCTCATAGCCATTGATTTGCACTAAACTTCCAGGTATTTATTTCTCTTTGAGACGTGTATGTCTTTGAGAAACTTAAGAATTTTTGACAATGAATCTCAAGGTTTTAGGCATAGATGTGGTAACAGATGAACTACTTGATTTTGAGAGGGTTATTATTGAATGATTTTATTTTTCATTTTCATTGAAATGCTAGCATAATGTTGTAACCTTAAATCTCATTCACCAAATTCTATCAGCAAAGAACTTGAGACAGAAATTAAATCCCCAAACTTTCTAACAATTTAGAATTATAGGAATTGAATTAAATAATTTCTTCCCTAAGAACATTCAAAATAATTTCACAACTAAATGTTTAGAGTTTCTTTGTACTGTTTCATTGGAAACCTTTACTAATGCTGGAATAGTTTGGATGCTTTTTTTCGCTATTGAGTAAAATTGCAGTTAAAAAACACCAAATCAAGTTTCTTTCATTTGTAAAACTTTTGGCAATTTCTTATGTGAAGGACTATTTCTTATTTATAATATAACCCCTACAAGATTCTGTGCTAGCGTTATTAGTATTATTTCAGGTCCATTAGTGCTAAGTTTCATTTTTCAAGGTCTCTCAGGGCAGCTAAAATAATAGCAAAAATTGAAGACATACGCTACTAATGAAGTCTGTTTCATAACCTCAGAGCTATGTTCTTGCACCATTTTGACAAAAAGTAATTACTTTCTTTATTTTACCCAAAGGCTAAGCTTCTAACATAAGAAAAAAGAGACTGGAAAAAATACACATTGAATTAAATGTGCAGAATAGGTAAAAATAGAATGACATATTGCTCAGTAGTAAGCCTGTAAGTGCTAACTGAAACTATTCATATACCCACCAAAAAGAAGTTAAGAGTAAAATGGTTTGCTAGTTTTCCAGTAAACACTGTTTTTAAGAGTGAGAAAATGGACACATGTATATAAAGGCTCATTTTTATTTTAATCAGAGTGAATTATTCATGTAACTAATAATGACTGTAGTTTTAGAGCAAAGTAGGCTTAAGTTCTGGTTAGCAATGTATGTTTCTTTTCAGAATAGGTGTTACAGTCTGACATAAAGTTTCCCATGCTGAATTTTATTAATATCATTTTGACAGAGTTTTTCTTTAACTGTAATTACAAAGAGATATTTTTGCTCTTTTGTTTTTCCTCCTTACCTCAAAAGCAATCCCAAGTTTTTGCAGTATTTAAATGGGGTAGCTACAAGACCAGAGCACAATAATTAGTGATCTCTAATTCAAAATGTGTTTATTAAGCAGAATAGATGTAATATGTAACTAGTGATGTTTATTTTCAGATTTCTGCTCTGTGGCACACACAAACAAGTTCCTCTGGTCCAGCTTAGTGCAGCAGCGCAGACCAGAGGAGCAAGACTCTCACTCAGGGTCAACCTGCCAAGCACTGGCTGATGGTTGGGCTCCTGTGCCAAACAGGAGCCTTCTCCTTGAGCTCAGCTTTCCCTACAATGCCAGATGCACCTTCATGTGTGCTCTTGTGCTCCTGCATTTCAGCTGCTTTATGGTTCTTTGATGTATATCAGTGACTTAAATCACCATGGACATCTCCCAATGACCCTCACCAGGTTTTTGTAACCTCCTGCCTCAAATGTGTTAGAAAAGTCTGCAATTTGTTTATTGATTTTCTTCTCCAGCCTTACACATTAATCTGGTCATTTAGAGATGGGCAGATCTAGTTGAAGGCTCATTATTTTGGGTTGTTCTTTCAGGCAGGCTTCATTGTATAAAATTAGCACTAAAAGTTTTTGTATTCTGCACAGTTTGTGGAGACTGCAGAGCATATTAGCTAGACGAGAAGCATGTTACGAAACCACTGCCAGAAAATACTTTACCTGCCCAATGAGGTCATGTTTTTGTTCAGAGTGACAAAATACTCCAAAGAAGCTGTGAGTTCAACTGGTTTAATTGAGCAAATATTAAAACCTTTTCATAAAATTAATTCCAAGTTGGGTCTATGTACTGAGCTTTAAATCAATTTTAAATCATCTTGAGTCATCCTGGATAAATAGGGTCTGAATCAAGCTGTGTTGCTTCCACAGCATTCCCAGAGCTCAGATTACATTTTGAAACATGGTTCATGAGGATATTTAGCATCTTTATTAATAAAAAGATTTAGACATCCTGTAAGGGAAACAAGTCCCTCAACAATTTGGATAGAATACTAGCCATTGTTAGGTCAGTTCCTTAACTGTGTTTAACATAACGTTTCATCATTGCATAGTATCTAGTAGGATATTCCAAAAGAAGAGCAGAAAGAAATCAGAAGCCATTTTAATGTGCTCTTTTCAGCTTCTCTCCAATCAAAACCTTGCTTTTGATCATGGCTTACTGTCATCAGGTACCCCACCTCTCACTTAGATGCATACTGAATTAACAAAAAAGCCTTGCCATAAACCTGGTCAACCAGCTCAATATCTTTCTATTTCTGATCTCTGTGTTGAAGAACGAAGTCTATCATTCACAGACTAGAGAGGAAAATGAAATAAAAACTCTTACTGTGAAACATAGCTACACATCTATTCAGTAATTTTTTTTGCTCCTCTACTTTAATCTCTGCTGCGTCTCCTCTGAAGAAGGCTACAAAATGTCAGAAAAATTGGCATCATGAAGGAAATTCTAGGAAAAAAAATATTTGAGGAAAATAACTCTGTTCAATGAAGACAGGGGAAAGCAAAGAAGCAGAATTCTCTGAAGTTTAATTATGGAGTCATTTTGGCATAAGTAAAATAGCCCAATTACAGAGACTGAAAAATAAAGAGGCACACTTTATGTTGATGCCTGGTAACCTGGAAATCTGTGAAAGCCATAAATATATTCCTGTTGTTCTTTTTTTTTTTTTTCCTATGAGTGCATCACACTTAAATGAAGCTTCCAAATTGAAGTGGACATATATTTAAGAAGTAAAAATTTACTTCAACTCTTTTTTCTGAAAGGTTAGCTTTAAAGAAATGGGGTTTCACACATTGAATTAAGGACAGGTCTCCTTGCATTGCAATCATGTGAAAGGAGAAACATCTTTCAGAGTTTCAGAGTCAGAAAATGAACATAAAACTCCTGGCAGTTAGTAATGAACTGTTCTGCAGTCACAGTGTTTCAGACAACATTACTACTATTTAGTATGGTAAAAAATACTAATAAAAGTACAATGTTATAAAAATGTATAAAAAAATTATTTTTTTTACATTTTCAAAACCAGATTCCTATGAAGTTTATAGATTTTATGCACACTCACCATATTGGTAATTCTGAAGTTACATCAACAGCAAGAAAATTAAATCTGGTACCTTAACATCATGGTCCTAATGCCACAATTAACCCTTTAACCCTTTAACCCTTAGAAAATGGCTGAATTATAGTGATAAAGATGTAGGAATCAAACAAAACATATTTTGAACACTGGAATCTGGATAAAATATTTTCAGATTTCTCAAGAGGCTGGGATGCAGTTTTTAAATGATATCTGAAGTCTAGTTCCTCATCAAAGAAATTTTAAGAAAAGCTAAAGAAAGCAAACTTCTCTAAGACTGGACACTAATTAAGCATTGTTATTAATTATTTTGACTAACAAGCTCAAAGATCACCTGAGAAATGTCTCTAATTAGATCTTTACTATCTCAAGAAGAGACCATAAAAAAGTGTATTAAATCAGAAAAGCAAGTGAAATATATTGCACTTGGGAAGGAATGTGTGTCAGTATGAATGAAGATCAGGCAATATCCATGTAAAGGTCAGATATTTTTGAAATAGTTAGGAAAGTAGCTACAGGGTAGGCTAAAGGTGAAGTCTTTAAATTGGATGAACAACAACAACAAAAAAATTCCAGTATGAATCTTCCAGATTATTAGTAGCCATAAGATTTTCTGCTATTTGATATTTTAAACTTTATCATTTTTTCCTTCCTTTACAGAAACATGGGTTATAGTTTTCTCCAAAATAAGCAAGTAGTAAGTAGACAAAAAGCCAAATAATTCTTCTCTACCAACTCTTTATGTGGACATTGGTGGCTGTTGCAAGCTTTGCATTTCAACAATTCTGGAGAAAGTAAGCACACTTGTTTTCAGGGCAGCCTTTAAATTTCCTTGACCTTAAATGATGTAGCATTAAATCAAGTTACACTAAGGAAACAGCACTGACCAGTCTGACAACTGATTTCTCACTTGTGATGGATGAAGACATCTATATACTAATTCTCTTAGATTTATAGCTGTTGTTAGGAGCAGCAACCGTGGTCTTCTTGAATCTGAACAGTCTTATAAGAAGCGAAGGGATTGCCCAAGTGAGCTGCTCATATTTTTCTTTTTCTGCTCTTTGAGGATCACAAAACAATTGTTTATCATTTCCAGAGACCTTTTGTCTGGATAAAGGCCATAGAAGCTTATGATAAGTGAGTGTTAGAAAAACTGGGAAAAAATTACTGGAAAAACTAACTGAGGAAATTGAATACTAGCAAGCCAATCTAAGTGGTGAAAATTGTTTTTAAAGAAATTGATTTTCAGTAGATTCGGTGAAATAAAGAGAGATGGATTAACAAATTAAACTTTCCTAAGCATCAAAAGTGTCTCTAAATTCTGTAAAATGGAATCAACATAAGTTTCTTTATTCCTCTGGACACTTTATTTTTAACCAGGTTGTATTAACTATTCCTGTCTTAGAAATGTGTAGCTGAATACATGTCTGTTACCAAGCAGTTAATATAGATGTAAACATATCAGTGCCTTCTTTTAGAACACAATAGAATAAGTTAATTGTAATATAGAACTTGTCCTTTTCATTTGCACTACATTACTTGGAAGGGAACATAATTTTCTGCATTTTCCCAAGATGAAAGCTACTTTCAATTACACAGTGTTGATTCTAATCCATCAAATATTGGTTTACGCAAGCTCTTCCCCAGGACCTAGTAGATACCAAAGGATTTGCAGGTGAAGTTCAGCTGCATGTTTACAAGTTATTAAAGTTCTAATCTTTGATGTTCATGATGGTTGTCTCTCAGTCCCTGTATTTATCTTTCAAAATTAATAATAAAAAGAAGAATTTGCATAGTCGGTTCTATGACTTGATGAAGTAAGCCACTGAGATTAGCTCAATTGGTTAGAGCATAGTGCCAATAATGCCACGGTTGTGAATTTGATCCCCATATGGGCCATTCACTTAAGGGTTGGACTCGATCCTTGTGGGTCCCTTCCAACTCAGAATATTCTATGATTCTGTCAACATTAGTCACTATGAATTTCCAGGAGAATGCTTAGAATTCTCTACTTTCTGTATAATTTGAGGCTGGTTTACTTATCCTTCATATTAATTCTCCCAGGATTCTCTTCAAGCAAGAGCAGACAATACAGGGACAAACCTTTTTCTCAGAAAGATTATTGGAAATATCTAAACTCATTTTGGATTAGTCCTATTAAAAAAAAAATTAGAGGAGCAGATATTTAGCATGCTAGCTGTATTTAGGTACCTCAAAAGGTAGAATAACAGATTATCAATTTCTGGCCATGAAGCTCATGGTTTGTGTTGTAAAAATTTTTGTATTATATTTGCAGGTTTTTCTTAAGTGCCCTTAGCAAACATTAAGAAATATGTTTTTACCTTCCCAGGGTCCTTTTCAAAAGAAATTGTTCCTTTAATTTGTAACAGCTGACTTACGCTTCATGGACTATTCAGATCAGTTTTAAATTTTCAAACCTTCAACTTTTATTGGAACTGTTGCTACTGTGCAAAGCACATCTAATGTACTGCTATTTATTGCTATCCTGCATTATTTCTTTATTATTTGAGTAATAAACCAGCACACTATTTCTTTGCCCATTGTAATTATCCATAGCCCAGGAGATTTTTTTCTTTAACCTTCATGAAAGAAATGAGATGAAACAATATTGATTAGTAAGAAAGTAAAAATAGAATTAGTCCTTCAGCAGAATTCTTTCCATAAAGAACTGTTTTCAAGGAAGGTTTTAGTACCTGAACAAGGATATCTTATGTCCCTGGGATCAGCACTAACTGCTACTAGCTACATTGCTTTCATAAAATTGTATTATGCATTTGATCTTCCTCCCACAAAATTGGAGCCCAAGTGTTTTACAGCATATCAAGAATTTTTATTACATTCACAGTTTCAATACAATTTTTGCACTTAAGTACAGAAGAAGTAAAGTTATAAATATGTATAAAGGTATTGTATCTGATTTTGCTGTCATACGCTATTAGTAAAAGTCAATTTCTTGCAGTTATGTGTGGTGCCGTCTTCCGGGGGAATTTTTTTTTTTAAAAAAAAAAATTGGGGGTTTTTAAAACCCTCCTGGGGGGGGGGGGGGGGGGGGGGGGGGGGGGGGGGGGGTGGGGGCCCCTGCTTTTTTTTATATTTAAAAAAAAAAAATTTCCTCTCCTCTCTTTTTTTGTTCCAGTTATGTAAAGAAATATCTCCAGATTCTATGTGTATGTATTTATGCAGGTTTAAGCAGATCAGAAAAGTTCAGTTTTCTAGGCTTGCCCCAAACATTTTTGCCTTGATTCCTCAGCACTGATTGCTTCTTGTTGTCTTTGAACTATTGTCCTCTACTTCATGCTCTATTCTGTTGCAATCAAATAAGATTTTATGTAAGAAGCAAGTTAAAAGTCTCAACAGTTTATGTATTTTCTGTAACTCTAATATTCCCAACACCCTTGATCTGTTCTCACTGAGCAATGCTGTACAGCAATTTAGAGAAACATTACAGAATTATAATTTTTTATGAATTTCATTCACCCTTCACATTAACAATGAGGTATGGTAATGCCATTTCTGGCTCGTGCTAATAACTCAATAGCTTAAACTGCTTACATAATGTCAGTGCCAGAGTTTTTCTATGCCTTCATATGGATAATTTTATTTTTCTTGTAATATCTTTTTATACCAGTTACTTTCATTTTAAAATGATGAGGTAGTTCCAGTTCCTAGTGCTACAAACTTCAGAGGAGCTATAATAAAAGAGATTTGTATATGGATTTTCCTACATTGTCTGGGCTCTTTCTTCAATACTAGTTAGGTTAGAACTCACTTTACCTTTTTGCCTTCCCAGTAATTTGTGTGCTTTCCCTAAGGTACCTGACTGGAAAGGTTTCTGGCAGAGAAATTCAGTCACAACCTTGGAATAACTTGAATTAAAGATCACATTTGTAAATAGTATCAGTATGACCACTATGAGGCTGTAAGTCTGGGCCAATTCAGGGAAGAATGCCTTTTCCATTTCTTGCTAATAAACACTTAACAAGCACTTACATATGACCTTATCTTTAACCTACTTAAAAGTCAATGGGCTTAACAAAACTTGTGTTTCATGTTCAAAACATTTTTGGGGCAATATATACTTGTTATAACTGTCATACAATAAGTCTGCCACAGTTTTGGAGGAAAACTGGGAGTTTAAAAACATTTGTAATGATCTTGTTGGAGTACACAATTTTGTGTTAATTTTATCTCTTAAATGTTGATTTATTTTTTTAAATCACAATGTATGGTTATATCTGGCATTGATAAATCAGATAGTCAAAGAGGAAAAAAAAATCAAAGAAACTGAAGTAGCTGCTTTGGACAACAACCAGCCTTTTAGTCATGTAAAAAATGTCATGATGTTCTTATGCCATTTACTAAAGTGGCTTATCACCATCTCCCTGCTGGGAGAAAGATCTAAGCATTTGGCTGTTATAACCCCAGGACCAGAGATAATGCTTTGTGGTTTGGGGGTTGTGAGAACCATTCACCTGACCTCATCCTCAGGTTACTCCACAATTTAATCTCTCAAAGTTTTGGAGTAATGGGTCCTTCTGTTGGTGTTATCCAATCTAAGAGGCTTTGCAACCCACAGTCTTCTCACAGAATTGCTTTGCTTCTTCAACAGTCCAGTGGCCAACTTCTGCTGTGCAAATCTATGTATATACCTTTTCCAGACTATACCACAAGAAAACACAACATTTGCTGTTTGATGCTGAAAGAAATTGCTAAGAATGTGTCATTGAGTGCAGGGGAAAAAAGGGAAGCATCCCTATTTAAAGGACTGCAGAGAAGCAATAGATAGGACAGTGCTGATACAACTGTTTTGATTTAGGGGCAGGATTTTTCTCCCCAGTTGGCAGTGCAGGCATTAGTAAAGGAACCCCCTTGTACTGTCCTGCTATAAACATGGCCAAATGACCTGACAGTATTGATTTAAACCTGGGCAAAGATAACCCTAAGGAGCTTTCAACCCAAGTTTATGTAGGGAAAACCTTGGAGAGACTCTTGGGGATTATGAAAAGTTCATAGTCATTGTAATGTACAGAGTATTTAGATATTGGCATCCAGCAAGTCACGCAAACCTCTTTTTGATCCAAGTTTTAGAATTTAAGCAAATGTCCCTTACAATTAAAATAATGATTTATTAGGAATGTTAATTATTCATGAGTAGTGACTGATAAGCAGTATATATGTAATTTAGCAGATGTGATTTATTTAACTAAAAAATCAATTGAAGCAGGTATAAGACAGTTGAAAGACTTTAGCATTCTCTTTCCATTTGCCCTCTCCCCTTTTCCTCCAATTTTCTCTGGTGATTTTCAACTGATAAAAACAAAGCCACTGAGAATTAAATGTAAAACAAATTAATTTGTGAACATTCAATTTCAACCAGATCTGTTTTTTTGTAATTGCTTTCATCTGACAAATACATGCTAAATCTTGCATTTAGATGATGTGTATACCTTTTTTTAAATGCTCCTTATATTTAAAGAGGGCTAGGCTGCAAGGCCTTTATCCAAACAAATGCAAAGTTTGCAGGCATAAAAATCGTTCTTTGAGCCATGAACATAACATCATTGCTTTTAGATTTGCCAGGAACACAAACTTCTAATTAAATCTGTTTGCACTTTTTATTCCAGAGAATCCTTTGAGAACTTCAGGGAGATGAACAAAACCACATATTTAGATGAGGATTAGAAGCTGCCCTGAGGGTTAAGGTAAACTTTAAAGGGTTTCTAATTCTGTCATAGCTCCTGCTTCTTTGTAGCTTATCTTAGTGCACTCTTCTGTTGCCATTTCCAAACTTTAGCCCTGGAAACTTTAATTTATAAAAACTGAGCACATTGAAGTGTCTTCCAAGCACAGTTGAATGTAGTTGAAACAACTGAAACATGGTATCTTTTCACCATTTGCTAAGTCTCTTTAGCAAATAGGAAGAGAACGCCAAGAATGGGACAAATCAGATCTGATCCTCAAAAGACATTGTCCACAGAGCTCTGCTTTCTGAACAAAAATGTCCATTACAGGTTAGACAGTTCTGTAACAGGAAAGAGTACTTTGCAAGAATCGCTAGCTGATTAAGTAGTTTTGTCCAGCTATTTTCAGCTACAGGAAACTGAAAAAGTTCAGAGCACATAGTTATTCAGTAAATATTTCAATAGCAGTACTGAACTCAGTCCTTTCCACCATTTCCCTGTCACTATTTTCTTTCATATTCCTTAGTATAGGAACTTCTTCCTAATAATCTAGTTGAATTTTTATTGATTAAATAGAGTAATAGAAATTAAATAGAGTAATCTATGTAAGGACAGATTTCAGAGATATTTTTCAGCTATGAGGGGGAGGCTTGACTAGTATTCCCAGATTAAACAGTCAGAGTTTCATTATTCCTGTAGCCGAGACTTTACTGAGCAGCTCTTTAAAATGAGACAAAACAGAGTCATTTTGGTGAAAGAATTCTGAATTTTTGTTTGTCTTCTGGTACTGTATTTGTTTTACCTTTTCTCGTGGTTTTGAAAAATATCATCACTTTATGTTTTTCACTGTTCAAAAACTTTTCTCAATTCTCTGCTAGGACAGGTCATGTAATCCCGTTGATCTTTAGCAAGGAAATTCACATTTATGTTTGGAGTGGTACAAAAAGAAGTGCCTTAGCCTACAAGAAACAAAATACTACCGTTACACTACATTACATTACAAACAAAATGCCATTACATTACTGGAAAGTTGCCACTGTATAAATATATCTAATGATTATTCATTTATATTATTAATTTTATATTATTTATTTTTTCATCGTTATCTCAAAAAAGGTGTTTTTAATATATCTAGAAAAGAAAGCCTAAGAATAATGAAGATATAACTGACCCAACAACAGTTGTCAAAAAAGTGAGATGTCCAAATCCAAACTAGGCACAAATGGTTTTTCTGCGTGTAATGGCAAGTGAAACTCTCTCAATTTCATGGCTTTTGGTGCTTAATATAAAATGTGATGGAGTATCCAAAGGAAAGAGACTACTGCCGAGGTGATAAAGAAAGGCTTGAAGACACTCCTAGACTAGCTGTCTTACTTGGAATAACTGTGGTTTGGTCAGATAAATCTCAGACTTATGTTACAGATTTACTGAGAATCAAGACTATTAACTGCTTAGTACAAAACAGAGAAGAGGATCATCATTCTTCTGTATTCCTGAGATAACAATGCTAATGGGAATTTTGAGTCCACACAAAATGCACTCTTACATCAGACTGGGCATTTTGGTGTTTCAGAAGACATGTTCTTCAAGTAAGTGAGCTGTCTGAAACAGACTGTTATAATGCTTTTAAGGATAAAAAAATTGTGTAATTTTATTAACTTTTTAAAATTTGCTATTTAGGCAATGGCACTTGACAACCTCTTTTTCTTTTTTATCTCCTAAGGCCAGACTGATTATATTAAGTGTTCAAGGAAGTACACAATATTTCTAAAGGAAAATGGTATCCTGTAAGAAACATCTCATCTCTTCATTCTAAAATGTAACCACATTAGGCTTTAATTCAAGTTCTTAAATAATAATAAAACTATATTGTGTTTATGATGCAGAACTTTTTCTAAAAATTCCATTATATAAAATTCATATATTTATAGGTATTTACACATAAAACTTAATATTTAAAGATAGAATTATGTAAAGAATTACACTGGCTGTGACCCACTAACATTTTTGAGTACTTGGAGCATGTCAACAAATGGATTGAAAATAATTTTAAATTCATTTGGCTTTTCAACCAACTTCCCCATTTTTAAAAAGGCCATTAAAAATAATAACTTCAGAATCATTTTGTAAATAGAAACTAGACATTTCAAAGCAAGGGACAAAAAATAGATGGCCAGCTTCCTATACTTTTAAATGACAGAGAAAGAGAGAGCAGAAATGGTCTAATAAGTGGACTATTCATATTTTAAATAAACAGTAAGTTCTGAAACTTGGTTTTACAGCTAAGATATATTCTCTCTACATTTTTTTAATTATAGATGGATCTCTGTTTTCCCCTACAACACAAAATTTTGCTTTGTTGTGCTGCAGAACTTAAAATGTGAAATTTTCACTAATCACTTACATTTCTAAAAGTTTACTCACTACTGTACTGTGACTTTCTGCTAAGTGTTAGAATTCTTTTGTAGGAATTCCATAATGGGAATACAGTCTGACATTCCATTCCAAATTACACTCTGTCTATTGCACTAAGTGTGCTTAGGATGATATAAACATTATCCAGGAAGATTGGAAAGGAAAGAAAAGATGAAGAAAACAAGACAATAAAGTTACAGAGGTTGCAATGATATCTAGGACTGATAGTTACAGCACTTAGTTCTGTTTTGTTGTCGGCTTTTTTTCTGTAAAATATCTTTCTTCATAAGCAAAAGTGAACAGAGGTGGGAAAAGAGACCTTACCTATGTTGTCCTTAAATTCAATGTCATTCAAGAAACAAATTATTTTCTCTTACTGCCTTTGTCTTGTCTTGGACTGTCTTCATCTTAGGAGCTCAACAGACTATGAGCTGCTCTGTCTCTAGGGCTGTGTCTAGCTTTTCCTTAAGCAACCCATAGAAGGATCAATTGTATCTTTGTATTTGGGTTTGCAATCCCATCTTTTATGGGTTTTTTTGTTTTTTGTTTTTTTAGGTTTTTTTTGTTAGAGTAAGTCACTTCCCCGAGGGTATCCAAAATAATGTATCTGTTTTTTCCATATTTTATGCTGTCTTTCCTCATAGTTCCCTTCATGTGATTATCCTGCCCTTCCCTCTTCCAAGATCATTGCTCACTGGTGGTCAGAATCACTTTAGACATTATTCAGACTTCAGGGATTTCTTATAGATTTTTCAGTAAAGAACTATTTGACAGCACATATAAACTGTATTGATGCTTCTGTAGAGAGGTGACTTATTTTGGCTTTCATCCTCCCATCAATGTTTGAGTCTTTGTAGAAATGTGTGTTATTTCTATTGCCTCTATGCTATGCAGAGCTGGGAATATTTCTGCTCTGCATGTCTCATCTCATTTTAAATGCATTCCACAACAGTACAAGAGGGGATATTTGTAGGATGCATTTGTGAAAGCAGCATTTAGAGTTAAAAAATTATTTATATATATTTATATAGTCACTCATGGAGTCTACATGATTTTGAAATCAGGACAAATAGAAAAAAGACAGCTTACAAATAAAACACATAAGAAAATACAGTAAGAGATAAAGGACTGTGAATACCTAATTCAGCTTAAATTGAAGGAAAATTATAATATTCCTTTATGAGAGTTCAAATGGTTGAATAAAAACTGATCCTTTTTCCAGTGGCTGCTCCCTAAATTCCTTTCAATATTATTATACAAATTCTCAACAGCTAAGAAATGTCAGAGCTCTTCTCAAGCCAAAAGTTTTTACCTCCTCTAAAGATCTCTCCCTACCTGATATGTACAAAACCCACTGTGTCTTGTGAGATTTTTCATTTACTTCAATTGATTTTGAGCATTGATGTTCATTGCATGTATATCTCTTACAGAGCTCCCCAGAGATGACCATCATTTCTTAAAGATGAGATTCTGCCACCTGTTATTACTTAGAGGATATCAGCTTTGGGAATCTTTAGATGAGAGCTACCCATGCCTTTACACTGAGAATATCTACAATTACGTGAATTTTATGTGAAGTTTATTTTTTAGTTTTGGAAAAATTACTTAGCCTGTTACCAGGAGTACTGGTGAAGTAAAAGAGAAATAAACCAAGGAAACCCCAAAAGCTACAAACCTTACAGCCCTAAAGCCCTGCAGGCATTTTCACATCTAAGTTGTTACTGCCCTTAAAGAAAGGGGTAGACATTACTGGAACTTTCCATCGCCTGAGACTTTATATGAACCAGATCTGTAGCTGTTATCTCTCCCCTGCTGAGGTTAACAGACAGTAGTACAAACAGATTTCAACAACTCTGCAGAATGTTTTGAAGTGGACCAATTCTAGATTTTCCCAGAGACACAATTTTCCTAAGTAGTACCAGTATATTTCAGGATAAGAACAGGTTTTAGAGGTGAGCTTTTTGTGAAGAAAAAAAAATGCTTAAGCTCTGGGTAACCAGAGAATAAATTAAAAGTTAAGTGACTTGGTTATGTTGCCATCAAAATGAAATAATTTCCTATAAATATGCTTGGAAAAGTGAAAGATCTAGATGGGAGAATAAGTTCTGAGGTAAAGCATATGCTGTAACCCCAAAAAGTTCTGTGGGTACAGACAATGAGAGTAATTCATTTGTACCTTTTGGCACAAATACTCTGTCAATCTCAGTTAGACCTTAGAAATGGTATTTGAAGACTGTATTTTCATCACGTTTTTTGCTTTCTGCATTTCCCAAGTAGTGTATCATTTTAATGACAAAAATAAATTAGAAAGTTATTTGTATATTCTTCTTCAATATCAGATACAGTACAACTTCTAATAAAACAACTTCATTCCTTTTCACTTCCAAATGTGGATGCCAAATCAAGTTTTATGTGACTTGACAGCTACCTTCTGCATGGCTGTTATTCAGGACACTACAAAGCCTTTCTAAGAAATAAACTCCCTCACAGATAGATTTAACTGAAAATTATCAAGTTGTTTGTTCTTTAATAAATCAGATGTTTATTAAGTGAGAATAAATTAAAATATTTGCATCAATTTAAATACCTATGTTCCACTAACTGACAGATCTGAATTACTAATGATTTACCAAGGGGAAATTTATTATTAGTGATAAGAGGATCACTTTTCAATAATCTTTTAAATTATTCAGAGAAATAATACTCTAAGCATTTTAATATATAACATGGATTTGCAAAAGCATTTATCTAAACTATTTTTTTCAAATGAATAGAATATATCCTAAGCAACAAGCAGAAAAGCAATATTAGATACACATAAAAATACATGTATAATCAAACAAAAAGCTAGATTCATAAACTTATGATTTTACTCAAGAGGAGTTTTGCTTTTCAGAAAATTCATCTTCAACATCTGATGGAAATAAAGACACATTTTTCCACATTTTGGAATCACCTCATTATAATGAATAGTAAGTGCAGATAGTTTTTGTCATAAAACTTTTTTATTATTAGACTTCAAATAGGACTTATTTTCCCTCATTAAACCTGGTTTCAAACCAGATGAAAGAGTATGATAGCTATAAAAAGTAAAAAAGCTTAATACATCTATCAGGTGAAAAAATATTAGTTGGGGAATATCATGAATAAATATGGACTTATGTTTATAGAAGGCAAAAATTATCTTTTCATTCTGTAAAAAAATGTATGTTAGATATAAAATATTCAGATGTAATCATGCTTCACAGTAAATTGGGAGTTTATAATGAATATGAAACTGAATTTAAAATAAAAAGCTAAATTCTAATCACAACTGACTAAGTGCAAATATGACATTTCTGTACATCGGTGTTAAAAGGGTATTATTTCTCCCTTTTTACCCGTCTCACTTGAAGTTTTGGTACCTAAAATCTCAGAAGAAATAATTTAAGTTTTATGAGAATGTTGTGATGAATATAGTAGGGTGAGCAAAAGCAGAACATATCCTCTTTCTGCTTCAACTAGAAATGAATAGAAAGAAAAACATCTGGGTAGAAGAAAATGTAGAGCCTTTTATTGTGTCATGACCAGAGACATGATAGTACTAGAGCAAATTAATCATAATTAAGTGTGTATCTATATACATTTGATCAGAATGAATTCTGGTTTTCCTATTTTTCTTATTTGCTAAATGACTTAAAAGACCCACTGCAGTGAAAATTACATCTGCATTGCTACACACGAGGAGTTACAAGAAGGTTTTATGAACAAGGGTGTCCCCATTGTAGGTCAGACAGAGAAAAATCAAAGGATTGAGCAGTTTGCATAAATAGGAGCAAGAGAAAAAGAACCCACATAACCTGGATACTAACCTAAGCCCCTATCTAGACATGCAAATGTTCCTTTTAAGCCTCTATTCCTGTGAAATTTGACTTTTGCAATGGTAAATTATTATAAATATGCCATAAGCCTTTTTACTCTGCCTCCTCTCATCCCCAGATCACCCTGCCTTTAGATACCATTGCAGTCAAGAGACAAGTGGGTCAAAAGCAGGAGATGCATGATGCTCCCACTGGTCTTTGCTTCCACACCCCATAATCTCAGCTCTCAGGCTGTTGAAACC
This sequence comes from Entomyzon cyanotis, assembly GCA_024500445.1. Classification (NCBI taxonomy): domain Eukaryota; kingdom Metazoa; phylum Chordata; class Aves; order Passeriformes; family Meliphagidae; genus Entomyzon; species Entomyzon cyanotis. The sequence continues at coordinate 53,855,982 of JAKEPQ010000871.1, forward strand.
TCACCCAGCATCTCTTCTGCTCCTCGTTTCCCTCACTAGGAAGGAAAGACTTTTTCACAATTTTAGAGATACCAAGGACAAGTATCATGAACTACCTAAACACATTTCCCCGAAATGTTGTCTGCTCTGGCCTTCCACTTGAAGTTAGATCAAACAACAGCCTGAAACTCCTTTTGTCTGGAAAAGATGGTGAAATAGAGCTGTGCACAGATTTGGATTGCTCTGGGGCTCTGTGCAAGGAGTCTGAAAAACAGCTGTTCCGCATAAGGAGAAACTAAAAATAAGAGAGATTTAACAGACTTTTACTAACATTTAATTTGCAGTATATTATAAGGATCACTTTCTTTAATTGGAAGCTTAAAAAAGACTTTGTAATGACTTGCTGTTGCCAAATAATATCCAGATTGCTGTTCAAGTAGGTGCAAGTCTGGAAAATTAAGAGATGGCTTTAGTGCATTCTTTAGATTCTTCATGTGTTTGTGTTCATAAATTCTTGGCTACTGATGGTTACAAATACTCACTGCAGTTCAATTGAATTACATTATTTTGTTTGTATACAGATGAATGGATTAGCTACAAGCCAAACGATAATTCACACAGCTAAAACTATTTAAAAGTATATAAATGATTTGATTAATCTCCAAAACCAAGACAGTGGAAAATAAGGTTCAAATATTTTATACTCAGTTTAGTACTGTGAAGTTACAGTGCCTAATGGGATGATATTTTTAATATATGATATTTTAATCCTATATTTTCAGTTTTAATCTGTGATGATGCCTCATTATTTTAAAAGAAAATTCTTAATTTCTAGAAGAAATACTCTATAAGTCTCTACTCATGGTAATGTCATCCCTTTCCTGCAGGATATGCTGTAATGGAGAGCATCTTTTCTGGGGCTGATTGTTTTCTTGAAGAGTCTCTGGTTTGTTTCTGAGTTCTTAGCAGATATGTTTTTTCCAAGTTTCAAAATATCATTCTCTCTCTGACTTCAGGGAAGTTAGGGAGAATCATACTTTTCTAGTAAATAAATAATTGTGGTGTGCATTTCTGTCTAAAGATGTCTTTTTTTTTTTTTTAAAGTAAATGGAAGTAAATATGATTAATGAAACTATCTAAGTTGTTGAAAAATATTTTGATGTACCCAGTCTTTGTTTTTGTTTTTTGTTGGGTTTAATGCAAATATTTGTTAAATGGACTGGAAAACAAATAACTTTTACTACAATTTTGAGGACTGAATCTATTCTGATATCAGTCCCATAATAACTACAAGTGTATAAAAAATTAGGATCTGTTTTCCCTGGTTTTTTAAGGTTGTGCTGTTTGACTCAAGTTGTTAGATAAAACACAGTTTCCACTGGGTAGATAAATAAGTAATAACATTTGTGTATCTGAGTCAGTACTGGTTATTGACAGGGAATTGATGTTCTTTCCTCCAGTACTCTCACCTCTCTCTCTCTTGTTGCTAGTTTGCTCTTCCCTCCAGCTCTCCATTTCATACATCCTGTCAGCTGGTCGATATAAAGCTATAGTTGATTCAGAGGAATACATTCAATTTTAGGATCTGATGGATTGACTCTGGTAAGTCAAACTCCCAACCACCTTTTTGCTCACTCCCCTTACCGGTGATGGAGAGAAAAACAGAAGAAAGTTGAAATTCATTAATCAAGGTAATGAAAATTTCATAATAAAAGCAAAAGCTGTGCTTGCAAGCAAAACAGAAATTAATTCTGCCCATCAGCAGGCAGAGTTATAGCAACCACTGGAAAGTGGATCTTCCAAACGCATAAGCAGGTGCTTCGTAAGATAAGTGCCATAACCATGAATGTCCTCTCTTCAACCTTCTTTCCTGAGTAAAAACTCAGCAGTTTTTACTGCTGAGTGCAACATCATGTGATATTGCACATCTCTTTCATCAGTTTGGGTCAGCTGCCTTGACCATTTTCACTTCCAAGCTCTTGGCCACCTCCACTTTACTGACTTTAGGAGCCAGTGGTTGGGAGGGAAGAGAAGGTCTTGACACTGTGCAAGGACTGCTCAGCAGCAGCCAGAATATAGATCTGTGTTTTCAACCCTGGTTTAGCCACACATTGAAAGCACAGCATAGTACAGACTAACCTGAAGAAATGTAACTCAAAACTTTATCCCATTCAAACCCAGTACATAGAAATAAAATAGAAAATATATATTGAAAACATGGATACACAGATTGGTAAAGATTGGATATTGCCAGCTGGAGACTGTCTTATGAAATAGACAAGAGGTTGAGTTACAATTGACTTTCTAGAGATACTGATTTTGAACTTTATCTCATGTCCTATTGATGCCTAAAATGCTGGTAAAAATAAGACGCAGACACCCCAGTACAGGGAAAAAAGGTATTACCTTGGTTTTAATAGGAACCCAGGTGCTCCCCCTCATTGAAGGTGGAACCACGCTGAGGAGCCCACCGGGTACAAGGAGTGTACAATTTTATGGACTTCACAAATTAGCATATTTATCTAAAATCTCCCAATAAGAAACCTAACAAATGAAGTAATTGTTCCCCTATTCTAATTATCCCCCCCCAAATGAGGCTACAACTTAGTTTACAAAAACATGTTCCAGAGAGGAGGCTCCATTCAAGGTTGGTGCCTCATGTTCTGAGATACCAAGGATGTTTCGTCTTCCCCAAAGAATTCTGAACTAGGCTAGAGTACAAGGGTTATAAACATGTGGGGCTAAGATACAGGGAGTGAAAAGTACAGGGAATAGGAAAGGGTATAAAATGTATAAAAAGGGTATAAAAAGAGTATAAAGAGAAAGGACAAAAACCATCAGGCATCACTATTATATCTAGTTTTCAATAGAAATTTCAAATCTACATTTTGTCCCTTGTCTGAAATTACTGAATGGGCAGAAAAGTTTTTGATAGGGACAGATAAGAAAAAAGTCAAGTATACAGCCCAATTGGGCAAGTCTCACTTGCTATGATTCCAGGCAACCCTCCTTTCTCTTCTACCTTTTTCAGGGTTATACTACATAATCAATTGAAAGGACTGTGAAAGAAGTAAATTACTATGAGATTAAGTTTTGTGATAGCACAAAATCAAAAACATGAGCAATACACAGCAGAGTGCCACAGATATTCCAATTCTCTACTTTTCTGCCTTTATTATAACACCAGAGACTTGCTCAATATTGTCCACCTGCATAGTCTCTTATACCATACTACATGAGCTAATACTCAAGTTCTTTCTACCCTTCTGAAACAAAGGGTTCTGTTGCTTAGGAATGCAGCACAATAGCTGTGGAGAGAACCTCCTGTGTTCTTCAGCCCTGTCTTCTGATCTTTCAAGCACAAACTAGTAAAAGAAGAAGCTCTTTGCTCAGATTTTCAAGAAGGTGGCTATATGGATAGTTTAAATCATGTAAAACATTGACTGGAGGTCCTTGTTTCTTTCTACTGACTAGAAGACAGTCAAGATTTCAAGATCGAGTTGCTCAGGCATAAAGAGACTTAAAAATAGGTAAAACTAATATGCCTTAGATACTGAGTGTGGAAGGGCCCACAAAGCAATTACACCATAAAGCACCAGCACCAGCACCACCCCAAAGCCTCAATACCTTAAATAAATACCAAATGTATAGCAGAAGACCATGAAATCCTACATCTCCAACAAGCTACAGAAAGGGGCAAGATCAAGGCTAAACTAGATCAATTCAGGTATTTTTAATTATAGTTCATAATAGTTTTACTTAAACTATTATTTAAACTGAAACTTTCCCAACAATCAAGAATAAACAAAGGAATCCTTACCAGTCATTGACTCTCCAATTTTGGGAACAAAGCATTGTGACTTCAGGTAGGACAATCAACTTAATCCACAGTGTAAACAGGCAGACAATTCAGGCAGTGAACTCTATCTAATGAAATCAAACACCTACAGTTTGCAAAAAAAAATCTCAAAAATAACAACAAAAAATCCCAACAACATTCCATTATGTTTTCAAACTGCACAGAGTCAGTAAACCGCAATCTTACAAAGTATTCTTGTCTCAGGGAATGGTTTTCCAATGCATCTACAGGCTTAACAAACTGCACTTTAAAGAAATTTTGATTCTGTGTCTCACCATGAGATTCAGGTAGTTATTTCAGAAGTTCACTTGCCAAATGATCTGAAACCTTAAATAATATCCAGTCTAAACTTATTCATAGCCATTTATCATGTACTAATATTATTCTTAAAGGATTTTTCTTTCCTTGATATATCCTCTCTCAATGTAGTTATTAAAAGTCATTATATCCCCTCTTAACCTTCCCCAGATAGGCTAGGCAAACAGAGCTCTTCTTAATCTTTTCTTTGTGAGGTAAATATTCCATTCCTTTAATCATATCTCTTCTCTAAATCTCATCCAATTTAAATTAATCACTCCTCAGAGAAATGTTTAGAGATGTACACAATATTCCAGATGAGGCCTTGCAGATATCTTGTGTAGTGATATTTACATTCTGCTTTGACTCAGAAGCATGTGTCATTCAATGCATTCTACAATAGCCTTGTTTCAAGGCTACATCATTCTGGCAGTTCATACTCAACTCCAACAAATATCAGTAGATATTTTTATCAATTTTCTCACATCAGATTGACAATGTTCCTTTTGTAGCAAATTTTTATTATTAATTCTTGAAAATATACCTTTGAACTTTGTGGTGTTAAATTGCATTACATTTGTACACATTCCTTACCTTAGAATGATCAGATCCTCTTGATGCCAACTCAGAACCTTGTAGTTTGTTTCTCAAGTGTATAACTACTTTTCATTTCAATGTCATAAATAAATATAGTATATATGTTCAGTTCCAACACTGATGTTTGAGAGGTCTCTGTGCTGATATTTCTGCAGCCTGTCTTGCTATTTGAGTATAGCTGGGGACAATGTCTCTCCTATAAACTCCTTTCACACCCTGTGTTAATCACTGCAACCACAATGTTTAATGCTAATTTTCCCTCAAAAAATATTATCAAATGTTTCTCTTAAGTCTGAGTAGAGTAGCCTTACTTTATTAGTCTCTCTAGGAAGTCGCTTATCTAAAAAGATGTTACACTAGTCTGACACAATCTGCATGAGATAAAACCATATTGTACTGTAAGTTCAATTTATCTCTATAACCCTAATTAGTTCTTGTTCAGAATCTGCTCTAATGTTTTACATAGCATTATAATCAAACTATCTGCTTGGATCATGAGCTCTCCCCAGTGCTTTTTATCTTGATACTGCATTTGTTCTCCAAAGTTACTTCCACCAGATTTACAGTTTACTTTTAAATGGCTTCTACTAGATTTGCAAAACCATATGCTAATTCATTCAGTTGACTTGAACAAGTTATCAAACTCTAAATCTTTCACACTTAGAAATAACAGTTGTGCTTCAAACTTCCATACAAGAATTTGTATCACGGTCTTCACGTTTGAAGCAGATAATGTATCTTGTCATCACAATGATTCTCCAATTAAAAAACAAAACAGAACAAAAACCAAACAGCAAACAACAAAACCCCAAAACTCTAACACAAACTCAAAACAAACTCTGTCAAGGATATGATTTCTAGATCTTCTTTGCTGATTTCTAATTCCAAGTATGGAGAAGCCTCCTTCTTATCTAGTTTCTCCTCTTTGCTTATTAAAAGAATAATGTATAAGGATTAGTTTGTAAAAAAACCAGTTTATGATTTAATTTCTATTGCTAGGGTAAAGCCTTTGAATTATTTACTCTTAATGTCTTCAAACTCTGAAATACTGTCATTCTCCTAATGAATCTCTTTTCCCTATTCTTTTTGCCTCTGTTCTTCTTAATGAATCCCTTTTACACTTTTTTAATATCGTATTAATCTTTTTAATCTTCTTATTAAGTCCCTCTTCACATGATTATTCATATTGAAAAGCCCTTTCATACAAGTATTTAGTTTTCCTCTTTGAATATATACTCTAATCATGTTGGAACATTTTACTTAAAAGTGAAGTAAGAGTTCCTGCAGGTCCAGTGGAATTCTTCACTCTGAGGGTAGGGAGACACTGGAACAGGTTTCCCAGTGAAATTGTGGATGTCCATTTGCTGGAAAGGTTCAAGGCCAGGTTGGATGGGGGTCTACATGACCTGGTCTAGGGAAAGGTGTCCCTCCACACAGCAGGGGGGCTGGAATCAGATGATCTCTAAGGTCCCTTCTAACACAAACCACTCTCTGAATTCAAGTCTTTAATTTTCCTAAAACAATCAGCCTAATTAATTTATTCCCTGAGCATTCAAAAGCTTGACTTTTTAAAATCCCAATGATTATTTGTTGATTTATTTTTGTCTGTCTTGCAGAGTGGGTTCAACTGAGCTCCCTCTACTTCTCACAGGAGAGCCACCACTATCCTGGTGGCATTCCCTGAACTCACTCCATTTCATTCAAATCCTCATCCTTACACTAATGGAAGTCCAAAACTGGATGCAATAGTCCAGGTGTGATCTAACAAATGAAACCACTGAATGTGATTATTGAATTCAACTTTGCTAAGTGCAAATTCTTTGTACTTAAATAAAGTACCCCTTTCCTCCCTGAAGGTATTGTCGAGACTTCATTCAGCAAGAAATGCAAAGCTATAATTTTTTTTTACAACTATGTTTGTCATTGTTTTGAGTCAAGGTTCTTCCAATTTGAGAGGGAAAAAAATAAAAACAACTTTCTAATAATTATAGGTAGAAAATCAAATTCTTCATTGGAAAATCTGTCCTGCCTAAAAAGCCTCACACCAATAACAGTGAAGATGACAGCAAATAGGAAAATAGAACTTTTTCTGAAGCATTTCAGATGGATATTTACTGACGATTCCAAAATTTCGGCATGCATTTGAAAGAAAAAAATCAGTTTGATCTCCATCATAAATATTTGTTTCAAAATCTTGTATAAAAATTTTGGTGAGCTTATACAAAATATTGAAGAAATATTTTTGTCATTGTAACCTGATAATTGAAGTTTAAGTGAATTTTAATTGTTTTGAGTAAGAATAATGCAGTATTTGGAAACTAGATATTATGTACAGGACTTCAATCTGACGTAAAATAAAATTCCAGATATAAATTTATCTTCTAATAAATTCAATAAAATAATTGATTAATCTCTTTTTAGTGTACACAATTCAGACTTAATTATTTGGAATCTTAATCAGCAAATTTTACGTGAATGCAACTGTATTTTAGTGGGGTGATATCTCTCTATTGATTTTGCACTTAACTGCAGATTAGGGCTCTTTATTCTGTGCACATTGATTTGTTTAAAAGTAGTTAGGGTGTCTAAAATGACCAATAAACTAAATAAATGATAGAGTTAGATTTGATATCTAGGCCTGGAGGCTATTACTATTTTTTTTGCATTGCAGAATCTAATCAGTTTGCATAACCACCTAGTATACATGGAAAAAACCCCAAAATATGTGCTCCTTCCTCACTTAAAAAAATAACCTGTGTATAAGGCAAAATTTTTATCAAATGGAAGACTAACACTGCAAAAATTTTAAAAAGTATGAAACTAGGGATTCAGCAATACAGATGTAATAAGTTAAATAGCCACTCTAACAATTTTTTAGGGTAGTCCATTGGCTCAATTTCCACAGATCTCAATGTTGCCATTCTTGAAATGTCTTTAAACCTTATTATACCTTTCCTTTCCATTTATGTTCCAGTTTACGTTCCAAAGTAAAAAAATTCCTAGAATAACAAATGGATGCTCATCTTCTTTTTCACTTTCACACTACCATAAGTCTCCATTTACTACTGAGATTCTTTATGCAACACTGTTCTCATGTAAAGGAAACATGGTTAACAGAAATGCTTTTCCTGAATTTATAAGCTTGCTCTTGATTTTTGTGATCATTGCCATCTCTGGTCTCTCCAGTTCCATGGGGTGTTGTGTTGCAGTGTGTCATGTAAAACCTTCCTTACAGTTCATTCACTTTTTATGATATTCTATATTTTCAGTGGAAAACTTCCACAAGTTCCATCAAAGAGTTCAGATCTGAAATTTTACTTTGATCATTTCATGCCATAAGCATGACAGGCACATATTATTTCCAAAATATAAGTATACATTTTTACCCATAACTGTCTGCATAGAAGCCTGCTGTACAAGCAGAGTGTTTTCTGGACAGGCTACTCAGGGGACATTAATTCTATTTTTAGTTGTTCATAGTTGCAAAATTATTTTGTAATCTCAAATTCTGTATAAACTTCAAAAAGAATGACTAAAAAAAAAACCAGTTGTGCAATTGCTTGTGATACCAGTACCTGCTCATTTAGGTTTTTTTTCCAGTTTGTTAAGATGGAAATGGGAGCCTTCTTAGCCACCAAACCATGTTTGCAAGTCCTTTCAAGGCCATTTTAGAACACAAAGGAATTCCGAACCATTTTGTGTTTCAGGTAATAATCATACAAGCATATATGATATATATATATATATATATACATGTATATATACAGGTCTGCTTGGTTTTCTAGTTAAAGCCACCGTTAAAAACCTGTGTAATTTTCTTAGACACATGCAACATGAATTCATCAAAGCATTTAAAATGCTCAGTATTCAGGAAAGGCTTTTCTTTTTCAAGATCACTTTTCTCATTTTACCTTAGCTGCTGAGAGTTTTTTTCAAAAGAAAGATTCTTGTTTGAAAGTCTTTTAGATGGTAATAAAGATGGTAATAACTTCTTTTTTTTGTGAAAATTTTAAAATCTTATAGTAGAAAAGGTCTGGAAAGGTCATCAGGTTCCTGCCCTGAGGCAGAATAAGTTATACCCAATGGTTAACTGAGAAGGTCAAAAATAGTTTTTTGTTGCTGTCCTTGTTGAAGTCAGATCTTTCCTTCTCTCAAGACTGAACAAGCCAAATTACACGAAAGGCTAGGGAAGAAAACAGCACACACAACAGGCAGTCTCAGCTGCTCCTTTAAGACCCTGCAAACGTGTAGAGCATCAGGTGATTTAAAAGATTGCTTTTAGCTGCTCTTTCCCTGTGGCTCACAGCAGCACTGTGATAGTCTTCGTTCACTAAACTGGCTTCCTTTATCAGAAGACAAAAGCAAAAAAGACAGAAACAGGGAAGAAGGAAACAGTAAAGTAGAAAAAGAAAGCTAGTAAAAATGTTTGTAATACTGTGCAACCGATTTTTACACTATAGATTATGTCCGAGGTCTTGCCAAAGCCAGTGAAGACAGTAATGGGGTATGAATAGTGCACCTTTGCTTTCAGTCAGAATGTTTGATGCTAAAGATCAAACAACTGAGATGGCTGAGTGAATGGAGATTGAAAAGACAGGTTTGTTGCCAGATTTGCCCATGAAGACTCTTTAAATACTTCATAAAAGAGGAATAGCTGAAAAACCTCAGCTGCTCAGTATTTTATTGAAAGTGCATTCTGTGGAAAATTTTAGTGTATTATTTTAAGTGCACTGATTTTGAATCCCTCATCCTCTCTTTTATGATACATTGTTTTAGTTTAGCCCTTTTTTATTCGATCAGATTTTTTATTATTCCTATTGACATTAATTCAGTCTTCTTTGACTCTTACACTTTCTTTCAATATGCAAAGTTCGGGTTTTTTTAGTTTGAGTTTTGTAAATTTTGTATTTAAATTTCCTATATGAAAGGGATAGTCACCTCTTTTGACCAGTTGATTGTATGTACTGTGTTTGATGCATTTTAGGATGGAGTTTGCCCTCTTGGCTGCCAGGGCAGGGAACACCACTGACTCATACTGAGCCTGGTGTCATCCAGCACCCCCAGATTCCTTTCTGCAGGGCTGCTCTCCAGCCACTCTTCTCACCACATCTACTTGTTCCTGCATTATTACATCCCAGGTGCAGAATCCAGCAGTTGGACTTGTTAAATGTCATCCCATTAATCATAGCCCAATGCCCCAGTCTATCTAGATCTCTCAGCATGGCATCTTGTCCCTTGAGAGAGTCATCAGCACTCCCAGTTTGGTATCATCATCAGCTTTACTAATGGTGCATTCAACTCCTTCATCTAGATCATGAATATATATTTTGAACAGAACTGGTCCTAGAACTGATCCCTGAGGAACATCACTGGTGACTGGTCAAAAGTCAGAGGTAACTCCATTCTCTATAACCCTTTGAGCTCTGCCATTTGGCCAGTTTTTCACCCAGTACACTTGGTACCTGCTCATCTCACAGTTGGTCAACTTGTCCTGAACCTTACTGAAATTAAGAAAAATTATATCCACTTCCCTCCCTTTACCCACTAGGCAGATAACCTTATTGTGAAAGGATATTGAATTAGTTAAAGAGGATTTTCCCTTTGTGAACACATGTTGACTGTGCCTGATGTTTGCATTGTCCTTTAAATGCCTTTCAATAGCACTTCTCAAAGCCAAGACAAATTACAAGGAAAATTTGCTAGAAGAAAAAATGCAGACAGAAAAACATTTGAATGTAAATTGGCAGCACTTAAGACAGGATTGCAGAATTCAGGAGTACAGTTTGTCTAAACATTCAATCTAGTTCATTGTGAGATAAAAGCAACAACTAAAAGTTCAAATCAAATGGTCTAAAGGGAAGTAAATATCAGTCGTGTAGTATACAAAAAAGTGTTGACAGTCATAAGAATCCCAATACCTCTTTAACTATAATAGGTATACAATATTTTACTACTAGTAGTAGCATGTAATTTCTATCCTTTTCCATGTCCTCTTAAAACAGGAAGAACATAAACATAGAAATCCCAATGCATGCACTGCTATGGTTTCAGAGATATGGAAAACTCGTGATGGAAGTGATGTCAGCCTGCTTAGGACAACCTTAGAAATAAATTTTGTCCCTTTTACCCATTTTACCTTTCTCAAGTTACAGATCTGAGATTTTACCCATCCAGAGTCCCACAATGTGACACACATCATGTGAGTTTCCTGCACTTCATCATGAAGTTTAATGAAAGAATTTATCATCAGTGTATGAGGACATGATCAGAGCTATAAGTCAATATCCTGATTTTGCATAAAAAACCAACAAAAATCCTCCCACAAATAGCCAATCGTTCACTAAGTCAGTGAAAAGGTTAAAAAGATTCACTAATGATAATTTTAAAATTAGTTGTCTCAAAAAACATTAATGATAAAATCCCTAAGAGAACTCTGACCCACTGGTGTTAGCAGAAGACAGAAAACTATTGTCTCAGTACTCAGAAAACATAAAGAAGGATGACTAGGTAGAAGTTGACTAGCTTGACTTAAATCCTGGGAGAGGTACAGGAAAATTCTTAGAGGGTTGGATTACTAAAAGACTGAAAGAAAGAGAAATTTGAATGGTACTTTTAATGGATCTTGTAAAACACAAATGATTTTATTTTACAAGAAGATTAAAAATTGGTAACTGAAAACGTATAATACACTAAAACTTTTGGAGTGCACTCAGTATTATGTTTACATTTTATTTTGATTAACAATTAATAAAAATATCAATGAATAATATCTTCAAAGAATTTGAAAATCTGTTAGTGGACAGTTCACACAATATCCTACCAGCTGTGATAAGGTCTTACTGGTATTGACATTGTACCTGATAATGTTCAGCAGTTGTCAATTACCTAGACACCAGACTACTATCTGATGATGTTTTCAGATAATGTAAATTGTATTGGAAAGCTAAATAAAGGCAAAGGACAGCCAAAAGACATCCTGCATCAGAGAGATCAGGAAAACATTCTGAATGATCAGTGGCTCAGCAATACACCGTGGGTGTACAATTAACCTTTCAAATTCTCAGTGAATTAACACATTCTAAATAAAGAAGTGGACCAAATGAAACAGAATTCCTATGCTTTACACAGACATCTTTCCCAAACCCTTATGTATAGAACAAAACGTCTCTGAAAATACAGACAAATAAAAATTATATTTCCAAGGAGAAATGAGTGAGGATCCATGGCAAAACATTAGTAGTGATCACACAGATTAAGTAACTTTTGTAGTTAGAAGTCATCTAGCACAGTCACTGGATCAGGGAAAGGGATATGCAGCAAGTAAGACTCTTGAGGTGATTTCTCTCTTCACAGGTTCTAATGAAACTGATCCTGGATCAAACATGCAAAACAAGTGCCTGCATTTCTGGTCTTCATTTATTATAGTTGAATATCAGACAGTGTTTAGAAAACACTGAAGCCATAGCACTACTGTAACACTGTAAGATAAGGAAAAAAGTGCCACTTCTAAGGATACTTGTGATGCTTATATGTTTATACATTTCTGAGTTCAGATGAGCTACATAAATAGTCCAAGTTTCCATGCTACCTGGTTGCATGACTGCTGAACCCAGTGGGCTGCTATCATTGATACTAATAATATAAACTAAAATATGAACTAATAATATAAAATTGCTAATTCCTAAAAGAATATAGAAAGTCTGTTGAGATATCTTAGTGTGGTTTCCTGCTGCATGAGTTATTTTCCAAGAGAAAGATGTTGCAGATGGTCATAGGCAATCCAATATCAGCATCCTTGCCACACCATGTTACACATGATGAGACAGCAGTCCAGTTGCAAGGCATTAGAGCACATACAAAAGCGTAGTTAAGTCACAATGACACCTTAAACTAGTTGTATCTAAATTACTAAGTGTCATGCTAATAAAATTGGACATGTATGCAGTAAAATGGAAAGGATAAAATATTATCATATTATCAAGGGATTAAACTGCAGTGTATAGCATTACTTTTGAATGATAAAACACAAAATTACCATTTTATAATTTATAATTTATTGTATGATGCTAAACCCCAGAACATATAATCAAATAATGGATTAATAAAAAAATCAGTATCTTCTACCTATTATGCTATCAGATTATTCATAAATGAATAAAATAAATCTTATTCTTGAAGTCATCTCTATTGATAACATAAAAATGTCTCAGTCACTGCATATGTTTTTGGAAATAATGATGTTGTGGCAACAGAAGAAAAATTATTTGTATGTGTTAATTACAGTTAAAAGACATTCATAACATAGGACCATAGGAGAATGGAGGTCAGCCATTCTGCAACTTCAGGCAGAGTTTATCAGGTAACCTCTGCTGTATTGATATATTTGTCCTTTACATGAGATCAAACAGCCTCATACTTTTAAACTATTTTCTTTATCCCGGATCTGTAGGCAAGCAAGAGCTCTCTCTGTGAAATGCCAGATGCCTTAAGTAAATGGTCTAGGGCTTCCTGCTCGTATGAAATCTAGGGTCTTAATAGTTTAAAATGATATAGGCTAAGATGCCCTCCTGTAGCACTGTATTCAGGTGCTCAGCTGTACCAGGTAGGTGAAATGTTTTGTCATGTTCTGTACCCGCAGAGCAAACACAAAGGAAATGCCTCAAAGAGCTGTGCTACATAAAGTCCTTTAAGCCTTTTTTCTGAGAACAATTCCCACTTCTTCAGTGCTGACTGTCACATACCAGCTGGAACACAAAGCATCTGGTGTACCAGAGGGGAGAATATGTTTTTTTTTTCCCCCACTAACCTGAGTATTCCCATAGTAGGGAGTCTGTGGAGCATTAGTATGTGGAGCAGCCAAAAGTTTAACTGCAACACTTGAGCAGACTCATATATATTTCTGTTAGCTGAGAATGGAATCTGTATTTGTTATGGAATACAGTCATGATTAAAGTTCATACTTTTTAAGCATGCATTCAGACCAGGTCAGAAACTCAACCTCTATCACTGGGAATAGTTCAGGTACACACAGAATGCTTCTGTCAATCTGAATAGCTGAAAGGGCTATGGGAAGTATAAGGCCAAGAATGTAACAGCCCAGCCCACAATGCTTTTATCCCAGGTTCTTCTTAAGCCTGTGGGAGACATGCTGAGATAGAACCAGGCTCAAAGCACATCCTGAGCAGAAAACACATAGACCATGAAATATGATACACGTTCCTATTCTCGTTGTCTCTTGTGTCATAGTATGCCATGGCATAGTACCACCAAGATCTTCCAAACCATTCTCAAACATATCTTGCCTCACAAAGGAGAAACGTTGCAAACTACAATAAACAAAAATCCCACCAGGTGTTAATTTTCTTGCCCAAATATGAGCTCTTCCCCTTGGTTGAGACATAATTGCTTGAGTTGCAGAACCAATCTAATTGTTACATTCACATTGTTTACAGAAGACAAAACAAACAAAGAATAAAGATGAATAATGAATGAATGAAGATGGATAATGAGAAGAAGAGAAAAAGGAAAACAAACAGGAAAGAAAGAATTAAAATATTATGGTTTTCCCAACAAGAAGTTGGTTCCAAGTTGTCAATCAGAATTTGATGGTGATATAAGGTGCCAACACAGACATTACTCTTTTGGAGTAGAAAGAATTAACACAGAGCTGATGGACACACCCTTCAACTGGATTGAAGCACAGAGACAACAAAAGGCAAATTAACTACACTTTTTGTTAAATCTCCTAGAGAACAGCAGTATATAACATTTTCATCATGCATTGAGAAAAGGGAATACAAATTTACGAGAATGGTTCCAGTAATTGTTCCTTATTTTATCCTGGAGATTTTTTTCCCAGAGTGTCCTTTAAGCAGAATTTCTGGTTTAAACAGTGGATTCTACAATGGAAATTAAGTGTTTTAGGACCCTGTATGTTGCACCACTTTACATTACAATTTGTAGTGCAATTTATGGTGTATCTTTAATATTTAAAATAGTTAATATAGTTTAACAGATTCAGAGTCCTGACAGAATTAAAAACTAAAAATATATTGAAAATAGCTTTTGCAAAATATTTACAATTTTTGGAGGGCTCCTTATTTGCATTTGACTGTTATGTAATCTGTGCCTCTTGGCATAGAAATTGAAAGACCTGTTTTTGTTTGGATAAAGCATTTTCCATGCAAAAAATAATTTCTTAATTTAAATAAGGGGATGGGGGAAGTGAAAGATACTGAATGTTAAATAACTTGAAAAATAAGCTAAAATTAATGAATCAAAAGATAAAAACACTCATTGATTTCAAAGAAAGAAAAAATCAAAGTCAATGTAATTTCCCTAATTTTCCAGAAAATCATTGTTTCAGACATAAAATAATATTTACAAAGAGCTGCAGACTCGTTGCTAGTCAAAGTGGATGAAAATCTGTAATGTATGGAGTAAAGGACAAACTGGATTTCATAAGTGCCTCTTTCTAATCAAAAATCTATGTATAGAAAGATAGATTGTAAACTGAACACATTAATACTTCCATTCAGAGCAATATACATGTGACCATGGTTAATATGCCAGTCAAGGACAGATCACCTTTATTATTTACTTTGTGAAATCGGATTTAAAGAAAATTCCTTTTCCAAACATTGTTATGGTGAAATGTGTGATGTAAAATGCAAGTCCAAAACTTTCAAAGGCCATGAATATGTACATGAACAGATCTTCTCGGTTTGTTGGGAAGGAAAATTTGTCAAATTTACATTACATTAGTTTGATTTTACTTACATAAAACTGCAAGTCTTGTGCATTTACAGTTGAAATACTGAATTAGGTCTTTGTATTAAAAATGATCAAACAGCAATTTTTTTCAAGGAAGTCCTAATCTATCACGCAAGGTTAAAAAAGCTCTCTACAGACAGCAAGGAGAGACAGATGATCTAATATGGCAAAGGAAGAATTTCTGTGACAGTTTTTTCTGGATATTTTCTAGTTTATCTGTTGCAAGTTCTGAGATTCTGTACCAGTAGGGAAGACAAGAGAAAGACTTTCCCAAGTTTGTGATAAATGTAACAGCTTCTTTTCTGTTTGAAGAGTAATTCACTATCTCTATAAAACAAGCTAATGTGGCCCTGATTTGGAAAAGTGTTCTCAATACTTTTCTTATCATCTTGAGCTTTGTGGTATCCAAGGCAGGAACATTCACAAGTATCTGAAAACTAAATGAACTGTGTATTTTTGAACTGTTTCTACTTTTTTGTAGAAAAATGAAAATATTATTTGGAAAAGCATATAATTTATTTCTTGAATGGCGTTTCTAGGAAATTATTTATAGGAAATAAATTCATTTGAAGAAAATGGGGGAAAATTGGGGAAAAATGGGCAAAAATTGAATAAGGGGGAGAAAAAATAAAGCAAATGGTAAGCAATCTTATTTATAAGAACCAACCTAGAAATTTTGGAAGGGAGGGAAGAACCCAAATATATGGTTCATGTTCAAAATACATAAAACACCCTGCGTGTGGTGAAAACAAAGAGGATAACAAGAAAACATAAAGATCTTTCAAAATTCTACTGGAATGGGATTGGGAAGAATCCCTTCCATATTGCTTCTTTCAGTTGGGCTGATAAAATTCTTACCTAAATGCTAGCAGTTCCACCATCACCTTTGCAATGTTCCCTGTCACCTTTCCTAGAGAAAGGAGTGCTGCTTTTTTGTTTGCCATTCACTGCACTTTTCTGCTACAATTTAGCCATTACATGTAAAGTATTGTCTTTTAGTCTATTATCGGGTTGAACGAATTACAGCTTCAAAGAGCTATATGTGGGACTGGCAAGTGAATGGTAGGTATGTGTATTTATGTGTGTTTTTCTACTCTAACCTTCCCAGATGACAGTGATGGATAGTGGGGTGCTAGAACACAATAAAATTGAATGAAACACTGAAGGCTTGCAATCTCTAAAGTCAGATTTTATCAGAGTAAAAAAAGAATGCTTCAGAGCATGATCTGTAAATACTGAAAATTGAAATATTTTCCATTAGACTTGCAAACAAATATTTACGAATAAATCTAATATGATTCTGCTCTCTGTTGCAGAGAGAGCCTCTAGAATGATTGAACCTGCTCAGGTCAGACTCCCTGAAACATGCTGTTACCCTTCTGCTCCCTCTGCTCCATGCTCACAGGACCCTGACTGAGTACATCATCTCAGTAAACAGCCGTGAGCCTTGCCCCCTCTGGCAGAAGAGCCCATCTGATTCACAAGTCAGCTGCCACAGATATATAAACAAGATAACAATCTGCTCTGACACCAACCACATTCTCCTAAAAAATATATGCAATTCATGGTCTTTTCAGTAAGGTGGGAACATGTGAATTATACCAATTTTCACCACTGATGAAAGTGATTGTTCTCTGTGTTGCTTATAGCACTTGACATATTTCTACAAAGCTAGAGAAAGCTAGTAGCCATGTGGAAGGCCCTTTGATTTTCTAGAAAGACAATTACACCACAAATTGTAAGGCATCTGACGTTAAGCATCTGACATTAAAATGCTTGGAGTGAGCATTATTGCTTATAGTGATGAACAGGCTGTGTTCATTTATGATGCAGTGTCTGCAGTTCATGAATTCCCAGGCTGGTTAATTCTGCTTTTTGCATGGTACTTTTGGTAGTAATAATCAGGCCCTTACAATCAGCACTTTCAAAATGCATACATTTTCCTATTTTTTTCTTTTTAGATCTTTTCTCGTATATTTCCAAAAGACAAATATGTGTTTCATATGTGAGCTATTTTTAAGTTAAATCTATTTTCAACACTTCAAAAAACAGTAGAAGCAGATGAAAATCTACAGAATTTAACTCAAGAATCATGCAAAACCTACAGTTAAAGCAATAGCGTCTATTTACCAGGGCACTTGCAAGTGCCACAGGTATACTGAATTCTGTAATTTGCAGAGTCTAGGGCCATTATTTCCACTTAAAGAAGAAATTACCATAAACGATATATGAAAAGAGTATTTATAATATTATGAAACTTTTCAGAGGTCTTAAATATAACTATGCATGTATATATATACGAATATTTTTTCCAAATGTTATTTTTGATGATACTATAGCTATATAGGTGTCACTTATATTTAAAAATATAGTGTGATACAAAATCTGAGGCATTATGGCATTCTCTTCAGCTGTATAGTCTGCACAAGATTATTAAACTTTAGAAGACTCATGATTTGTGAAAGAATATTTAGCATAAATAGGACTGGGCATGTACACAACTGAGTTGGGAACTGCTATAAAGATCTGATCTTTGTAATTAGACCTTACAACATTGATGGCTTTGCCCCAACAAACTCTCTTTGTCACCTTAGTTCTTTTTTCCAGAAGCAGACACATTAGACTACTACCTTAAATTTCAGCATCAGCCTGAATTCTTTATCTGTCATAGCTGCCACCTTTGCCAGTCCAAAGTCTGTTCTAAGATAAAGCTTGTTTCTTTTAACGTAGTTACTTTGGAAACTTTAAACTTTGGTAAGTGCTACAAATAGATAGACAGACAGACAGACTCCCAGATAAACAGGCAAAAACTTGTGCTCTTCACTCTCAGCATTTGTCAGATTGTTAAATCACACAATCACAGAATCATAGAATGGCTTGGGTTGGAAGGGACCTTGAAGACCACCTAATTCCAACCCCCCTGCCATAGACAGGGACACCATCCACTACACTGGGTTGCTCAGAGCCCCATCCAACCTGGCCTTGAACACCTCTGATATGGGATATCCACAACCTCCCTGGGTAACCTGTTCTAGTGCTTTACCATGCCCATAGTAACATCTAATCTACACCTCTTTCACTTTGAACAAATTCCTATTTGTCCTGTCACTACATGCCCTGGTAAAAAGTTTCTCTCCATCTTTTTTGTAGGCAACCCTCAGTTACTGGAAGGCTGCAATTAGGTCACCCCAAAGCCTTCTCTTTTCAGGCTAAACAATGCCAATTCTTTCAGCCTTTCTTCATAGGAGAGGTTCTTCATCTCTCTGATCAACTTGGTAGCCTCCTCTGGACTCACTCCAAGAGGTTGATGTCCTTCCTGTGCTGGGGACCCCAGAGCTGGAGGGATCCTCAAGGTAGGAACTCACTAGAGCAGACTTGAAGGTCAGAATCTGCTCCCTTGCCCTGCTGGTCGCGCTGCTTTGGGTGCAGCCCTGAACAAGTTTGGCTTTCTGGGCTGTGAGTGAACATGCCTTGGTCATGTTCAGCCTCTCATCCCCCAGAACCCCCAAGTCCTTCTTGTCAGGACTGCTCTGGTTCTGTTCAATCCCCAGCCTGGATTGATACCAGGGTGTCAATCCCCAACCCATGGTGATGAGCATGGTAAAGCAGCTGTCCCCCTGCAGCTTCACAGCTCCGCAGTGAAGCAGAGATCCACCTGCAGGCGTGGACTACACCATCCTGGAGCAGGTGGATGCTTGAAAGAAGGTGTGGCCCTGTAGGAAGCTGGCACAGGAGCAGTCCTGTGGACATGCCTTAGGGACATGGCTTAGTGATAGACTTTGTAGTTCTGGATTAACAGTTGGACTCAATGATCTTAAAGGTGTTTTCCTATCTAAATGACTCTATGATTCTCTGCAGAAGCAGAGCCATACCATCTGTTCCACTTGTCTGAATACAGCAGCTCAAGGGAACTGTACTGATTCTAATGCTCATTTATCAAATTTTACAAGTACATGTAAAGCAAAATGTTTCGTCTGCATGAAATCCCTGTCTCCAGCTCTCAATATTTTTTTCCTCAAATAGCATTGACTAGTGTAAATACCTGATCTCATCAAGTCACACTTGAGCCACTGAGACTTTAGGGACTTATTAGTGAAAGTAGAATTAATAAACTAACAAATTCCTAGTGTGCACACTCAAGCCAAGAACAGTACTATCTATCCCCATGACATATTTATTTTTCAGCTGGAAAATATACTCAGCAACTCCCCAACCTGCAAGAAATATTTACAATTTTGTTTTTAGACAGGAAGCAGTATTCACTCATTTTGTCTCATCATCTGTAAAATGATGAGACTGCAAATGGTATGATGATAATGAATGACATTATTTGCACTGCAATGATTTGACTCAAGTAATGGAAGCACAGATCTTCTGAAGAAAGCTGACGGCAGTGAATCTTAGCTGTTAGTAGGAAAACAAACAGGCAATTACTGGCATTTGGCAGCTGAACTTCCCAGCTGAACAGGATATATGAAAGATGAATGCCTAAATCAGAGACTACAAACTCTTTCTTAAGAGACCCCAAACACCACCACAAAAACAACAAAAATACCCCACGTATATTAAACATTTACATTTATGGTGTAGCAGGAAAAATATAAAAACCAAAAGGAGAAAACCAAACTTGATACATTTGCAAATATTATGGGCATTGGGAACTCAAAGTGAGGGGGTCCCAGAACAAGAAGGGCATGGACCTGTTGGAGTGAGTCCAGAGGAGGCCACCAAGTTGATCAGAGGGATGGAGCACCCATGCTATGAGGGAAGGCTGAGAGAATTGGGATTATTCAGCCGGGAAAAGGAAAGGCTTTGGGGTGATCTCATTGCAGACTTACCAATCTCTTACCAATCTCTGCTGCCATACCTCCTCCCTCCCTCCTTCGCTGACCTCGGTGCAGAGCTGTTCCTCTCACATATTTTCACTCCTCTCTTCTTCATCCACAATTACTTCTCAGCAATAGCTTTTTTTTTTCCCTTCTAAAATATGTTATCACACATGTGATTCTACTATCTCTGCTGGGCTCAGCCTTGACCACTGGCAGGTCCATCTTGGACTCAGCTGGAATTGGTTCTGTTGGACATGAGGGAAGCTTCCAGCAGCTTCTCAAGAAAGCCACCCCTGTACCCACCCTCTCACCCCATTTCCCAAATCTTGCCATGCAAACCCAGTACAGCCTGTTTCCAGGAGATATCCTTACCTCTTGAGCAATACAGGAGGTTGGCACAAGGTATATTTCTGATGTGTCAGGCAGCACATTTCAAGAGCAGTCCTTGGCACTGGAGGGTGCCAAAATTAGGGTATAGTGCTGGCACACAGGAGATATAAAACATTAGTTTCTCCATTCAGAGCTTTCTTACTGACACATCCTTACCCTTGTTTTCTTCCTTTAGTTCAAGAACTAACAGCTATTGTGAAAATGCAAATACCTTGAGGAAGGTGGATCAGTTGGATCACCTGAATCTGGAACCCAGAATCTCATAAAAATTTGGCTATGTTCAGATTCATATCAAGAAATAGAGTTGGCCATTTAGAAGAAATGTTTATGGCCTATCATCTATCTTTTGGGCATTTAAATGAGAGTATTGTGTTATGCCTATTTGATTGGACCTTTCCAAATACACGGAATTACAGTGCTCTATAATAGAACCCAGGTATATATCCTTAGAGTGTTAAGTGAAAAATAAGGGAAACTGTTATGCCACAATAGAGTAATGATTTTTTAGACATTAAATGACAGTTCATAATGATTATTTTGTATTGGTTTTGTTAAATAAAACATAAAAGAAAATACAGGTGTGAATGTAGAGAAAAAACATTGAAATGTATACAGAAAATTAAACAAAGTCCCTAGTATCTCTCTTGCTGTCACTCTTCTTAGCAGACAAAATCATAACCATTCTCCTCTCATCTTCAGAGCTGAAAAATTCGCTCCAATGTCATTTCCATTTTCTACAAATGCTTTTTCTGTTCCTATCAGTCTTTAGGGGTAAATTTATATGTCAGAGTCCAGAGCTAGTTTGGGTCCTGATAGCAGTATATCTGTGAAAATCCAGAGTAGCAAACAGAACATATGGCAGAGAATTTATTTGTTTTTCTGCGTAGATATAATCCAAACTTCACACTTTTGTCTGAAATAGGAGCCATGTAAAAACCCAAAGCAAAATTTGTGAGAAAAAGTCTAGCAGCAATGAAGCTTCCACACTGATGAATTTCTATTGATTTTAGTATAGAGCTATGATTTTTAAGTTTCTGTAGAAGGGAAGCCAAATTCCTCCCCAAAGATTTTCAGATTTCTTGATGGGAATTTTTTTCCCTCTTAACTTTCAATTAGGTACCAAGCTCCAAAATCAGCATTTGTAAAATATGGGATATGGTAGGTTACAATTGTCTAGATTTTGCTTTGTTCTGATTCTAATGTGCATATGTATATGTGCATTTGTTAAACATGAACACAGTTTTTGAGATTTTAAATAGTAGATCTGAACTGAACAGTTCAGATAATTCTTTATACTCTGCATGACAGGTTGTAACTTTGTGCTTGTACAGTGAAAACTCAAATAAGTTTTAATACTTATGAAGGGTTACAAAACACTAAACTAATGAATATATTTAAACTGCTAGTATTTTCAGTATCAATCTTATGTTAATAAAAGATCTTAAAATATTTTATATAGTACCTTTCAAAAATATTACCTGTGTCTCATGTGTGTTCAGCTCAGTGGATAAAAATAATCCCTTTATAAATTTCCCTTTATAAATTCCCTTTATAAATTTAAGCTTATTTGAGCTGTCAGGTGAGAGAGAGAGAGGGGAAAAAGAAAGTAAGGAAATGCTACATATTTAATGTGGGCATTTTTTTCTGAAAAAATATACATCAGAAAGGGAATAGTTGAAAATGGGAAAGAACCCTTGGGTAGCAGCTGATAAAGCAGAAAGAACAGAACCAGGTGTACCGCAAATACACCTAATCTCATCCATGATTTGTGTACAACCCTGGCTGCAAAAGTTTGCAATACTGAAGAATTTTTTCCATAAGAACTAGCCATAAAATATCCTACTTGGATTCAAAATCAAAAGAAAACTGAAGAAATGTTTATAGAAAACTGAAGAAATGTTTATTTGTCTTTCATTCAAAATCTAGTGCATTTTTTTCCTTTAGGTCATGCCCCAATTTTCAGCTTAATGCCATGACTCCACAAGAGTTCTAAAACCAAAGGGAAAATCTGAGACATTGCTACATGTACCTTGCATCTTATTTATTAATTTTTTAGTGCTGGGGGCTTGCATACTTTACGTTTCAAAGCACTGTCCAGAGCAGAACAAATTATTTGTAAAATAATTAATTAAATACATTATTTAATAAATTTAACCTTACTCTTTCCATGTGGAAAACACATACATGGACTTCAGTTGCCCAAAATTTCCCTTACTTAAAATAAAGGGTTTTCAAATATTTTTCTTTATTTCCTTACTCTGAGACTTTCCTGCTTTCGTCTGAAAATGTATGAGAGTGGATATTTCAGATTTCTATGGCTGTATTTCCCCACACTGCCTAATTTTTCTCCCCATCTCTAATCCAATAATATAATCAAATTATACTTGCGAAGAAAGCAGAGAGCAGAGATAAGAGACTGAAAAGAGCTATGTAACAGCCAGAACAAGTTATCTGAAGTTTAAGTTATATGTGGAACATGGGGGAGGTCGCTGATGCCACTGCAATGCCACTGCCAATTATGTTTAAAAGGTCATTTGGATTGGGAAAATTTTCCAATGACTGGAAGAGAGCAAATATCACTCATACCTTCAAGAAGGACAAAAAGAAGGATCTGGAGATCTGCAGGCTGCTCAACTACACCTCAATCCTTGTGCAGGAGGAGCAATTATTCTTTGAAACTATTTCTAGACACATAAAAGACAAGAAAGTGATTAGAAGTAATTAGCATGGTGAGGGAAATCATGTTTAACCAATATTACAGCTAGTTTTGTAGGTAATAGAAGAGCAGTGGATGTGTTTAACTCAGCTTTAATAAGGCTTTGGAGATGTTGTCCCATGATATCTTCATAGACAATCTGGCAAAGTATAGATCAGGTGAGCGCACAGTGAGGTGAATCAAAAATTGACTGAACGACTAGGCCCAGAAGGTTATCAGTGGTACGCAGTTCAGGTGGAGGCAAGTTAATAGTTTTGATCCCGGGGCCAGTACCGTATAACATTTTCATCTAGAATGTGTACTCTGGGTAAGAGTGCACCTTCAGCAAGTCAATAAATTATACAAACCTGTGAGGAGTGATCTGACACGCCAGATGGGTGTGTTACCACTCTGAGAGACCTCAACAGACTGGAGAATCAAGCCAAGAAGGATCACATGAAGCCAAACAAGGAGCAATGCGAAGGCCTGCGTCTGAGGATGCGTAAACCCAGGCATCTCTGCCCACTGGGAACCAACTGGCTAGGAAGCTATACCTCAGAGAAGAACCTCGGGAGTCCTGGTGGACAGCAAGCTGTATTAGCCAGCAGTGCATCCTGGTAGCAAAGATAGCCAGTGGCATCCTGGTCTGTGTTAGGAGGAGCATCACCACTGTCAACAAGTGGAATGAGTTGATCTTAATGTTCTACTCAGTTTTGGACCAAATGATCTCAAGAGATGGTTTATTACCTCAGCCATCCTGGGATTCTATGATTACAGATATCTGCTCTGTGTGTACTTTGGCTGGATAGAGCTGATTGGGAGCTGGTATCACCATTTCTATAAAAACTGCAAAAGATTTTGATAAGCAAACTTTTTTTAGCTCTCTCATTGGAAGTTTTGAGCTGCAAGATCTTGAATGAAAAACAATACAAGGCCTCCCATAAAACTGACTGAAGGAATAAATGCTTACAGTATCAGCTAATTAAAAGCAATTCCCTATAAAAAATATTCTCCAAAATTTTCAAAGTAACACTCTGTGCACACAGATAGAAGACAGCAAAGTGCAATACTTGGTTTAATTCTGAGGACTGTTTTATGGGGAAAAAAAGAAACAAGACATGTATTAACATCTTTTGCTTTACATGGCTGAAAAAAAAATTGCAATCCAACATTTCACAGGTGTTATAAATGTAAAAAAGAATAAAAAATTCATTATGCATAAATTGTCTTTGCAATTAAACGCTTTAAGGAAGGTTTTTCTGACCTCCTAACCTTATGTCCTCCATCCAAATATTTTAGTTACAGTATTTTGAAATATGGCTTCTGTAAAAAATACCAAACCAAAATCAAAACCAAACCAACCCACAAAATAACAAAACAACTTTTATGTACTCATCAGAACAGGATGGAAAAGAATAACTCTTGAAGTTCACATTGTAAACTTCTTGGGACAAGAAAGGTCTCTGCAGTCCTTCTTTCTCTCTTTTGCTAATTTTCCCATGCAGTGATCTGGAGAAAGGAGACCCCTATTATTCTGTTTTCTCCTCTGTCTTTTCCAAGAGTTGCTATGGTTACAAACTATCCAACCAGACTGGCATTTCTATGCACACAATCACTCTGCTTTGCAAAAAGGGAACTGAGGTCTCCCATATATTGTATTCCTTCCCAGTCTCCCTACCTCCCACCCCCTGCTTCTTTCAGAACTGTACCCTTTGAAAACTCTTAGGGAGGTTTGCTTAATTAGGGATGTGAAAGATTTTCCAGTACCAGGCTAACAATGATGACATTTCTCTCATGTCTAAAGACAGGATTTTGTAACTGCAAATACATGCACATAGTTACATATGAATAATAGTGCTTTGGAGTTTAAAAGAACTACTCACATAAAGAAAGTTACCTGTCAATGTTTATTTGTCACTTACATTATATTCTTCTCTCCAGTTAAGATCACTGAAAGATGATTCTAAGAGAGTATCTAGGGCTATGTTTAATGTAGAAATTCTAGGCTTCATTTTAGTAACCATACTAATTCTTATAGGATATATGCAAATCTGTTTACCCATTTAAAAATGCATTTTTTCATATGAAAGAAAAGCACTAGCATTAGATATATATAGATATGGAGATATAAATATATATCTCTATATCTATATATCTATATATATCTTCTTTTGAATACTTTTTGCTTCAACAAACAAAATACATTTTTAATGTAATCAAACACTTGAAACTGCAATAGTCAAAACTGGAAGCCCTTTGTGAAACATATGACTAGTTTTGGTATCCCTTTAGGCCTAAAAACCTATTTGCACACCACTGGTTAAAGTTATAAAATCTTGTGCAATTTATTTGCAGTCAGTGCAAAATTTAAAACAGTTTCTTTCCCTCAATGGCTTTCAATGCTTTTTAAATAATTATGATTTGAATTTCATAGTTCATGTCATTTGGATACTGCTGAGCTGGACAATATTTATAAAAAGTCACTGCAATATCACGTCCCTTACCGTGGTTGACTTTGGCATTAATTGACAATTTTTGCTGCTTAGGGTTTTCTTTTTCCAAGTGGCACTTGCCATCTTATCAGTGCAGCAGCTTCACAGCTTCTGTCATTGATAATCTCTTACCAGTTCTGATCAGCTGTGGGAGATGGGCTGCTTTGACACAACTACTGTGCCTCATTTGATTGAGTTTTTCATTGCCCACTTTTAGAGGGACCTTATTTGAGCAGTTCTACAATAACGTTTATATCTTTCAACCTGGTTTCAATATAACCTTCTTCCACATCAAAAAAAGTCATCAGCACAGTACACTAGCAAGCGCACATTGCATCCACCCTCAGTGGACATTGTTATCCCATGGAAAGCAAACAAAAACTACATATTGATTTCTTTTACTTATCTATAATTGTTCTTTCCTCCTATATCATTCTGGGCTTTGGGTCTTATAGTCATCATGCAATAAAGTAAGGTTTATTTTTCTCCCCAAACTGCTCTGAAAAATCTCTTAGTGATTCAGTTTGTTAACAGGACAAATACAGAAACTTATCATTTAAGCTCAAATCTGTAATAGGCAGTCATTCTGGGGTATCAGATTTAGCACATGAGTGCTAAATATGGTTGTTACTGAAGAAATGAGGGATTTTCAAAACAAGAAGTTTAATGAAACTCTCCAGATAAAACCTTCTATTGAGTAAATTTTACTGGTGTTTCTCAAGGTGGAGATGTCTCCAATTTCTTGTTGAATTTTTGCCTTGTTTTGTTTTCAGAAAATCTTTTGTGTATTGTTCTGTAACAATAAGCACAGAAGAGACAAGAATTTCAGTCAGAATTAGATAACTGTGAGTTAGTGAAAAACACATGAATGCATCCATATGCACTGTTAGCAAGAAAGGTTTTTCTGATTTTTTTTCTGTCAAGACTGTGGTATCTCTGTAGGTGTGTATGCATCTTCTATACGTTTATGAACAGAAAGAATCCCCAGATGTTCAAGGTCAGATTCAGATGCAGCACTTGAAGGTTGAACAGCAAAATCTTATAGATAGAATCATATATTTTAAGACATATTTCTTTTACCTTTCTCAGAAACATGAGTTTAAGGATCTCATAACTGTCAAATGACTGTTGACTGAAAATTCAATTCAGGCAACAAGGTTGCTGATCTGTGGAAATATGGGAACTAATGAGACAACAAAAATTTAACTAGTCCCTTTAGATACTTATATTGGTTTGGGAAACAAAAGATGTCATTCAGCATGGAAAAAGGTCTTTGTAGTTCTTTGCAGAACAAGACTTAATGCTAAATATTTGAAAAGTGCTCTCAGTCACAAGAGGAAGTTAAAGACATAGCTATAGATAGCTAAACACATATGTGTATATCTTAAAGTTTTTATAGTCATGTGCCTTAGTTTAAGACAATTATATGTGGCGGAGACTCCAAAATTATCTACCTCCCCTTTAGTCTTAACCCCTCCCCTTTCACCAATAAGGAGAGACAAATGCAAGATATATAAAAATAACATTTTACTAAAAAGAAAAGCAGCAACAATGAAAGTAACAGCAATAAGCACTACATTCAAACGTGCTGAATAACACTCCTCCACCCCGGGTACAAAGAAAACCAGATGGCAGAGAAGCCCCTCCTCCCAAGATGGTGGAGAAGCCCCTCTTCCTGAGATGGCAGCCACCATAGCAGACCACGTGGACCAGAAGACAAAGACAGTAAAATGGAGAAGCCATGTTCTCCAGTGCCCAGGGAGAAAAAAAAGAGAGCTTTTGCCTCACAGCGCTTCAGCTTCTTGGGATGCAACTCTGAGACCTGCCCCAGGCAACCCTCTCGGGAGCCTGAAGAGAAACAAAAGAGAGCTCTGTGTGTCCATTTCCTGTTTATGAAGGGACCCCATACCTCCTCCTTTCTGTGAGCCTAGGGTAAAACACACAAATCCTGTTTCCTGGGTTGCCATGTCTTAAAGGCACAGTAAAGCAGACAGATGAGGTTTCTCGCTCTGGGGAAAGCGGCAGGACCCCCGAAACCCCACGATAAAGGGTCGCTGCTGCGAACCCCCACTCTGGTCCTGGCCGGGCAGTGCCAGGACGCCGTGAGCATGCAGGCGAGGGTTGTTTCCGCAACAGTGGAAAAACAGGAGACAAGGCGATTAGGAAATGCATTCTCTGTGCCTTAGAAATCCAGGGTTTATTAGGGTGCAGCAGGGCAGCGTGGGGTCCGTGGAGTCGGGGCAGGCCAGAGGGGACTGGGACAGGTCTGGATCTGGAGGCACAGAGGGCAGAACGGAAGTGAACATGGGGTTAAGAGGGACCGAAGGATGGGAGGAATTTGGAGGGGAGAACCAACCGGGATGTGAAGGATACAGGATTGACAGGGAAGCTAGGGAATGAGGGTACAAGGGGGGCAGGTAGAGAACTTTAAAAACCAATAATAAACTGTGGGTAGAAGGAGCATTCTAGCTATTAACTCCAAAAGGATAAAGAGGAGGAGAGATTTGAAACCCAATGCTCTTGTTCCCTGATGCATATTTAGGAGGCCAACTGCAAGGTGTATTGGGGGAACATCTTTCTGTCACCCTGAGCTAAAAATCTCTTCAGACCCAGGGGGCTTCATCAGGTATTTCAGCCTCTAAGCTCATCTGGGCTAACCTCACTGCTAGAGCAGACTGTGCAGATCAATGGAGTAATATGGAATACACAGGTTTGGGGTTGTTTGGGTTGTTTTTTGGGGTTTTTTTGAGAGGGGGAGGGCACCTAGAACATCATGAACTCCAGATTTTCTAGTTCATCTGAATTTCTGAGATGTTCTAGGACATCTCAAATAAAGTTTCTCATTCCTAAGCAGTTGAAATCTGTCCTAAAACAGAATAAAAGAATTGTTGGAAAGGTATTTTGGGACTAACTAAGCTCTGAATCAGCTGCTGAACACTGTTAGATTAAGAACTTGCATTCTCAGAAATGACTGGTTGCAATTCAAGTCGACAATTCAGGAGTGCTAGGGCCTAGTTTGGATGAGTCTGGAAATCTGGCAATAATAAATTTATTTAGTGGAGCATGTGAAAAGAAAAAAAAGACAGAATCGTGGAATAAAATCATCAAGATAGAAAAAGATCTTCCAAATCATTGAGTTGCACCTTTGACGGAACACCACCATGCCAACTAAAATACAGCACTAAGTGCCACATCCAGTCTTTTCTTGAACTCTTCCAGGGATGGTGACTCCACCACCTCTCTGGACAGCCTGTTCCAATGTATAACCAACTTTTGAGTGAACAAATTCTTCCTGATGTCTAACCTGAACCTCCCCTGGCACAGCTTGAGGCCATCTCCTCTTGTCATGTCACTAGTTGCCTGGCAGAAGAGGCCAATGACCATCTTGCTACAACCATTTTTCAGGTAATTGTAGAAAGTGATAAGGTTTATCCTAAGCCTCCTCTTCCCCAGAATAAACAATCCCAGTTACCTCAGCTGCTCTTCATAGGATTTGTGTTCCAAACCCCTAATCAGCTTCATTGGCTTCTTTGGACAAATTCCAGGACCTCAATGACTTTCTTGAATTGAGAAGCCCAGAAGGGAATACAGGACTTGAGGTGTAGCCTCATCAGTGCTGAGTACAGGGGGATGACCATTTACAAAGTTCTTCTGGATACAACATTTTTGATACAAGCCAGGATTCTGTTGACCTTCTTGGCTAGCTGGGCACACTCTGGCTCATGTTCGCCTGAATGTCAAACAGCACCCACAGGTCTTTTCTTGCTGGGCAGCTTTCCAGCCACTCTATCCCCTGCCTGCAGCATTATGTGGGGAAGTTGTGACCCAACTGCAGGACTCAGCACTTTGCCCTATTGAACCCCATACAATCGGCCTCACCTGTCAATCCAGCCTGTCCCAATCCCTCTGCACAGCCTTCTAACAGATAAATACTCCCACCAAACATAATGTTGTCAGTGTATTTACTGAGGGTGTACTTGATGCTCCTGTCCACACCATCAATAAAGGAGTTAAACAGCGCTGGCTCCAATACTGATCCTTGGGGAACCCAACTAGTGACTGATTGCCAGCTGGAGCCAGCACCATTGACCGCCACTTTCTGGGCTCAGTCAGTTTTTAACCCAGTGAAGAGGACACCTGTCCAAGCCGTGACTGCCAGCTTCTCCAGTTCTCCATTTTTTTCCAGTTCTTACATTAGTAATCTGTCAAAGTGTGCTAGATACAGCACATTAAGGACATATCAGACATAAATACCCATATAATTTTTCATAACAATTCTCTTTTATATTCTATAAAATTGTTTACTTACATGTTGCAAAGCAAATACTTCAGCAAGAAATAGTGAACAGAAATAAAGTACCTCTGCCAATGGGGCATCAAACTAACGTATATTTTATGGCATTAATTTAACTAAAAGAAAAATGGTTTAGATTTATCTTTACGTCATAAAGAACTCAACAGTAAAAGATTAATAAAAGATTTCTAGCAGTCATTTTGGTAAAAAAACACCTGATAAGGAAGTTGAGTAATGCATGTTGAACACAATGAAAAAGCTAAAAATTTTTATTTTGACCTAATCAATAAATTGGTCCATCCCGATTTTATTTTCTCACTATATGTATGTATCTATCTATGTAATCTATATCTATATCTATATAATCTATATCTATATCTATCTATATCTATCTCACTATATCATCAGGCTGTTCAGATCTCCATTTATATAAATTAAAAGTTGGTTTCTGAAGATACGAACTTCCAGTGACTTCAGTGTGTGCAATAGTGTTTCTTTGGGGAACTGAAGCAAAGCAGCTTGGCATGGGTTGGTGAGGCACAGAGTTCTTCCAGATTGTCGTTTCTCTGTATAGCTAAATAGAAAAAAGAAAAATTAGAATGGTATTTTGAGGGCTTAAGAAACTGTTTAACTTATCTCTGTAAAACTTGAAAATTTATTTATATTTTTTGTCTGTAGTCTGGACATTTGTTGTATCATCATATGATTTCTGGAAAGCCAAGGCAATGGTGTAGTAAATCAATAACTTTATGTTAGCATAAAGGAATATGGTTAGGCCTGGAATCACCCTGCCAGTTTTAATCAAAGCATCTAACTCACAGTCTTTTCATAGTCATCAGAGAGTCTATGAGCCATCCGATGCTTTTGGACAGTGATTAAAATATTAAACTATTCCAGTTATAGGCAGGTAGGCTTGCCCTTTGAAGAACACTCATACACCCTTTCCTTATGTTGATTAGGTAAATACCTAAGAATTGGCTGATACCTTAACTGAGCATCTAAAATCAGGACAAGTGCCTACTGTATGTTTAACTGTGGTTTAAGAAGTAAATAGAGACTGGGCAAAATGGCCAGGAGTCACCCTTTTTCTGCTGCAGAGTTCATACAGTGAGTGATTCTTAGATACTTCTAAGCACAAACCACAGCATTCTCATGTCAAGGGACATACACAGACACACATTTGAAAGACATGCCCACTGTCTTCCATGACAGCCTCCCATCATCAGAGCTGTTTTTGCTATTCACCCTAGGTAGCTCTTTACTTTGTCTTGGCTGAAGTGAAATCAGGCCAGTGCTTTTTGTCTTCACAATTTATTTCTGTATGTGTGTGACCAGCCTGACGATTCTGCCATTAGAGCCTTTGCCAACTCCCATGCAGGGGATAATCCTCCTCCTTAATTGGAACTGTTCAGTGTAACCAGCAGAGTAAGAAACTGCTGCTGCTGCAAGATCACCTGCTGGCTGAAGAGGCATTTCAGGCAGCCACAGGGAGCTGGGGTCTAGTCTGTCTCACTTACTAAATCTTTACTCCTGCAGTAAATGCTTATTATCTTGTCCTGTACTCAACAGAGAGAGTCTACTAAAGACCTTCTGAAGGAAATTTTGTCCCTTTCAGACTTTTAGCTCTCAGGTAGAGTGGTGCAGAAAGGATTTCTTTCATGTGAAAGAAAAGAGTCCTTTTCTACATTAACTTTGGTAAAATTATTAGGTAGTAGATCAGTTACTAGGTTGTTCCTGTTATGTAGTCTTATGGGATGTATCATAGAGAGTTTACACTGAGCCTAACTGAAATAAAAATAGAAGAAAAATTATTTCCTTTTGATCAAAACCAAAACCAAAAAAACCAAACAATGAAAAAAGATACATTATGTTTAAGTATGAAGGAATAAAGATATGTAAATAGATTTACACACATGACCAAGGAGAATCAGACATAAAACTGATAAAAATTTAAGCCAACATGCATTTTGTTGGCTTAAATAAGAAAGCCATTTTCTCATCTTCAGAAGATATGTGTGTAAAAAAACCTGTATGCATGTGTAGTTGGGAATTTCAAGAATCAAGAGCAATGTTCTGCTGAGGGAAAGATCTGCATAATGATCTCATTAATAACAATCTCATTGGTTAAAATTTTCCTTTTCTATGCTGACTTGCCTTGACCTGCATATATTATGCAGGTTTTAAACAGCTGTTTTAGCTGTTTTGATGAATAGATCAGCCTGCTGCATAGCTAATGCACATGACCTTCAGATGCTTTTTCAGAGCAGTATTAGTCTGTCAGAGAGACTGCCAGTAAAAAAAAAAAAAAGAGAAAATAAGCAAACAACCCACACAATAACAGAACTTACTTTCCATTTCAGTGGGAATCTTTTTTTGTTGTTGCTGTTTCCAGAGCTGAAGTGAACCTGATCTGTAAAGCAACTTTCTAAACAGAACAGGAAATCAGGCAAGATGAAGATTTTCAATTGTAGTGATAAAACTTAATGCTTTTGATTACCATTTCCTACCTGAAGTTATGTGTTCTTCATTTTCTGTAGTATTTAAAGATATTTCTTCTCAGCATCCCCTTAGGAAAATTGCTTAAGCTTCATAAATGCTATTTTAGAATTTTCATTATCTATTTTAGTACAAGTATAAGTACCTATTTTTAGTGTAAATTTTCTGAATTTTACACTTCAGTCCTGGAATCACTTTCAAAAGCCCAGTAGTTTAGTAGGACCTCTGAATTTCTAAAGTAGTCTAAGTTGCACCAGGTTTCTCAGAGTTTAAAGCAAAAAAAAATTGAGTATTTCCAAGTGCAGGCATACTCAGCTTAGTGAAAACTGTTCTAATACTGAATATTCTCATTAAGATTTTTTTGTTTTTAATTATATCTGGAAGAAATGTCTCTTACTTCACCTTTGACCATACAAGCATGTTATATTAGACAGTGTTGACAGCATGCTATATTAGATGGTGTTGGCAGCCTTCCTAAGCTCAGGTGAATGACAGTCCACCACTTTTGTGTCACAGAGGTCTGCCAGGTTGGTCAGGAATCATTTTCTATTCCCAGAATGGCTGTCTCCAAACACTTGCTTGCTCTTCAGGTGAGTGGAAACGGCATTTTCTGGAATTTATTCCATTTTATTCCATAATCTTTTAGAGGACTGAGGTGAGACTGAACATCCTGCAGTTTCCTGGGCCCTCCCTCCTGCCCTTCTTAAAGATGTGCAGTTCAATTCCTGTTTTTGTTTAGGCTGTCTGTAGTCTGTAGCAGATGCATAACGCAGCACTGCCTGGGGCTGGCCACCCCAACCAGTGCAGCATGTCTCCAGAGCATAGCACTGACTGGAAATTGCATACAGCTTCAAAGACCACCTCCATATTCCCTTTGCTTCACAAATTTCTCTATTTTTAGCAATTTATTCATTAGCTTTTTAGGTTTTGTCTGTATCTCATAGGTGCTGGAACTCCATGGGTTCTAGCTCAGTAGGAAGACAGAAACCTACTTTGCACCTTTACTTCCTGTACAAAAAATTTGCTTGGCAGGAAATTTTTTTCATTGATTTTTTGGCAACAGCTTTATGACCTGGAGAACTGGAGAACACCATTATGGAGGAATATTCTGCCTCCCATGCTGAGCTCTAAATCACTCTTAATAGGTTTGAAAATTAGGTCTCTGTTTTCCCACATCTGAAGAGGTCTAGAAACCTGGCAGGAATCTGACAAAGTCCCATATGGGATCTATCTGGAAAGGTTTCTCAGAGAACACCTGACACACTTAGCTGGACCAAAGTGACTAAATACAGTGGTTACCAATCAACTTCAGAAGCTAGCTTGGAAGAAAGGATGAGACCTGCAGGTCCAGTGTGTCAAGACTGCTGGTCCTCTGCCAGAGGACAATTGTATTTTCTCCTAGACTTAGTTATCTTACCCAAGAGTATAGGAAAGGGCCTTGATCAGCTTGAGATCTCATGCTTCTATCAACCATGAAGTCAGGGGCCTCTCTTGGTGGACAAAGTGTTTGCATATAGGCTGGTGACTATTGGCCATTACAATCTGAAGTGAACAGCTGTACAGTTAGACCTTCTGCTCTTGCTTACAGAACTGACATGATTTTACCACACTTATTTTTCTAAACTGAGATGTCCACCACACCATGCTGAGTCAGCTGTCACAGCCCAGCTTCATGGAGTTCTAGTTCTGTTTCTGATAGCAGTTCAACTCTCTGATACACAAATCCTATGCAGTCTAATTAGCTGGGATCAATAGGGTATGTAATGCAGCCATATAGTTTCCAGTCCCAAAGCTCACTAAAGTCCCAAAGTTCAGGTTTAAGATGTAGTTTCAGGTGTGTATTCTGTGCATCCCATGAATAAGCAGAAATGCTATGGATAGTTTCTTCCTTTTTTCAATTAATGGACATAGAAGCTTCTCAAACTATAGAAGCTTGTCAACAATGATGTCAGATACTAAGAAAAAACCTCCTGAAATACATAGATCATGGACAAAAGGAATACAAAAGTGGAGCTGAAAAGTATTTTAGCAAGTAGACCAGATGTGTTTAGTTCTTCTTCATGCTAATCATCATGGCAGAGCTATTTCATCTGTATCACTTTGAATACTGATGCCTTTTAGCAACTTCCAAATCTTGAGAGTGGCTAGCCTAAGCTGTTGTGATGGTTTGCATCCATACAGTTAAAAACTATTTCAGATGTTCTACAAACATTCTTCCTATGTGGTAATGTTTGTTTTCTGAAAGTATAGAGAAAACATTTGCTCTTAAGCTGAGTTATCCATAACAGTGTTGGCAGATTCTGCAAATTATTTTTAAAAACCATCAAAGCTATATATGTTGTTTTATTTTCATGTTGGAAAGCTGCAGAAACAAAGACAAGGCTTTCCTTCAAAAACAAGAACAAAACAAGGTATCTGGTACCTTTGAGAAACACTCAGAAATATATACTCCTCTACTGGTGTTTTCATATTTTCTTTAAAGGGTTATTTTATGTTTAACACAGCCCTGTTTTCCTGAATTGCTTTCATTTGGTGTTAAGTGTGCTGTTTCCCAGTGTCTCAGGATGTTGGCGTGGTTTCTCTTGAGTTCAAAGGCAGAGTTTGTGTTACTCTTTTTGTACGCAGCCATTTGCTGTAAAAACTAAGCTGGGGGGAGAAGAACAAAGCAATCCCAACTAAAATATTTGGAAGTATGATCTACCAATTGCTTTGTTAGGAAAATATCTTATGGATAGACATTTTCAGTTTTTCTTTTGAAGAGATAGCAGACTGAATTCTGGCTTAGGGCATGGGAATGTGAGTAGGAAGTGACTCAGTTGCCAATGGACAAAAACCAATGGACTTAAAAAAAATCACCACTACATTAATGGAATATTCAGCAAATCCATTGTATTTCTTTGGATTTCTATAGAGATTTTGCTGGAATACACTGGAGACAGTTTGCTTTAAACAAAGCTAAACTGAAGACCTGAATTTTAATAGTGCTATATGAATGCATAATCTAAAACTTTACTTTTTTAAGGTACCTGTCTCTTTCCATGATGACCTCAAGGCTGAATTATTATCACAGAAATTTTACTTATTCCTGCTTCCAATAATGTTTAGAAAACATAGAGCGTACAATAAACATTAATGAATTATTTCTGAAAGTAGCTGACACTTTGTAAACTCAGAGATCTCAATTACTTAAAAAAGTATATTGGAAAGAATTCTTATTTTAGGTACAGTGCATAAATAGAATATAATCAGAGTTAGTATGCCAAAGAATACCAGGTAAGTATCTGTAAAATGGAAGGATTCTCAAAGAAAAATAATTAAAATTAAAAGTTCATGGAATGTATATTTAATAAAAGTCTAGTCTATCCAAGTCTTCAGGTTGCCCCTTAACCACAGTTATATACACCACATTGGATTGCAAGAATGGCCCATAACATATAAGAACATAGGTCCTTGCTGCCCAGTCTCATGATTCAGACAGCCACTACTGGGTTGAGAGATAAATGCATCACAGTGTGTCAAAGACTGAAAGAGTCTGTCTCACCCTCTGCATCCTTTCCTGTTTGTTCTGCCTTCTTACTTCCAATCATACATGTACCAGTATGCATATTCACAGAACTGCACAGTAATGTACAACAGAGAAGTTAATCAAGTTTGATTTAGTCTAGCACAGTGCCCTGTGAATAAATATGACTAATTGTTGAATTTTAATTCATAGAAATATTTTACTTTCTTCAATATATAAATATATTTGAAAAAATTGTTGTGGGGGGTGGTTTTGTTTGAAGATTCTAATTATAATTTCTTAAAATGTTAAAAATATACTTATGGGAAAATTAATAATCAATCCCTATTCATTTTTTTCTGTGACATATGGTCTTACCACAATTTCTGCTTGTGTAAATGTAGTTGTCCTAACAGCTTAACTATTCTAGTCAGGTATAATTTATACTTAATTGATTTTCCAAAGAAGGAAGGAAGTGGACATAGAAGAGTATCCATTGAACACTGACTCTGCTTATGTGATTGGAGAGAATACACATTTTAATAAGATCTCTATCAAGTAATTAGAACTGTAAGGGACCTTAAAATCATATAGTTCCAAGCTACTTACCTTGGGCAGGGACACTTTCCACAAGACCAGGTTGCTCAAAGCCCAACCAATGTGCCCTTGAACAGTTCCAAGGATGGGACATCCACAGTTTCTCTGGGCAACTTGTCCCAGAGCCTCACCACACTCACAGTAAAGAATTTCTTCCTAATATCTAATCTAAACCTGCTCTATTTCAGTTTTAAGCCATTCCCCCTTGTCCTATCACTCCATGCCCTTATAAAAAGTCCCTTTCCAGCCTCTTGTAGGCCCCCGTTAGATACTGGAAGGTGCCATAAGCTCTCCCCTGACCCTTCTCTTATCCAGGCTGAACAACCCCAACTATCAGCCTGTCTTCACAGGAGAGGTGCTCCAGTCCTCTGATTATCTTTATACCCCATCCTCTGGTCTGTCTCCAATAGGTTCTAACTAAAGCAGAGTCTTAGCAGCACATCTGTGTGTTCCAATGTTTCTGTGTACTTGTTATGAATACTTCTGTCTAAAACATTTACATTCATGTGCTCAGTTTAAGTAATTTCAGTTCCCTAATTGAGATAATGTTCAAGGGCAGCGCTAAATTCTTTTCTGACATGTCAAATTGAGTGGAAATAAGAACTAGAACCAGAAAGACAGAAATATTAACCAACACACAAGTTAATTGTGTATTCTAGTCATCAAAAGACTAAAAGGGGAAGAAATACTCATAGTGTTACTTAAATTTCAGGACGGGATGCCTTTTTCAAACATGGGAATGATAATTTTTTTAGTGAAATCATCACTGTTATACACTCTTTAATGTGATAACAATGGGGATTGACTGCTAGATAATTGATTTCAGTGTGTGCTGTTACACATTTTGAGTAAATGCATCCAGAACTAATTAAGCCAGAATGGATTTCCTCCAAGTTTTTCAGGTTAGTTGATTAAGAATTAGAACAGAGTAGTAGGAACAAATCCCCATCTAGGGTATAATGGAACAAAATGTATTTTTTATATTGACTAAAAATAATAAATCTTGAGATTCTACAGCACCTTTCCTGAATAAAAGAGAGAATTTAATAATTTGAGATAGGACAAATGGGACAAAAATTTGCAAACTTCAGTTCCCTTGGAGAAAGGCAGGGACAGTCTGAGTATCAATGCTTGTCAGATCAAATGATCTGAGTCAACCTAGATGAACTTTGTGAGACTTATAAATTTCAACCACCCGTAATGCAATTGATTTTTCAGGTTTTATAATTGTGAACTGTTTGCAGCCACGCAATTTTTTATTTATCTCCTCATGTCTCTAAATTACTGTATGGCAGTTCAATTCAAACAACACTCCCATCAATGATAATATTTTAGGCACTTGATACTCACCATGAGATAAGTAATCTTTATCACTTGACACTATTTATTTGTATTCTGAGTAAATGAAACTTCTAAGGGGAAGAAAAGCTTGATGAAAACCAGCTGGAAGGAAAATGGAAGCAGCTCTGAAGATAGGTTGAGATTTTTTTTCTCTTTCTAATCATGTCTGCCGCCCCCACCCTTTCCCCCAGAATACATGCCTGTTTGACTTATCTTCTGTGTCCTTATTAAATTATAGAAATAGTTGTGTGGGGTTTTTTGGCTAGGTTTTTTATAATTTCATAATGTTTAGGGCCATCTACTTTTTTTCAAACTTAGCTGTGAGCTTGAAAATCTCTGTGTAGTCCTTGTAGCAAAAGCTGAGGTCAGTGATAGGAGAATCAAAGACATGGACTGACCTTGTGTGAACAAAAATAGTAGCAGGAAAACTTCATAGGCTTCATGAAATACATTGAGGTTATGGCCAAAATATATGTTTGTGATGCGGCTTTGGGCCTGAAAGTGAATTTCAATATGATCCAAAAAATTTTTATGCCTTTCAGAAGAACCATCTGAATGAAAAATAATTCTTGGCATTATTTTAAGTAAGCATGTTCATCATTATATATTCTGAATTTCTTTATGGTGCTCCTCATATTAACATAAGAGTGCTTTGGAAATTTTAAATAAATTTAGCTAAATTCTGACAAGGTGAAATATTTGTGCAACAAATTATGATGGTTAATACCATTTTACAAATGAAGACAGTTGTATGAAAGTAAGGTTTAGAGTGTCCAAGAATTATAGGGATTCAATTCAAGACAACAACGATCTGAGGTTTGTGTTGTTTGTGTTTTGATGTGGAATTTGTTGTTTGTTTTCAGTTTTGTTTTGTTTGTTTATGTGGGTTTTTTTCCCTGCCAAAGTATGCAAATATAATCACCTTATAATCACACCTCATTTTAAAACTAGTAGCTTCAGCTATTTTTAGCCACAGTGGCCACATGTCACACAACCTTCAAATTTCTGTCTAAACACTTCACAGTTTAGGAATTTGCTGTTCTCTTCTCAGCTAAATCATGTCCCATGGTTTCCAAAAGTGCACCAGCCTCAAGATAATTTGCTGTTTATAACTGATTCATTACTCTTTTCAACAGCTCCATATTTGCCAGCAAAAATTACTTTCAATAAACTTAGTTAATTGCTAGTGAGACCAAATCAAATTGCAGATGTTTCTGCATGCAAGTACATGTTAAATTCAAATTAGAAAAAGCAGAAATTTGGTAAAAATATTTGCTTTCAACTGGAGAGTTTTCTCTTGCAACCATTGCAGTTGATGTTCATGTACATCTAAGAATCACTGCACCAATCAGCACAATAGGACATAATTAGCATGAATGAAAAGCAATCCTGCAAATTCCTTTGCTGGACTTAATAGCCTTCCCCCACGAAAGAGCAAATAATTTTCAAATGTAACTCAACAGCATTATAAAACTAGAGTAAAATTTGTATATTTTTATTTATTGGAATAGAATGACATTTTTCAGCCTCTCAGAGTGTTATGGTATGAATTTCCAAAATTTGAAACTTCTGAGAAATAAGAAAGAAAAAGTTTACACTTATTGCAAAGTTTTAAAATATTGAGTCTTTTTGAGAAAATTTGCAATGTGTGTAATACAAACATTGTATGATACATTCTTGAGTCAGGCATGATGTTGCCGGCAGTATAAAATTTATATTTGAATGGAAAATAGAGTAACCATTTGTTGCATGCCTGTCTTGATCATAGGAATGGCACTACAAGCTACATAAAACCAGCAATAAAGAATACAAGATTGCTCAGAAATTAAATAAAGCTTTGTCTGTATATGTAATTGTTACCTTCACCGATAAAATGTTGGTAATAATACTTAAAACTCTGTGACAGAATGTTGCTAGGATTAATTACTGATGTAAGATGAAAAATTATATACAGTGGCTAAGTATTGTAATTACTGTCTTAAGGGATGGAAATTAGATTGATCTAAACTTCTGAAATGGAACCTTGAAAAGGAAAAAAAAGCTTGTTAAAAGAGTCAGA
Source organism: Entomyzon cyanotis (assembly GCA_024500445.1). Classification (NCBI taxonomy): domain Eukaryota; kingdom Metazoa; phylum Chordata; class Aves; order Passeriformes; family Meliphagidae; genus Entomyzon; species Entomyzon cyanotis. The sequence goes on from JAKEPQ010000871.1 coordinate 53,896,182, forward strand.
TTTACATTTAATTTCCCAACTACTACTCTTACAATGCATTTCAGTTTGTCCATTTTTTATACAATAATTAGCAGCATGCAACAAAGCAATTTTCCTGTAACAAATCAGTTGCTTTCATTAAAAACCCACATTCTGAATACTGTATTTGGTTGTAGATTTATCAATGTATGAAAACCAGCAGTTGAATCTTACATGATAAACAAAACCAAAATTTTCAGCATGTTATTCTCCTACAACTTTTCCAAAGCCTTTTTGTACTTGTTTACTTTGTTCTTCAGTGAGAGCCGAAAAGAAAATCATGCACCTTACTCAACAGATTTACTGTACAAGGAGGGGGGAGGAAAACATTTATTAGCAGTCTCATTACATAAGTCTGAATCTCTTTGTTCACTTCACCTTCTGTTTCATCTTAATTGCACTTGCTCACATGAAACCCAAACTACAAATTCATCCTTTGGGAGTGATCCTGTTTATAAACCTGGCTGTCTTAAATTATTTTCTTCATATTCTGTAGTTATTTGACAGATTCAGCTATACTATCCATAAATGGGGAAATGTCTTACAAAATTAAGACTGTATCAAAACCATGACAATATTTCTCTCACATTAAATATTAAGATGGAGGTAAGAATTCTTGTAACAAGGTTATGGCTACACATTATTAAATTATTTAATATTCATGTGTTTAAGTAGTGTATTGACTTTGGCTGGCCATCAGGTGAGGCTCTATCATGTCTTCTCCTCAACAGGACAATCCGAAAAAATACAGCAAAAACCTTCTGAATTAATGAGATCACTCAGCAATTACTGTCACTGGCAAAACAGATAAAGGGAAATTTATTTAATCTAGAAATTAATTTACTCTATTGTAAATTAATAACAGACTAGGCTACTAAGAAATAAGAACAAATCTAAAAACCTCTTCCCATCACCCTTCTTCCCAGGCACTTCATTCCCAACTATTCTACCTCCTCCCCTCAAAACAAAAAGGGATAAGGAATGGGGATTGCAGTTGATTCATAACTCTTTCCTTTGGACCCTCCTTCATCCTCATCCTCGTCTTTCTCCACTGTGGAGTTCCATGTCTGTGATGTAGTCCTTCCTGATTTTTTGCAACATGTGTCCTTCCCAATGGCTGCAGCTCTTCGTGAATTGTTCCAGCATTAGTCCCTTCCAGGGGTTGCATTCCTTCAGTAACAGACTGCTCCAGCGTGGGTTCCCCTCAGGGTATCAGGTAAATAAAAAATTTACTCCCAAGTGTACTCTCCATGGACTATAGCTCCTACCAGGAGCCTGTTTTAGCATGGGCTCTTCAATGGCTGCAACCTGCTTCAGAGCACATCCACCTGCTCTGTTTTGCAGTCCTTTATGGGCTGCAGGATGGATATCTGCTCTACCAGGCACCTTCAGAGGAACAAGCTGACTCACCATGATCTTCATGACAGGCTACAGGGGAAATCTCTACCCTGGTACCTGGAGTACTTCTGTCCTCCTTCATTGACCTTTGTACTGCAGAAAGGTTTCTCTCTCATATTCTCACTCCTCTCTCCCAGCTCCTCTTTGCACAGCATTTTTTGTATGTCCTGGGGCTGGATGGAACTGATTCTGTCAGACAAGGGGGCAGTTTCTGGTATCTTCTCACAGAAGCCAGACCTGCAGCACCTTCTCTACCAAAACTTTGCCATGTAAATCCAATACAGTTTAGCATACATTCTCATAATTTGTTAAGCAAATATCACCTTCACTTTCCTTGATTCCTTGCTAACACTTTTTCAGAATAGAAAGACTATGCCTTAAAAAAAACCTTTGAAATATTCTGGGCCATAACATTAATTATGTGGGAAGTCTTTCTACTCTACTAGTAAGAATTGCTAGGCAGATGTTCATATGAGAGAATAACAGGTGACAGACTGCCCATATTTGTCTGTGTTCTTCCCATGTCTTCAAGTAATGGATGCTAAAGTTTTACTGGTGGGATAGGGACCAGTGTCACAGATGGAGTGAAGCACTTCACTTATAAGAAAGAAGTAGAAACATGTTTATTGATATTAAATGAGTTAACAAAGTTTGATAGTAAATGTGACAGTGGTTTAAGGAGATTTGATGGCAAGGTACACTTGGTAATTTACTGAATAGAGGACATGGTCAGCAAAATGGCCAAGAAGACGTTCCTGTTCAGTCATGAGATTCAGAAAGGTCCTCCTTGCTTTCTAAACTTTCTGATGGGAGTTCAGGTGTGACTGGATCCAGACTGAATCCTGGACTTGGCCAATGTCTAAAGGATTATATATGCACAATCAGTCCTTTATGTCACTTAGCTAATATTTCAACATTTCAGTGCACTTACTCCCAATTCACTTACCAAGTATCTGATGTGACAAGGATTCTCTCAGCCTTGAGAGGTGTCTATACCCAAGGGGAGGTCCTGGCATGCAGCCACTGCCATGCAGAAAAGCTCAGCAGGCCCTGGGCTGTCCACTATTTATGGAGCATGGTGGTTGTCTTGCAATCTTATTTGCATAACAGCTGTAGTTTTGGTGTACACTCAACTAGCCCTTAGCTGTTGAGCAAGATTCATTGTTGCTATCTGTAAGACAAAGGCAGCCATCATAACTACCATGAGTGGCAATTGCTCAACCAGAAAAAGGTGTGGGGTGAGCAGAGCATCACAGCCATGTCCCCAGAGCTTCTTGCTCCTGTGTGTGTGACACTTCTGTTCCCACATGACTGGCACTGACATTGGTATCTGTGGCATCGAAAGTCGTGGAGAGGTGATGGTGGTGCAGTGACAGCAGGTGAGGGAGACTTGTTTTTCTTTCTGCTTTGGTGGAAGGATGCAGAGGTAAGGGAGAACAGTTGAGTGACACAAGTCTCTTGACTGCAGCCCACATACCATAACCATGAAGAGCAGAAAGCAAGGAGGGTGGTCATTCTGTGCTGGCCAGAATTGGAGTCAGTCAGTGTGGAAACAAACTTTTGGTTAGATTAACTCTTGCAGTGTATTGTTGTAAACTGCATTATCAATGCAATTTGAAAATGTTGGGGAAATGCAACATTGCAAGACTGTTTAATGTAAAGAATAAAATTAATGTGTTTCAAATTATTTTTAAAAATTCTAGTTTAGTTATGGGTATAAAGATCTTGTTTGGTTTGTTCAAAAGAGGAGATGTGAGACAGCAGATAACTTTTCAGCTGCTGGTTTTGAGTTTGGCCAGCATGAAGATATTTCTTTCCCTGTTTTCTGAATATTAAGAGAAATATTCTGCTCTGTATTTTGAATCTTTATTGTAGGTGGACAGAGACTGAAAGGTGAAACTGAGATAACAACACCAAATGGGAATACCAGAGAAGGGAGTGAGTGGAGAAAGATAAAAAAGCACCAGGGCAACAGTGAAAATGACAGGATGGAAGAGAAAAAATCATGACTAAATAGAGAACTCTGGAGGAGCCTGCAAAGAAATATGCATTTTGAGGAAACAGATTTACAGGATGAAAACTATTAAATTTGAAGGAACAGAAATGCACACTGGAAAAGAATTGAGAAGTGATACTACAGCTTCAAGAGGAAAACCCTAAAGAATGAAATCTGGAAGAGAGGTGAACAAAGTGTGGGAGAAGAGCTGCTGCTCTGGTCATTTGTGTACCCAAAGTGCATGGAAGAGACTCTTCTGAAGGTCTCCCATTTATGTTTCTGGCCTACAGCAAAACTACTCTGAAAAATCCTGTCTGTTATTTTCCTTCTTGCTCTGTCATTCTCATTAGTCACTCAATGGGAGCCACAATGTAAAAAATAACTGAAGTAATCAGTTTCACAGCATTTTATATTGATCCACAAATACGAGTGTCATGAGCAGTTTTTGCCAGGATAAAAAAATCAGCAGAAATTGGAAAGGAAGGTGGCTGCCTGGGGATACTATTGCTGAAATATGACTTTGAACAGAAAACACATGTTCCACCTGTAAAGAAAACATGGCCAAAGTTTAGGTAAAAAGTTTCCAATTCTTAAGTTGCTCCATTTTTATGTATTTTTGTTCTTTTCAAAATCTGACCATCAGCAATGCAACAGAATCACACTTGAAATAAATTGAAAATTTTAATGAACAATAACATCAAAATATTTTACTCTTGGCATTCAGAATGTGAGTAAAAGATAAAATACATTAGTATATACCACAGGTTTTGACTACAATTTTTATCACACCTGAGTTAAAACTGTAGTAGAGTAGGTCATATTTTCAAAATAGCAAAACAAATATTTGGGCTTTTTGGGTTTATTTTAGCTTTAGAATAAGTATTTTAAATGAAACTTGCAAAACAGTGGATGTTTCTGTTTTAATATTTTTAGAAGGATATTAGTACTAAATGAGGTGAGGAAGAAATGCTTTTTCATGAGAATTTCTGTTGAAAACACATCTTTGCACTGATTCCAGATTGCACCTTGGTTTTTGGTTTTTTTTCCACTTATATAAATATCTGAGAACTGGATTAAACTACATATGCTATAACTGCTTTGGTGATAGCTGTTATTTGAACATTCACCTGAAAGTGTTTTAATCTCAGTTCTGATGTTTTGTTAGAGGTGCCCAGCAGTCACTGAAATCTCCAGATTTTCAATTGTGTAACTATTAGAGCTCCTCATTTATTACATTTTATTGTACTATTTGTCTATGATAATAGTGTAGTCCCTGTCTAGATTTAATTTGACTTTTTAAATTGACTTCTTTTCCTACTCCTTCAGCTACTACATTTTTTCATTTTTTGATATCAGATAATGGCTACAGATGTAGATATGAAGAGATTTCTCTGGTTTTGAAAAGCCAATGAAACAGAAATGTCCATATATTATTTCTTCATGAGCATAGTAGAGGAAAGTACTCTTCAAGGAGAGTCAAGAACATTTGAAGACTGAACAATATTTTTTAGAAAATCAGTGGAAGAGCTAAGGTGAAAAGAAAAACTTAGTATATTAGCATTAGAATAATTGTACAGTCAATTCATTTGCACTAAATGATGTGAATATCAAAATAAGTCAAATCAATACAGAAGGTTTTTATTTCAAGTAATTTGGTCAAAGTTCTATTCAAGTAAAATATAATGACTTTGCCTTTCCACATTTTTAGTCTTTAGTATGATGTTAGGAAGAACTATTGGAAATATCTGTATAATGATAATTACTGTAAATATAAAAAGAAAAAGTAAGTGAGATATTAAGAGTAATGTTCAACTACTTATATTAACATTTCAGAACCTAGTTGGACAGATAGTCATGTTTCTTATAGACTGCTTATAGACAGTAGCTTGACATAAATAGTTTCATAATTTTTCAGCTGAGCATTGCATTAAAAAAACAAAGAAACAAAAAATTCTTTGGAAGCTATTTGACCTTGTGCTTCCTTCACTTCTGAAAGCTCTTGGCTACATTGAATTTTAAAGCTTAGCTCTGTGAAAGTTGTTGTCCAAACTAATGCAAGATCAGTGGTGAAGACACAAACTGTTGTGAGTTAAACTTGTCTGGCTGCCAGGTGCCCACCAAGACATATTTTACAAAAATGCATTACTTTACAAATATATTTGCAGGGGGCAGATTGCAAACAGATACACTGTGTCAATCTGAGCCAATCATCCTGCACTGCATCCTTTACTGTGAAAGAAAAACTTTCAAAAATAGGAAAGGTTAATTACAGTATCTAGAAAAACAGTGTGGTGTGAAAATTAATAACCATTTTCTTCTGCAGAGCATAGGGACTAGCCAAATATTTGCTCCCCAAACATGCAAAATTTATAGGATGCTGTTCTGTAGTATATGGCTCCAGGCTACATCCAACAAAGATTTTGGCATAGTCTCTGCATTATTCTGCCTGTGTCAGTGTGTCATAAGGAATACAAAAATTTGTTTACACTCTTGCAAATCCTACTCTAAAATTCTTTAGTCAGCATTTTAATCCCAAACCAGTCTGAACTGGTTAAAATTATATCTATTTTCATTTATGTGAAGACTATTTTAAAATTGAGATTCACTTAAAATTTCAAGATGTTAATAACATAAATCTTCAATTTTGACATTTGGTGCAAGTCCAGTTATTCAGCTCATATCTACAAAGTTATCTGGAATGTTGCAGGCAGCTCCCATCCACAATTAGAACTGCCCTATACCTTCTCTATAATCAAGTAAGAAAGGATAATGTTTCAGTCCTTGGATTAAGCATCCAGTATGTCTTCTTTAAACCTATTCAAGTGAATACATCTGTTTCCCAGACTGTGGGAATCCACTTCAATGATCATACAAAATATTTGCTTACTTCATTTTCACCTGTTTAAATAGAAAAAGGTTATTTAAGTCCCATCTAGTACATTGCTCAAATCCATTGCTCACTTTTGGGCTATTAATCTGCTGTGGATTCATTGGTCATTATTAATATTCTTGTTCCCTATTATGTGACTTTTCATTTATCTGGATATATTAAAAATATGCTGTTTTCTTGCAATATATAGGCCTTTACCAGGGTCCCTCTTTAGTTACCCTACTTCAAACTGAGGGTACCTAATATCTTTATGCAAAATATGTGTGTTGTCTCCTGAGGCACTTTTTCAGATGATAGGACCATATTGAAAAGAATATGGTTAGTTATTTCATACTGATTGAATGCTGTATCAATGTACTGGGTCTGGTTTGAGTAGAGATAATTTTCTTCATAGAAACCCATTTGGTAATGGCTTTTAGATTTATGCTTATAACACCACTGATGCTAAACAGTGCTTGCACAGCATCAAGAACTTTGCTATTTCTCACTCTGCCCCTGCACATGAGTAGGCTGGGAGCAGACAAAAGATTTGGAGAGGATACAGACAGGACAGCTGATCTGAAATGACTAAAGAGCTATTGCATGCAATATGACATCATTCCCAGCTGTGGAACTAGGCAGGGTTATAACTTTCCCAGAGTAGTCTGTTCTTGGGGCCTGGTTGAAAACCAGTCTGCTAGAGAGAAGTGGTGAGGGAGGACCTTTAGAGCACTTTTTAAAATCTTTCTTTACCCTTCATTTATTAAATTGTATCTTGAGCCAGGAGGATTTATTCCTTTTGCCCTTGCAATCCTCTCCACCATCCTGCTGGGCAAGAGTGAACAAGTAGTTGGTGAGTGTGTAGTTACTGGATGGGGTCAACCCACTTCTATCAGTCATTTTATTAATGTGGTTCTGATCACTAGCACCCATCTTTAAAGGGCTAATATAATTTAAACTTTCTTCCTGTTCCTTAGAAATTCTGAAATATAACAAAACATTTTATACAAGCATTAAAAATTCTGAGAAGTATTTAATTATCTGCTGTGGGTGGCAGGTGACAGTTAAAATCTCAGCCTTGATGGCTGTCATTTATAAACAACTGTATGTTCTCATTCTCACATGTACATGTGTGAAGATAGGTTGTTTACTTTTATGCATCACCTTTAACACTAAGTGGAAGAATACAATGGCTCTGGCTTTGATTCCCTCTATGCCTGAAGCCATGCTCCTATTTTTAAATTTCACTTGAAATATTCATTACCAATATGTTAAATCTAAATTGTTCCAAATATAATTTGGTCATTCAAATAAGTAGTTGAAACATAATAGAAAACATAAATAACAGGAGCTATCAAAATTGTAACAATTTTATTGTGGAAATGCATTCTCCTTCAGAAAAACCTCTTCAATTATTCCAAAAGTTATTCAGTCACTTACTGTTTGTCCTCTTTTCAGTGTGCTTACTTCTTGGCCACATGCGATTTTGCATTCATTACAAGAAGAGCCATACCATGCACAGAATGATAAAGAAGTTTATAAAGAACATAATTCAGTGACTGATGGGCCCAAAGGGTTACACCTGCCAAAATGCATTAACTATTGTAATGTGATGTAACAAACTGTGATGTGACTTGCTTGGCATAATACAGTATGTCACTTAGGAATTAAATGAACAAATGAAAGAGTAAAACTAGAAAAAGTCTAGTAGGGAAAGAGTTGCAATTTTAATTTCTAGTTTTACAAAAGAATATGAAATTATGCTCACTGTATAACAGATTGGTGTCAGGTGAAGTGTTTAGAAGCTCAAGATAATTGGTATTCTGGGAGCTCCCAGGGTGCTGAATCGTTCCGCCTAATACTAGGAAGGAGGACCACCACCTTGTAGCAGCTATGGCCAGAACAACAAATATCTGAGGTATTGATGCAACATATTGTAAGAACAAAAAAGAAGTGAACAATACATAACACATTCACAATGCAATTTAAAAAATCCTATACAGTGAAGTATTCAGAGATATTTATCCCTACTCCCTTGAATACAAAGTAGATAGTTGAATCTGTGAGCTTAAATTATTGGGCCTAACTCTAGATGAAAGAGACCTTTCTTTATCCTTTGATCAACCTTGAGTAGAAAAAAATTCAGACAAGTAACACTGTTTCAGCTCCTGAGTATAAAAAAATTCTGTATTATATTAATACAGTAGATCATAAAATAACTGTTAGAAATCAATCAGTGCTGTATTTAGGCAGTGATGCAAAACATCACTCATGTCTACCAGAACTGGACAAAAAAAATAGATGAGAAAAAAAATAGATCAAAATACTCTGTGTTGTTTTGAGCAGAACTGATTTTCACTAACTTGTGTGCTTGATTGTAAGACAAAGAACACTGAAACTTGAAACAGCATCTTATAACTGCACTTTTCTGCTTTCTGTTGTGATTGTGATTGTTATTATTTCACATTGCAAGGGATTCTTCAGATGTTTTGGAAACCAGGGAAAAGTTAGGAATGGCCTATAAAAACTCATACATTTTCCATTAGTAACAAGAGTTCCCTCGATTAGCTCTGCTGATTTTTATCTGCTGATTTTTATGCTAGTTTTTCATGCTGGAGTTTTAGAATTCTTATACTAAGTACACTAATGAACCCAATTCTGCTTATTTCTTTGAGCTGAAATTTAGAATATCCTTTAGAATTCTTAAATTAAGTACAGCACTGCAGAGAGGTGTGAGGATTCCTGCCAATGTTTCCACATTCTAAACTGGTGGCTATTAAAATTAATGATTTTAGATAAAAGTATGAAATGTGTTTCTTGAATCTGCTGCTCACATAGTCCAGAGGAGTTCATACCTGGTAAAGCATCTTTGTCACTGTGTACTCTGAGCCAGTGCAGCCCTGAAAAGGAACCACATAGCAGTTGTTTTCTGTATGATAGTACAGTTCCTGAGAGCTGTCAAGTAAGAGTGTGTCTAACTAGGGGAAAATCTCAAAGAGGTCTGAAGAACTGAATTCTCAAATAACTGACTTACTGCATTCTACTTCTTTCTTACTGTTTTGTGGATCTCAGTGCAGGAGAAATCCTCACACCAATTAGGACAATATAACTAAGTTATTTTAAAATACAGTATTAATACAGATAAGAAGATAAAGCTCTGGAGATATATGTGGGAAATGCAATTCTCATGGAAGCTACTACCATACTCATGATGCTCGGAGGGTTATAAGAGAGAAAATTATTGCCTGATATGCAAGAGAAGTATGAAAGATAAATGCAGAGAGGATTATGCAAAACAGGCTGCAAGAAATAAACTAAGAATCTTTTGTTTTCTTATTGTTTTTAATGGATAAATATAAGAATTCTTGAGAACTGTGAATACCTAACTTTCAGTTAATTCTGGAGGAATTTGGATGGTTGAGATGGGACTTCAGCCACATTTTCTGGTTGACCTATACACTTTTATTTTACAGAGTCATGAAGTTTTCTGGCACCAGAGCAAATATGAGATTATTAATTTTAATGGGTTGAACACTGAAAAGATTGAGCTGATTAGCATGTTTCTAAAACAGTTACTGAGGAATAGTATTTTGCATTGGTTGAAGACAAAGGAAGACATGGAAGACATGGCTCTGCTGTTTCCTCATGAAGAAGTGCATATACCTTTGACTGATTTCAGCTGTTTTCAAACTGGAGGAAGATGGGCTCCCCAGAAGCCATGACAGAAAATGCCTGAATTCCTCTCATTGAGCAGCAGCAGTCATGAGAAAGGTAGAGTGATTTGGCAGTAAGGTTAAGAGGGGATGTGAGCTCTGTGTAAGAGTTAATAGGACCTCTGAGGTCATAGGAGCTTTGGTCTGCCTTATCACCATGGGCAAGTGATGATGTTTCACAGTGTTCACTCCCAAGTACCAGCTGGAGTCCCAGAAGTAGCTCCACAAGGGATAAGCCTCTGCCCAGGCCCTGAGCCATTGGGTGATGGAACAATGGTGGTAAGAAAATAGGCACTATAATATAAGAAAGAGAAAACAGAAAATAGAAAGATTCTTTGGAGGACTTGGAGAGGAAAAAAGATCCTGAAAACCATATTGCATACAGGAAAGAATAGGTAGTGGCTGCACTCAAACACTTCTTTGGGATTAATGACCCCAAAATTGGCATGAGGAGGAAGGCTCCTTCTTCACTTCCAGGTGTGCATTAACAAAGTAGGTCTAGGCTGGTGGGAACAGCTGAAAAGGAACAAATTTCTTCAGGGAATATCAGAGCTGCTGGAGCCTGATCCACCTGTCATCATGAACAGGAAACAACGGAAGACTGGACAGAGACATCCATCTGTGTAGCCATATTATCTGTCTTAGGAGGTTTATTGCCTGCCAGGAGCTCAGGTGCAAAATACTTGCAGAAGCATTGCCAAGATTTGTTTTTCCAACTGATACTCTTTTTCTATGTGGTATCAACAATACCACCAAGGAAGACACTGAGCACATCACGAGATATTTTAGAATTCAAAGTACCATTTGACTGCCTTATGGTGTGATATAGAGAAGATGGATCCAGATTTTTTTGGGAAGCTCACAATGAACGGTCATGAGGCAATGACTATGAGCTGGAACAAGGCAAATTCCAATCAGATATTAGAAATAATAATTTTAGGATGAGGGTGATCAAATATTTCAATGAGTTCCTCAGTGAGTTTATGTAATCTTTATCCATGGAGATATTAACAGTTGGCTTTATATGATCCTGAACAATATTATCTGACTTTGAAATTGGGTGTAATTTCAAAGTTGTCCCTTGCTCTGGGCAGAGTATGGGGTAGGACCATTGGATGCCCAGAGCTTCTTTTCAACCTAAACTTCTGTGACTTATGAGACAATAATTAAGAGAGAGAAGTTAAAATTTTTCATTTCAGTACAGATTTTTTTAAATATTGAAATAGTTTAGAACTGAATATAACGTCTCATAATCATACAATACTGATTATACTCTTCAACTGTTTAGATAACTGACAGCTACTGCTATAAGTAAGAATTTCTAATCAATGCCCTTTGTTCTCATTAACTAGACCTAAGTTCTTCTCCTCTAAATCAGATGGCTAAAGCTCAGTTCTGCCTTTCACCAGGTCAGTTGCAAAGAATTACTTTGCTAGAGAAAAATGAAAGAGCAATAAATTCACAGGAAACAAAATATAAAAGTATGTTTTAGGTAGTAATAAAAATTACTGGAGCACAGAAAATTGATGTTAGCCCAAAAGTTACAAACAGAGTTTTTAAAAATAATTTTTGACTTACAGAAAAAAGTATAATTAAAGTTATTTAAATCCATCAGAGACAGGTGTTTGCAACTAGCAGAAAATCAACATTTCTTCAATTCTTTAAATACATCATGTATTTTTTAATAATCTTAAAAGTATTTAAAATTGCATGCTTGTCTAATCTGTTTTTCTACAGAAATGAGTGCCATGACAGCTAAGAAGAAATCGTACTCAGAATATATTCACTGCCATTTGAGTTTGATGTCACAACATTCAGAAAATAGGTGAATTAGAGGCCCTGAATAATCTGAGAAAGGTGGTTTCTGGAATAGCATGATATGAAACTGTGTGCAAAAGGATTAATGTGATTTAACATTGTGAATGAGAGCAAATAGCTTTGGAGGGAGGTAATTTAATTAAAGTAAGACAGTTTAAAAGGTAAACAAGGGAATGAGAAGTTACGGAAAGTGACAGAAATGAGAGGATATCAGCAGGCTTATTGGCTTCAGATTGTTGACTTAATGGAGGAAAAACTGCATTTTGATTTTAAATGTGATCCATTTTTCTTTGATCAAATATGGAGAGATGAACATATGACAACAAGAAAAAAATACCCAAAACATCCATCTAAAGATAGAGAAAAATATTTTAAATCCTTTTCTAGGCATCTCAGCTCTGATTCTCAGCAACACTGGGTGCACTGCACCTCACTGAAGAGTAAGCTTCTTTTGCAGTTAAGTTCAAAAGATACTCAAAATATACAGATTCCCTTCCCTTCCCTTCCCTTCCCTTCCCTTCCTTCCCTTCCCTTCCCTTCCCTTCCCTTCCCTTCCCTTCCCTTCCCTTCCTTCCCTTCCCTTCCCTTCCCTTCCCTTCCCTTCCCTTCCCTTCCCTTCCCTTCCTTCCCTTCCCTTCCCTTCCCTTCCCTTCCCTTCCCTTCCCTTCCCTTCCCTTCCCTTCCCTTCCCTTCCTTCCCTTCCCTTCCCTTCCTTCCCTTCCCTTCCCTTCCCTTCCCTTCCCTTCCCTTCCCTTCCCTTCCCTTCCCTTCCCTTCCCTTCCCTTCCCTTCCCTTCCCTTCCCTTCCCTTTATTCCTTCCCCAAAGTATATTTCCTTTCATCTGCAAAATAAATAACTAGACTATATTAAAAACACCCCAGACTTGTGGGGTTTAGTTTGTTATCATTTATGCTCTGCACTACTACGCAGTTTTAAATTTCTTGAAGAGGGACACTGAGAGGGTATGACTCTTGTGGATATGTTCACAGGCATATTGCCCAGTGTTTCCAGACCATGGCATGCTGCTTTCAAGACTGATTAATTTATCATTAATCCCTACTTCTTCTTCTTCTTCTTCTTCTTCTTCTTCTTCTTCTTCTTCCTCTTCTTCTTCTTCTTCTTCTTCTTCTCCTTCTCCTTCTCCTTCTCCTTCTCCTTCTCCTTCTCCTTCTTCCTCTTCCTCTTTCTCCTCCTCCTCCTTCTTCTTCCTCTTCCTCCTTCTTCTTCTTCTTCTTCTTTTCTGAGAAAGCATTATGGTTTCTCTTACAATAGAGAAGTAAAGGTTGATAAAGGTTGGAAATTGAAGAAAGAAGGCATCAAGGCTAAGCAAATGTCTAAGAGCTTTCTTTCTTTGAATATGTTTCCATGAAAATTATGTTCTATCCAATAGTGTCTCCTAGAGTACTCATATTACAAGGCAGAGATAACATTCAAAAAAATATAGTTGTTAGATAAAGAGGAAATTTACCTCTGTGAGACCTGTGAAGCTACCCTTAGAAAAAGAGTTTTAATATTTTTCACTTTTACTGCAATATAAATTATAAATTGAGATCTTCAAAACAGTCTTCATCACATTTTAATTAGTTTAAATGCTCACTAGATGATTTGCTGAGTGCCCCATTTACACTTCTTATTGCCTGTGGCGTAGGCAAGGAAATGAGATTGCCTGGAAGTTCTCTTTCCACTCTGCAGAGCTTTAACTGAGTTTAAAGATTGTCACTGTTACTGCCTGAAGCAAAATAGCGAAGTGTTCTCTGATTTTGCCAAGGATCTTTCATCCAGGAATCAGGATGAACACTTGCACCCCGTTAAAATACCCTAAACCTTTATGAAGACAAGTAGTGGCATCAGCTCAGATCTAGATAAATCTGTACTTAAATATGAAATAAAATCTGCACCTTAATGATGAAAAAGGGGGAATCTAATTTATTTACAGAAATAGGGTCATGTATTTACAAATAGAGTTTAGATTTATAATTTTTTAATAAACAGACTTAATATTTCTGATACTCTTCAGAATCACCAATAGCATCAATGAGTAGAATAGCAAAGCTAATTAGCAAGTGGAACTTCTCTAATACAAGTAAAACGTGTTTTCATTACGACCTTGCAACTTTGTATAGTCAGAATTGGATGGAAGATCATTAGACACTCCTCCAAACTAACAGAAACAGAAGAGCCTTTTTAAATTTTATTTTAATCATACCTGCATGAGAACAATGCTCCAAAAGATGCAAATGTCTAACAAGGACAATGATTTCTCTATGAAAAGGAACAGATAAGAGAGATAAAGCATCAATGTATCAAGTGCTGCATAGCGTGAAAAGAGCTTACGCAATGGAAGTTTCATTTCAGAAAGACTCAGAAAGGAAGAGATTTTATTCCTCTTGTCATTGCCACAGTATGACAGCTTGGACAATTCACTGTATTGCCAATGAAGTCAAATGTGAAGTCTCAAAAGATGACACAGAACTTTGCTTTTGTGAAAAATGTCCTGATGTAAAATTGAACTGTAAGCTGGAAAAAGAACATCACAAAAGACCAGAAGGGAACAAAGTAAAGAAATTTTGACATCCCAACAAATAAAAACCATAAGGTAAAATATAAATATCAAGAAAGATTTAGAGTAACTCCTTTAAATATAGAAGTGTATCAGCAAGTTTTCAAGTGAATCTCATTATTTACTTTGAAATACGTACATTATGATTCCACATATCGGGAAAATTTAAACTTACTAAGATAGTCTTTCCACTTTGTAATTTCTCTACCATAATCTTTTTCATAATCAAACATGTTTCTGTGGAAACAGAATTAAAAAAAAAAAAAAAAAGGAAAATAATAAAAAGTGAAATATACAACATTATTGATATTTTATAATCCTTTTCCTATATATAATAACTGTTCATCTGAATTCTAGTGAGATAACTGAATGACATAAAAAAAGCTGAAATAATATCAGTAGTTTTGAGTTGTGTATAGTTAAAATACAATAGTGAAATCAATAACACACTTGATCAAAAACTTACTTGCTGCATGTCCGTGAGTGACTTACCTACAACCACATAAAGGGTCATTAATGGAAGGATGAACACCCTCCTGGGAAAAGTTTTCCAGTAAAACCTGATCAGGTTTGCTATAGTCTCAGCAGTAAATTTAATAGCTCTTATAAGGTAGTTTGAATCAGAACACTGGTCTCTGTCTCACTTCTGTCGTAGTGGACCCTTGAGCAGGAGTAATTTTAAAAATATATAATGTTCATAATTCATGCTTTTTTTCTAGGCATTTTTACTTATAAAGTGTTGGTCTTTAGCAGATGCAGATCAGCAATTTGAAACGCATACCAAATTTCTACACTTAAGATAGTGTCATGGGTATCCAAAGACTGACTAGGTAATTAAGTAGAAAACGTATCTTTCCATATTTTTATATACTCCTGAGATTTTTTAATTATTCTACATGTAAAAAAAGCAAAATATTATGTTTTTAATGCAACATACGAGGCATTTAGAAATGGTCTCTGATTCTCTTTTTCTGAAATGCATCTAATCTCCCTTTCTTATAATCCTGCTTTTAGACAAAAGACACGAGATTCTGATCTGTTAAAAACTATTGCACTTCTACAATAATTGATAACTATGCTGATTACTATTTTTCTATTTTGTTCTCTTAGGACTTTTATTAATGATGTGCTGTTGCTGAAGTTTTCCACCTTAACAGTAATTTTTCAATAATCTAATTTTAAAAGATTCTCAAAATTGTACAGCTATCTGGGATATGAAATTGATAATCCCACAAACACAATAACTAGTCTGAAGACAGATGACACAATGTACTGCTGCGAAGCTGTAGTTCATTAGACTGTCTTCCTAAGCAATCAGAAAAGATGTAATTTTTTACAAGAATCAACAAAAGTCTATCAAGGATATTCATGCTGAAATGATGGAGTCTGTTTGATTTACAAAGGAAGAGAGTTGTTAATATATTGCCTCTCAACATTCAGCTTAGGTTTGAAGGAAGCACTTCAAAAGTGAATAAAATAAACTAGTGTGGTCAAAAATATTACCTCCATGAGTCCTGGGCAACAGAAGTAGGATTAAAATAAAAAATGAAGAAGAAAAACAATGGCCCAATCTACTGAATATTTTGTATTCCTTTATAGCAAAACAAAATTTAAAAAATCAAACACTGAAATAGAGGGGAAAAAAGCAAAACTAAATTAAGAGTTTAGTGCATAAGCAATGTGAAATAATTTTTACTACTACTACTACTATAATTTTTTTAAAATAAATTAGAATGATGGTGATGCCTGATGGGTTTTTGTATTTTTTATTTTACTTTAATACTCTCTTTATATATATCCTTTATATATAACCTTTTACCCTTCCCCGTTCCTGTACTTTTTACTCCCTGTATCTTAACCCTACATGTCTATCACCCTAGTACCCCTTGCCTTGCTCAGAATCCTTTGGGGAAGACAAAACATACCCACAATCTCAAAAGCATGGCACACAACCTTGAACACGGCCCCCGTCACTGAGACATGTTTTTTGTAAACTAAGTAGTAATCTTTTGGGCGGGGGGCAATTTTAATAAGGGGGCAATTACTTCATTTGTTAGACTTCTTATTGGAGACTTTTAGATAGGTATTCTAATCTAGGCTGTCCATAAATTGTATATGGAAGATATTGTCAGAGCTTGCTTGTTTGTCGGTGTGCATCTGGAATCCTATTAAACCAAGGTAAAACCCCTTTCCTATACTGTGTGTCTGCGTCTAAAAATTTTTACTAGCGATTTAAGGCATCAATGGGATATAGGTATCTAAAATTCCCTATCAGAAATATTGGTGAAGAGAAAGAAAAAAGGAGTATTGCATCAGAATTGCATATTTGCCCTACAATCAAGGGAGAAATGAGAAACACTAAGCAGATATCTTGAAGGGTATAGGCAAAACCTTGTCAATATCAGTGTAAAGCTGATGAACTGTTCACAAAGAGGAGCTTTTCTTTCTCTGGGCAATATAGGTTACTTCCAAGTAGTGAAAATTTATAGTTACATATGTAGATACCAATTGCAAAAGCATTACAAATTCATGTGAATTAAAAATTAGAATGCTGTGTCAAAAAAATGGTTCCAGAAGTGCTAGAACATTTTAAAATTGTATTTATCTCATTTCAAATAAATGTTGATATATTAGAAATAACTGTGTATGTTTGTATTCTGTTGAATATTTTCTGAAAAAATTATCATCCACACCAAGTGAAACAATATTTAATCATAATATCAAAGTTTACTTTCACAACAATATGTTAAAACTTCAGCTCTATACAACAATTTCTGGAAATCCACATGATGATATATTTCTATCTAAAAAATCCTCTGATGTAATCCTATCAGTATTAGATGGAAAGTGTGGCCAAGATTTCCCTGACTATTTTTTCAATTAATTTAATCGATTAATAGATTTATGAGACACAGCAAAAATCCCTTATTTATGTTTTTGGTCATGCCTTTTTGCCTATATTAATTTATGTTAAAATACACTTGAAAGTTACTACTGGGACGCAAAGTCATATAGTTCCTGCTTCTTTTCCATTTAATGATATATATTAATAAGAATAGCCTTTCCTAAAATATTCTGTCCCCAGAAGGAGTAACTCTTGTGTTTTTCTGGGTACTATTATGAATTTTTTATCAAAATCTCAATGTAGTAGATCTCAATGCAGGAATTAAGAGATATTTTCTGTTCTCATTCCAGACACTAATCCACAAATACAGAGGCAGTTGATTTGGTCTTAGTAAGTTCTTTATTCCAGCACTTTATGTATATATATGTATAGACAAATGTAAATACATAAAATATATAACCACATACTACTTAGAGTATCTTTGGAATTTTCTTGGAACATATAAATTACAGTGATTGCTCTAGTTTAGTTGTCTATGCATCTCTGGAAGCTGAGAAAAAGAGGAATGGTTGAATTTGTAACACTAGCATTTCTCTATTCTGCTCTTCTCAGTATCAACCTAGACTGAAGATATCAATTTTAATGTTAACTCATAGGTAAAATATTTGCTCTCAGAGAAAAGAAAATATCCTGTAGCTTTTCATCAAATTGTTCTCAATACTGGTGGAAAGGACTGTCTTGATGTAGTGATTTTTCCTGTTTCACATTTTCACAAAATTTAAGATAAAAAGTGTGTTTAGTTGCTGTGCTTAAATCAGAAAGAATTAAAATAACTGTTTTTGATTGGACAGAAAGAAGGAACAACGTATCTCTGAAGCCATATGGCATGTGCCATGTTCCAAACAAGGTACTTATTTCAATTTCAGAACGCAGCTCCTTTCATGCTCAGAAATGTAAAATTATTGTTAGACAAAAGGACTGCGTGATTGCAATCCATGTGTCATCAGGCAGGAGATAGAGCCCTAGCAGAGGGTAATGATCTTATGAAAGTCCCAGAGACCAGGGGAAAAATAAGATCATCAGAAACCTTGGAGGTTGTAGGGATCTGATCTAGTAATAAAAATATTGCATATGGTCAGAATGGCACATGCTTACTCCCTTCTGTGACTCTACTTCTTTCAGTAAGAAATTGAATTAGCAATTTCATATTTAAATAGCTAAGACTTAAGGCTTCCTTTATAACTCCAGTTTATATTTTCAGTATAAGAAAACCCTAATTTCTTATACCTTAGAATGACTAGTAAGAAATATTTTCGGTAACAGCTCTGAAGTTAAATATGCACTTTTAAAGTACAGTACAAGACTTTAATTTGTCATTCCTCATACTAAGTTTTGAATATTTTATAGCTACATTCAGGAACTGGATGGCTGCTTTAGAATGAATAATTAAAACTCATTTTAAAATAACCGTCTTTGGGGAATGGGTGCCTCAGTGAACTAAACAATGCTTATTCCTATTCTCAGCATTATTTCCCTGTAATTTCCTGACCTGATTTGCAGTACATTCCTCTATATTTCAGGAAAGAAATATATGTCAAGGTATCATGATGGGAAATAAAAATCCTAATATTTTAGGATTGCCACAGAGAATTTAGATGACTAAGCAGAGAAAAAAGCCCTTCTTTCCACAAGAGTTACTCCTTAAATGTTCATCACGTCTGAGTGTAGTTTTAATCCCTCCTTTAAAAAGCTTGTCTGGTCTAGACAGACAATAAATAATCACTGTATTCCAGAGTTTGCCAGAGACTTTTGGGGAGATGATTTTCCTGTCTAAAAATGTTGAATGCTTGGAAGTGTTTTGTGGAAATACACCAATCTCAAAGTTCAAACGGTGATGAAAGACAGCTTCTTTTCCATTAAGAACTGTATATTTAATATTACAGGACAGAAGGCGAAAGTCTAATTCAGAATGAATTTTTACGTATACAAATGATTTTTTTTTTTTTTTAATTCTATTTGGAAATTATAGGCGTTTACTGGTATCATGGCATTTTCTATGCAAAAAAAACCAATCTAGTCTTAATACTTGTTTCTGTGGCATTGCCTAGATGGCTTGAGCAAGCATTTTTCTAAAGAATATAGCTTAGCATCTCAGGAGAAGCTGTGATGGATTTCAATTTGCTTCAAAGATTTTTTTCTGTTGCATGACTAAATATTGAAAATGAAGATAGTATTCTGTGACACATATATACACCAAGAAATAGAGAGAATATAAATGACATAAAATTTTTAAGCACATATTTTTCCTTACAATGAGACCCATGGCAAAATATGTCTGACTTAAGTTTTGTTCTGTCTTATATAAATTTGACAGACTAGAACAAGGGTCAGACTGATGTGGTCAGACTAACAGATGTGGCAAAGTAATTTTTTATGTTTAAATCACAAGAACATTCCAAGTTTTCTAAGCATTTATTGAAAATTGAGATTGTATATCATGGGTCAGACTCTGAACATGCTCTGAAAAAAGATCCTAATTGCATGAACTGTGGGTGTACTGCAAGATTTCAGGCTAGTGACAGACACTACAATTTCTAGGCTGCTATCATTGCTGCAGTTCGATTATTTTAACAGTGACAGAAGAAAGAGAAAGACACAGAGACAAAGAAAAATGTGGGTTTGGAAAAAAGAATTATATGTCTGGCCAGAAACCCCATTGTATAAAGAGAAATCATAAATCTTTTTCTTTGTTTTTCTTTCTATCTTGTGAATCTCAGTAATAATGAAGTTTCCAAAAATTTGAGCATATGTGTTTTAGAGTCAGAAACCAAGCAAAACACTGGATGCATCCATGTACTCATTTTTGATATTAAGCAGTATTTTAGAATGCTGTAGGTAAAAATATGAGTTCTGGGGTTTTGTTTTGTTTGTTT
Organism: Entomyzon cyanotis; assembly: GCA_024500445.1. NCBI lineage: Eukaryota > Metazoa > Chordata > Aves > Passeriformes > Meliphagidae > Entomyzon > Entomyzon cyanotis. The sequence continues at coordinate 53,916,332 of JAKEPQ010000871.1, forward strand.
TGTTTTGTTTTTCATGGTGTTTTGAATACCCTCTTTTTGAATTTCATATTTCAATGAAGGTCAGGGGCTTTCTCATAATTTTTCTCTGAGAGATTATAAGATTTTGAGTGATTTGATCTGAGACATATTTTTAACCTGCATGTGATGAAAAGCAGACCAAACCCAACAAAGACATGTTGGCTGTATCCTTTGGAGTTTTAGTTAAAACATGAAATAAAAAAATACTTAGAAAATCAAACAAACAGCTATTAAGTTTAAGCATTTGAACCATGTTTGCCTAAACTACGAAAACTGATTCAAGTTTTATAGAACTGTGGAGGAAATAAAGGTGTACTTCTCTCTTGCTTTTACTGTGACTGTAGTATCCAGTTAACGAAATAGTCAGGTAAGAAGTTCATATGTAGGATCATGCAATAAGATACAAATTATTAGGACTTTATTACACTTACAGATTTGTTTATTCACACATGGTAAGAGGAATAGATGATATAGTAATAGAAAATATATAGGAATGGGTAATAGATAATATTACTTAAAAGCTAGACTATTAGATCTAATTTTCACTTTGTATATTTCCAAGGCACTTTCATAATTCCAAGTGGTATCAAATGTCACTAAGCATATTTTTCTCATACAAGCATTTATTTTGGAATGATATATGTTTCTAATCAGAAAATGTTTCAGTTTAGATTTATGATTTCTAAAAAGAGGTGAGGTGTGCTGAATGTTAGGTTGAATTCTGAATATAATCTTAATTTTTTTAATCCCTCATTGTTATGAAAAATTGGCAATATGTTTGTTAGTTATCTTTCCATGCCTTCATGTCTAACGGCTTCATAAGTAGATTAACAAGACAAAAATTGTGGTTGTTTGTGACTCCATTGTTGTGATTCCAGCACTGGAGCTGTAAAAATCTTTTTAAGAGAGTCTAAATTTTCCAAATGTGGTGACAAATTTCTAACATGTACAATTTCATATAAGGAAACTCAAACTACCTTCTGGTTGGTTGGTTGGTTGGTTGGTTTGGGGTTTTTTGTTGTTGTTGGGGTTTTTGTTTGGTTCATTTGGTTTTTTTGGGTTTTTTTGGGTTTTTTTTTTGATAAATGTATTGGTATTTGCTTTGCTTTTCTGACAATGCAAGTCAGAACATGTTAGATTTTACATTTTTATAGTAAAGGAAAATAGTATATTTATTGTTGTATCTATGTCTAATACATTTTTACTTTTAGAAAGGTCATTCTTGGTGCATCGAGGGGATTTATGGAGCGCATTAGTTATGCAAGTGATGATGTAGTTAAAAAAATAAACCCAAGAAGACTAGCACTGTGTTTATAAAATCCTGATGGATTAATGGAAGAAAAACTGGAGCGAAGAAAAACTGGAGCAAAGAAATTTAAGAAAAAAAAATGTAAAAGGTTCCTGTCTTTCCACTTGAATTTCCATGTAAATGTTTAAAATAAGATTGCATAATAGCTGTATGGAGTATTTTCATCTTATTGTTTAATAAAATGCAAAGTAAATAGAAAGTATATATAATGATACTATATACAATTATACAACTATAATAAATTAAAACTGATTAAAGGATGATAAAAGCTTGACTGCATATCACTCCTGTATATAGAAAACTACAGAAAAAGCTTACAGTTTGTTTTATTTTGTTTTTCCACAATATCCAGAAGACATCAACAATGATAATAATATATTTGAGTTTCTTTTTTATCCTAACAGGACAAGGCTAAGTCCTTTTTCTTTTATGTTTACATTTTTTGCCATACCTGAAAGTTTAAAAAAACAAAATACTTTAATTCAAGTTCAGTACTGAGGTTTCATAACAATTTTATAGCCTTCCTTGATGCCCCATTGACTTTAGTTTCAAAACCGTGGGTACATAAAGAAAGAACAAACCCTCTTAATTTAACTCTTGAACACTTATGATTTCTTTGTTTGCAAAACTGTTTTCTACATGTGTCTCATTATTCTAAAAATGTTTCAGACTTAATAAAATGTCTTCCATGAGAAAATATGTCGCTTTAATTAACATATTTAAATATAAAGCATTTGCCAACATATTGCATCTTAGACATAATGAGCATTTTTTTTCAATTGTAACCTCAATGGTTTTTTAAGAAAGCTGAAAAATATGAATGGCACACACCTTTTATGACAGTTTTACAGAGACATAATGAATGCAGGATATAATTTATGAGAAAGTTCCAAGTCAGCTGGTGCCACAAACCTTTACTTATTAAACTGTGTGTGTATAACAATGCTGATTTACATTCAGACCTCAAACAGACAACTCCAGCTAATTATTCCATTTTACTATACAACATTTTTCCTTGGAAAAATAAAGTATTACTTTTTTGGTTTGATTTTTGCTTTTTTCCTGTTTCTTTGAATTTGTTCAGGAAAGTGTAAGGTCCTTTTAATTCTATTTCTATGGCTATTTTTTTATATCCTGTAGGCATCCCTCCTTTCATTTATTTGGAAATTAAATTTTACAATATTTCCAGATATATGCAGTCCATGCTAACAATGGAAGACAGGCAAAAGTACAAAATGGCTTGATTTTTGTAAATATATTATCACAGTTTTGAATCTGGGCAATAGAGATGACCTAGTATTCTTTACCAGGTACTATAATTTTCAAATCTATGATCCATTGTGTATTTCTTGATCTTTTTATAATGTTCTCAGGCTATAGCCACAAAAGTTGTCTCAGTCTTTTTTTTTCTTTTTTTTTCCTAAGTGTCACATGCACTTACTTCTTTCATTTACAGTACTGGCCTAAGGATATATAGTTTGTCAGTTTTCATTCACTTCACATATCTGTGCTATCCTATACTGAAGTAATCAACCAGACTTCTGGCATTTAAAAGTGTATTTTAGATACTGTATATCCATCAACAAAACATGAAAGACTCTCAAAGTACATGAAAATATTGATTGTTTTAAGCAAATAAAACTTTTAACAGTAGTGGCAAAGGGATGCAACCATCACTAGTCAATTGTTCAATGAAAAGTCTAAGAGATCAAGGACAAAAGTTGTTTGGTTCAGAGTATTAAGAGCAGGAGTATTTGAAGTGCTCTGTCACAGTGTCTTTTGGCATGCCTTGACATGTCATAGAGTCTGCTCTAACAGTCTGTGCATCATCCAAAGGGAGATTCATGTGCTGGAAATTTGACTGGTGACAGATGCAAGTTTTCACTTCTTTAGTTTGACATTTGAATTCAGTATCATTAGCTTCTACAGAAGCTTCTCCTGCATACATTGCAAGTAATTTGGCACTTTGAACAAACAAAAAAAGATATATTTAGATAGTAACTGATCTGCTTTGCAACTTTAGAGGTTATTTATGGAAAGGTGGAAGTGTACTGACGTTATAAAACCCAGAGAGATTAAGCAAATATTTTAAGTGGCCATACAGATACAGAATATATATATTATAGGACAGTATACTGCTGATACAGGGGCTAGCACCTTCCTTTCAGTAGATGGTACCTCTTAGTTACTATAATTTTATTAAATATGTACTTACTTACTTGCTTACTCCTATGTGGAAGGGAGCACTTAAGATTTGCAGATGCGCCTGATTGAAAAAGAATGACAAAACCCAAAAGGATTGAAAAAAAAACCTCAGGAAATTTTTTAGCAAACTGCACGCTAGGCATAGAAATTGGTATATATTTTGCCTCTATAATAACAAAAATAAGGAATAAATAGAATGAGGGAAGAAAGAGAAAATGAAAGGAAGGTGAGACAGGAGAGGAAAGGGCATCACCAGTTCTGGGTCCAGCACTGATCCAGCCAATAGGGTGTCCAAGGTCCTGCTGGTGCCACTTAGGCTTTGTAGGGATACCTTCTTGTAGGTAAATTTTTCCCTCTCTGGGATTAGGTTTCTTGCTCATCATGTAAACAAGTGAGCATGTGAAGTCCAGTCTTCTGGAGCTTTCTGGAAATGGTCTGGGGGGCTTTGAGTGTCTTTTGGTGGTCTTGGTACCCTCTATTGGTCCTGACTGTGCCTTGACCCCGCTTTTGCACTTGCCCTGTCTGTGTGGTCACCATAGAACTGAACTGGAAAATTGGTTTCAGAAAGGTGCTGCTCTACCTTCGTGCAGCCTTTCTTTTCCAACATATCCTGGTCTAACTTGCCCAATGGAATGGTGATTGAGACGAGGTATTGCAGTGCATTAGCTCTTTACTGCCCAGGGATTCAATCAACGCTCTTCCTTAACAAAGGGCTAGTCTCACTAACAAATTATGTAGGTGATTGCATAAAAGCTTTTTCCATGTTTTCATTAAAAATAACCAGCAGAATCTTTGAATTGTTATAAAACTGAGAAATCTGTTCATAATGAAACAATAGATAGTTGAATTCTAGACAGCCTAAAATTTCATCCTGGCTCTCAATTTTTTTTTCTTCTGTTTGTCTCCATATCTTTCCTGTCTTCTGTTCTAAACTCTTTCTAGTCTACTCAGTTCTGTGAGCTGAATATTATGGAATTTATTATTTTCTGAAATTTTACTGACATCTGGTAATATTCTTGCCTCAAGAGATGTCATCTCTTTGCTTTTCCTGATTCCTCCTTTCAGCTTAACATGGAAATGGTATTTGATATTTCCACCATGAATTTTCACCATAAATCTATATATTCTTTAGGCCTCACTGCCTCTTTCCTGGTTTCTGCAGGCATGCATAGAACCACTGATGCATACTGCTGAATATATTTAGGGGTTTTGCTTATTGCCTGCAATACAGCAATGCCCTCCTGCAGGCTGTTGGCAGTCACGAGATCAGACTTTAGCTCGGCACCATGAAGAGATGAAAACTAGCACTGGTACCTGAGCTGGCTGTGTCAAACTGTATCATGTCATTCCAGGGCTAACACTGGTAGAAAAGATGAGGTGAATTGAGAGCTGGCTGAACTGCCTGATTCAGAGGGTGCTGATCAGCAGAAGCATGACATCCATCTGGAGGGCTGTCACTAGTGCTGTACCCCAGGAGTCCATCTGGAGCCCAATTCTGTTTTTACATCTCCATTAATGAGCTTAACAATGGGGTGTAAGGAATACACCCTCAGCAAGTTTTCAGACAAGACAAAACTGGGAGCAGTTGATACACCAGATGGGTGTGCTGCCAGCTAGACCAGAGGGACTTCAAATGGTTGGAGAAATGGGTAAACAGAAATCTCAGTAATCTGAGCAATGGTAGGAAATGTAGAGAGGCAGCAGTGTCATCTCATTTTGCATCTCTTTTATCCCATGTTTTTCTTACGGTCTGCAAAGTAAGTTAGAGAGTTTGATACCTTTCTGTGTTACCTCAGCAGGATTCAGAGGGTTCTGGTTTTGAGTTCAAATAAGTATAAATCAGTGAAATTTATTCTGACTTAGAAGACAACAAAATTATTATGTTTTCTGGGTTTTCTTCTCCCTTTTATTTTCTTCAGCTTCAGCGTCCTCCCCAATGCACTTTTATTATGTTTTCTGAATAGAAACTAAAATGGTGACTTCTGAAATACCTATCTGATTACCTTTTAAAGGTTTTATTTATAATGCTGTGTACTTGATGTTTTTTATAATGCAAATGGGAAAAGATGACAAAACCTCAAAAAGATGTCTTGTGGAAAAAGTACATTTAATAAATCTCAGTAGGTTGTCTTCATTTTGATAGGTCTTTTGATTTCATGTAACATTTTGCAGTGAACCATAGACTGTCCAAACATAAAAGGAATGATTTCCCAAAAGAACAGTGTAGAAAATGTCTTAAAGAAGCATCAACATCTTGCAACTGGGACAGAATCACCCTCCACCAGCTTCTTCTTTAGGGTAACAAAGTAAGGATGTGACAGTGAACATCGTGTATCAATGTATGACCTTGCAGTCTTGTCATCTAGAAAGCAAAAGAGAGCCAGAAGAGTTACTTCCTCTTTATAAATCTATTCTGGAAGGAAAAAAAAAAAAAAAAAAAATCAACATTTTAAAATCACAAGTGCTACTGAGTAACCCAAAAATGCAAATACAGATCAAATCACATTTTCTCTAATAATAAAAATTTCTTACAAGGGTAAGAGTAGAATTGTTTCCATGCAATTTCTTTCTTTTACAAATATTATTTTAGTAATTTTATTTGTATGTAACTGCACAGTATCATGTTTGCAGCCACATCCTACCAAAATATATATAATTAACTAAAATTTAATTGTAAAACATTACAATTACATTTTTAGAACTCAGCAACTATAGATTTAAGCCCTGATTTGGAAAAATGTCTGTGAAAGATGACCAAAAAGCTACCTCAGTCTGTGGTACCTGTCCAAGGTCTTATCTATTAAGCAGGAGTAGGTGAATGAAAACACTAAGCACACAGAAAAAGAATTTAAACACTTACCTATTTCTGAGGTCAGGTTTCCTGGCTGAGAACAAAGTGTCTGATGTTTCCAGTCACCTGAGACACACAGCATAGAAAATTCTGAAATTCCCTACAGAAAAGGGTTTAATGTTTTACAACACATGATGGAAGGACCACTGCTTTCCTTGTAGCTACCAATTAAGTCAGTAGAACACTTTCCTGGAATGCAAGAGAATTGTATTCAAATTGCAACAGCTTGAAGATGGACTTGAACCATATTTGTCTATGTTTCTTGATTAAATATCATGCTTTATGCAGAAGACCAGATCTTCTTCTGCTTATTAATCTATCAGTGTTTGTTGACAGCAACAGCTCAGTCTGCACTATTCTTTACAGCTCAAAGCCAAGTAATCTGTGAAATGGAGATTTGAATTTCCCCCCAGAGCTGTATGCCTCATCTCTCCTCAACTGTATCAAGGATGTCTTGGATTCAGCTAGGGATCTAGCTGAAAAAATTTATTTTTATATGTTATACAGTATCATTATATATTATAATAATATTTTTATAACTGATGATATACCTGTTTATGCAACTAAGAGAATCAATGGCTTTACTTCATTACTTTTTATTGCAGTGCTTTTCCTAATAATCCTTTAGTGATGAGACAAGCAATTGCTGCTTCATAAGAGAATTCAAGCTAGTGACCATTAGGTCTCTGATCTCTCTTATTTAGAATTTTGCTTGTAGCCTGAAGCTTAGAAACAGTGAGATGGTTATGTTAACTATAAGGAATATTATGATAACCATGAAGAGTTTGTGTATGTTCTAATACTGTTCTCTAAATGGTTATTATTAGTGAATAAAATGGCATGACCATCATCTTGTACATGTTTTTCTTTCATATTTTCCTCAGAAAGAGGCCTTTGTGCCAGGTTTTATTCTAGTAGGGATTTATTTTTCCATAGGTACTGTTATACATATGGTTTAATGTTGTTGCATATACCACATATATATATATATATGGTGGTGTATATACTACTGAAAGTTCAGAGATATGTATGCTACACTTGGAGCTGAAATCCCTGTGGTATTCTGAAGAAATTATTTGTCTCATTTCTCTTATAATCTCCAAGGAAGCACCTTTCCTAGCACAGGCAGAGGTAGACTTTTTACCTTTACTGGGAAAAACACTGTTACATGAGTTGCTCATTCTAGCTGTTTTTCAGAGTTTTGGACTATTAGTTCTACATTCTAGTTTTAAATGTAAGAATATGTTTTGAACTTGACAAAACCTGGTTGCTTGAGAAATGTAATAAAACAAGGAGAGAGAAGAAAAAGTCTACGGCACTTAATCAATGGGGAACAAATAACCAGAATGTAGTAATGTCAAAAAAGGTATCTGGTTGACTGATGGTAAAATGGTCTGAGGTTCCTGTACTATGTGAAGGAGTAAGAGGCTATACACTGAATATTAAAGACCAAATATTGCAGTTTTGAATGCAGCAAAAGGAGTTTTGGAGAATAAGCCTGTGGGACAAGAAAACTTGCCTATAGAAGGGCAACTTCAGTGATCCAGTCATGGAGGAAAAGGTTTACAAAGAAAGGACTAAGGACTTACTGTTATAAACACTGATGACTGATATAAACACTGATCAAAGTGTTCAAACACTGATCAAAATATGTTACAAAGATCAGAACATATTTTATATAATGTGCTCACCTACATACACCAGGCAACAGGTGGATTATTACTCTGCAATAGGATTAAATAAGAGAATAATATTTTGAAAATAAACCAAATTGGAATTAGGTCCTCTATCATACAGTGATGCCTATACAGTGGAATATCTGAAAACCATAAAAAACATCTCTCTAGAGTTTTTTCTCATCACCTGACCATATACTTCTATGAAACTTATAAGAATTTAATATTTTTCTACCTTTCACTTACTGTACTATTTTGCAAAGGGAAGGCAGATAGACACATGGAGACTATGAAATGTTGTTACGTAGCTTTTGCAGTACTGGGTCATGGTCCTTATGCCATATGCCATTTTTCTACAAGTATACCAAATTACTTTTAAGGTATTGTTCCTTCCTGTCAAGGGAATGTTTTCACTTTGGTTTTCATGTCATGCTCAAATGACATATCTAGCCAAGTATTTAAATGTTCCTAGGACTTTAGTTCAATGACTATTCAAATTGTGCTGTCAGATGATTCAGTGGTGTTTTCCTTTCATGACAGTCTGACTTTCTCGAAAAATTTGTTGTCAAGTATCAAACAGAAATACTTCAATTAAAGAAATGGAAAATAGTTTGTCACATAATGTCATAGATCCTTTTGTCTTTGTATTGACTTATACAGAATTTCTCTGGTTTAAACATAGTTACAGCATAAGGTCTGCATTTGATTGCTGTACTAGACCATCAAGCAAATACATTTTGACTGCTTCAATTATATATGCAAACTCAGTTCATTTTTTCAAATTCCATTACACAGAGGCAAATCCATTGACACCAGCAGAGATATACAGATACAACCCAGAACAGAATTTAGCCTCAAATGTTAAAGCTATTAAACAGAAGAAAAAGTCAAAAATATTTCTGTCAAACAGTTGGGTCCTTCCTCTTATGGCCATTCTCCAACCTTATCATAGCAAAAGCACTCCTCACCCTGTTTAGAGAGGTAGTAATTATTCCTTGTCAATTATATTCTCAATCACTGAACTATAAACAGCTGGTGGTGCATAACCATCATCCCAATTTAAATTTATGGTACCCTTTCTTAATTTTTTTTTTAATTTCCACATGTTCACTAAATTTCTTGCTGTAAAAATATCTTATCTTGCCTTTAAAACTGCTAAATAAAACTAGGAGAAATGATGCAACAGTCTGGAATTATAATGATGGTTATGCATCACCAGCTGCTTGTAGCTCAGTGATTTCATGTCTAATCCACAAGGGATAGTTTCCTCTCCCTGTATAAGGTGAATTGATTTGTCATTCTCACAGCACCACTCCTGCCTCTAAATATACATTTAAAAAAATGAGGAAATAATTTAATTTTAATAGTTTTCAGTACTTAATTGTCCCAAATAAATAAAAATAAACAAGTTATTAGGTTGTTTTCAAAGAATATATTATTACTAGTAAATTCCAATGAGAATATTTACAAGTTTTAAAGTGTGGGCTAACTATTAAAGAATAAGATATGCATTTTTGTCTACATATTTTATTCTGACTTTACAGCATAAAATAAAGTTCAATGTTGATTATTTATGTACTCTATTTTGTAGAAAGCATGGTTTTCTGGACAAGACTGACAAGAGAGTAATCTACAACACCTGTTAGTGCACATTGTTGTAGTGCCAGATCATCTGCCCGGGAAAGTCTGCTCAGCCCTCACCCAGAGCGCCGACTCTTATGGCCCAGCAGTCTCTGTCTGCGAGTGGGGATGTCTCCCGGGGAGGCGAGCCCTACCTCCAGCGAGTAGCTGGTGCGGCGCGGTGGCAATGGGGAGGAGGCAGAGGGCAGAGGGACGGGGTTTCTCCCTCATGCGGTCACAGCCAGCACCGAGAGGAGGGAGAGGTCTCTCGGGCCCTGACAACATGCAGCAGTGAAAGAATGTGCAGCCAAGCTACCTGTGGTCTTCCAGTGGTTTATTGTAGGTCCATCGGGTGAGGGTCCAGGGATGGAGAGGCGGGACAGAGAGGCAGGGAAGGGCATAGGGTCTGGAGGTCCGGAGGCAGCAAAGCCCAGAACAACCCGTGACAAGGGATTATATGGGGAAGGAAAAGGGGAGTGGTTTGGTGCACAGACCAACCAGAAGAGTCTGAGGGAAGAGGGACAGCGATAGAGACCAATAATAACATAATAGGGGAGGGTACAGGATTCAAATGAACCACTGATATACAACTCAAGAGGGAACAAAGGAGAAGTCTCTAGAACTCAATCCATATAAAGGAGAAAAGGCGGGGGAGCGCTCCAGGCCAATGATCTTCTTCGCTGGTGCATAATCTGCTGCAGGGGCTCACTGTCTGCTCTTCTTGTCACTGTGAGGAGACAGCACAGGCTGTCCCAGCCCCCTGCGGCTGGACTCTTAGCTACTGTAACTTGCAGGCATAGCCTGCCACAGCACATGAAGGAAACTGCTTAAAAGGGAGTTTCACTAGACTGGAAACTATGTAAAAACCAAACACAAGTTGCTTCGTTGCTCTCATATCACTGACACATGGAGAGATGGGGGAAAGTTGGAAATCAGTGGGGTGCCCTAAATGGGAGATGCAAAATTTCACGAAATGCCAAATTAAAACCTTAAAGCATAGAATAAAAGCAAAGAAGAGCACAAATTGTGAGTGCACCTTTAGAGGCAGAGACACTGATTCTCATATTGCTTATACCAGGTTCAGTGAAGCAATGTAACAAGTCTCTCAGAAGCTAATTGGGCTCAAAGTCAGATAGAAGTTTTTATCATTTAAATAATGTGTTTTCATAGAACAGATAACTATGAGACAATGATAAATTTAACTCATTAGTGTAATAAGAAGTTGTCTCTCTAGAAAGCTCACTTCATGTGTATTATTGACCTTTGCAAAAGACAGTATTCTGAACTCATGTTCAAGCATTAGTAAGAGAATAAACAACTAGATCAGCTTCCCTGAAATTCTTATGGTCTTTCAGATCTTTGCTAGTTGTAAACAGGTTCATATCAATGAAGTTGTCTAATGATTTTGAAATCCAGACTTTGCAGAAACAGTTTTCTCTTAAACAAAATATTTGTTCTGGCTAAAAAATATTGTGTGGGGATTTACTTATACGTTATTATTTGTTTGTTTACTTTTTTATTTGCTTTGTTTTGTTTATATCCCACAGGGTTTTCCCACTTTAATACAAGTACAATTTTCCATCAGCATTTTTCCCCTATAAAAACTGAAGTTCTACCTTAGTTCCTTCTTCTAAGATACTTTCCTGTATCTAGAAAGTATCCTCAAGCCATAAACTATTTCAGAAGTTTTGAGAGCTGCATTCAGAAGAGATTTTTTATGAAGTAAAAATCTGATAACCCAATGCATATTAACAGTAAAGATGCTGGGAAAAACAGAAATAATGTGTTAGTATTCTAGAGTCTTTGACTAACATTTTGTATATTGCCTTTGAAAATATTTCTTCAGTGTCAAGCCCTGTAATTACGTGAATCTGCATACTTATTCAGAAGGTAGCCAGATACTGCTAATATGAACTGATGGATTACAGCTGAGGAAATTGAAAAGTATTACAGTTCATTGTCTCTGCCTCTTGTTTATCACTGACAATTTTAATCAGCTTTCATATGTAATAACCACAAAGAATTATTTTAAAACAAAGAAAGGGTTAAACATAGAAGGACAAGGACAGTAATGTTAGTAATGGAAAAGAAGTGTTTCCTGGACTTGATATTAGCTTTAAGATATCCATATGCAATTGTTTGTGAAATGCTGTATACTCATATTTCCATAAGAAGAGTATGAATTTTTGCATCCATCATTAAAATTTCCAAACATAAAAATCTATGCACATATTTCTATGCTCTACATGTACACATTTCCCTGTATGACACTCTTTTCTTGACAATATATATTTTAGGAGTTTATCCATTTCCACTGTGGCAAAATGAGTAACATTGCTTTTGAAGAAATCTCCTTATGCATAAATACATATGGTTCACAACTCCTGATAACGAGTTACTCCCAATGGTTGTCAAATGGATATAGTCATATTTTTGCAGGTCACATTTCTAATTGCTTCTTTCAATTTTTTAACTAGTGCTGAATGATGTGTAAACCCAAGCAAAGGATAATCCTTTCTAAATTAAGTGCCCAAAATGTTGTTTAAATCTCTGATTTCTTCTTGCCATGAGGAAAAGATACTGCAAAAATATGAAGCCATGTCAAGTTTGAAGCAATGGGCATGCTGTGAAATACAATACTTTTCAGATTTCAACACTGTGTAGCAATATGTTTGTAAGTAATTTGATTTTTACGAGTTTTATAGAATAAAATCATGCCAGGGACCTACCCTTGAGCAGACCATGCCTGAAAGACTGCACCCTGTGGTGGAGAACTGTTACCCATGGGATGGACTCATGGTGGAGAAGTTCATGGAGAACTCTGTCCTGTAGGAGGGACCCAAAGGTAGGACTCCTCTCACTGAGCAGTGGCAGAAACAACACATGATGAACTGACTATAAGCCCCATTCCCATCTCTCTTCCTTGGTGGGGGGGAGGAGGAGGAGGGGAGCTGGGAATGAAGGAGGGGTGGGGGGAAGGTTTTTTTAAGGTCTTATTTTACTTGTCATTATCCTGTGCTCGCTGTTGGTCGGAACGCACGACACCCGGGATGAACGATGGTGTGCCCCCCCCCTATTCCCTTTATGGTTACCTCAGAAGTTCTCCTTGTCTGTTCCCCTTCCGACCCCGGATTGGCCTCTGACTGTTCCCTCCTACCCCTCCCTCGGTTGGGTAATGAAAGTCAGTCTCCTGTTTTGCAACCCGGTTGGTTCTCCAAGTTGTGCCCTCCCCTAATCCTGGCCCCTTAAAGGCACCTCCCAGGGGCCATGGGGGCTTTGGTCAGCTTCCTCTCCCTCCTTTTCTGTTGGATTTTAATAAATTCTGGGAATAAAAATTTTTGTATAGATGGTTGTATCTGAGTTATTGGGAAGGTATGGGAAACTGCTCTGATTTTGTTAGTAATAAATTCAATTAATATGTGTGAGTCTCTTTTGCCTGTGACAATGTCTGGCAATTGATCTCTGTGTTTATCTCAACTCATGAACCTGTCATTATATTTTCTCTCCCCTGTCCTCTGACTCCAGAGGCTGGGCAGGAAACAGTACTGTGTCATGTTTGGTGGAGGTGGTGGCCATGTTCTTAAAATCACTAACAGTACCCCTAACATCCCTAAGTAATAAATAAAAAGTATCCCAAAGTAAATAAGGACCTTAGTTAACCAACTCACCTTGGATATTTACAACACAACCATCTATATCTCAGCTGACAGTGTCAACTGGGCTGAGTGTCTGGTGCAGGCTCTTGAGGGGTCAAGTGCCTGCAAGTGGGGTGTGCATATGGGTTTAGTGTGTATTCACCAACAAACTCTCCATATGCTGTGAAATTAAGCAGAAACATCAAAAAGACAATTCATAACCACCTCAGTGTGGATGGCTAAACTAGGTCAGATAAAATTGTGCCTCAAAAGTGGCCATTTCTGTTTATTGACTGTAAGGATGATGCAAACAGTTCAGGTATAACTGTCCACATTGCAGATGTCTGCAGTTAGGTGAGATGAATTTCATCACAGACACCTTGCAGTGTTTAAATCCATGCACATAGTACTCAAACATGCACTTCAAATAGCCTGCACTGTAGAGGTGCCTAAATTATGGTTACATGCTTACTTGGCTGCAATAATCTGAGAACCTAAAAAAAAGAATTCTTCTGTGCCATACATTCTCACAGAGTTCACATGATACAAGATGAATGGGAAGATTTTATGCAGAATACATATTTCTATCAAATGTTTGAATTTGTTTAGATTAATTTTGTGTAAGCATTGACTTTTTCTGAGGACTTTCATACTGCACTGTATGTACCTATTTCTGTAAATCCCCTGCTGCTTGCTGTCTGAAATGCACGGAATTCAGATCATTTGCATCAGTAGGATCAAATACAGATGGCATTAACAAATATGGATGATCAAATATACTCTGCAACATATCTGTAATTTCTATTTGGTAACTTTAATAATGGAAATCAGAAAGTTTTAATTTTGGACTGCCTAAAGCAGCAAAGATGTTGTAAAGAGGTTTGTTTGTTTTTTGGATTTTTTTAATTACTTTTATTTAATTTGATTTCTTTAACTTTTATGAAACAATGTATTAGGTTTTTTTTTCTGCAGAAAGCATAGAGGATCAACTCTGCTAAACATTATTGGAGGTAAATGTATAAAATTAAGTGAATGTCAAAATATTTTTAATATTACTCTTGCTTATCTAGAAGTCTTCAAATAATTCACTGCTGATGAAAGAATTTGTCCAGCCCAACTTATAAATGTGCAAAGATTTATTTGTTGGAGTAAATCTTTACTGTTCTCTATTCAAAGAATCTCTTCATTTTTAACAAAATAACATCAAACAGTGAAGAGAGGGCTTTATTGTAATAGTACAACTGTAATTATTATCTGTAAAGATGTGATACCAATTATTACTTTTAAATGTTCTGAAAATGAGCTCCATTAGTATTTCTGTTACTGTTTTGATAGAGATTCCTAGCATCACTGGATTTTCCTTGTATGTTAGCTTCTATGCTGCATTCCTGCTTTCTGCAAAACTACCTTGTAGATACTCCTCAATACTGATATATTTCTTCACAGTATAATTGGCTGAGTGGCTCAACTAAGTGACAAAGTTGCAAGGATTTGCATTGTAATGACACAATTGCTTTTTAAAAGCTGTGCAGTCTCTATATTTTGATCCCTTTTTGATCACCTCTGAGCTTTGAATAGTCCATGTGCCCAAAATATTTGTCACTAGCATAGAAGTCATCTTCACAAAACTGCTTTGCCTGAAATAAAAATGTCTCACTATGCACCTGAAATAGAAGATTAGTACCTTTTGGCTGGAAATTATCAGTAACCTAAAACCTTTTATGTGATTCTTGCTTTATGCATTTTTTTCCTGCTTATTCAATGTTTTTTTCTCTCCTTATAAATAAAAAATGTCTCAGAACAAGTATCATATATTTTGGGTTTCATAGATTTCTGCATGAGTCCCTTGTGATTCTTGAAAGTCCTTTTTAAATTATAAAAACTTCAATATCTGTGAAACATGGACTAAAGACACATGGAGGGGTAGTTCCTTTCACCTAAGGAAAGCAGAAGAAAAAGTAGTGGTGTCATAAGCATGCCTGTGAATGCAGAAGCTATGCTATCAAACCCTTTCTTCTTTCCTGTGCATGTTTAATTTTCTGAAAGCATTTGGTGAGAGACTATTATTAGCCAGATCATTCATATCCACGTATTTATTGAGCTCTTTAAAGAGCTTCAAGGATTTTCTGAAGAAGTTCACAGAAGCCATGTTGGCATTTCCCAAATACAAATCAAAATTTTCCATGTGTCCACTAATCTTTAGAAGCCTCTAGTTACTTTGCTGTACACCTCAGGATTTCTTGAGGTTTTGTCACACTTGCCATCCTCCGTTTTCAGACATAAATGGAATTTTAAATGAGAGGTTCAAAACAATCTTCAGGCCAAGTGGAATCTTACTGTTTGTTCAGGTTTTTTCTACAACACTTCCACAACAGCTCTTATTTCAGATAGATCCTCAGATGAGTCGCACTCTAACCTCCCCAGTGCATCCCAAAACTATAATGCTTGGGAACCCCAATGGTTTCTTTACAATTAACAACTCAGAGAATTCATTGAACAGTCTCTGCGATGGCTCTGTCTCTTCTGAGAGTGTCCCCCTGTAGGGTTCAGGAAACTTAATCTCTGATGTCAGGACTTCAGCAAAGTGTTGGCCATGGCTATTCAGACGATTTTCCTGACTTAGCATTTTCCACTGTGTCTACTGCCTAGAGTTAGAAACCAATGCTTCCTAGAAGGATTCTGTAGGAGGAACAGGCAGAAAAGTTTTGCTGCAGTAATTAAACTAAGATGCAAGAGGGGAAAGAAAGTGTAAAGAAGATATGGACATAACAAAACAAATCCAGCAAAGGACAGCAAAGATGACTGAGGGACTAGGCACTGGTTGTATGAGAAGCTACTGTTTAGCCTGGAGAAAAGAAGGTTCAGGGCAATTTATCAATTTGTATCAATACCTGGTGGCAGGGAACAAGGAAGAGGGAGCCAGATTCTTCTTAGTAGTTCCCACTGACGGGACAAGGGACAATGGATACAAAATAACACATACAACATTCCACCTGCAGACAAAATAACAGTAGAATCAGGTTGCCTAGAAAGGCCTCTCTCCTTGGAGAGTTTCAAAACCTGACTGGACACAATCCTGGACAACCTACTCTAGGTGATGCTGTTTAAGTAGGTCATTTGGACCAGAGGTTGTCTGAAGGTTACTTTCAACATGAGCAGTTCCATGACTCTGAAAAAAGTTTTGTTTTGGTTTGGTTTTTAATTTATTAATTTTATTTTTACGTTTTCTTACTGGTGCAGACTTTAAATTTTACTGTGTAGTTCTCCCCTTCTTTCAAGTTAATAGAGTGCCTTTGATCTCCTTGGTGTGAGTAACAGAGGTAGTTTAAAAGTAGCACAGCATTAAATTCAGGGTGCTTGGCATACTGAGTTATTTCCCTAGATGACTGTAAGCTGAAGGAGACCTAACTGAACATTTGTGACTTTGGTAGGTTCAGCTATAACCAGTTAGTCTGAAATTATTACCACACAGGCACAGTTTTACTAAATAGAAATGGAGACATAAGCTAAGAACGGTGCTGCAGCTGTCTGCAGCAGACTGTAGAACTAATGAATTAAACACTACATTTTTCTTATGGAATATCTGAAATACTCACTTACACCAGTTCTCTATCACTACTTATGATTTTAGTATTCTGGTTACTGTTACTGCAGTTTAACCTTCAACTTTGTTGGTCACTGAAAATAATGCTAGCAAATAGCCTGAGGAATTTTACCTTAGTAAATCTCCAACAGACAGAATAATAAAATATAATATTATGTGAATTATGCTAAATTTATTATATCAACAACACCTACGGTTCATTTACTTATATCAAGTAGGTTCTAGTATCAGGGCCAAGTTACTTCCTACTTCTTTTTATTAAACACCATAAAAACAAAACCCAAAACCTTTTTATGCTTAACACTTTCAGAAGTTAGCATATTCTCACTTGTCTGTCAGTTCTTTGACTTCCACAAACACAGTATACAAGAGAAAGTGCTGTACTGATGGACTGTACTGACCCCACTGCTCTCTGCCCCAAGAATCAGAAGTCTAGTGAGTCCTTACAGATGACATATCTGATGTTTTCAATCAGTCTTTTAGTCCTTAACACTGGTTTTATCCCCTGTTTTAGGGGAGTTTTAGTATATTTATCTATTGCATTGACTTTCCTTAACTAAAGGCAAGCCTACTTAAATTAAACTGGTAAAATAAGGAAAATGTTGGAATATAAGTGCATTTTAAGAAGATGCCTTTCTGCTTTGTGTCATGAATTTTTTTCCCTATGTATTTCTGATGTTAAAATTATATTCACATATATACATGAATGAATTGGTTTAAAATCTATTTATTGTCAGTTTTAATGCATTTCAATTGCAGTATCTTTTAAGCCATTCATGTGAGTCCAGATTAATGTTAAACTTGGACTTAACAAAATCAATAATTAGCAAGATTCTTAATCTTTCAGAAAAAATACTTTTTCCATTTATACACCAGAAGTAATAAATGCCACTAGTATCAAGAACTGGGTTCTGAAGATAGAACTTTTCCTTCTAAAAGGCTATGGAAAAACATTGCCCAATTCACAGCATTCCTTATACAAACACATAATTAAGCATCTTTTTTCCAATTTCAACAATTCATTTAATAACTAGTTCTTGATTATTTATTTTAGAATTTTTAATATTAGAGTATTTAAACCAGTGATGTTTTCTTGAAAGTGGCTGAATTATGTTATTGTAATTTTTGTTTACTGAAATAAAAATGAGATACAGGACTTTTTGAAAAATAAAGCATAATACTGAATGAAATTACTTTTTTTTTTTCCTGATTCTCAGGATATATTAAAGAGAAGAAGTACATTTATTACTAGAAAATTTGGACAAAAATTCATTGTTCCAGCATACCCTTCAGGGAAAGTATTTTATAAAGCCCAGTACATAAAATACTCTTTGACTCTTCTGTATTCAACTTTTAATTTTATATTAAAAATTAAAACCATAAAGAAAAACAAAAGAAATAATTTTGAGTCTATTGAATAGGACTTAAAAATATTTGCAATATTGTCAACATTCAGTCTTGAAGCTGTTGCCACCTTTTGATATTTGATATTCTCAAAGAAATAAAAATAATTAATTTTATATTCCTCATCTGATATTCAGAAACAATGTCATACTGCTGAAAAACATATTTCCAGATGTTTTAACAGGAACATACTGCAGTACTCCTTTATGTTAAAAGATGGTAAAATGAAATATTGAGTAAATATAAATCCTTTTAGAAGATGGGGTCAATGACGTATAAAAATTTTTACCCAATCTCCATGATAAGGTGTTGAATCATCAGAAGTGCATTTTGTTCTATGATAAAGACTACAAAAGATTGCTAAATTAACTAGAGGAAAATTGCTACTAAGAACGTAATTATTTTCTGAAACTGATATCAAAAATGAATTTAATATAATTTGGTTTTGGAATCTTTTAACTTTCTCAGATATCTCTACACCAATTTTTTCTTCTATTTTGAAAACAAACAGGCAGACAATGGATTGTTCTTCTATGACTATGCAGTAATAAGTGACTTTGAAGCATTTTGAAATTTCTTGTTTTCAGGTGTTAGTGGCATAGAGAAAACATGTCCTTTTTCAGTTGAGACTTAATTTTATCTCCAGCTAAAAGAAGAGGTGATAAGCTGTTAGTGACACATGAAGATTCAGTGTTACCAAGAGGCTTCACTTTAGCTAAGAGTGAGTTCTGTTTCCTGGATTTGTTACTTGATTTGCTGTTGTAATCAAATGATCTGTGTGAACAACTATGGATAATGCAATGATAATCATTTGTTGCTTCCACTGCAGCCTGGTTTTTCTTCATGTTTCCAAATTTCTTGTCAACATCGTATTTTCAAGCCCTACAAAATATTTTCAAGCCTCATAAACCCTTTTGCTTAGTTCCTAGGCCTGTGATTTTGCATGTATTTCTCTCTCTAGAAAGCTGACTTACATGAGGTTGTTTTCACCTTATTCTAGGAACCTTAAGTGCCCATACATACCTCTAAATCACCTTCTCCATTTTGGTAAAATTATTCATCCCACAGGAAATCAGAGTGATGATCTGATTTGAATTGAACACAACCCATGTTTTCTTACATAGAATGGGGAAATATGAAACTTGCTCCTCAGAAAGCTGTCAGAGCCAAAGGTTATTTTTCTTTAGTAAGATTTCATCCCCTAAAATAATCTTGGTGTTCTTCCTATCATCTTCAATCTTTTCTTTACTCTTGTGACACACAGATGAAATATGGGATGTTCCTTAAAACAAAGGGAGAAGGAAAATACTGGTTATCCTCAAATGGGAATTGCTCCTAGTATAAATCTAAGCATAAATGCTAGTATTATTTGGCTTTAATTTTTATATAGAAAATGCTGAATTTTGTGTTTAAAATCATATATGATTTGTATTTAATGTCAAGTAGTGTGCACTGGATCAAAATTAGTACTATGACAGAAAGATTATTAATTTTTAAGCTTTAACCTAATAATTATAAATGAAATAAACACATTTCCTTTATTTTAAAATAAGATCAACTAATTTTTCTTAGTAGTTTTATACAACAGAATCAAGCAGATATTCCTAATGCCAAAAAAAAAATTATGGTTCTGTTTTCCATGTTTATTTCTTAACTAAATGAAAACGAATTTCCTTCTCCAAACATTTCTAAATCTAATTCTGCTCCATTCATTTAGGTAAAGAGCTTTATTGAAGGAACTGTACTGAGAATTCCACTTGCACCGAGACCAGGAATTCAGACATAAGGTCCTATTCTAAGAACCCTGCTAATAAATAACAAAACATGTGGTTGAATAAGGAGAGAAGCCAAATAGATTCATGGCCAGGTAATGCAGAGAATGAAAGGCATGGAAAAATTCCTACAAAGAGTATTACCACAAAGGGTAGTGGTCTTTCTTGAAAATTAGCAAAAGGGATACATTTTGTGGAAATGTGATAGAAAGTATATTTATGATATGCTAGTGAAAATGTGAAAGATATGGCAGAAGTGTATCGAATCACGAGTGAAGAGAGTGATTTAGGAGTGTTTGCTCACTCCTTTCACAAGACCTATCAGGCCTCAGACAAAGATGAACTGATAGAGGCAATGTACCAAGGCGACCACAACCCACAGCAAAAGAATAGATTTATTCCATCCCCTCCCTGGCTGAAGGATTTAAAAAACAGGTGGGGACACATTGGTAAGCTTATTCCATTTTAGCAGAGGCAAAAAATGTGCAAGCCATTCCTAGTCTCACATCTCAAAGGGCCTGGCACGTGCATAATGTTTCACAATGTTGTGCTTTCTGTAACCTCCAAGCTTCTTATCTCTCTTTCTCCCAGCATGAAGAATGCCTTTAAGTCTTTGACAGCATTCTGTTATCTTCTACAGAAATTCCACTTCTCAAGAAAGACAGAGGATAATCAGCAGTAAATATGTGAAGTTTCCCACATGGATATTCTTAGTCTTCCCAGCTGCAAGGTCACTTTGAGTGAATCTATACTATTCCTCTCCAAATCCTCTATCTTTAACCCTTTCCTCCCAACAGTTAGTAGAAATCACGATCCAAAAGAGTCAAAGAGAGATCTTGACTCTATCAAGTAACTATAGAGTCCCTTGACTAAAGTTTTAGTGGGTGGTAGAAAAATCACATGAAACACAGTGAAACAGGATGAGTGAAACAGAAATCTTCTGCATATTGCTAATATGTGAAATACTTAACTTCAATATGTGCCTTCTATTGGCCACTTTTTGTGGCAAGATACATTAAAAATATGCTTTTGTTCTGATTTATGTTGGTCATATTGACATTATAACTTCTAGAGTAAGATGCTCCATTGTAAAAAGTTCTGCAGACACAATCAAACTCTCACCTGTTTACATTCAGTTTCCTTTAAATAATGTCACGTAGCATTTTTTTCCCAATGCATAATAGCAAGTCCTCCTTAACTGAAATTTGGAGTTATTATTTAGAATATGTCTGCCCATATTTGCAATGAAGTGCTAAGCTTTGAAATCACTGCCATTATATACTGGCCCACCATCTCATATTTGCCCCCTCAAACCACTCTTCCTCCTTCCATGCTAGGTGCACAGCCACTGTCACAGTTCTTATTTGTTTTCAACATAATCAACAAGCTAAAGGCCTTTAGTCTAATTTTTTATCACATTCTCTTGAGCAGTTTGGAGTGGAAAACAGTGCTCAACTGTCAGCAAAATATAAATTATTTGGACAATTTTTGAGTGCTCTCAGCAACTTATAACATGACTCTCACCTGAACCTGCGTCATCTCACTAACTTTCCTTGGATATGGACAAACACTCTATGTCTTCCTAACCTTTAAAGAAAAATTACCTGTCAAGGTATGCTCTTACCTTTCATGCCTGCAAAGGACTCTTTCACTTTAAACATTTACTTCATTCTTCAAGACATTTTAAAGAGCAGAAATTGTACTTTTAGTATTGTTACTGTTATTTTTTTGATATCTGATAATGACTCCTCCAGGGACACACTACTGTGAATGCTTTTCCTTTAGCACACTGCTATCGTATAAAAAGCCTGCATCTTGCCTGTATGTTATTATAATGTGGTGGTTATTGAAGCTGCTTTAGTGTTTCAGATCCAAGACAGATTTTGTGACCTGGAGTTATTAGATTTTCTCTCATTTATAAAAACAATGCAGTATCATTTTAGATGGAAACAGCAAAGAGTCTATTACTGATATTTACAGCAAGCAGTAACAATGTGAAAGAAGACACTGCATCACCTAAGGCATGGTTACAATCCATGCTCTTCATCATTTGTACAATACTTGTATAAAAAAGTGTACTGTTCTAAATCATGCTATGCTTTCAATCTTGTAGACTGAAGGGTCACACTGGAAAAGGCTTGTTAAATCTACAGAATTTGTATTTTAGTATTCATCACCTGAATAGCTTAGAGTACCAGAATACTAATATGTTCTGTTCTAGGCCAAATGTGGTAGGCACTCATAGAGAATGTGACAAACATGAAAAGAGAAATCAGAACTGACAGTAATGAACACCATAGCAAACAGCTGCAGCTGCTAAGCAGCTAACAGCCAAATATAACAAATTTATGTTCCATATGCCACAAAATTCTTTGAAGAAAATTTGGGAGCTTAGTATTGTCCTACTGAATCTGATTCCAAAGAAGTCAAACCTTGATGGTGAATTGCTTAATTGCCTTCCCTGGGAATACATGGAATTGCTCAGATTTGCTACAGATGAGGCCCTTTTTTGAAAGGAAGTAAAAAAAAAAATCAGAAGTTTTACACTGTACTGAGTGGTTGCAGACTCCGTGTGGTGCTAATTCAGGACTATGTTGATGGATGAGACTTGTCTGAGTACTAACAGTCACATGAAGGGCTTGAAAGAGAAAGTAGGCAGGTAAAATCTTGCCCTAGACATTTATAACGTCTAGAGAACTGATTTGCTAAACTGGGCTTGAATCACATAATATTGTACTGAAATCATAGAATCATCAAGGTTGGAAGACACCTTTAGGATCATCCAGTCCAACTGTCAGCACCACCACTGTAACCCCCACACCACTAAACCATCCCCCAGTATCAGACCCATAGTCCTCCTAAATACCTCCAGGGCTGGTGACTCCACCACCTCCCTGGGCAAACTATTGCAATGCCTGACCGCCCTAACAGTGAAAATGTTTTATCTAATACCTAATCTGATTCTCCCCCAGCTCACCTTAAGGCCATTTCCTCTAGTCCTCTCACTGCAGGCATGGTACAAGAGACCAAACCCCACCTAGACGAGATGATAGGAAGTCTAATAGTGAACGGATGGTGAATCATTGAAGGTAGATTACAAGATACAATAAAACATATGCTGTTTTTTATCACTGTAGGAGAGAATAATAAACATATTAAATTTACTGTATGAGGTCTACAGTGTATATAAATCAGTTTCTGAAGTGTCTTTTTGGCAGATTACCACCTTAAAAACTGGCTTGTTTAGATGAAATGAAAATGGTCATTTAAAAGATAAAGGAAGTACAAAATAGGGCAATATGAAAACCTAAGGGATTATATCTTCAGCTTTCAAGTTTAAAACAGAAGGAAAACAAAGCTGCAGATTTTTGTCCCAACAATGATAAATTATAAAGAAGGACTATTTCTCATGTCAAAGTTATAAGAAGGCTGTATGGATAATGGATACTGTACTCATGCAGATTAATTTGAATGTAAATTTAATTTCATACACAACAGAGAAGTGAAATTTTCCCAAACTATATCCCTCATCTGTCAAAGCAGACAGTCTTTAAGGAGTCACCTTTATAGATTTAAAATGTTATATTAAGAACAGTGCGTAGATTTCCTCTTTCTAACATTCCTCACTCTATTATCCACAAAGCCAAAAATGTCTTTCTGGGGTTATCTGAAACAAAATTATGACTTATTATCAATATCATAAGCTATAAAAAATTCTTTTCCTGTTTGCTTTTCTGAATATGCTTTAACTTTAGGAAAGCTTTTGTATTCTCAGCTGGAAATATTTGCCAAAATAAAATAGAGAAGAAAAAGAGAGAGATAATTTCTGGTTAGGTATCAAAATAAAACAATTATCCGTTAATATTTTTATCCTAAATAATTAAAACAATGCCCCTGGCAGAAATCCATTAATCTAAAGCAGAAAGAATATCTCATTGAAAAGCAACAAGAGTATCAACAGAAAAAAAAAGAATTCAAGTGCCAAGGAATGCTGAAGATCCACATCAAGTTAGTAAGAGAACAATTCTGAAATAGCATCTTGTACCTGCTATCCTAAGGGTCTTTATGAAGTTGTGGAGTTTACAGAAGTTTAGCACTATGTGACTGTGCATTCTCCTCCCCTCTGTGTAATGATAAACTGTAAATTCACAGTAGCTGCCCAGTGCACACCCAACCCCTCAAGTTATAAGCTGGGTGTTAAATGAGAAGAGGCAAACCCTGCGAGGTGGGGTGGGGTTTCTTTATCTTCACCATGACTCAGCCAGGGAAGCAGCAGCACCAC
Source organism: Entomyzon cyanotis (assembly GCA_024500445.1). NCBI lineage: Eukaryota > Metazoa > Chordata > Aves > Passeriformes > Meliphagidae > Entomyzon > Entomyzon cyanotis. Next base: position 53,940,708 of record JAKEPQ010000871.1, read on the forward strand.
CCATCCTGAGAGGTCATCTCTGCTAATGGGCCACCATGAACTGAATGAATAGGCAGCTACAATGACCATCAAGGACTCAAAAAATATCCTATGACTCATAGGACTACATCATTCCACTGTGAAACACCCCGCCCTGGGGGAAGTTTCACCTGAACCTGAGCAGGTATAATCCTGAGTTTTGGGGACTTGGGACACCACCACGGTTTGACAGACCCCGAGGAGGACCAGACCTTCCACAGTACCACTGTTTTCGACAAGGCTGCAACCATCACTTCAACAGGACTGCAACCACCACTTAATCAGACTCTGTGGGTTTAAGCCAGTTTTTCTGGGTCCTTTACTGTAAGAAAGACATTGGGATACTGAAGTGACTCCGGAGAAGAGCAATGGACATGGTGAATGGACTGGAGCACAAGTCTTATGGGCAACAGCTGAGGCAGCTGGGGTTGTTTAGTCTGAAGAAGAGGAGGCTCAGGGGTTGGTCCTAAAACTACATGAAAGGAGGTTGTAGGCAGGTAGGGGTCAGGCTCTTCTTCCAGGCAATAAGTGACAGGACAAGAGGACAGAGTGTCAAGCTGTACCAAAGGATGTTCAGGTAAAACATCAGGAAGAATTTCTTTGCTGAAAAGGTGGTTAAGCATTTGGAACAGGCTGTCCAGGGTGATGATGGAGTCACCATACCTGAAAACATTCAAGAAATGACTGGATGTGACACTGCTATGGTTAAGTTGACATGATGGTGTTTTGTGAAAAGTTGCATTTGATGATCTCAGAGGCCTTTTCCAACCTTAACAATTCAAGCCTATGATTCTATAAAAAATAAAATATTTAGAAATATCAGAACTTCAGAATCTTACTAGACAAAGGAACAGGTTGCTTAAGTTTTGTTTGACTTTGTTTTGTTTTAAAATGATACCTTTTCACACACCACAACTGTGTTCAGATACAGAAAGCAGTGAAAGGTGTAAAAGAGTCCTACGTGACACACACAGGTAATAAATCATTCTGCTCTTTCAGTCAACTGAGCCTGTGTCACTTCAAATTGCCTTGTGCGTTCACTGCAACATGCCATCGCTATTTCTATCTGGATGGTGTTTCAGGAAGGGAGCTCCCTTTAAACCTCAGCCTTAGCTAATCACTGAAAACATCAAGCAGCTGCATACTCAATATGAACTGAAAGACAGCCATAGAGTCAAGTGCCATTAGTGAACATCTGGCACTAAAAGACAAGCTATTTTAGTATCTCTGCTAGTGAACATATAGACACATCAAAGTTTTTCTCCCTTCATTCTGCACTGTCACAGCAACTCTTCTCCAAGAGCTACATTGATGTTTTGCACACTGAATATTTTGTTTCTTACAGCCACCTATTGCCAAATACTGTATGGGATATTGTTAGCAATTCACATTACTGAGAGTACAATATTATTCCTCCCTATTAGATTGCTTTTCATTTATTCCTTTAGTCATTCCCATTTTTGGAGAGGGGGCTGGGAGTGGAGAGAAAGGAGGAAAAGATTATTTTTTCCTGATTGCTTTTTCTTTAATTTAGTTGGTTCTCTTGATCACTACACATCAGGTTTGTCAGTGTGAATATTAGTCTTCAACATCATACTGTTAAGCAACACATTTATTTGAGTTCCAATCTTCTCATGTTTCCATGGTAACTGGTGCTTAGTACAGACCCTTGTAAACTGATTAAACAAAGCCACTGTAGCTCTGGAAAACAGACTGATCTGGATTCTGTTTTATTATTAAAAGTATGTAAATGCATATATATATATATATATATATATATATATATATATATATATATATATAAAAAAATCTGTACATATACATATAACATCATGTTAATATGACACAACATGTATAATATCCATATAGATAATATTATAAAAATATTTTCTGTATGCAAAACATTGTGTGATATATACACCATATATTAGAACTAAAAGTAAAGAATAAAAGTTTCAGAGTACACAAAAATATTCATTGTGAAGACCTGTATACCACAAAAATGAAGACTCAAGTTCAAGAGAAGTTGAATAACTTTCTCCTAGAAATTCAATACCTGTACTGTCACTTGCCACTGGGTCATCCAGTGAAATGAGCAAAAAGCAAGTTTAAAACCAAATAATAAGTTTTATCCCAAATAATAAAAATAAGTTTTTTATTTTATCCTCTGCTCTATTTAAATGGTGAAATTTACTGTTTCAGGAACCTAAACAAATGAATAGTACATGTGGATCCAAGAGAGATGAAATAAATTCATGGATGACCATTCTGGTACTGTTTGATTACAGAACTATTTCAGTTGTAAAAGGTTTCTAAGATTATCGAGTACCACCCTTAACCAACCACTGCCAAGTCCACCACTAACCCACATCCCTAAATGACATATCTGCATGTCTTTTTAATACCTCCAGGGTACCTTAGCTACTTCCCTGGCTGGTCTGTTTCAATGCTTGCCAACACTTTCAGTGAAGAAATTTTTCCTAATATCTGATTTTAACCTCCCCTGGCACAACTTGAGGCTGCTGCTTCTCTCCAATAATTTGTTTATCTGAGAAAAGAGACCGAGTCCCACCTTGCTACAACCTCCTTTCAGGTAATTGTGGAGAATGATAAAGTCTTCTCTCAGCTTCCTTTTCTTCAGGCTGAACAACCCCAGCTCCCTCAGCTGTTCCTCATCAGCTTTGTGCTCAAGACCTTTCACCAGCTCTGTTGCTATTATTTGGACATGCTTCAGGGCCTCAATGTCTTTCTTGTAGCGAGGGGCCCAAAACTCAACACTGGATTTGAGGTGTGGCCTCACCAGTTTAGGGGAATGATCACTGCCCTGGTCCTGCTGGCAACACTATTGCTGATACAGGCCAGGATGCCGTTGGCCTTCTGGGCTACTTGGGCACACACTGGCTCGTGTTCAGCTGCTGTCCACCAGCACCCCCAGGTCCTTTTCTGCTGGGAAGATTTTCAGTCATTCTTCCCCTAGTCTGTAGCTCTGCATGGTGTTGTTGAGATCCAAGTGCAGGATCTGGCACCTGGCCTTGTTCAACCTCATTCTGTTGGCCTCAGCCCATCAATCCATCCTGTCCAGATCCCTCTGTAAAGCTTTCCTACCCTCCAATAGATCAACACTCATGCCCAATTTGGGATCACCTGCAAATTGACATGTGATGCCCTCTTCCAAAACATTGAAAAATATATTAAACAGGACCGACACCAGTACTAAGTCCTGGGGAACATTACTTGTGCTGCCAGATGGATTTAACTCCATTCACCAGCACTCTGTGAGCTGACAAATAAGTCAGAGAGGAAGAAGTCCATTCAAGATCTAAGCAGCCAATTTCTCCAGGACACTGTTGGAAAAGGTGTCAAAGTTCTTACAAAAGTCTAGATCGGAAGCATTCATTGATATCATGGTCTAGGTGCACTCTCTGATTCTACCTAAACCACCAAGGAAGATGTTGTCTGTTTTGTGTTCTATTCTTATGTTCTTTCCTACATTTCAGTTATTTACTGAAGTATATGTTAAGGAATAGTTATTAACTTATATACTTATTAAGCTGAATAGGTGTTTAATTTGAACCAGTAAGGACATTTTCATGTTTCTGTGTAACTAAGCTAACTAAATAGGATTTCCTGTAAACCCCAAATTTGATCACTAATTTCAGCTGATCACCAGCTTCTGATTATGCTGACTGTGTCTACTATTGACAGGTACTGAATGAAAGGTTAGGTGATAGCTCACTTCCATGACCACAAAGGAGTCTTAAGGCCACAGGGCAGGTAGGTTTGTCTGAATACTCCACTCAGAATTGCAACCCTACCCTAGGCTCCCCCAGAGCTTTTTCAGTTGTTCCTCATCTCCGTGTCCAGGGAACACATTACCCAGGAGTCAGCTGTGGCAGCTCACCAGGTAACCCCAAGGCTTAGGGTGTTTCCTCCCCAAGAGTATAGGGTTTACCATGGGTTTAAGAAGGAAGGCATTTAGGGAATGTGCAAAACAGACTATTGGGTGCTTAGGGCACAAATGACAGTTGAGGGACTCTGGTGGTTTGGCTAGGAGCAAGAATAAGAAAATAGAGAGATAAAGAGATAAAAGGGGGTGGCTGCTAATCGTTGCACACAACAGTACAATCTGGCTTGTCTCTTGATTAAATATAATTGTTAACTCTTTTCCTGGGTGAGGGAGTCCCTATTCTGTGTGCACATGTGTATATAGGGGTCTAACTGCCTGTGACCTGAGGCTACAGACACTTCTTCATGCAGGCCTAAAAAGCAGACTTTTAATCAAGTTACAACAACTTCCCTGAAGATGAGATAAAGAAAATTTAGTATCATTCCTGCAACCATCATGAGACAGATGATTCAGGAACTGTAATTTTTCACCATCTCGACATTACTTTGGCTGTGGCTTCAAAATGTCCTGACTTTGCAAAAAATTTCCCCCTTTTTTTTTCCTCTCATATACGTATTATTAGCAGAACCAAACTATTGTAAAAGGTTAATTTCAAGTACAGTAGCATTCTTTGTTTTACAAGGCAATATGTTGTTGAATTTCTAATAATCTAAAAACTTTCATTTGTCTCCTTTGGCATTGTAGGCCACTTCGAACCTCATTGAAGAGTATTTTAAATTAATGGCAAATTAGGAAAAAAAAAGCAAAATATCTGAAGGCCAAAGAATGTAATATTTCAGTCATTAGGTCCATTCAAAACCAAATCAAACTGCATTTATAATCCCAAATTTCTCTACATGGTCATAAAAATGATACCTCTTCTGTGTTATGATCTAAATTTAGTCTTTATTCATTTGCTACATTTCTTGACCTTCTTTTGTGGAACAAAATTGACTGCTTTGGGTTATTTCCTACAATTCTATAAAGAAATTGCAGAGAAACAAATTTATACTTCTGTTAGATTACATGGACTTGGAAAATGGTCAGATAAGGACAACATAAATAAAGATCTAAAATCATAAACATATTAGAAGGGCATAGATAAACACATAGAAAGAATTACCTACACTGTATATCACAGAATAACAAAATCACAGAATATGCTGAGCTGGGGAGGATACAAAAGGATTCTCGAAGTCCAGCCCCTGGGCCAGCACAGGATAGCACCAACAGTCACAAGTGTCTGAGAGCCTTGTCCAAATGCTTCACGAGCTCTGTCAGCCTTTGTGCCCTGACCATTTCCCTCAGAAGCCTGTTTCAGTGCCCACCCACTCTCTGGGTCAAGAACCTTTCTCTAATATTCATCTTATACCTCCTCTGACTCAGCTTCAAGCCATTCCCTTTGGCTTAGGTTCTGTCCCTGGTCACCACAGAGAAGAGATCAGTGTCTGCCCCTCCTCTTCCCCTCATGAGGAACTTGTAACTGCAGTGAGGTCTCCCCTCAGTCTCGTCTTCTCCAGGCTGAACAGATCAAGTGACCTCCGCTGTTCCTCACACAGCTTCCCCTCAAGGTTCCTCGCAATCTTTGTTGCTCTCTTTTGGATGCTCTCTGATAGTTTAATATCTTTCTTATATTGTAGTATCCAAAACTGCCCCCAGCACTTGAGGTGAGGCTGCCCCAGGTCAGAGCAGAGCAGGACAATCCCCTCCTTTGCCTGGCTGGTGATGCTGTGCCTGATGCCCCCCAGGACAGGGTTGGCCCTCCTGGCTGCCAGGGCACTGCTGACTCATGTTCAACTTGTCATTGACCAGGAGCCCCAGGTGCCTTTCTGTGGCACTGCTTTCCAGCATCTCATTCCCAGTCTGTCTGTACATCCAGGCTTGCTCTGTCTCAGGTGCAGAATCAGGCACTTTCCATTATGGAACTTCATATTGTTGATGACTGCCCAATCCTCTAAGTTGTTGAGGTCTCTCTGCAGAGCCTCCCTATCTCTGAGGGAGTTAACAGCTCCTCCCAGGTTTGTATCATCTGTGAACTTGCTCAGTATCCCCTCCAGTCCTGCCCCCAGGTCATTTACAAAGATGTGGGAGAGAACTGGGCTGAGGATGGTTCCCTGTGGAACCCCACTAGTGACAGGTCACCAGCCTGATGTCACCCCAGTCACTGTCACCCTTTGTGCCTGACCCATGAGCCAGTTGCTCACCCATCCCATGATGTGTGTATCCAGCTGTGTGCTGGACATTTTGTCCAGAAAGATACGGTGAGAGACAACATTGAAAGCTTTGCTGAAATCCAAAAAGATCTCAAGTAACTTCCCTTCATCAACTACCTGGGCTACCTTGTCATAAAAGGAAACCAGGTTTGATAAGCAGGACCTTCCTCTCATGAAGCTGTGCTGGTTGTTACCAGTGACTGCATTGTCATTCAAGTATTTTTCAGTACCTCCCAGAACAACTCTCTCCATAACTTTACCAGAATCTGAAATGAGAGTGACAGGTCTGTATTTTCTGGGGTCCTCGTTCTTGCCCTTCTTGAAAATCTTGACAAAGTTTGCCAGCTTCCAGTCAGCTGGGACCTCTCCAGATTCCCAAGACTGTTCAAAAACCATCGAGAGAGGTTTTGCAGTGGTATCAGCCAGCTCTTTGAGGATTCTTGGATGAATCCCATCAGGCCCCATAGATTTGTTGGGACCCATGCATATCCTGCACAATTTCAGGGTTGACTGGGAGTTGATCATATTTAATTATATGTCTTCTGCTTAACACTTTTTTCTGTTGAGGAAATTCAACAAAAATCAAATAGGAAAAGCATCAAAAAATAATCAATGTCAACACATTAACCATCATCTAAGTGAATAGAAATTAGATGTTCTGAAGCATTCTGCCATGGTATTCAATGGATTATTAAAGGAAATTGCCCTAACTTATTTTCATATTTTTCATATTTGCTAATATCAGCCAGTTATGAAATAGAAAATCATACTTTTGTCAGATTCTGATCTGTCAAATTTGTTTAATACATGCAAGAAATTTAACCAGGATTTCTTGAGCTGGACAAAAAAGCTGACAGTGAACATGTAATGTCATAAATGGCTTAACAGATCACATTTCCCTTTTTTGTCTTCTGTGGGAAATCATTGAGTCAGAATTCAAGTAATTTCACACTTGAAAGAAAACATTATTTACAACACTAAACTCAGCAAAGTAATAGACACACTATTTCAGAGAAGTTCATAGTGTAATCAGAACCTATCAGATCATAATACAAGTAGTATAATCAGATCAGTAATATACTAAACTTGCTTAAGATTAATTTTTGCATACTTCTTCTTCCATTTTAAATTAACAGCAATGTGCTGCCTGCATATTTTATTTGTTAAATAGCTAACAATATTTTGAAAATTATGATCAGATACAATTAATCATAACGGTTTCATTCAACTTATAACTGCAATGGCAACAGGTTCCATTAGAAAATTGAAAGATGGGCATATCTGAGTGTCTTTTCACTCAGTGTCTCCAAAAATCATGTTACATCAAATCTATATTAAAAAGGCAAGATGTACACCTTTACCTGTGTAGGCCCCCAGCATTGCAAACAGCTCTCAGGCAGCCAATTTCTCCCATGCACTTTAAGCATTTAATTAAGGTATTGACTTCTGGGTGTCTACATTCATGAATACAATGCTTTATTTATGGATGCATGCAGAAAACACTAAGGATTTGACCAAATATGTGTAAGCATAGTAAGCTAAGTAGCTGCTCAGGGTATTTGGCAGTGTCTAGTTATACGCTACCCTAAAATTCTTACTGGCTATAGAAATATCTGTTCTCTCTTTTACAAAGTTCTCCTTTTCATTCTTCTACTTCCTGTAAAAATGCTTGATTCTTCAAAATTTTGTAACAAATACCCTTGAAAAGAACAAAAGATGAAAACACCCTTGCAATTATCCATTGCAACTGATTTCTAGCTTTCTACTTTTTGTTCACACTAGACACATTTTTGGAAATTATTTACATAGCAAAGTAATCTTTCACAAAACTCTGAACCCAAGTTTTCTGTACGTATTTTCTGCTAGTTATTATTTTGCAGATCTCTTGTCAGTAGTGTAAATACTGATCACTATAGCTTACTTCTTAGAAGGCATCATATTCTTTTTTAATATCATCAAGAATCTTGATGCACTCAGTTCCACTAATTTAGTAGATTACTAAAACTTCACATTAAGAGGTTAAAATTAATAAAATTGTGCACCAACACATTTTGTTTTCTATTTTAAACACATTTTCAAATTTGGAATCAGATGTGTGAGTCCTGCTCTACAGCTAAAAGAAGTGAAACACGTCTGTGTCATTCTTGTCACAGGTAAATCTCAAACTGGGCAATGAAGAGCAGGGCTGCATTAGCCTGGGGGGAAGGTGCTAGATAAAGAGAAAAAGATGACAACAAGATAATGACAGCAGGAGTTTAAAAATGGTAGCAGGAGGGAAGAAGCAAGGTGCTATTGAAATTTAGAACAGCAGAGTAGAGAATTAAGGCATCATGCAGTAGAAATAAAGGCATGGTAGGGTCAGGGTGCAGTGAGGACAGACTTCTCGAAGGAAGCCAACTGGGAGCCAAGGGTCTCCCTGAGTCAGGCAGGAGCAGTGTCCTCACCACCAAAGGATGAAGTCTCACAGCTTTTGAGCAAAGATAACATGTCTGGAGACAGGAACCTGTATCCGACACCGTACAATAATAGTCAGGCAAGTATACAGTGGCGAGGCAGGTCTAAGATCAAGCTGTGAGTCACATCAGCAAGCCAAAATTACAAAATCAGAAAGGTACATGGACAGGCATAGGGACACATAGAACACAGCTCAGAGAAAGACTAAGGGTGACTGTCTGGGCTTAACTGCACCTCCCAAGGGAGATAAGGAGACTCTAGACAAGTTTTATCAGTGCTCTCACACAGCTGTATCACCACAGTCTGATCTTGGGTTACACTGGTATGTCTTATCAAGACAACCTCGAGCCCAGCACAAACTCCTGGGAAGGGAAGAAGGAGGCAACAAAGGCCGTTGCTGAACTTAGAGCCCTGACAACCAAACAGTCATGCTTTTGAAGGCAAATAACAGAAGGTAAGAGGAGGACAGTATGCAATAAAGAGTGAAGGCATAGAAAGGTAATTGTAGGGCTAGTGTTATTTCAAAGGTAGAGTAGCTAAACTGAGATGGTAGTAATAAAAGCTGAAGTCCTTAAACTATAAAGACAGGGAAAAAGGCAAGCTAATTTATTTTATTTTTAGATCCTTTTGATCCTGTCTTATCTGCTTACATTACTGATGTGTGGTAAGTTTTAGACAGCTGTCAGACCTGTTTTACAAGTGGAGAAAAAGTTTAAAAAAGGGCTTCTATATATGTTGGGGTTTACCTCTATGCTGTGTGAGAAAAGTGGTGTAGTAGTTGTGAGATGTGTAAGTACTCCAGTTAGGTACAAGAAAGATAATGCTGATAATTTTACACAGACAAGAAGGAAAGAGTAACACAGAAGTAGTTCAGGAATACAGTGGTTGTAACACACCACTATTTCAGTTATAAACTGAAATTGCAAATAAGTAGAGAATTAGAGAAGTTTATACACCTAAATGTCTGCATAGCCTATTGACATTCAGGTCAAGTGTTCAGGCTTTCTGCAAAGAAACTGAATTTCACTGAAGAGGCATGCTTAAGCAGGAGATGCAAATCAGGTCTGTAGAGAGGACTATAGTTCAGAAACTCATGACTTGTTACTCTTAATTCCATACTCAAATTGGTAGTTCACGTGTTATACAAATACATTAGTAATTATTCTTTCATTTGTAATGGTAATAAATTAAAGACATTACTTAAAACTGAGTTCTTTCTCTTTCCTTCCTATCTTCTCTTTTTCTTTCTCTCTTTCCTTCTTATCCTTTTTTCTTCCTTATGTATCCAGTTTCCCTAGTTTTCTAGTTCTCTAAGATAGCAAAGGAACAGAAGTTTAATGTCTTTCTTTTCCTCTGCATCAGGAAGAAAGTCTTATGATGAGTGAATATTGGAGTTTAACAAAATTCAGATACTAATTTAAACAATTACTTTCTACTTTATTTCCCCTCACCTTCTGCCAATCAATCATGAACTGCTGCTCACTAATTGCTTGTAAAATGTACATAGATATTGATTTTTAAATTAGTTGGGGACCTAAACCTCTTGCTGAGTTTATTTACAATTTAAGGAACTGTTTAACATGAATGTATGTTAGAAACAGACTTTAAAGAAGTTTTCTCTTTTATTTCTCGATCAATTATCCATGTGTAACTTTCTCATTTTATTTTGTCAACAAGAAACCTAGTTTGTAGAAAGAAAACTATCAGGAGCTTTCAAATGATATTAGAATGTGGTTATTTACTGTTCAGTTTGCATTATTATTGACTAGACAACACTTTTAGACCAACGTGTGAATCTAATTCATCCCACGAATGTTAAAGTTGTGAATGTAGTACATGCATAACAATGAAAGGCTGTAGGTCATTGTAGGATAGACAAGGATGTGGGTTTCTTCTAATCATGCTATGGGGAAGTTTCACTTTGGTTGCTTTTAAAAGGGTGTCTACATTTCAGGTCTAGCAGAGATCAAAATTCAATGGTCTGGTTCTAAATTCTAGTCAGCTGAGTTATCATCTCAGAAATAAAGAAAGGTGATATAAAACAAATTTCACCAAAAAACATTTTTAGCAAAGGCAATCATAATACCTGGTGTTGAGTCTTACCTCTTCAAGACATGATGCAAACATTAATTATGACATATCAAAACCATAACAAAGCTTCTTCAACCATGCCCTTTGGTTAATCCTGGGCATAAACTTTACCATGGTTTTTAGAAATGTGTGCTTTCCAGCCTCTGTGTTACATGTTTTGACACCAAATTTGAGCTACTAAGTTTTGTAGGGAAATGACCTCCCTCAGTAGATCATCATGCAGTTTGTGAAATCCATTTTATTCCCAACCTCTGCTGTTAAGAATCAGTTTATACTATTCCACCAGAACAGTGGAATGGAGTTTAACAAAATTCAGATAGTAATTTAAATAATTAATTTCTACTTTATTTTTCCTTGCTTATTGCTAATCAATCAGTCTCCATTCCATAATGGAGAGCAGCCATACTAAATTTCAGAAGCTATGTTAAAAGCTTCAGTTACAATAAAAAAAATGTAAAATGAAAAAAAAAGATGCAGCTGAATAGTCACATTCTGATGTGGAAATGAGTTGTTAGCCTTAACTAAATGCATTAACCTCAGCACTCATAAATGATCACAACCTTCTTGGTACTTAATATGGTATGGAAGCACAAATGAGCTGTATTAGGATAACATATAATATATATGCGTGCATATATATTTATGTTTCTTTGAAATACAGTTGTTAGTTATTTGGCCATGTTCTGAAGCTTCTTTTTCATTAAATCTTTTTCTTTCAGCTTAAAAACAAAGAAAATCCTGCATAATTTCTTTAATACTATAGAGCTAATGAAGCATTACTAAGAATTTTAATGAAAGCTTTCAAGAAAAGAAATAAATGTAGATTGCCTCTGTATATTTGAGTGAAAATATGTTAATTCCAATAATAGCTTGAATTTAACATTTGAAAAATATTTTTTTCAGCACCTTATAATCCCTTTAAAATTGCCTTTAATCTTTTCTCTGTTTACTAGTGAATCAGAAACTACATTCTGAATTAAAATGATGTGATCTAAAAGCCACCTGCAAAGCTGTCAGCTTTGTTAGCATTCTGATCTTTTCTTGCATTAAAGAAATGCTCACACTGAAAATTCACATTATTTACTGTTTGTGGCAAGGGAAGAGGTCTAACTGTGTACTTGTACACGTGCAGAAATTTCTGAAAGAGTGATAGGACAAAACCTTTGATTCTTAAAACTGAACAGAGAAATTACAATGGAGACATTTTTCCCTTCTCCATCTCTTCTAAACAAACTTAAATCAACCCTGTACTGTTCAGCCTTCTGGGAAAGTTACTTGGGAGAAAGGACAGACCTCCTCCTAGCTGCAATCTCCTTTCAGGCAGCTGAACAGAGAGGGAAGGTCTCCCCTGAGCCTCCTCTTCTCCAGACTAAGTAACCCCAGTTCCCTCAGCTGCTACTCATCAGATTTGTGCTCTAGACCCAGCTCCATTGTCCTTTTCTGGACATGCTCCAGCACCTCAATCCTTTTTTGGATTTCCACACCAAAGTCCTCATTGTTTCCTGGTTTCCATTAAAAATGACAAGAGAAATAATGGCATACCTTTGCAAATTATTCTACTGTTTAATACCTGTATTTATCTAAGCCATCAAAAGAAAGATTTTTCTAATGGTAGAACTTGTAACTATGTCTGCAAGGAATTAATACTAAAAATAAGCATCAGCTTCACAAAATACTTTTCAAGGCTTATGATATTAAAAATCAATACAAAGCAGCTTTATTCTTGTAATTAAATTCAGTAGAAATAATGATGTGTTAGCATTTTTTAAAGCTGAAATCTGTAGAGTATATTATAAAATCCTGGGTTTGGGTGTGCTTGTTGTAGTCATAAATTTTGAAATGCAACAAATTGACAGTTTCAATTTCAGCCTGCTAAAAATTAAAATGCTATTTGTCTTACTGCTATTTCTATTTAGTTCTGTCAGTGAGGTACAGTTCTATTAAATTCTTACTTCTGAGACCAAACAGTCTCTCAGGAATCCTGCAGGAATAAACTGATTCTGAAGCGAGAAGGCTCACTCATACATTTATGTTACAAATCAACTGCAATTTTGAAATATATCACTAGACTACTATGGAAAAAATTCAGACTCTCTCCTTCAACAAGTGAAGTCTGCAGAAGTTGCAGAATTGCTCCATATGTTTTAGACGTATTTTAGGTAGGCATAAGCAAAAATCAGAAATACACACAGTTTTAATATAAGAATTAAGCAAAAGAATAAAATGCGGATTTATAGCTATTCAAAGTAATGAAAATATTTTCAATTTTAAATAAAGTGCAAGAGGTTAAAAATGTGTCTTCTGTGTTCAATGCACCTTATTTTATCATAGCATTATTTTCATCACTACTGCATGAACATGCATCCTGTATGTATAAATCTGAACTGTGTGTTGTGGAGTACAGCTGATATTAAATATACTTCTATGGGTCTTACTTAAAAACGTGTGGCTGTAAACTTCATGAATCAAAGCACAAAAAAAAGGAAATTTTTGAGGCACATGGAGTTACTTTGCCAACTGTGTGGTGTCATATATTGTTAACTGTATTGTGTCTAAAACTATTTTCATTATTTCATTGGAGAATGCACACCATTGTTAAATCTGAAAGTTCAAATTAATTCACCAGAACAACAGTCAAGATAATATTTCTTCTCATTATTTGAAACAAGTCAAACTTGTCACATCCACAGACACCAGAATAACTAGAATGTCTAAACTGGGATTGTTTTTACTGATTTCTGGATCATGTCCTTACAGCTTAAAAGAAGTTTTGAAGTTTTGTAAAGTATTAGGTAAAACCAGTTAGGAGACATGCATTTCCCCATGCTTGGTTTCTATCACACTTTTCATGATAAAGGAGAAAAGTTACCATGGCTAGCTAAAAACAACCACACTGGTGTGAGGACTTAGAGAAGCACAACTGTCTCAACCACTCAAAAAAGTTCCCACAAGATAAGCCATCACAACAGAAACTTAAGCACAGATGGCAAAGAGGAAGGTGTAAATACCAGAAGGTAATGGAACTGAGGGTATGGAATTAGCACACCAGACAAAATTCCACTATGCAGACTATGGGAAAAACACAGGCAGAAGCAACAGGAAGATGTCAGGTTTGGTGAGGCAGATCTGGATAATTTATCTGGACAAAAATTCCCACCCAAAGGTTGAGAAAGGAAGCAGCTGCTTACACATTTCCCAAGTTCTGGGAACAGTGTGTACACCTCTGGATACCTGGGACTTGGTCTGTATAAAAGTGGTACCTCCAAAAGAACATTTTGGGCTCCCCACCACTGAGCAGACCTGGGTAAAGAAGGATCAGTGTCCTGCCACAGGATTCCATGTGGTGGTGATATCTTCAATAATCTCTCTCTCTCACTCTCTCTCTCTTCCTCCCCCCACCCCACCCCTCCCATCTCTATCTCTCTCTACCTCACATTTACTGTTAAACAAAATCTGTACTTTTGACTTTGGCATATGGTCTGAGTTGCACCTTAAGTCAGGCAGAGGCAACTCTTAATAATTGGATCCTAACAACTGGTCACTGGAATTGCTGACCAGCAAAGGAAGGTTGGTATCTGCAGAGGTTTTGTAGAGTTGGAGACTGTATATAAATACCTTGATCAGGAATGACTCAAGTATGAAGGAACAGGGAAAGTGAGAGAGGGAGAAAGGAAGGTAATGAACTGTACAAGCATATGTATGTCATACTTTAAACTAGTGTCTGTGTATGGTTTCAAAATCTATAGGATAAAGTATATTTGCTGTTGATATTATATCCTCTTGAGGCTGCAACACAGTGCATAATTGCTATAGAATTAGTAATGAAAAGATAAGAGGTTTAGCTTGCATTTTAAACAAATTTGAAATGAAATGTCTGCAATACATAGAAATACTATGGGGTTAATAACACCTTCCTTCTTAAGTGGTTTGGATTCCATATGGCATTATGCCAGACAGTCTACCTTTGTTTGTTTGGACCCTAGTGTCACTCTGTAACTAAATTTTTTTTGACGGTGAAGACAAACTCATATGGAAACTCCATGTAGCACAGCAGTATTTCATCTAGTTGTCATGTTTCTGCTTCAGAGAATATTTCTTCATCCTGTGGTGTAAGATTCCTTGATAGCTTTTGAACAGCTGTCAAGTAAAATTTTATTTCTAGATATTTCCTTCGCCTTCCAAATCAACTGTTGATTCCCACCTAGTGGGATCAGTATATGAAATATCTCATACTCTCACATGTAGAATCAACAAAGTCATCCACCCACCTGGTCTACTGGTACCCATCGTCAGCAATTGGAACCCAGATTTGGACATATTATTGGCAGCACATGTCAAATCACTGGGCAGAATCAAATTAGGTGGTGAAAGAACAAACATGCTGTGGTAGCAAACATGTATATCAGTAAAGAAAAATTCAGCAGTAAGCAGTGGAATTCTGCCTAACACAAGCGGAAACTTTCAAAGTTTAAATGTATGCAAAAAAAGAGTAATAATAACGATGATGATGATGATAGTAATAATAATAGCTATATGAAACAAGACAATCAATGGGAGTGAATAAGAAATGTGTCACTGTTATATACCAAACCAAGACATTATTTATAGCAGGGTATATCAGTCAAAGGCAGGAACAGCAGACAACTGTAAATCATAGAATCAGCGAGGTGGTAGACTTAAAAGAGTTGGATGCAGTGTTTACCCAACAGTCAAATTAAGAAGTGTCCTAAGGCGCAAATTAATTCAAACTGTGACTCTAAAATGTTACTTATTTCTCGAAGAAGAAACTAAGTATTCACAAGGAAGGTTTCAATGCATGCCTGAACAAGACAAACAAGTAGAATTCTTGGAAGGTTAACAGATGAGAGGGCCTGGGAAGATGAGGAAAAATGAATAGAATGATTCTTACCGTCCTGTACTCTCTAGGTTGTTATTCATAGAGAAAAGCATACAAACACAAGCTTTGTGAAAAATAATTTTTGTCCTCTCTTTGCTGAAAAACAAATTATTAAAGTTATACATCAGAAGTAATCTAAGTGAAGAGCAAACAAACTACACTTTACATGAAATTCATAGTTCTGTGTGTATTTTTTTCACAAAATCATGACTTGTATGCATGAATTTTTGTTAGGAGTAAGAAAACATCAAATATATAAGAATATATGTAGCTGTTTAACTAAAAGCTGTAAACACTGTGAATAGCTTGTAAGAGCAGTTTGTACAACATGATCAGAATAGATAAGCCATGCCTAACTCTTATAGGCAGGTAAATATGCATACATATATATCTCTAAGAACATATGAATGTGCATATATTCTCACTGAAAAAAATCTGGGTATTATTCTGATAATTTTAAACAGACTGTAATAATATAAAGTCACTATGTAAATGTAGCTTAATTGCCAGTCTCACTCTATAGTATGTGACTTTCTGGCTATATGGAAAGAGAGAATATAGAGGAAAATGTTTTAATTAGGCTTTCGTAATAGCTTTGTTAAGTCAGTAAATATTCCCTAATAGCAGATCCCAACTACGTCTTTAACCGTTGCAATTGGTTAAGGTGGACATCCACGAAGGCATCATCTCTATGGGCACATACTTACCTCAAACTTCCATGGAACATGCCTGCATTTCATCTAATTGT
The DNA here is from genome assembly GCA_024500445.1 of Entomyzon cyanotis. NCBI lineage: Eukaryota > Metazoa > Chordata > Aves > Passeriformes > Meliphagidae > Entomyzon > Entomyzon cyanotis. The sequence goes on from JAKEPQ010000871.1 coordinate 53,957,015, forward strand.
CATATTTCTTCTTCAAAAATTATGACTACATTGATAGCTTCTGAACAGCTGTCATGTAGAGTTTTATTAGAAATTTGCTTCTTCTGCCAAATCATCTATTTCTTTCTTCTCTAGACTCAGTGTCTTCTGTCAGTACTTTGCTCTGCCACAGCTGGCCCCAGCTGCTACTGAAAAGTCACAATTTTCTAGCCATACATGAGGGAGGAAGCAAAAGAGACTATCCTGATCCCAGTATTAATCGTTTTGGGGGTTTTCCATGTATTTTTGGTGAGGATGGCCTTCCAAAGTTAATTTATTTTAAATCAGCCCCTTGCGAAATGAGTGTTTCTGTTAGATGTCTGCCAGCTGATGATAACAGCAGGAAAGCTTTTAGCTTGCTCTATTTCTTTCTCATTCATACTGGTCAAAAATACAGTTATGACTTAATAGGAGAGATACATCATGAATAATTGAAGTAAATTATGTAAATAATGTTTTTGTTGATGAACACACAAACTGCATCAAATCAGCTATGAATTTACTGTGCCATAAACACATCACATGCACTAAATTAAATGCTATACTGGAACAAAATTTCAGGATTTCTTGATATCTCACATTTTAAGAATTTAAACCTGGATTACAGATCCTTTGCCTCTGTAACCGGTTCTTTAACAACTCTGATAGTTGTCAAGAACCTTCTCTTCTTGGCAGCCTACATCTCTCCTGAGCTGTAGAAAAGGAGGAACACAATTTTGTCCTGTAACTAGTGCTGTAAGTTGCTCTTTGCTGACCTATTGCTAAGGGTTTAATTTATCATTACAGATAAAGATTGGGAGTTAACCATAAGGAATTGTGCTTGTTTATGCCTAAAGTCAAGCCAAGACTTCCCACTGTGCATTTAATTAATATTTTAATGAATGCTTTAATGCAGTGGAAATTCATCAAAGTAGGACCTAAACTTGTTGTGCATAAAAGCATGTATATGCAACCATAGCAGTAAAGTGAGACTCTCCCTTCAACGTGTGCAGTTATTTCTAGCAATTTAGTATAATTTTATAAGTAAAAATAAAACATCACCAAAAAAAGTAATTCAAAGTGGAGAGATGAAAACATAAGAGGCAAGAAATATTCCTATCACATACCATAAAAGCCTTTGCCTTTTCCAGCCATTAAAGACTTCCTCTCACTAATCACCAGTAAGTCAGACAGGGACAACCATACCTCCAGTATAAATCATTCAGTTCAAACACTCCCTTTGATTTAGACTTCAGAAACTAGCTCAGGAGATTTTGTTTGATTAATTTTGCTTACACCTTTAGTTAATTTAAAATGTATATATTCTGTAGCTTGCAATATAAACCCAAAATTTAACAACCCATTCCCATACTTGCCCACCCTCAAGGGTTCAAATACAGTTTAAGCTGCTAGAATTAATGGAGAAAAGTAATGCTGTCAAAGAAGAAATACAGCCATATAGGACAAATTTGGCTGTGCTCATTCTGTCATTCTTTTCTCCCTTTTTCATAACCATAAAACAGAATAAGACATTACAGTGTAAAAGATTGTTTATGGAACATAGATTTTTACACATAAACTGCCTAGTGTCAGGAAACTCAGAAATTAAATTTCTTTTCTGATTTTCTTCATGTTCTGTCTTTTCCTTCATCTTTTCTTTCCAAATATGATTTTACCCTTTGGTGAAGTCAATGATATAACGGAATCGATCTACTCTTGCTTACATGTTACAATTCACCCTATGTTCCTTAAAGTTTTTATTAAGTGATATGAGTCCTGTTTATCCCTTAGATTCATATCCAGCAAACACAGAAACAACCAGTATTGTCAGTACTGGTTTCTGCAAAGAATATTATACATAATTTTTATGAAAGACAATAAAAGATGATGCAATATTCAAAAAGTATGTATAAAAATCAGCATATATTTATAGTATGCTTTACAGGCATTAGTAGGAAAGCAATAGAAAATTTGTAAAGTAATATTTTCCTTTAAAAATCACGTACACTTTCACATAAAAGATTAAGAAAACTGCACAGTAATTATGAAGGTATGGGGGAACAGATATATGCTGTCCTATGGAACTGATATTGAACAAAATATATGAACAAAATATATGAGAACACAGAATGACTATGGTGCATACAATGAATTACAGAAAACTGATGCTACATTGTAGTCTAAATATCTAAAATATTCATTTTTCCAATGATGTGCTCATTTAGGATACTGGCAACACAGTTTTTGCTTTTCAAGCAAATATAGAAGGCAAAATGGAAAAAATATTTGAAAAGAAAAGATCAAAGGGGAAGCCAAATAATGGTTAAATATTCCTTTCAGTTTTTTTGTTTTGCAATGCTGCAGAATTTACCAAGTCTCCCTAGTGTTTAAATTCACCAGGCCCTTTCCCTGAAATGTATCTGTTGTATTTACTACAAAGATTTGCCAGTGCAAAATACAAACTACTCTTTAGTTAAAAACAACTTATTGGTGCTGTGACTGTAAATGTATTTGAGTACAAGATATATGAACAGGCACTCAGCTGATTGAATGATTCTTCCAGTCTTAAAAAATTTATGAGCTTTCTTTTCACAGCTTGTTCTCCATCAGGACCCTTTTCATAGAGCTGCTGCCTAATCAGCCTGATTCCAGTCTGTGGTGTAAGACTGCTCATTCATCTTTGCTGGAGTATATTGAGATCTTGTTGCTCCATTTCTCCAGACTTTTGAGGTACCTGTGGATGTCAGCCCTCTTTAAGCATTCCTGACATTTCTGCCAGCTTGGTCTTACCTTCAAATGTGGTGGGAGGGTGCTTTCCAGCCTGTTATCCATAGCATTGCTGAAGATCATAAACTTTTTACTTGTTTTGGTTTTATTGTTGGTTTTGGCACAGGGCATATAGTTGAAACAGAAACAGGGTAAAACAACAGTGAATTTTTAGAGCAGATTATTCAAGAATACATTATGCACTGCACAATTTCTAAACCTATGTGCTCTTGTAAGGTATTAAAGATACTTCTATACTTTTCTAATGTTTCATAATAATCTATTCATTGCCATAATGTTAAGCAATGAAGAATGCAGACCAAGAGAATAGCATAAAAAATGTTTGGTTCAAGTTTGTACTTTAAAAGAAAGAGTGAAAAAATTGCCAAAAGTATTAGAAAGTTAAAAGAATTGGACAGAATATGAAAGCATTATGAAAGCATTTTATATGGTTTATTTATTAATAATTAAATATTTTGTTAACATTTTTTGGCTGAACAATACCACTTTTTTTTTTTTTTGAGGAGACCTATATTTTGTCTAACAGTGTGGTTAATCTCACATACTAAGAGAAATATGGGTTTGGGTGTTTTTTGTGTATGTCTGTAATTCTGCAATTTCATTTTCTTTGTGTTTCCAGTTTCTTTCATGTCTCTGAATTGCTACAGTACAGAAAAGTTTGTAGCTTCTAATTGCAAGTAATCAGAAGGAAAAACTTTAATTAATTTACATGCCTGTACCACTTCTGTTTTCTTTTGGGACAGTAATGAAAACTGCCACCATTCTGTTAGCATCTCAAAGGAAATGTCAGCATTTGAAGTAGTCTGTAGAAGTCGGGACAATAGAATAATAAATTTCAGCAAGTGCTCCACTATTCTGTTGACAAATAGAAAACTGTACCCACAAGATTTAAAACAGCACATTCAAGCTGTAGACCCTTTGTCAAGCTGTGTGTTAACTCAGCATGAGGAGCATAGTGAAGACATACCAGAAAAGCTGTCACTACAAGCTAAAAGAACTTTAGGCTTCAGTGCTTGCTTCTCACAAGGATGTATGTAAAATGTTGCTGTCAGCTCCTGCTTCAAATTAAATAAGGAATAAGATTCAGGCTTGTCTCCCACTGTTCCACTTAAACCACTAAATATCTGCAAGCATGAGTGCATCTTATAAGTGTAGTCAGAAGCCATGGGAATTTAAGGAGGTTTTTCAAGAGCTGTTCTCATAAAAGCAGCCAAACAATGACTGACTGTCTGCCAATATCCGTATTTAAACTTATTTCATTAAGTGTAAGCTGCCTCTTCAACAAATGCATTTATAATAAGCTTCATGTAGCTTTAATTAAGTGTTTTGGAGACCTGGTCATAAAGTATTTGTCTCTTTTCCTCGGATTTCTACCATCTTTTTTTTCTTCTTTTTCTGTGGGGAAAAGCATAACGTATCTGATTCTGTAGAAAACCAATTATTAGGGGTATATTTTAATTGTGGTTTTTTTTAAACCACTTATTCACAATATAGTTTGTATATCTTTCTTCACATTGTTTCACACATACCTATGATATTTTTAAACTAAATTCTCTGTAGAAATAATGTTATAAACACAATATAAGACTTGAATTTGTTAAACTGCAATACACTTACTTCATCTGACACCCCCTTAAGCATATGCATAAATCTTAGTATGATGGTAATTAAACTTACATGACATTGCAGATACTCCACCAGAATTTTAGTATAAAAATTATTTCTTCTGCTTCCCCATATTGCATAGGAAACAGAAATGGGACCTAGCCTATAGGACTGGTAGTGCAAATGCCATTTCTGTTTTCTGAACCTTAAAAAGAAGAAAAAAAAGCAGATTAAATTATGTACAGTTTATATTTTCTTTTCAAGAGCTTAATATTTAGTAATCCTCACTAAACCAAAATCACCTTTGAAGTGAATGTGTGTTTTGCAGGCAGAAGGACTATGGGATCCAATTTCAAAAGATGTGCCCAAAAGTTTCATAATAAAATACTGATGATGTTGAATAATCCTTATGCTACTGATAAAGTACATCCATTTTGATGTACTAAATTCAGTCTTACAGAATTCTATCTGAGCACCAAAATATGAAAAAAGCCAATAGTTTGCAATAATTATTAGATTATATACTTACAAAGCTGTGAATTCACCTTTTAAAAGGTTTAGCTGCAGTAATACTACAAGTCTTTTGGAAGTTCCAGACTCTACTTATACACACTTAATTGAGAGTTCTTTCAGCTTCATATTACTACATCAGGATTATATCATCTTACTCTATACTTATATTACTGATTTGAAGGTGTTGAGCTAGTCATACATAGTCACAATACTGACTAAAGTACTTTTGTGTGTGTGTGTGGAGCTGAGCTTCAGTGACGTGAAGAGGTGGGAAGGTTGTCTTTGAGAAACTCCTCAGTCACTGCAGGGACAATCAGAGACCTACATGAAGCGCAAAGAATCAATTCAGCCTGAACAGAGTTATTCCTTTTTTTTTTTTTTAATCCAGAAAAATGCCCTTGCAATGACTCTTTCCTCCTTGAGTTCTAGCCAATACAATCTAACCAAACATGACAAGACATGACATATGTTATTTCTGCAATGTAACTTTAGATATCACTTTTGAGGAAAAAAAAATAGAGTAGAAGCTTTTGTTGGTTTTCTAGCCGTGGACACTATTTGTCAGGGTTAATATTTAATACTACCTGCTCATGCTGCTCTATTAAAAGTCTTTCCTGAATCATTGGAAATAAGGCATTATGGTAAGTAAATAATTCACTCCATTCATGTAGCTCTGCCTTTTCAGAATTATTATTTAAATTACAAAATGTTTATTGCCAACATGATGAAGATGTTTGTTTGTTTGTTTGCATCTGGGCAGCTTCCCAACAAAGATTTCAGATGTGTAAGAGAAAGAAAATTACATAATTATTATAATTTCATCAGATATATTTTCCTCCCTAAATCCTTTTAAATGAAATTTTAAAAAAAGCTGAAATGCACAGTGAAGGGAGATAAATATCAGTGGGATCTTGCTACAATAGTGACATGCTCTAGGAGCTGAGCAGATGTTGGTCTACAGAATAAAGCATAGAAGAAGATGATAGTTACATTCAAAGCATTAATATCCCATGGAAGTGTAGCTATTTGCCTATTACTAGCTGTTTCATAGTAGTAAATTTAGTAAAAGGAGAATAACTTAAGATTCTAGACTAATTTTTTAAAGGAAATTTGTCCTAAACACATGTTTCTCACTATGCTATCTGACCATTAAACATGATAGGTACATTAAATATAGAGTTTAAATATAAGCAAAAAATAAATATACCAGAAGAAAACAAATAGTAAGAAAATCCACCTTAGCAGTAACTTATGATGGGCAAGCTTAAAGGCTGGAAGGGTCAATTTGATATTGACAACCATACAAGCATTCTCAGCTTTTATAATAGTCCAGACCTCTGAGATCCTAAATAATATTTATAATTCATAATGTTTCATAGCAAACAGGATCTAGCACATCGAGAGTGTGGGCACAGCATTTTTTAACCACCTAAGAATACAGCTCAGTCTCCATTTACTCAAAGGTCATGAATTTTACTGGTACACGGTTAAGGGATACTAACAAATAAAAGCCAAAACATTCAAGTTCTCCTACATGGTCCAAAGCCCATAAGTAATCCTCTTAAACATTTTCGTAATAAGCATCCAGATTGCAGGCATATCTGCACACACACACAATTAAATATACTACTCACTTTCTTTTATCCAAATACAATTTCTGATTATAGCTACAAAATCTTCAATCCCAGGAAGGCAAAGTCAGTGCAATGTACCGGTTGAAACCAGCCTAGTAGATAAAATTCCAGCAATGAAATGTGACACATATATCACCAGGCCAATTTCATAGTGTGGATAAATATATTTGCTCTGACGGTAAAGAAAAGCAAAATAAAACAGTATATAGTCCATCTTCATATGATTGCTGCCATAGGGAGCTAAAAATATACATTGTGACACATATAGGAGGTTTTCCTTATGTATTCCTAAAAGTGTCATTGATGGAAAGACATCTGAAGACCTTTATTGTTGACATTGTACCCAAATTTCTCTTCTCTGAGAAAGAGAGCTGTGTTGGTATATTACTTGTCAATCACAGATGCCAATAATAATGAAGAGTGAAATGTCTATTCAGTTGTAGCTCATGATGTCAGACACTGCATGTCCAACAGCAGCAAGACTGGTCTGACAAGTCAGGGGAGGGTGAGAACAGAGGAAAGAACAGCCTTGTCACTGTCAGATCCAGCCAGATCCCTGGCTCTGGAGCAAGGAGGACAGAGCAGTGATGCTATCATGGGTCAGCCACAGTTCTGTGACAGGCAAGTCCACAGAAAGGAGACAGGTCCAAAATAAAGCCAGGAAGCCAAGCTGATGTATCAGGATGAGGACCAACGAGGTATATGGTCAAGCATAGGCATGATAGACCAACAGTGCCTGAGTTTAAGCACAGCTCTTGGGAGAAAGAGGCACTGACGAAGCTTCTCACACCTCTGTCTGCAGCAGTGTGGTTACATGTGGCATGGCTGTGTTGTGTCAGAGCAGGCCATGAGCACAGGCAGCTCAGCCTCTCAGAGGGTTTTGAGAACCTGGGCTCTCACAACAGTGCAAAACATGTTAATCTGAGAGTTCCCTGGAATTATGTAGTGGTGCATTCCCACTCCCCTGCCTTTTTCAGGCCACACTATGATCAGAGAAATGCTTGTTAGGCCTTTGTCTTTATGAACAGCCCCTGGGCTCAGCTCCTCTTGAGCTTATCAGAAACACTCTCAGCTCCCAGGAACTTGTGCCACCTAATGAGCTCCTGCTTTTTTTATTTGTATGAACAGCCTTGGAAATTACATTTTTGCCTGAATGAGATATCATCCTTGTTCTTACACTTTCATAGAAAGTTGCTAATCCAAAATGCGTCCAGGATGAAACACAGTTATGACTAAAGCCCACCCTCTTGCAGCCCTATAAACCACAGTGCAAAACAAGCCCCTTTGAGCTCTCCTGGTCTGCAATGGGCTGTGATCAGCAGTCTCCCTCTGAGTGGGATGCCTCTCATAGCCAGCTCACTCTCAAGTTTGCCATACTCGGAGGATCACTGAACAATGGTGAATCATGGGCTGATACTCCCACTTCTCGAGTCTCAGTCCTTCAGCTATTGAAAAGATGCAAAGGAACCTGAAGTGACTATTTCACTGCTTTGGAGGGAAATTTTTCACAGGTACCTTGCACTGACTCTTTATGTCATATATGTATAGCATGCATGTGCTATATCAAATATGGGAGAAATACTGCTTTCCTAAGGTGTTTTAGTACATTAGATATTTAAGTAAGTTAGGCTTGTAAATAAGTTACTGTTATGATATAGTAAATCCTATATGAATCCTTTCCTAAATTGTTAAGTTTAATCTAAGTTATAAATTAGGTTATGTTTCAGTGTTGTGAAGCCTTTAGGCCATATTCCTTTTTATCCTTGCCTTTTCTATCCTTTTGTCACATTCACGCACACACACAGAGATAGTTCTCAATTTGTTTCCGCTTTATTTTTTGCTTTTTCTTGGTGTGCTTTAGCCATACAGTACAAGGTAGAGTGAACCTTGCCAATGAACTTTGTCATTCTGTTGTTTTTACATTAAATCTGTTTTTACTGATACCTTTGCCAGTGATTCTTTAAGTGATCTCAAATACTCATTTTTAACAGATCACAAAGTGTGATTACTTTTTGCAGTAGCAGGTTGGTTTGTGCGAGGTCTCTTGGGTCTTATCTCATTTAGCACGCTTTGTGTCCAAAACCCATAATCTTGATTTTAGTCCTTTTCCTAACACCATTTTGTTTGGAGCAGCCTGTATGGTTTCATTCTCCCAAGCATATCTTGTAAGTGTCAGATATGAGTGCTTATAGGACTGCTAAAATATTCACTAAAAAATACCCAATGGATATTCACTGCACTTTGCTTACATATAAGAATTAGACAAAATAAAGAGTCTACAACTGGAAAGACAGACTGTGGGCTTGAAAACTAAATTGTCAGGAAGAGTGAAAGTCACTGTTTTCTTCGTTTTGATTGGTACTAATACATGAGAAAAAAATATCCAACCAACTACATTACTTAAAAGTAATTTGAAATATGCAAAAATACCCATATAAAGCTGTGCTTATTAACTCCTGAAGAAAAATCTCTAAATGATCCCATTTTAAGTTTTACATAGAAGACTTTCTGTGCAACTCCATATGACACAACAGCAGTCAGTATAAGTAAAATTTTAAAGAAAGTAATGCCAATAAATACCACAAAGTCCAAAGAAGTAATAGAATTTCATGTTATTCAGACCTGAAATTTCTTTCTTGCTTTTTACTAGACTTTGGCCAAGCTAGCGTGGCACTTAGGTTTTAGTTTTTATCCTAAATTATGACCTTTCATGCACTACCACACCTAGAAATCATTTCCTTGGATATACCCATTATAGACAATATCCCGAATCTCTATGGGCTCTATCAAAATAAAATTAAAGTGATACATTCATACATCATGCCGGATTCATTCCATAATCTCCTCAAAAGATACTGGTCATCTGTGCAAATAGTATTTAAAGTAATGAATAAAATTACAGTGAAATACAAATTCTAAAAAAAGACACCAGCGTATGTACATCTAATGCCTTTACAAAGTAAAGGACAGTATTTTAGTTTGGGCACAGTTATAGATTATATTTTATTCAATTTTAATTTATATACTTCATTGTATTTGTAGGATGTTTAAGCTGTAGGAAAACTAGACATGTCAAACTGGAATTCTGAAAGCCACTATTTCTCACTTGAAGGTATCTCTAATAATTTCATATTGACAAAAAACTATTACTGGAATAACCTAAATGGAGAGTTTCTATCATGTTAGTGAAGGAAGCAGTTCTCAGAGAAAGTTTCAGTACTATCTCAGTAGAGTTTGGCTGTCTGTGTCTGCTTATTTGTGTGTGAATTATCAACCACCACCTTTTTTATTCACAAAGTAGCCAGGTGCAGTCAAGTCTAAATGAGGGAGACAATTTCTACAGATCTGCATTGGCTGCTACTATATAGCTCTTCTAGGAGTGCAAAAAAAGTAAAAAAATAATCAAAATAACTGTGCATATAGGCTGCATGACTGTGTCTGAGAAGGATCTCTAAGACTAGAGGATGGTTGAGTTCCCTACATCCTTCAGATTTCAGACTATCTTCCTATATATATGGGTCAGATATCATGTGTAGTTAAATGAAGAGGAGATGACAGGCACTACGGAGGTGGTGAATTCATCTTTCAACATTTAGATGAAAGAGAAATTGGCATGGTCATCCTGAAGATAACGGAGCCCACCTTTACTGTTTTCACAGGCTTTGCTGATCTAATCCAATAACATTTTTGCTATCTCTAACAACTGTCCTTCAAAATATGCTATGAACTCTACAGAACTGATTGAAAAAAACATTGATATGAGTTACTGTCGTGGTTTAACCCTGGCCAAATGCCAGGCACCTACAACATCTACTCTCTATGCACTCCCTTGCTGCAGCTATGCATGGGAGAGGGAAAAAAGCTAATACATAGACACACACAGGGCTCATGAATTGAGATAAGGAACCAGGGGAGGATGCATTGAGAAAAGGAGAAAAACAAGCTGAAAACTTAAAGTTGCAAAGTGATTTATTAACCTAACAGAGTCAGAGGAAGATAATGAGAAGTAAAAATAAGGCCTTAAGACACCGTTTCTCTGCTCATCCCCCTCCCTCCTTCCCACCAGCAGCACAAAGAGGGGCAGGGTATGGGGCTTTGGTCAGTTCAGTACCAAAATCTTCTGTTTCTCAGGGAGAAGAGTCCTTTCCTCTGCATAGCCATAGGCTCCCTCCCACAGGAGACAATCCTCTGCAAACTTCTTTGGCATGGATCCAATCTCACGAGCAGCAGCCGCCCAAATCTGCTGCAACATGAGTCCTTGTCCACAGGGTGCAGACCTCTGAGCTGAGGCCTGGCTGTTTCCATCTCAGGAGCAAGGCAAGATCTTTTTCTCTACTGAGACTCCCACTGGATCACAGCGTCCTCCAGGCATCCATTAACTCTGGCATGGGCACCTCCCCACGGGTGTGGGTGGATCTCTGCACCCCTGTGGTCTCCATGGGCTGCAGGGGGACAACCTGCTCCCCCCATGGTCTTCACCACAGCCAGCAGAGGGTTTTCAGCTCCAGCGCCTGGACCACCTCCTCCCCCACCTTCTCCACTGACCTTGGTGTCTCCGTGTTGTTTCCCCTCACATATTCTCACCTCCTCCTCCTCTTCCTTCTCTGGTTAGAAACAATCACATTATTTTGATTTCTTCTTAAATATGTTTTCACAGTGGTGTAACCAACATATCTAACTGGTCTTGGCCAGCAGCATGTCCATCATCCTCAGAGCCATCAGAGATTGGCTCTGCTGGACATGCTGAAAAACTTCCAGAAGATTCACACAGGACACACAGGAGGCATCTTTGTTCCCCACCCCACTCACTGGCAAAACTGGACTAAACAAAACCAACACATGACCACAGGGGTGTGTTTTCTCCCAACCCTTCAGCCACTTCTTCAGGCCTACCACAACAGCTTTTGAAGGGTTTAAATTTCACCTAGGTACCAAAGATACCTTGCTGATGTTCTAGGCTAAGCAAAACCAGCACAGTTACCTAAATAACTCACAAGCATCCCCAGTGTTAACTGCTTTAGCAGGAATGGAGGAAGAAATTCCATCTTACTTAAGGCAAGGGCCATGAATTATGAAACAATTTGGATATGTGCTTCTGTCATGATGATACTCCTTTGTTACATGATATATTAGACCTTTTCTCCCTCCCAGTTATGTTAAATAGTTTCTCACTTTTATGAGCCTATATTTAACTATCAATCCTACCAGCAGCTCACCTTTTTGAAAATACACAATAAAAATATTTCCTCCTTTGCATCTCCCTCTTAATTTCTCCCTCACTCTGCATTCTTAATCTAATGCCTGTCTAAAGGGGTTTTGGCATCTTATTCAGAATGCAGAATTTGCTAAAGAAATTATACAAAATACCAGTCAAACATTCCATGAGGAACATTTCTTTTTCCCATTCCTTTTTGTAAAAGTTTTCAATTAGGCACTTCATCACTCTGCATAGCATTTGAGAGTCATTTGGATGAGCAACTTTCTCTACAATAATCTTTTCATTCATTTTAGCCAGTTAAGTGTTTTAAAATGAAAGTATAATACAAAAATGTGTTACTATATTAGCTGAACTGTGGATATTTTAATGAATGTATATAGCACAATCATTCTAGGTTTTAGATTTATTAAGGTGTAGACTTGCTGTTGTAAGTAAGATAGCTGGTATAATTAATAGTTGGCAAAAAATCATGAGTCACACCCTGTGCCCAAGGGAATTCTCCAAACACTTCTTGAACTATGTCAGCCTTGGTGCTGTGACCACTTCCCTTGGGAGCCTGTTCCAGTGCCCAGCGATTTTCTGGGTCAAGAATCTTTCTCTAATATTCATCCTAAACCTCCCCTGACACAACTTCAAGCCATTGTCTCAGGTTCTGTCCCTGGTGACCACAGAGAAGAAATCAGTGTCTGCCCCTCCTCTTCCCCTCACAAGGAAGTTGTAACTGCAATGAGGTCTCCCCTCAGTCTCCTCCAGGCTGAACAGACCAAGTGACCTCAGCTGCTCCTCACACAGCTTCCCCTCAAGGTCCTTCACCATCTTTGTTGCCCTCTTTTGGAAGCCCTCTAATAGTTTAATATCTTATATTGTGGTGTCCAAAACTGCCCCCAACACTTGAGGTGAGACCACAGGTCAGAACAGAGCAGGACAATCCCCTCCCTTGCCTGGCTGGCAATGCTGTACCTGATGCCCCCAGGACACTCTTGGTCCTCCTGGCTGCCAGGACAGTCCCAATTTATATTCCTTGGAGGTTCATTGATTTATACATCTTAGGATCTGACCTCGTATTTGTATACTTTGAATAACATTTCTTTGTGTGGTAAATTTCTGTTTTAAAATACTACACAGGGCGCAGGGCTACTTTGCAGTTTAAATGTAACATGATACATAATCAGGACTGTATCCTTACCTATTTGATTGCTCTGCTTTATTCTGTAAATGAACTAATTCACAAATAATACGTCCTGTACAAGACAATATAAACCACAGTGAAAGTATTATGACTGTCGTATGAATAATATTGTTTATTCTCAGTTCTGCAAAAGAACATTTCTATATAAACAAATAGCATTCATTTTTAACACTACTTGCCTGTATATTTTAGATAGATGTATACATACACACATATATATTATGTATGTATATATATATGCCTTATGCACAATTATGTATACGTATTTATACACAGAATAAAATGCAAATTTGATAAAGGCATTATAACTATTTAATTATCGACATATAAGGCATAACAGAATGTGTTGCAGATCAGAAAAATGATATTTGTAAATGGACCAGCTAAATGAATCAGCCATGCCTTATTTGATGGAGAGGTGTCAGCATTACAGAGAGACAACAAAACCAAAAACCTAGCTAGGACTTTCTACAGAATGATCTAAAAATTAAGTGAGTTAGAGAAAAAAAGCACACCCTAATAAATTGAGTTAGAGAAAAAAAGCACACCCTAATAGAGAGAAAATTAAGACAGTGCCTAGCTTATGCACAGAGACTTTGACTGTCAGTGCTCAGCCTGTATGTTCTGCAGCTGAGAAATAAATTGCAGATTTAATTTCACAGTTGTGTTAATCTTGCATCTTTTATAAATATACAGGGTACTCAAAAAAGAAGGCTGTAGGGAAGACCTAGAATAGTTCACTCCAGGCTATTTTGCTACCGATTTGGCAGAGAAACTCACAGCACTATGTGAAATAAAATCAATCTAATCTAGGGGCATATATTTACTCATAAAAATGTTACTGGTTAGATTAACTATTCCTGATATTATTTTAAGTTGAAATTATATTAGAGAAGGAAATTCATAAGTAGAAAGACTTACGAATCTTTAATCAAGGTCACTGCTTGCAAATTATACTGACCTTACTCAATGCTGTCCACATTTTTCATTAGATACTATGACACACTTGAATATAAACTGATTCTGACAGCAGAAGAGAGTTCTAGCTAAAATCAACAAGGACAATGTTGACTGGAATTACAATCAACTTCACACTCTCAGTCTTTCCTTTGTTAAACTGAAAATGTGCATCAAAACTTGGCATTCTCAGCTATGGACAGAAGACTTTAAACGTTCTCTGAACTTTTAGATCATTCACATTTTCAGATCATTTACATTGTTTGATTGCTTGGGGTATTAAATTTATTTAATTCAGTGCTTTTCATGCGAATACTTATGCTCTTTATATGTGCACACATTCAAGGTTTATTATGCAAAAGTAGCAGTACCTCCTTGCTGTAGTCAAGATGCAACTACCGTTTAATTCAACAGGAACAGCATACCTCATTTAATTTTAATAATTTAAGTATGTTTTCTAGTTGCTTGTTTTCTATATGTCTAACAGGAAAGGCTTAAGTTCATATTTGGTAGTCCTGTCATTCATAACACTGGAGTGAAACTCCAAAGTTCTGATTCTGTTTATCTATGACTTTACAAACACATATTTTGGCTTTGGTTTTTGTTGCCTTGTAGCTTTTTTTTCCTCAATTTTTACACCTGAAACTCATTAGGCTTGAGAATGTGATGTATATATGGGATTTGATTGTATAAGAGGCTCACAGTACAGAAATTCTTCATATAAATGAAATCTGCTCAGTTTCTAGTTCTCTGAGATATTGCTGAATGCTGAATGCAGTGAAATGTGTTTTTAAGCTAGACCATTTTAAGGAATCCGAGATGTTTTCTCATAAGGGGATTTTGAAATTTTAGGCACACCTTCTTGTTAAATGATATAGAATTTAGGTGTCTAATTCCTTTGGACTACTCTGAAATTTCAAGGGTTATTTATTGGTGAATTTAGATATATTGAATTGCTGTGGTTATACAAGACAACTGTGAGGATGGAGATTCCCTTAATAAATGGCTATAACATACAAAGATTGAGAAGAAGACTTTATATAGCTCTGAATAAGTTAAAAGCTATGCGACAATTTCTTAGAATCAGAGGATCATAGAACATTTGGGTTGGAAGGGGCCATCAAAGATAATCTAGTCCAATCCCTCTGCCACAAACAGGGACATCTTCCATTAGAACAGGTTGTCAAAGCCCCATCCAGCCTGACTGAACACCACCAATGGTGGAGTATCCCCAATGTCTTTGCCCAACTGTCTTCATTGTCTGTCCACCCTTGTCATAAAATATATCTTCCCTAAGTCCAACCTATTTACCCTCTTACAGCTTAAAAAACTTTGTCTCTTGTCCACTAGAAACCTTGGCAAAAATATTTCCTTGTCTTTCTCTGTCTTTCTTGTAAGCCCCATTTATATATTAAAAGGCCACAATAAGGTCTTCCTGAAGTATTTTCATCTCCAGCTGAACAAACCCAACTCTCTCTTAGCCTTTCTTCAGAGGATAGATGCTGCTCTGATAACCTTTGTGGCTCTCCTCTGGTCCTGCTCTAAGAGGTCCATTTCTTTTTTGTACTGAGGACCCCAGAGCTGGATACCTTTCTCCAGGCCAAGTCTTATGAGAGTGATGTAGAGTGGGAGAATCACCTCCTTCACAGCCTACTGTCCACAATTCTTTTTTTTTAAACCCAGGATTCAATTGGCTTTTCAGGCTGCAAATGCACAGTGATGGCTCACATCCATTTTTTCCTCCACCAGCCTCCCCAAGTCTTTCTCCACAGGAAGTTTCTCAGCAATTCAGCACCCAATCTGTATTGATATCGGTGAATGCCCCAACCCAGGCAATAGGATGTAGCACTTGGCCTTGTAAAACTTCATGAACCCGTTCCTCAAGCCTGTCAAGGTCCTCTGGATGGCATCTCTTCCCTCGAATGTATCAACCTCACTCATTTTGATGTCACCTGCAAACTTTCTGAGGATGCGCTATATATATCATTAATGAAAATATTAAATAGTATTGGTCCCAGTATGGATGCTTGAAGGAGACTACTCTACAGACTTCCACTTAAACATTGTGTTGTTAGCTGTAACTCTTTTGATGCTGCCATTGAGCCAATTTCTTATCCGTCTACCAGTTCACCTATCAAGCCCTTATTGTTTGATTAATCTGTCAGTGCCCCAGAGAAGTTGAGATCCTTGTTCCTGATCAGTCTGTCAGTGGCCCACTATGGGGACCCTTCACTGAGCAGTTCACTAGATTGGAGGGTGGTTTGACTGGTGTGTTGAGGTTCACACACCAAAAAGAGAAACCCCCTCATGGGTCTCTCGTGGTCTTTACCCACTCCCAGTAACTACCAGTGCTCTTGAAGGACTCACATTGACTGTTTATAGAATAACACTTTTTATTAATAAATTGTGATAAGTTAAGGTTTAAGAATTGCCAGTAATAGTATCTGACTGCAAAAATAAATTGAAAGCAATATATTAATTCAAAGCAATATGCTAACAGGCTCTGATCCCCCATAAAAGCTAGCTCGAGGTAACTATTCAGCACATAGTATGTTTCTTACCCAATAAACATCTCCACAGGGGAAAAGACCAGTTCAGACCATTGGCTGATCCCAGAGGTTCCAATGGAGTTTTCCCTAACTTCTCCCCATTTTCAACTCATTTTTATACTATTTATATTTATGTGGAGATTGGATGACTTCAGTCATACATCTTAGTGGGTGGTTGTTGTATGTTGGAAGCAGGTATCTCAGGATAGTCCCTGAGATAACCTTGGGATGAGGACACGCATGAGTCCAAGGACAGTGATTTCAGCATGGTTGCTGATTCAAGATCAGGACATTTTCCTTTATCTCCTTTGGTTTTTAGCTGCTGTGTGGCTTATCAGCTGGAAAGCATCACGAAGTTTTCTCCTCTGCATGGGTTTTGACAGAGCCCTTAGGTTTTGGTCTGCATTAGGTTGTATTGTGTGTGGGAGGTGGAATATGCTGACCACATTCTATTCAGGGAGTGGTAACTGATTTTTTCCCTATGACTTGTGTACCATTATCTTTTTTACCCTCAGTCATCCACCCACTCCCTGGGCAGTCTGTTCCAATGTTTGACTACCCTCTCAGTGAAGAAATTTTTCCTGTCCAGTCTAAACATCCTCTGGCAACACTTGAGGCCATTTCTGCTTGTCCTATCACTTGTTACCTGGGAGAGGAGACTGACTCCTACTTCAGTACACCCTCTTTTCAGGGAGTTATGGAAAGGGATAAGGTCACCCTTGAGCCTCCTTTTCTCCAGGCTAAACAAACTGCCTGCCTCAGCCACTCCTCATCAGACTTGTATCCCAGTTTTATTAACAAGCATATCCTTGATAAAAATATAAATTTTACTTACCATACTTGAGAAAACATGGGAGTATCACAAAATATATATTCACTTAATTAATCTGATAAACTGTTTATGTACAGTTTATAATCATCTGTATTCATTACATACCCTTCTCATTACATTCTGTTTCATGTTGGCAGACATTACTGAAACACTGGGTGACATTTTAATAAGTGTGACCACATAAAGCTGAATATGATTCACACCTGCTAGACCTAGAGATTCAAAAGCTTTATCTTAACTCTCAATATAAACTTCTAAACAAATATGATAAAAATCTCATGTTCCTATTTGAATTGCTCTTGAATTAGGGAATAATGTTTATGGGTATCTCCAGCTTTTAATCTAATCTTCCACTAGTATGCTAAACTCCATTTTTGGAGTTTAGCACACTAGTGTTCTGTTAGCAAGTTTTAATCAGAAATAGGAATATTGCAGACTTTGTATATATATCCTAATCAAAGTGTTAGTGTCACTGCAGCTTTCATTGAGGAATCTTGCTCCTTCTATTGTATTTGTGCAAAGTATAAATAAATATTCTAAAAATTTGAGTCTGATCCCCCTTATTCTAGTGTAAATCAGAAATGATTGTACAGGAATTAATGCTGTTTCATTAAGGACTATGCTATGTTATCTCTGAGTCTGAAAGTTGTATACATGCATTATTGGAAAGAAAAGAAATTAAAAAAATGTGGTTTACTTCTGTCTCATGAAAATGATTATTCACAGAGTACATAAATATGTGAGTAGTCTAAATGTCTAAAGTTTATCAAGTATCTATCACAGTCCAGTATCTATCATAGTTCATGCCTAATTGTAAGCTGAAAATGTAGTGCTTATTTTTAAGAATGAGCACAAAATTTTAAACACCTCTAAAAGGAATTTCTGAAATGACAAACAATGCACCTATAATGGAGTCTACCTTTTAAGAACTCAGATGCATGTAACTTCACAGGTATAGGTACACTGCTTCTGATTCATGCCAGAGTAGAACAAAATGCCATTAATGTATGGCAAATGTCTTTTGTTGAGTGATATAATTTCCTGTTTTTCCTGGCACAAACCCCTATAACAATGTTACTATTTGAATATCCTCCTAAATTCAGTTCCTTCCAATACATATTGATGCAATTATTCTGTATTTTTGAACAGCCTAATAGTATATGGGAATATAAATAAGTAGGGAAAATAGAGTGATTTTCCTCACCCTCTCACAACCTAAAGACAGATTCTGAAGTAATGTTCTGGATGCAGGTTTCTCATAGCTAAATATATTGGACTGATTTTCTTTCCTTCTGTAAAATGAAGACTTACATTGTGTTCCTCATCAAAATATAAAAGGAAGTGAGTAACAGAAGAGAACATTCGTATGCAAAAAACTTCACATATGTTCAGGAGAAGAAAAAAGATTGTCCATGTTTAAAGATGATACCTGGGACTATTCCACTATCTACTATTCTGGACAGGTGAATGTACCTTCTTTTCCATCAGTGTTAATTATTCTGAATGGAAAATTGGTTCTGGTAGCTCAGCTAAGTCATGCAAAGTTAGTTCTGGTGTCTCTGCAGGAGTGACTGGTATGTAACTTGTAGGCACAACCTGCAGAATAGGTCTCCACCTGGGCTACGTTCTCTTCTCTGCCACCTGCTCTGCATGTACATTCAGGCCACGTGCTGGCCTTCAGGGAATGACTAGATGTTAAATGTAATTACTTTAATTTACTGCTTCAGATATTCCATACTTTTTTTGCTAAAAGCTCTGTACTCCTACAGGTTAATTTTCTTGGCAGCTAGTATCTCCCCTTTCCACTGCTTCTCATTTCCAGAGGGTTGTTTGGCCAAGTCGTACTATTTTAAAAAAAAGCTGACAATTACTGTCCTTTAAGCATGTTTTGAATACTCAGTTTTTTATTCTCCTGTCACTTCCATGAGCAGTGCTTGCACAGCATCAAGGCCTTTTCTGCTTCTCATCCCACCACACCAGAGAGGCAGCTGTGGGTGGGCAAGGACTTGGAAGCAGAAAGAGCCAGGACAGCTGTGCCCAGCTGACCAAAGATTTGTCCCATATCATGTGATGTCATGCTCAGCATATTGAGCTGGAGGACAATGCAGAAAGGTGGGGGGATTACTATCTTTGGAGTGACATGATTTGGCATCACAAGTCACTGTTACTTGTGATGGATGCTTTCCTGGGGATGGCTGAACACCTCCCTGGTCAGGCGAAGTGGTGAATTCTTCTTTCAATTCCTTATTTCTATTTCCTTGTACATGGCTTCTGCTTTACCATCAAATTTACCTATGGAATTGGGTTCATCTCACTTTACCCTTCTGGCTCTTTCCCCCATGTTGCTGGTGGGGGAGTGAGTGAGTGGCTGCATGCAGCTCATTTACCAGCTGAGGTTAAACGAAGCAGTTGTGGAAAGAGCAAGAGTTCCAAATTATATATGACTGTTTTCTTTTACTTTGTTCCTTACAGACTATGACTTTAACATCTGTCAAATGACTAATTTTTGCTGGATTACCTCCTTGTTCTTTGTTCTCATAAAATAAATGAAATTTCAGTAACAGAAAGGCACCAGTATCAGTGACTTAATGTATTTGACACACCTTCTTGAGAAGAAATATCCAAAGCAAAAGATAAGAGAGGAGGGGAAATACAAGTGATAAAGAAAAAAAAATATTGTGAGGAAAAATCTTTGCAAAGGGCAAGAACAACAGGGAATGATGAAGTAGTTGTCCAAAATGGAAATGTCCTGGAAAACATAAGATGAGGCAACGTAGTTTCTGAGTTTGAATTAATGGAAAGAGCCCCATCCACAAAAACATACTGAGTTTTCCTTTAGATAGTTTCAAGAACTCTGAAATCATAAAAAAGAAAGAAAAAAATAGAAGGCAAAATTTTCTAGGGTGAATACACAAGTGACCCATAATTCTTTATTTTTTGATGACTGTGGGATTACTGTCGACATGATGCACTTTAATATGGTATTTGTAAGCCTGTATACAAAAAGACCCCTTCAAATCTGTGTAACTTATTACTTCTAGAGGCTTCAACTGTTCCTCCAGCTGTACTGCTGAATATTTAGAGTGCAGGAAAAATGTGAGAGGGATGAGATATAACTTTGGGAAAATGGGTTTTAGACCTACTTTATAAAATTTATTTCCGTATTTCATCACCAAAAAGACAGACAACTTTTTTTTGCAGCAAAATCATAGGAAGTTCCATAACAAAGTGGGATATGTTCAGGAATGGGCAAAAGAACTTGAAGAGAAAAAAATCAAATTGGCAGGGACCAATAGGCTGCTCCAAGTCCATCCTGGTCTTGAACACCTCCAAGGATGGGGCATCCACAATGTCTCTGTGCAACCTGTTACAGTGCCTCACCATGCTTACAGTAAAGAATTTCTTCCTTTTATCTAAGCCAAATCTAGACTTCTTCATCTTAAAGTCATTTCTCCTTGTCTTATCACTGCAGGCATTTTTCATAAAGTCCCTCTCCAGATCTCTTACAGGACTCTTTTAGGTACTGGAAGGTGCTCTAAGGTCCCCCTAAAGCCTTCTCTTCTCCAGGCTGAACAACCTTAGATCTCTCAACCTATCATCACAGGAGAAGTGCTCCAGCCCTGTGATCAACTTTCCACTGAGCTCATTCCTACAGGAAATGTCCTTTTTGTTTTGGGGAGTCCAAACATGGACAGAGTATTCCTGATGGAGACTCCCAAGTGCAGAGCACAGGGACAGAATCACCTCTCTAGACCTGCTGTTCACACTTTTTTTGATACAGCCCAGGGTGCAGTTGGTTTTCAGATTGCAATCACACATAGTTGAGTCACATTGATCTTTTCGTCATCAAACACCCCCAAGTCTTTCTCCCCAGGGCTAATCTCCATCCATTCTCCACCCAGCCAGTACTTATGTGCTTGGGATTGCCTCAATCCAGGTGCAGGAAGTTTTACTTGGCTTTTTTGACACTAATGAGATTTGCAGAAGCCCACCCCTCAAGCCTACCAGGGTAAACATCTTATCCTTGGTGACAAAGAATAGAGTCTAGCACAAAAGGAAAATCACTCCTTTCCCTCTTATTCCTGGATGAGAATGGTTTCCTCCATGCAGTGAGGATTACATACCACAGGGCTATAGCAAGAATCTGCAATGTCTCTACAGAGACAAGAATCTCACATGAGTCAGAGAAGATCCAAAACATAGACAACAGGATATGGAACATATGTGAAATAGTAATAATAATAATCATCATCATCATCATCACCATCATCATCATCACCATCATCATCATTATTATCTGTAAAAACGTCCTAGCAGCACAGTTCAGAATTTGATAGAGCTCCCCAATTCAAGGCAAAAATTTTCAAATAACAGTCTTTATGTAAGGAATTTAAAATTTGCACAAAACCCACAAAGTTGCTCTGCAACTTCACAGATTCCCTAGCAGTCTTATCCCCAGTTCTGCAGATTCATGACTTCTGCAGACGTGGAAATTCCAGTTCTAAGTTTATTGCAGCTCCTTCTAATATACTTGTGCATTATTTATGTAACCCATCTTTAATCTAATATTAACATCTATTATTAATAGACCCAATTACATATCTAGGAGTCAATATACATCTAGTACTGTCATTTATTTTGTTGTAAATCAGTGGCCTACATACTTCTATTATTTATAGATGCATTTTCTATTTTGTACTAGGAATCACTTTAAAAAATTTTCGGATTCAGTGAAAAGTCCACTTACTGAAACTTCAAGGAGAATACAGAAAGAGTAAAAACAATCCTTAGAGGTATAAATACTAGACAGAAATCAACAGCCTCATGGATAGTTAAAAAACTAGTATTTTATTTAATCTACTAATGCAAATGTATAGTGGATAGAACACACAAGTGACAAATCTATCTTACTCCACTATGAATTTACATTAGAATAGAAGATAACAACTGCTGCTTCATAGTTGCACATATTTCCAAAACTAATATCCATCTGTGGTTGCACTACGGTTACCTGCTTTGAACTTGATCCTGTTTATTTTCACACTGGAATAGAAGTACCAGAAAATCAGTCAGATGGAACTGGGTTTAATACCTAAATATTTCAGATGTTTTTGCATTGAAATGCACTCAGTTCTCTGAAAAAAATTGTATTTTCATTTGAGTCTTTAAAATATTATTTTAAAGCAGTTTTCTGGAGAAAAATGGACACACATATCCTTGCTGTGCTCACGGGTTTTGAATGTTGCTCTTAGGCTTTATAACTGTTTATCCTACCTGTCAAAGGAGATGTGAACTCTGTTTTGCTAATTAACATTTGGTTTTTAAATCATTATCGATGTTGAATAATTTTGTGATGCTAAAGAGCATGCATGTTAGTAGTTCAGTGCTTGAATGCCCACTCTAACCCTACTTTATTTACTAAAGATATACAGTTGAATTAAAAAAAAAAAAAAAAAAAAGTTCAATTCTTCAATGATTGTATACACTTAAAAATAATCACTCTGCCTATTTGAAGTCTTGCTTCAGCCTCATTTTGAAGATTAGTAATTCTTAAAATGCCTACCCGTAAACAAAAGAGCTATAATGTCCTCCAGCCTTGTCCATATTTAATGATATATTCTTGGACCAAGGTTCCTACTAAGTGACAAAACCACGAGCTGGATCTCTGAGTAAGATGTACCAATGCAATTAATTGATAGGAAGTTAATAATAAGAATAGTGTTTGTGCCTAACGCAGTCTAAAACTTTGTAAGAGAAATCCAAGACATACTTTAAATACCATTTGAAAAGGTCAACGTGGTATTTGTGTGATAGCACAAATACATCCTAAATGCCATGGAAATGGCAACAATATGGTATATGTGTTACAGGAAAAGAGTTGAATTATCAGTAATTTACCCAAATTAAATAGAGAAAGATGCAGAACTGTTTTATATCATCTGTATTTCCCATGAAAAGAAGTACTAATAAATGTAAAACTTCAGCTTTTTTGAGTAGGTGGTGTGTGAGATGGCAGCCACATTAATACTAAAGTTATTATAAGCCATCTGGAATTTGCTGTGATGATATCATAGCAATAATCTGATATTTTCATTTACTCTTTGGAAAAGTCTAATATGCGTAGACAAAGAAAGTTCTAAAACAGTCTCAGTCCAACTCCTTTGTGTTCTTTCCATTGAATTAGTCACTCACATTTACTTAAGTAATTTGTGTTTTTTTAAATTTCTTTGCCAGATCCTTATTACTGCTTATTTGGCAAAACAAAGTTGGTTTTTTTTGGCTGAGACAGAAGGAAACAATACACAAGAAAAAAAAAGTAAAATAGGATTCTAGGAGGCAGTCCATTAATAATAATTGAAAAGTGAAAAAAGTCTCTCTATCTCCTTTTCCATTAGAACCTTGATTTATTTGAAGGCTAAATGAGCATATAATCATTGAGGCTGATTCACATAACACAGGCAAAAGTTTTCTGAGTAACAACTCCTGCATCCATATCTTGAGCTTTTAGAAAGATGATGGGTGTTCAAATGTAAAGACATTGTATGATGGAGATGTATCCCACTGTTATTGAAAAATGGTTAAATATTTCCATGATTTAAAATGCACATTTTATTTTTGACCATCTTCCATCCCATTTACGTTGCTATTCTTTGGTGTGATAGGTTAAAGATGTGTCTAATATCAAAATTCTTCTCAAGCAGATAAGTGCAGGCTATGCTTAAACTACCAATGAATAATGTCTGCTTAAGTTGAATGATTTGGACTCATTTTAGCTCTTTCTGTAAGGTAAATTTTCACACCTTTTGTGGACGTTATCCAATTTATAAACAGTTTTTCTAAGACATAGATACTGTAAAACTGAATTTCAGATTTTGAATAAGGATCTCACAAAATACATCTGGAGGTAATGATTTCTCCTTTTTCTACTTGATAGTTCTTGTTTTGTTTAGCCCAAGAATTGCCATTGTTCCATCATATACTGTTGCAGACAGGGAACAGAGTACCCTTGAGTACAACACAGGACTCATCATTTCCCAAGCCAGGTTTTTGCCTTTCAGGTGTGATTACACTGTTGTATTTGAATGAGCTAATAATTACTTATTTGTACTATTAATAAAAATCAGAAAAAAATACAATTGCTGCCATATGATGAGAACATCCAACAGCATCTAGAGCTCTCTCCTCACCAAATTGATTTCTTACGCAGAAAAATGAAACTTCAATTCAGAACTGTTATATTATCATGTTCCCAACAGCTGTGGATTTTCCCTGGCAAATATTTTCTGGAAGAGGAGTGGTACTTATTTCTAAAGTTTATATATTATCAGAGAATATATTTGTATAGATGTTAAAGATCTAGAACTGACTGTTTCTAAGATGTCTTTTCTGGTTCATAGTAAAACATACAAGATGGGGAAAAGGTTAGAGGATTTTAATTATTTTTAAGTACAAATTTAAATGTGCTGTGGGGAAAATAAAGATTTAAAGTTATGTACAATTAGTTCCAGATGCTTTGTCTTTGACAGATATGTACTGTCTCAGGCACTAGCAGGCTGAGGAATAAAGGTTTATAGAAAAGATTTTCCTGTCAGACTTGGAGAAGAGGGAATTCATTACTCACAGAAGCATATTCTCCATAGTCGTATATTACCGCCTACTGAGTACATGTCCATTTTTATTTGCTCTCAGCTCCAGAAATCAATAAATACTCAGAAGTCCAAGTCAGAAATTAAAAGTGTAAAAAGAAAAAAAATCTGAATAAGGAAAAATACCAGTTATTTTCTAGACATTATTCCAAGGTGACCATACAATTTATTCTTTTTTGATGCATTAGTTCATGGTATCTCTGGGACCGACATTTACAATTCCAACAACTATTCTTGTTGGCCTTGGCTTTCAGTTGGTTATAAAGGGCTTGACTTCTGTCTTTTTCACTCACTCCCTTCGTGCTTGTTGTAAATGGCCTTTTCACTCTGCCATCTCAATTAAGATTCTGAAGCCTCTCAAACTCTTCAGTAACAATGGGGCAGTGAAGGCATGATATTATAGCTAAGCCATTCTGACGTCAAGAGTTTCAGAGCAATCACATAATAAATTTTTGCCACAGTTTCTTACAGTATTACTTTGGGGGAAAGACCAGGCAGGTACTAGGTATAATGACATGGTCTTAGAGCTTTTATGGCAGAAACAAAAATAACATATGTACACGTCTTAAAATTGGTTAAAAGGTATAAGAAAATGAAAGTGTATTCAATTTTTCTAAATAATCTTGGTGTTACTGACTTGCTTATGGACTTCAGCAAGGAGGAGAAAGTCTCTGTAGTATTTCATTCTACTGGGAACTAAACTGAACAGAGGGTCTGCAGATAATTACAGCATTCTGTCACAAAATTTATTTTTCAATAAAAATAAATACTTCCTCTTTTAAATTTAAATCCCTTCCACTCAATTCAATGATATTCACTTAGTGTATGTTGTTGCACATCTGTGCTGTGCCTGCCTCCTCTCTGCTCCTCTGCAGTCTCTGACATGCTCTCTTCCTCAAGCAGCCCAAGAGATGCCCAAGAGAAATCACATTCTCCTTCTTGTTTCCAGAAGGGTTCAACTTGCCTTTTGCTTCACTTGTTCACACAAGCTCATAACAAACTTAAATACTGTCACTCAAATGCGGTAAAAAGCTGAAAGAAGCTTGCAACGAGAGATTTACACTATTAATATTGAACAACTTGGGGCTGCTTAAATGAATTGCTTAGCATAATGATTTAATAGGTCATTGAAAGAGGAAATTAACTTTAAAAAATTGTTACTATCAAAATAAAGGCACAAGATGCTCTCAGACAGTCCTTGTGATCTATTTTGTGACACATTAGATGAAAACTAAGTACTCTACTTATGACAACAAATTTAGACGTGTGAATATTTTTTTTGCATTTAATTTGACACCTGTAGTAATATGTGATATCACCCTAACAGAATCTGTGGCAGCAAGGACATAATTGTAAAGTTTCTTCAATGCTGATTAAAATGGAATGATTCAAAAGATGTGGAATTAGATGAAAACCAGAGAAAATTCATATTAATATTGATTTAATATTAAAAAAAAAGAAATAAGATCATCAGGAAAACGCCCTTTCAATCTAATTAATCTAAATCAAATTATCAATAAATAATGCACATTAATATGCAACAACTTTAACTCTTCTGATATTTGATTTATTTTTTTTTAAATAAAGGTTATTTTAAGTAAGTAAAGTATCACATTGGCAATTTTTATCTTAAATTACAAGCATGCAAGAATTTCTTGCCACTCTTAACATTGGAAGTCTGTCCAGGACACTAGAACAGCGACAGTAAGAGAAGTTACATATAGATAAAAAAAAGCAGGTAACCTGTGTTGGAAATTAGAAAACAAAATAAGAAGAAGGATTAAGAGAATTTATTTGTCATTTTGGAAAATTGAAGGAGTTCCTTTTGGCCTGTCACAGAAACAAATCTAATGTGTTGTACAGCAAACCAGAATTTCTCTAGATATGCCTTACCTTGGAAAATGAAAAACATGGGGTTTTTTATTTATTTACTTTTTAAAACTCAAATGATGATGATGACTTTCATGGATCCTAAGAATTTCTTTTGTAAAATATTGTTTAACTTCTTCAAACTGAATTATGACAATTTGGGTTTGTTAAACCAGAAAAAAACCCACATTTTATAAGGCCTCAAATGTTTTCTTATTCACAATAATTTACAATATTTGCTTATTTTAAAAAGTGATGCACAAATCAGAACAAAAAAAGATATTGTCTTTACTATTCAAGTGCTGTAAATACTGGAACTTGAGCTAAAATGGTATGTAAAGAGGTGGTTATGTGATACTGACCTGCAGGTTTTAAAAAGTATTATCCTTGATAAATTGATCAACACAGCCCATTGACTGTTGTAAAAGAGCACAACCTTGTTGTGCATATGTTCTTAACATTGCCAGAAATGTGGATAGAGATACTATTAATCAAAATATTTGAAACTGAAGAAGAAAGAAGGACAGTGCATGAATAACACTGTTCAGAATGTGTAAAGAATCCCTTAAGCAGACCTTCCAAAGTCACACCCAAAATCCTTCATACAGTAAAGTTTAATGATTATTAAAGATGAGGGGCTTACCTATCAGTAATAGCTTTTCCAAGTACCCTTTTGAGGAGTTTTTACATTTATCTGGAATTGATTTTTTTTTCAGAGTCTTTGTTGCTGTGGCCCTGGCTCAGCTAAGTGTCCCTAGCCCATTGCACAGTGGCAGGGCCCCACGGGATGAGTTGTGGGAGTAGCTAAAAAGAGTGCTCCCGGGGAGCCTTGAAGTGAGACGCTATTGGCCCAGCTCATTTCCCCTCCACATTACATATAAAGATTAATTCCAGAAAGTTCGTCTTTGTTTGCCAATGCCGTGTTCTCTGATTGGAAAATTCAAGTTCTGTACCTTCCCCCCTTATTCCCTCATAAGATTAAGTTATTGTCAATCCAGAGTTTTGTGTACTCCATTGGCCCTTTCAGTCTCCCCCACTCCCTTTTTTCCCTGCTTTATAAGCCTCATCACAACGCAGAGCCCACGCTTTCGGGTCGCTGATCCAGTCCCGTCCCGTCCCTCCTCCATCTCCCTTTACCCTTTTAATAAACCTCCTGGATCGCCAGCTCGACTGCCTGCGTCTCTTGCCTCCGCTCCTGATCTCTGGGTTGTGCTGCTCCCCCGAGAGCTCTGCCTTTTCCCAACCACCCCACCTCCCTCCGAGAGCGGGCTGCCCTGCCGGGGCTCCGAAAAGCAGCCAACCTGATCTCGAACTGAGCTCGTGGGTCGCAAAACCCATCAAGTCTTTGCTTCTGCAAAGCATTGTTTGGACTTGTTGAAAAAGAACCTTTTTATCACATAGCAATGACTGGTGTCTTCTAAACTCATTGTGGAACTGGGAATTTTTGAATTGATGGCAGTTGATATTCTCAAACTGTTACTATTTCCTACCTCATTCTGTGGTCTTCCTGAGATACCTGCTTCTGTCTCTAGGGTATTTGTAGGTATCGTATTTCAGAATAGGTATAATTTCTACTATAATCCAAAGGCTTTCCTATAGCATCATTTTTGCTTAACTAACTTATTTGAACTCAGAAAAAATAATTGTGTATTCATAAAACCATGTACTATGTTATCTTTAAAATGCTAAAATAAAGGGGAATCATTTAACTTCATACATAATAAAACAAGCTTCATATTAGAAGATGGTGTTACAAAATACAATACTAGGTAGGCAATTTATTTAATATAAAAAATTAATGAGTATTTGGAATACTAAAAAATGCAATTCTGTGCAGAAAAATTTTCAGAAGACTAAATTCCATTGGCTTTTATTGAGAAACACCCAAGGTAGGATTCTTCTGAAGACATTGGTGTACAATGCCAGTACCAGATAACTGAACAAAAGGGATCAAATGTAGCAATGTGGGGTTTTAGGATTCCATGTGCTCCTTTGTCCCTCTGCTTTGTATACCATTGGTTCATTTTAAAATACGCATTCTGCTGTACCCAAAATCTATTGGTGGGTTCCCTATGCCTGTCTTCCCTTCAGACTCCCCGGGACTGGCTCTAGGGGAGACAGTCCCTCCCCTTCCTTTCCCTTTATAAGTCGATGTCTGGATCAGCTCGAGGTCTTCCATCTCCGAGCTGCTAGCACCTGCTACCTGCCCTGTCTCCCTTCCCCCTTCTCCTTCCCTGCACCCCTTTTCCCCATACCCCAAATAAACCTCTCTATCAGAACAGAGATGGAGTCCAGCTCTTTCCTTCACCTTACTTAATTTCCTGCTTGAATTGACGTGGTTTGGAGACTGACGCCATGCCGCGGAACCTTGGGGGCCGGGTGCACCAGATCCAGTGGGATTACACGGAGCAGAGACCCTGGTCCGGGCGGGAGCAGCCACCCCATCCCGTGTTACATCAATCAAAGGCATCAAAGTAACAATTGTCTCAAAAGATCTCTGTAGTGAAACAAATTTAGTAATATGACATTTCCAAATGGAAAATTGAAGTGATTGAGTTCCTAGACTATAGGAAAAAGACCATCAAAGAAGCCAAAAATCAGAACAACTGTAATTTCTCTCTAGGAAAGAATTCCTTACTAACCACAGATGTGGTGGTAATCAGCTTAACACAAAACAAAACAAATCAGTGGAGAGGAGCACACTCTTCTTCAACTTGAGAATTACTCTAGCTGTTAATTTACATTCTATCAAAGAA
The DNA here is from genome assembly GCA_024500445.1 of Entomyzon cyanotis. NCBI lineage: Eukaryota > Metazoa > Chordata > Aves > Passeriformes > Meliphagidae > Entomyzon > Entomyzon cyanotis. The sequence continues at coordinate 53,986,567 of JAKEPQ010000871.1, forward strand.
AGACTGAAAAGTAAACAAACAAATAAAAATTGGATCCAAGTAATTGATCAAGACAGATTTTTCTTCTTCCCTAGCCACTTGATGCCTAACAGAAGCACTGTGAATGGAATATATTTTATACCCACACAGAGGAAAAATACAAAATCAATTTTTTTAAAGAAACCAAGGTACCATATACTGCAACAGTTCTATCCTGAAGAACTGGATTATTCTAGCACATAGACCTTTCCAGAAACTCATGAAACTTAAACAACAACTTGTTCTCATTAGCCCATGGAAACCTGTGTTTCAGACAGTGTTTAAACTCAATTGGAATTTGATGTGCATGAATCAACAACTCTAACTGAAAAATCTCTGTGAACGTGTGCAAAGATAGCTGACTAAGCTTTACATAGGTCTGGTGGCAACAAACTCCCAAGCTAGAGCATACTATTTTGAAGTTACTTATTCAAGTAAGTAAAAATCTCTGGAAATAATTTTTCTTTAGCTTCGGTTTTCACATATTAAGAAATATATAAAGGGCATAGGGTTATAATTTCCAACTGCAGATCCCCATCCCTGGAAGTGCTCCTGACCAGGCTGGATGGAGCTTTGAGCAGCATGGTCTAGCAGAAGATGTCCCTGCCTAAGTCAGGGGGGGGTTGAAACTAGATGATTTTTAAGGTCCTTTCCAACCAAAACCATTCTGTGATTCTATGAAAAAATGTTCAACAACAGGCAAGTTTCAAAATGTCCTTCACTAAGCACGTGTCTGATTTTAATTCATCTTGATGTAATTTTCTTTTTACCAGTATTGAGCAAGATTGCTTTTATTATATGCACAGACAGGGAACATATGTTACTCTTCAGTAACAGTTTGTCACAAAAATGAAGCAAATTCAGAAGCTTTTGTTCAGTTTCCCACCACACAGCCATGTTCTTTTAATCATTCTATTTCATGTATCTTTTATTTCCATCCATGCTGAAAACAAAGTAAATGTAAACAAACTACAATGTAAAGAAGTTGAAATTTTTAAATTCCTTTTTTCTCCTACTCTTTCCCTGAGAAACTAAACAGAAAACTTGCACCTCTGTAGCATTCCAGATTTTTTTCATAGAGTGAGGGTGCTCAGGGATTAAGAGAATTAAATGAGATATATAGCATTGACTATAAAGCTTTGGACCGGGAAACAACAGCCTCTTAGGAAATCTTTTACAGTAAGGTTAAAGCCATAAGATGTGGTAGAAAAATGAAATATTATGTTATCTAGATTAAATGCACACATAAAATTTAATATCAGGAGCAATCATTCAGTAGTGAGAACATAGTTTAGATAGCTTAGATGAACCCATTTTCATCTGAATTAGATCACCATCGTTATGAGTGTTTACTTTTCTTATTTGATATTTAACTGTCTGGTCATATTTCTTTTGCTTAGTGCACAGGATCATGAAAATATCAGGATAATTTGCAGTGGTGAAATTTATTGAGCCAAAAGTAAAACAAGAAGTCTTTGAGCCCATAAAAACTAGGGTTTGTTGCAGTATAACCTAGAATAATTTTAAATAGATATTTTTAAATTGATAACTTAAAGGGTTCAGAAAGTAGCTTAACAAGAGCATGGAAGAGAGGTTCAATGGTGGTTATTAAATATGCAAATAAGCAAAGGTCAGGAAATTGTTTTACTTGAAAACAGCTGGGAGAATATGGGGTGTCAGTGGATGAAATGTATCAGGTATTCCCATTCATTTTCCTAAGTGTCTCTTGATTGAAAACTCAAAGTGGCTAGACAGAGACCAGTTCAAAAAGATTAATAACAATTTCCCTTCTTTTTTATTTTTCTTTTTTTTTCCCTTCTCTTTCTGGTGAGTTGTGGCATCTAACATTTTTTTAGTCAAGTTAGCAACATTTTTATTTGCAATAAACTGCTGAGTTCTTACCAGACTCTTAAACTTTGCTTAAACCATAGTCTCTTGCAACATGTCTGTAGAATCCTCTGTCTCACCCTTCAGTATCTCAAATTTTCACTCAGTTGGTATGTAGTGGTGGATGATACCACCTCAGGAACTGCTGGGGAGCTGAGTGGTCCCAATACAGCAGGATTTTGCTGGTGGGAGACATCCTAGTCTGAGTAACACAATGGTCCCTCCCCAAATTATGTAAATCCCCCTGGCTGTAACCTAACCCCTAACTCCATCCCTCCCTTCTCCCCATTGGTTGTGGTGTTCCCCCCACCTCCTCTCCCCTGACCTCAGGTGATCCCTATATCTAGGGACACCAAGGGCTTCTCTTCCGCTTTCACCCTGGAACCCTTCGGAATAAACCTCTGGAACATCCAGCTGATTGAGCCTCTGGATTCTTTGTCTCTGGTAACGCGTGAGCTATCCGGCTCTCTGGGTGAGTGAGAATCTGTGCCTTACACCGGCTCGGGTGTGAGAAGGGTCGTTCTGTACAGCACCAGGCAGTGCTGGCTGGAGTGATCTCTCAACAGCCTCAGAGACACTTTTGGTAAACGCAGAGGCCTGTTCCACCCCTCCTCTACCCACTGTGTTATTGGTATATTAGATTGTTTCTCCTCCCATAGGGATTTTCTCCTGGCTCAAGCTTCTTAAGAAGCATAGCAGAGATGGAGAGTAAATAGAGAAAACTTACCATCGGTATCACACTAGAAAGCTAAAAAACAATTTTTAGAGTAATGTCCTTATTTCAAAAAAATTTGCAGGCATGGTATTTTGATTTTGAATCTATCATTAGTGTGAGACTGCTTGTTCTGTGTCTTGATCTTTAGACCAACCTACCATGTAGCATTATCTTGTAAGTCTTCATTAGATAAACAGGATAAATTTGAGTGGCTCAGAGAGCTGTATAAGGTAGGAGGTGGTCTCGGTGGAGGTGCATCATTGTTCAGAATAAAAGCAGTGCAAAGGATTGATTAAATGTATCAAACCAACCTGCTGATTGTATTAGTATATTTGAGGAATTAAAATATGGAACTCAAATACATTTCAGAAACAAAGAACATATCATATAGGAATCCCTGGTGTAGCTTTATGTCTTTTATAGGAGGTCATAGGGATGATAATGCAAAGTAAATGCAGTCAAAAAGCTCTTAATGAATTTTTTTAAATACTAGCGAATATCATTGAAGCATGGACATTTCAGAAGCAGGTAGAAGATGACAGTAAGCCAAAATATTTTAGAGTCATGAAAATACAAATATATCCAGATTTTGTCTTCATCTTTTCAAACTATGCTCAGTAGACCCCAACTCCTTTCTTAGATACATCTATAAAAATCTTCATTGAAAAGTATTTTGCAATTTCAATGTAAATAAAATATTCCAGTTCATTACAGTCTTTGGAATTAAAACATTTTGCATGACACCTAAATCATTCTTGCTGAAGATTAAAATGATAAAGTATTTTTGTCACTCTCCTTTGGCTTTCCAATTTGTTTTACACCTTTCTTAAACTACTTTGCCCCAAAGTGGTTATCAGACACTCCTTAAGGCTTTTTCAGTATCAAAAGGAGTAGAATAATTGTCTCATGTCTTATTTATGACATTCTTTTTAATACATTTCAGAATTTTATCTAACCTTTTTTATTAGCATCACATTGCTGATACCTCTTCAATTTGTAGCCCATAACTTCAGACTATTTTTTAACCATAGTATGAGTACTTAGTAATTTAAGCACCATTTTGCATTTATACTCTGGATCTTTTCTTCATTAAGTGTAGGACATAAACTTGCCTGTATAGAATTTACTTGTATTGGTATCAGACACTTTCCCAGAGTCATTCTGAGTTCTTATGCTGTTTTCCTTCACAAGTAGATGCTATACCAAGACTATGGAAACGCACTGTGTATCCATTATTCAAGTAATTATTGAAATTATTGATCATTACTCAGGTAAATCCCAATGGGATCTTGTTTAAAATATCCTCCCAGTTTGACTTCAACTTGTTGGTAAATAGGCTTTAATAAGTTTTAAATTTATTTCTAATACTATCTGTCCATGGTTTCTTAGTTTGGCCTGGAGAATATTTTTCTCAAAAGTTGTGTCACAACATGTCATGTCTAATTCTTCTTTCCTATCCACCAGTCTAGCAACTCTGTTGACTAGAGAAATTAGATTGGTATTATATAATTTACTGTCTACATAGATATTTTTTTTTTCCCAAGTAATTCTTATAAATTCATTATTTAAGAATCTTTCCTCGTACTGAAAATAACCTATTGATTTAAACTTTCTTGATATGTTATTTTTTCCTTGAAATTGTCCTACATTTTATATCTTCTTTTATATCCTCCCTGCATGTTGGAAATAAATAATAGATCAAATTGTTTCACGAAATTATTTCAGATCTTCAAGGTGAATTAAAACTAGTCATACTGAATTAGAATATTTGTACTAAGTACACAGCCTTTAACTTACTGCTTTCCTATTTGGACCTGTATTTTGATTATGTTGTTCTTTTATGCATGACCATGTTAGGTAACAGTCACAATTTTGTCAGTCTTCTCTATATCATAACCCATTCATCTTTCTCCCTAATGAATTAATCTGTTTTCTCTATATCCTTCTTTGTAATGATTTATAGGAGATTTAATTACAATTATTTATGTTCCTGACTTGACTTAAATAGTTACATAGCTCAGCTCTAAAGTGACATGGTTAAACTCTGGCTGGATCCTGTTCAATATATTCTGTCTTGTGCAATCAAGACTGAAGCTGAGCCAGCACCTTAAGTTTGTTTGTTCTTTTGAACAACTGCTTGTACTTTCTTGGTTGCTGATCCACTTCTTTTCTCTTTCTTGCAAACATGCTCATTCCTGAATTAGAATTGCCTGGAGTCTGCTGTAGTAATACCATACAAGTTGTTTGAAAGTGCAACTTTCAGAAAGGTATATAAATTATAAAGATAATCATGCAGTAATGTTCTTAAAAAGAAAACAAAACACCAGGTTGATCAAGGAATTTCCAGTATATCCTTAGAAACATCTACATTCCAGTCTATAATAACACTACAAAATGAGTAAGATTATTTGAGTGTTTGATTTATAATAATGGCTAATACTGGTAACATTCTGGTAAATTTACAAAATTGTAAAAAACCACTACAGGTGACAAGGATAATAGAAGGAAAACATGAAAGACATCCATTCCTTTGCGTTATCGGGATTTATAGACATCATCTGTGGTTAATTTAGTGGACTGAGCCTGACCCAACACTTCAAATCTCGAGGCCTTTAATCATGGTCTATCATTAGGCAATAACAAGGTTCTTCCAGTTAGAGATTGACCTTGCTTTATCAATGCCTTCAGTAAAGATGACATAATGCTAAATGGGAAGAAGGATCTGGTCTGGGACACCTGCTTGCAGTACGTTCCAGAATAGAAATGTTTGCCAAATCCTATAATATTTGGACTACTTGACAAGTTTCCATCTCAACACACCTGTTTTCTATGCAATCTTTTCTTGAATGCTAGTTAGCACTTTGAGCACATTTATTAATTTTCAGTTATACCTCATGCACTTTATGGTTACTTCAATGCATATTAACTTGTTATCGTTGTCTGTTTCCAATGGGTTGTAAGTGTTGATATTAATTGAAGATTAAGAATATTATGCATTATTCATTGTATCCTGTCAACAACTCTAACTTGCATACACATATTCTTTTCTACTATCTAGGAAATGTGTACAAGTGCATCAGATCAGCAGCATTGTCTCTTTAAATGAAAAACAGTAAATAAACATACAATTGTTTACAGTTTACATATCCAAATGGCTTTCCAATGGGCATTGGACAAAATCTTTTTGATGGCTGTTTTATATGTTTTGTTTATTTGTTTGTTATTGTTACTGTCAATTTATCTGTTGCACTCTAGTAATGAACATGAAAGTTATCTAAGTTAAAATGATGTATTTTTTATTATTCTGCTGTTAGTACAAGTATGCATACAGCTTAATGTCCATAATCTTTTGTGGAAATATTACTTTTTTTTTTCTTTGCTCACCTATTGTTGAGTCAATAAGAAAACCTTGAGCTTTCAAGAAAGAAAAATAAATCTGAGCCAAGTCCAAAGTCACAGCTCCATCCATTTCTACTAGTTTTGTCAAATGACATCATCTGATGGACTCATAACAAGATATAGTCCAGTCTCAACAAAATTTGTTCTCCAATTTGATATTTCTCTCACTGGATAAAGAGCTGACAATCCAATCAATCATTATATTTGTTCACTAACCTCCTCCATTTACATATTTTGCCTCCATTTACCCCATTTTTTGATACTGTATACAGTGGTATGCATTATTATGACGCCATAGGAAGGATAAAGAGGGAGATGTGATAGCTCAAGTACTGCTAGAAAAAAAGTCTGAATGCTAATAAAGACAATATGAATTACAATGAGTTCCTCAAAATTACTACTGAAACTATTCTGTAGAGTAGGAGAGCCACCCTCATCCCTTCCATCAGCCCAGCCAAATCCAACCTCAGAGAGCTGTAGAGAGATGTATATTACTTCATCAGTCCTGGATGCCCACACCCTGCAACAGAACTGAGGGCTTAATGTGGATGGGAATTATTGTCTTCTCAAACAACATGGGTCCATTCTATTTATATCCAGTTAACATTGACTCACATTTCCAGAGCTCAGAACATTCATAAATCAAGATACATTGAACCCTTAGAAGATCCACAGACTGAAAGTTGCGAGTCTATCTTCTTGTCATTAGGAGAGAGCCATGCATAACTAGGACCACTCCTGAGAAGAAAAGGATACAATTTTCTTTTAAATACTCAGCTGTCCAGCTAAAATGAAAAACACCTGCCTATGGATATTTTAACTGTAGACAACTACTGCCCATAAGCAAGGCTTCAGTTTCGTATAAGCATGCAAAATATTAAGCTAGATTTAACAGTACATATCTATATAATTAAAGCTAATATTCCATCCATGATGTAATCTAAATATGCACTAGGACAAAACACTAAAACCAACTCAGCAGCACTTATCATGGTTTTTGTCCCTTCAATGTTTTGCAAGTAGTTCTTATATAGCAAACTCACAGTTGTATTTAATGTTGTTTATCACACACAATGCTTTGAAAAACTCCATCTGGGCTGGTATGCAGCAGAGCATGTCTTCAACAATATGGGAGGCAAGAGATTTGTGATGTCTGCTGTCAGATCACTTTATGGACCAGAATTTAGTAGAATTCCTTGGCTCAGTTTTATTTTCACTGACTTCAGTGTCTGGGGCTCAAATCAAAGGCTCTCTAAGGCTTTGAAATAAAGACTGGGGTTGATATTATAATTCTCTGTCATGAGAGTTTTCCAAAGAAATAATAAAAAGTATAGAAGATAGACTATTTTCAAGATTAAAAAGCACATTCTTTCAAAGTATGTCTTTGCGTCTCTGAGCACAAGATATATTTCATTAATTTTGCCTTACTTAAATTCATAGAAACAGCTATAAAAATAACCAATAATAAAAAAATTCAACCCGACAAAAAGACCTGTGCTCATGAGACTGAAAAGCTAAATGTGATGCAGATGCTAGCTCTTTCTGCAAGACCAGAAAGTTTTAAGTCCTACAGCATTGAGTGTAATCTGTAGTGACGGTATGTAAAAAGTTATATTCTTGTCCAGATATACAAATGTCTTTGGTGGTTATGAGATGGCAGATTATTCTTCGAATATCTAGTGCACTGTAACTAATGTATGTACTTCTTGGATTTATGTCAACAAATTAAAACTTCACCTTCAACAATAACACAATCAACAGTCTAGGAAGAGTTCTAATAATATATTTTAGAAGGTAGAAGAAAACCAGGTTAATCCAGTCTTGTTCTTTCACTCCATAGTTACATATTTTGCATCCAGTATATTGTCATTTAATCTAGATGTTTTCGTAGCTTGCATATTAAAACTGAACTATTGAAGACTTATGAAAGTTAATATATATAATTTCTGCTGCTTCTCCTGCATTCACAAAGCAATTAATGTATCATAAAAGAAACCGTGATACATTTGTTAGTGGTTTGTTCAGCTCTCCTGTGAAAAGTGGCGGGGGGTTTCTGCACAATGAAACTGAAGTTAAAATAAGAATTTTGGTTTGGATGTTTACCTTGTAAGTCAGCTGGAGCACTTGATGCACCAGTTGTTAGATGAAAAATGTACCAAAAATAATTGAAGAAAAAAACCTCTGTAATCCTACATTATGTCCTTATTACAATATTAAAGTGATATCTATTTTTTGTCTTTGGACCAATGAGTTATTAATAATTTTCTTCCAAATGGAATTGCATAAAAAGTAAAAAACTATAAGTCCTGATCCCCTTTTATTCTACCATCTCAGTCTGCTTTTACCCTCAAAGTGTACAGATTTTTGGTTTGGGCAGTCTTCTGAGAATTGTGAAATTCAGTGCAAAAATGTCCATGTGTTGAGATAAGGATTGAGAAGGTTGTCTGTCAGAAACAGAACCTTCAAAAGTTGACTTAAAAAATTCAAGGATTACTCTTTATAACCTTTATGCCTTAAGGTCAGAATTTAACCACCATTCTTTGTTTTTAACTGCAGCAACAGAAGAATGTGGTGCCTCCTGTCACTCACTTAGCTTGGTGTACAGGAACCAGTTAGCGGATGTGAATTAAGATACTCGTATTCATAATCTTTTTATAAAGTCTACTGATCTCTACAGTTGTCAATTACTGTTTATTGTGACTCTCATTCTGAAGAATGCACTGTAGTAATGCAATATTCAGATCTCCATGTGCTCCCTTTGTTTCTCCATTCGGTGTATCATTGGTTCATTTTAAAATATGCTCTGCTGTACCTCAAAACCTATTGGTGTGTAACCCTCCTGCCAATCTTCCCTTCGTCCTCCTGGGACTGGCTCAGAGAGAGCCAGCCCCTGCCCCCTCTCCTTCCCTTTAAAAGGCAGAGCCTGGATCAGCTCGATGTCTTCTATCTCTGGGCTGCTAGCATCTGCTACCTGCTTTGTCTCCCTTCCCCCTTCTCCTTCCCTGCACCCCTTTTCCCCGTTACCCTAAATAAACCTCTCTAGCAGAACAGAGATGGAGTCCAGTTCTTCCTTTGTCTCACTATATTCCTGCTTGAATTGATGTGGTTGGAAGACTCACGCCATGCCGCAGAACCTCGGGGGCCGCCCGCCTCAGATCCGGTGGGATTTACAAGAACCAGGGACCCCGGACCGGGGGGGAGCCAGCCTGTGCAGCCCTCCCGGACCGTGATACATCAATGCACCTCTCCACACAAATTGTTTGTAAGGTAGCACTTAATGCACCACAGAAAACACTGGAATCATAGTCGTTAGACAATGAATTTTATGTTGCTTAAACCCTCTACTGGAATTATACTTTGGCCAGTGCACCTTTTAGAGTTGCAAGTCTCCTTGAATGAATTAGTGATATGTGCAATAAATATGTGTCAAAGAAAGTTCCTGGAATATGAATAAGGTCCCTTATTAAGATACACTTGTTTATATGCTTTTAGAATTAAAAGTCTGACTTTTCCTCTAAGAATTCTGTTTCTCTTTAGAGAAATGCATGTCTTAAAATCAATACCAAATAAGAATTAATTTAAGTATTCTGTTGAGATTCACTGCAGATGGATTAAAGATTATCTGGTTTTGCACTCTGCCTGCACACCTAAATAATCACCCAAGTGTCTTTTGGCCTTTCTTGTTTCTAATACCTCCCTGTCAAATAAATTATCATTGCAAGTCTTTTTGCAGAAAAATGGTCTCATTTGTCATGTGTTTAGTAGTTCTTATTGTGGTTTTGTAATTCCCAAGGAAAAGCTCAGACTACTAAAATTATTTGCTTGTCAAAAAAATGTTCTTCAAGCTACCAGCAGTTGTTCATGTTTTCATAATTAACTACTCAACACTGTATAGCACCACACACAAAAGTGCATTAAAAATTACAGATGTGATACAATGTTTTTTCTGTCAGATATAAAAATATTTGGTGGGACACAGTATAGGGTAACTAAATCTCAAATACCACATTCTTAAATGCTTCCTATTCACTCTCCACCTACTACCATTCTATAACCTGCTGTCCTGCCTTAGGTACTTTTATTACACGATATTTTTTGCTTTTTATTCACATTTTAAAATCAATGTGCTAATTGTTTTTACCAGAATTTAAAATCTTTGCAATTTTAAAGTTTTGTGCCCAGCTAAATGGAAAACACTTTGCAGAACTGAATACAAAATAAGTGCATGTTTCATCTGTTGAAATGTAAAGGTGATTGTAATCTGATTGTTTATATTTGAGGTGGTTATCAAAGATGCTTCTGCACTCTGTAGCTGGAAAAAAAACCACTTCTGTAAGATTCATTACACTTTAAAGGACACTTCTCCCATAGGTCTGATAAATCACGCTCTGGAAATGCCTGACTTTTTCCACCAATTACTGAGAGTGCCTTGTGCAATTTATGTAGAGTAGATGTCTGATGACTGATACACACAAGTGGTCAGATGAATCCTCTCCTATGAATCTGATTTTGCCATAACTGACTCAGAGGCAGAAAAATATATGCTTTGCAGGTTTAATGTGTTTTCCATAGTTTTTCTCTCTATAATATTGTAAAAAAATACTGTATTAAAAATAGTGAGAGTACAACTCTGTAAACTGAAACATGCCTTCCTGAAATTCTGGTGTAATACAAAATGCAGCATGAAAAGGATGCCTTTCTAGGAGGGAATTTTTTAAAATGTATCTCTTTGTGATAGGGCTATTGGGCAGAAGTAAGCAGTTGATAAGTTATCATCCTCTTCTTTAATGCATTTCAGTATACTGTAAATTGATCACAGTGAAGCAAAATAAATTAGTAGGGATGTTGCAAATGTGTGTCTGGCAAGCACAGAAACTCATATGTGTATTGGTTTGTCATTAAACACTCTGTTACTGCAGTGTTATATGGAAAAGAAGGATGATTTTTTCCAAATATTAAAATCAGGTATATTACTACAGTGTATAATCAACTGTCAATTATCTTTGAATTAGCTAGAAAAGCAGAGAGGACAGTCAACTTGGATCCAAGCTAAAGTATCACTCAACACAGAGCAGCTAGCAGTGCAGGACTTTGAATACTGATTTAAGGTAGTACAGATTCACAGAAAAATCGTCTTTATGAGATCTTGCTTTTCTTCAAACAAATTAATTTCTTCACCTGCAGAACATATTCACAGACAAGTTATGCAGGTTCCCCAGTGATTTAGTTAACATCCAGCAGTTCCAGAGCACTGTCATATAGAAAACACTGTCTTCATGTCCATAGTGGGATACCAGGTAAATTTTTCAATGCCATGAAAACCTAAACACTTTCTCTGGCACAGCATGCCTCCTCATCCATGCTGCTAAAGACTTTCTTACCAAGGAAGAAAAGTTTTGTCCGTTTTGGTGTCTGGAATAAAAGTGGGATTCATATCAAGCTCCTGAACTGCTCAAGTACTTGTCTGGAGAGAGCTCATTGAAACAGGCTGCATATCTAAATGTATGCATGTTTATCTACTTCCGCAGAAATAGCTTCACATTTAAAATTGAGACATATGGACCTTTGACAACCAAGTGTTTCTGGGGGGATGCAACTGGTCAGTACTGAATTAATGCTAATAAGCAATATAAAAAACCATTATGTGACTATTGCAGGGAGTCTTAAAAAGAATGCCAGACCTGAAAGGTACAATTTACTGCTAAACTCCTGTAATGGAAGTGAATTACAACTAGTACACAAGGGAAGAAGGTATAAAAGACTTTCATAAAAGAAGCTACAAAACAGTTCAGAGAACATAATGGAACAGTCTGAGCAAGTTGCATCCTTTTAGCTGAGCAAGTTGCATCCTTATAGGCCACATCTGCAAATTTAAAAGGCCATTTTAGAAAAATGTATAAAAGGGAAATGATAGCCTTAAGAAAGTAAAGGACAAATAATTTGTACAGCTCCAAAAATTCCAAGAAGTGCTATTGAAATTCTGATAATATTCACTGGTTAGAGACCCAGGTCACTTTCTAATCACATGTACTTAAAATATTCCCTAAGATAAAGAAAGTGAATAACACCACCCTGATTCATCAGATGTATATTTTTTTAATCAGCCAGTTTAATTGCTGTGGTAAGCACAATGAGCCTGTCTTGCCCTTGCACTGACAGCATTCCTACCTTATCAGTGCAGTTCCATTGGGTTTAAACCAAATAGAACTCTAAACTACAGACCATAAAATATAATGCATCATTAAAATATTAATGCAAATGTTGGAAACATATCATTCAATTTCTCCCAGGTCTTATTTCTTCAGAAAATACTGAGAGATAAATGTCACACATCATATTACTGAATAAGAAGTATAGGGCCTGAGCTGCAGTACCATTATGTACTTATAAATATCTCCTTATAATAATCTCTTAGTTTTAGAAATTTAAACATAGTCTGTTATCAGTGGTAACAACTGTAAAATATGACAGGTCACAAAAAGAATGCTGATTCCAGACTTAAAAACAATAAAGAAGAACTCTTAATTATTAATCTTCTGTCGCTGTGGAGCGGCTAGCTGAGGACTGACCCAAGTTCTCAGACAAGCGAAGAGAGGAGAAAAGCACTTTATTGTTTTGAATTCCATATATATAGAGTTTACAGAAGTGCCCCAGATTGGTCAGCTCGAGACCTCCCCCTAGGCACAATTGGCCAAGCCCGAACTCACTCAATCCGGAGAAACTGTTTGCAAAACATCCAAACTTTATCTTGTTTATGAACTATAGCAAAATGTTCCCACGGGAAGAACCTGTGCTAGCCACAAATCTTCAGCAGACAAGTTATCCTTTATTTGGCCAATTGTAAATCAAGGGTTGGGACAGTTGGAACTGTGGAATTGGCAAAATGAAAACTATTCATGCACCGTTGATAGACCAGCTGTGGGGTGAGAAAAATTTCCTTTCTTTAGATTTACATCGTAAGGGCAAAATCCTGAAACAGAAAAGAGGGCCAAAAATTTCAGATTATCACACAAAAATTAAACTAAACTAATATACCACAGACATCATCTGCCTAATTACCTTAAAACTTATTTGAGTGATTTGTTTAATTTAACTGCCTAAAAGGTATGCATATACTTTTGAACTACTTGGTCTGGGTTAATTTCATAGTAATTAGAGTAAGATTTGTAATCAGTCAGATTTGAATGGACCTAGTTTAGATATTAACTGTAAGCTAAGATGAAACGTAGTAGAAAGCAGAATCACAGTCACTGAATGGTTGACGTTGGAAGGGACCACAGGAGATCATCTAGTCCTTTCTCTCTGAAAAAGCAGTTTCACCCAGAACAGGTTGCATAGGACCATCTCCAGGCAGATTTTTAATATCTCCAGAGAAGAAGACTCTATAACTGCTCTGGGCAGCCTGTTCCAGTGCTCAGTCATCCTCACAGTAAAGAACTTTTCGTCATGGTCAGATGGATATTCCAGTGTTCCATTTTGTGCCCTTTGCCCCTTGTCCTGTCACTGGGCTCCACTGAAAAAGAATCTGGCCCAGGTCGCTCAGACTCTCCTCATAAAAGAGTCATACCAGTCCCATCATCATCTTCATAGCTGTCCACTGGGCCCTCTCCTGTAGTTCCTTGTCTGAGCTAAAGAGCCCAAAACTGGAGTCAGCACTCCAGCTGGGGCCTCACCAGGGTAGAGCAGACAGGCAGGATCACCTCCCTCCATCTTCTGTCAATGCTTTTCCTCAGGATACCTCTTGGCCACAATGCACACTGCTGGTTCATGGCTAATTTCTTGTCCACCAGGCCCTCCAGGTCCTTCTCCCCTCCTCTACAGAATGCAAAGGTAGTCTATACAGGCTACTCTGATATAGGAGTGTACATTAGTCCTATTACTACATTCTATGAAGGAGCTCATCTAAGTTTTTAAAACAAAACGACCTAAAGGATATTATTCATAATACAATAAGGCAAGAAACAAAAACTGGTGGTATTTTTCTACTATATGTTTGTTGAGCACCTAGAACAATGATATTTTCTCACTTAAGCCTCATTTGAATGTTGGTTTAATGAGAATAAAATAAAATAGCAAAATCATATGCATATGATATAGATACTTAAATTCCAAAGAAAATATCTTTACTATGCTTAAATTTACTTTACTCATGTGTTTATTTTGATGTACACAATTGTATACAATTTCCTAGAAAAAAGTTCCATTTTAGCTAGGACAAATATTGTTCAAACTTCACTACAAATATACCCTTTTTCCCTCTATTTCTTTTGAAATATTTTATCTAGGAGGCTTAATCATCTGTCACTACAAGGAAGAAGTGCTAGTACTGAAATATTGTTAAATTTAATTCCCACTGCAGCACTTTACTGAAACTTATTGGTCTTAGATAGGCGCTAGTTTGAAATCTGAAATTGGATTCTGGAATAAATAATCAAAATACAGTTCTCTTATTATTGTCTGAGTTGTGCTCAGAATCTAAGATAAAGATATCTTTATTAGATTTGGAAGAATAGAGAGTCTTTTGATTAATGCTTAGATGAAAAGGGTATTTGAAAATATGGGAGTGACAAGGTCACTTGTGCTATACTTATTGAATAACCCATCTGGGTAATGGGAGGAAATGTTGTTTCTGTGGGCTATCTACAAAGTATTCCCAGTGCCAAACTACATTAGATGCAATAATGGATAGTAAGGGAGGATAAAATTTGTCAAGAAAATGAGACAGTCTGGACAGAAACCAAAAAGTCAAGATACAAGCACTATAATTAAACAACTGATTTATTTTACAAATTCTATTTTTAAGGACCTTTAACAAGGTTTTCAGCAAGAGATGAGACATGCTTGAAACAAGACATTTACAAACAAGGACATAACCTAAACAGCTATAGTTTTTATATGGCATAGGAAAACTAAAAGAAAGAACTAAATTATTCTCTTTCTGCCTTGCTACTCTCTTCTCTGGCCTCCAGCACTCCCCTCCCCCCAGTATTTATTAAATATTGCTTTTAAAACCCCAAGACCACATATCTTGGTTCCCTCCTGTAGAAATCTTACTTAAATGAGAATGACTTATTTTTAAAAGTTTGGAAGGTTTTCTGAATAAGATCAAAACCAGTATGATAGTAGTATTGTTTCTTTCTGAAAACAAGTGAGATTTTGAGGATTTAATCAACCCTCACAGAATTTTTTTTTTGCTCTCTGTATATGGTATTTTTAAAAATATTTTGTTCAAACATTAGTTTCATGACTGAATTTTTAAAACTTTACTTCTTCTGGGGTTCTCAACAGTTATAACCTCACAAGAACCATTCCATAATTGAGGAAGTGTTACACAGCACGGTTTGATTTTCAGCTTCTTTTTTTTTCTGGATCATGTCCATAAATGCCCAAGTAAAGTGGGAAAAAAAATTAAAAGGAGTCTTCAGGACTCAAACAAAGTCTATTACAATTTCATCAAATTGCCCACAGCTGACTTCTGTAGTTTTTGTGGCATTTAGATGTGAAGTCCTTGAGATATAGTCAATTGAAGCATAATTGATTAGATAACCCTTCTCCCACTTCCCTAATAATTCAGCTGCTGCAGGCCACCCATATACAAATTATGTACCACAACAGTAGATCAAACATGGTTATTGACAGAATCTATGCTGGTACGTCAAATCCACAGAATTTAAACACAGTAAGAATCTAAGAAGGATGGATAATTTGAGGGATTCCAGTCACTTCTTATAACCATCTAAAAGAGATATTTAACTCAATGTTTTGTGATGTGAAATAAGCATAGAGGCTTCTTATGAATGAGGGACTGTCCTAGGTTGCAATATAGATGTATTTAAGTATTCTATTACCACCAGCTGTGGGCCGTTAGCTGTTATCAGCTGCTAATGACCCACTCCCGATGACCGGCAATGGACCATCCGTTAGCTGCTATCACCTGCTAATGACCCACCCCGGATGACAGGCAATGTCCCATTAGGGACCCACCGTGTGACTCATGGACTTATCTCATCCCATTGTGGGATGCTCTGCCCAGGAGGGAGGAGCCAGGTGTTCCCACCTGGATATAACCTGGCCTTGGAACTACCTGAGCTAGCCCTGTCTACTGGGTTCCCAGAGGACAAGAGCTACCGCTGGATCTTCACCTGGAGACCAGACCTTCACAGGATCGCCGCTTCAACTGGACTACTTCAGTTGGACTGCTACCACCACCCTAACAGGGTGTTAGGTTGTATCTGACTTTGTCAGTGCTTTTCCTTGTATTATTTCACTTGTATTTACTTTCAATCTTGACTTGTGATCTCCTACTGGTTTGTTTTCAAACCAACACAGGGACCATGGAAAAAAAGTTAATGGGGAAAATGATCCCCGGTCTCTGCTGAAATGTTTCCTTGTGTCTTCGTGTGGAGTACAGGGTTTCAAGAGCAGAACCACTAGATGTCTTCACTTCTGTATGGCATATTAATATTTCAAGAAAATCTTTGCTTCAGATGCTTTATCCAGACAATATATCAATCCAAATTAATATCTGACATAAATCTTGAATTCAGTTGAGTTTCACTAGATTTTAATTTGCCTTACAAAATTCCCCTATCCTTTACTACACTCTGAACATCTTTAACTATATTAGAAAAAAAAATTAAATAGCTGTTATTCAAAAGAAAAGAAAACAATAGGTAATTAGGTAGCATTTAATGAAATACTTTAACAAAACTTCTTGATTTTTCTAAATTGATTTACAGCAAATCTGCTGGCCACTAGAGAGTCATAATCATTCAATTTTTCACCAGAAAAAAAAGGAATGTGAAATAAATCATAGCTTTTATAATTACACTAATGTGATTATACTAAAACACTTGTGTAATTCTGATATTCTGTTGGAAATGATATGTTGAGTGATACTTAAACTTACCTTTGAACCTTCTTAGGTTACTGTCAGTATGATTTTAGTTTATAAAATAAAACATATGAGGCTACAAAATGCAAAAAGACTCCGAAGTGCTTATGTTATGGGTGTGATTTTCCTAGAGTTATGCCTAATCCATACAAAATAGCTATTCTTTAGCTTTTAGTATTAAAATTATTTTTATGCAAAAAACCACAGCAACCTTCTGTTTAGTGATTTCAATTACTTACTCTCAAAATATAATTTGTGTAGTGTTTGGGGGTTTTTTCTAGATTAGTAATTACATTTGAGTTCTATCAAAAGATTAAACCTACTATTTGGGTGGTGATTCTATTCTACATTATTTGAAGATACAAAAAAGGGCAAAGTTTGTATTTGATATACAACTTCATTTATCTTTATGTGCATTTTAATAGCCAAGTGAAGCTCTATGACTCACTGAAGGACTTTGACTATATCCACCATCCAAGGAGGCTAGACCAAGAGCAAGACAGAGAAACGGAGTAAAAACCTCACATTATTTGCCAGAGGGCAAAAGGCACATGTGGAAGTAATTAGAAGACAATCAAAAGCGTTTTACTTTCAACTGAGAATACTGCTGTAAATAATATATAGGTTAATTTTTAACTTAAACAGAAAATCCCACTGGTCTTATATAATATGCATAATACTCTCTCAGAGTATTTTCAACTATGTGTCAGTTTAATTGTAGATGATTTTCATTACAAATACAATAGTATATTTTGTATTTCATGGATATATCTTTTCAGTAGCTGTTGTGAAAGAGTAAATGTATAGTATAACTAAATAAGAAATGATTCACCTAAGTACAAAAATAACATATTTAGAAATTCCATTGAAAAAATTATTCTTTGGAATTAGATTAGATTTCTAACACATACTTTCTTATCTCAAAATATTCATATAAGAGATACTAAAGCTTGTAATTAAGTATAACTGAAGAAGCAATCTATATAATATTTTAAAGACTTTTTGCCAAAATGACCAAACCCAAAAATGGACATTGCTGTATTTGAATTTCAAATGTCTTAAAGGTTTCTTGATGGTTCCAGAGATTATATAAAGAGCTTGACAGTCATGTTTCTTAAGAACTGAAAAAGGTAACTTAGGCACTTAATTGAGCTAAACAGGAACTTATACTCTGAAACACTCTCTCACTATTTTTTAAAATTTTCATTCTGGTGAAAATGGCACACTTGCCCTTTTCTTTGAAGAGAGAGCATGGAAGAGGCTCCACATACATGCTGTCAAGTCCCTGAGGACAGTAATGGGCATGACTGTGGCTGTCCAGCCTCTTTGCTGTCTTCACCCACCCACAGGCCAGGACCCCATTTCAACCCCTCAAGGCTTTAAGTAATTTAAGTACTGGGGTGCAAATATTCATCTATCCCCAGGTGTCTCAAGACTTCTGTAGGGAGAGTGCATCACTGAGTGTAACCATACCTCACGTGGGGTAACACAGCCTACAATTTCTGCCATCAGTGGAACTTCTTTCTCTCCCAGTTAAAATTCTGACTTGCAGAAAGCTGGAGGTGTTCATCAGCATTTGTCTGTACTTATATTTCCTGTTTGCCTCAGAAGTTATTTCCAAATAAGGGTCACCCTGTTTTGATTATTTTGAAAACTACTTTATGGAATTCAATAGGAAAATTAGCTAGCTTTGCATCACCATAGTATGCAATTAGCAGTTCCCTACATCTACTGAGTTTTCAACATTGACAGCCTTTTATAAAACCTTTTATCTTTCAATCTGCAAAGAGAAAATTCTTTTGCAGGGAAATTTAGTGTGAAAGGGCTGGATGAAATAACAAAGAGAAAATAAAATGTACAGTGTGCAAAACACAGTCAACCATTTCTGTGAAATGCTGAATTTTAATTACTATAACTAATTATAATACTGCTACATTACTCTCACATTACAGATGTACACTGGGCTAATGTGGATTAAGATAAAGTGCTACAAGGAAACGGCTGCAAAAATAGGATTCAAACTCTTTTTAATAGGTAGAAATAAAGAATTTTTCCTTAAAAATCTGAGCCTTAGCTTTTGACATCCTATTAAATGCCATGGCTCTAACTAGTGACTAGTCACTAGAGAGCGACTAGTTCCATATATAATGACATACTATTTCTTCAATATATGCATAGTCAGGTGAACTCTTGTTTTGTGATAAATACCTATTTACTTAATAGTAATCTCTTTGAACTGCACTATGAAACATGGTTTATCATACCATCATATTGCACTCTCTTCTCTCCCTTAAATCAATAACTTAAAATTACTGCTATATTTTATATATTTGTTTTGTTTTGTTAAGGATTGTTCACTGTGAAATAGCAGCAATCTCTGCTAAAACAAATATCTTCTTGTTCTTGACAATCTCTTCAAAAGAGTAAGAAATCACTGTTACAAAGAATAAAGTATTGCTTTCCATTATTTTTGTAAATATTGTCTTTGCTGTGTATTCTCATTTCCTGCAGCTTTCCTCTAATTGGAAACAAACAGCATTTTGGGTTTAGACATTGTTTACATATTTAGAAATGTCACTCTTTCAGTTGTATACTTTCATCACTTATTAAAAGTTGTATAGTCTATGTTAGACTCCTTCTAGTAGGATTAATATAAGTTTTTTCAAATTATTTTTCTTCAGGTAATGTTTTGTATATGTATACATATATATACGTATATACATACGTCTTACTACTGGCTAAAAATATTTCTGTAAAATTTCTTTCTCCACATTGATGGATAATAATGTTCTAAAGCTGTCTGGGTCATCATCTTTTAGGTGAATCTTGACAGTCTTCAGAAAATATCATTTTCCTCTTTCTGTATGATTCTTTGATAAAAAAATTGATGAGATCAAAAGGGGTCTGCCACCATGTTGTGGTCTCAACACCTTAACAATTTTAATTTGATTGTGGAACACAGAATGAAGAAGTCACTGCCTTGTCATGAATTGATATCAGAGCTAACTACAGAACCTTTTTTTCCGAGTGCTTGTGCAGTGCACCTACCATTACAGACCAGTCCTTTAGACATGCTTGATAGAATTAGCAGAAGATTTTTTGGTTTTTAGGACCTTCAATACTACTTTTCAGTACTAAAAATTGTTCATGGTGTGGACTGGATCTAACATATATTTCGAGCTCTCAACAATGTACTCCTAATAGGGACATGAGGACATGAGCAAATGTTCACTATGGCAGATCTGCACAATTCTGAAGGTTTTGCTTTCTGTGCAAGCTTCTTTTAAACCTCATTATAGGGCTTTTTTAAAGGATACAAAGTCTACCAGCACTGGACTAGATTTGTGCCATTTAAAGCATACCACCGTGGTCCTTCAAAAGCCCAGGTTTGCTGAACGCAATGTGCATAGACTAAAACTTTTCCAATCTTACAGCTTTTTCCCTGCAGGATTTAGGGACATTTTGTACTACAGATAGCTTCACTTGCAAGAAATCTATCTGGAACAAGTTCAAAATTCTACAGTCTTGATTTCTCCTCCTGTATCACTACTATTATCTGTTCCTTGCTAATAGATACGAGAGTATCTCCCTGAAGAATAAAAATTGTCATGTGGATGGTTGTGTTGCAGTCTGCAGTGTACAAGAGGAGTGAAGGAAGGTCATTCCCTTAGCCTAAGGTAAGTGAAACAGACATTCCCTGAGAGTGACTTCAAAGGCTCAGTCAAAAAAGATTCTGTATGTCATTGGTTGGATTGAAAATTTATGATGATTTCCCTCCACTATGAATGTAGGCTTCTTTTTTCCTAACAGTCATTTCAGCAAACATAGCCTGGGGTCAGGTTTTTTTCTTCTCATTCCATCTGTCAAGTATATGGGACCATAATCTATGCCTACTGAAGTTTTCTAACAGTGTAATATTATTTGATGATTTCTAATTTATGCTATTAGAGTGTTCCACTACAGTTTGAAGTCCTCTAAGTTAAATGGAGGACACACGTGCATTTTTTCCACTGCTGGTGTTTAACTGTGCCCAGGAAAAAATTCAAGTTGTCTCTAGAATCAAAACAGCAATTTAGTTCTTGCAACTGGCATTGGCGAGAGAAAAGAAAAAAAAAATTAAAAGGGAAAGGGAAAGGAAGGCTGAGGATATGAGATCATGAAAGACTGAAGTCACTGAGAGAGAAACCCAAGATATAGGTTTTATAGTAAAATTCCAGACCAGAGCACAGCCTTAAGGGAACAGTCAATAACCAACATGTCTTACAGAAATGAGAAAAAATATTTTCCTATCTGCCTTTGATTTTCTGTGACTAGTTTAATGTTTATTTTCTACAATTCTCTTGCTATTGCAACTTCTATTTCTTAAACAAACTGGGGAAATAAATCTTTAAGAAAGGAACATTGAATCAAGGTTTCCACATAGCTTTAATGATATTTGATTACGGATATTCCATATATATATATGGTGCATTCAAAGAACTGGCTTGTGACATCCTTCATAGGAGAGTAGGATTAGAAGGAATGCAACTCATAATATTCATGGATATGGGGAAGAAGCAGTTTTATGTTCTAGTCTCTCCTGTGAGAGTGTTTGGCTCTCAGAGGTTTCCTGAGCTGTATCAAATGAAGCTATGTCTCTACAGTCCTTTAATCAGAAGGCAAATTACTGAGACTTGGCCCCATCACTTCCATGACATATCAAAGCAGCAAAAGGATGCTTGAAACTGTGCTAACCATGCAGCATTTGCATCCATTAAAATCATCATAAGCAGATGATATTATCCATCAGCACTCAGATCAAAGGGTTATTATTGAGAAATGCCTGCATGCTCCCTCTGCTGATCTGATCAGGGAGCCTCAACAGGAACAAGCTTGTATTTTGCAAATAAGTGATTGAAACCTCCTATACAATAATTCAAAAAGTCCAGATTGCATTAAAAAAAACAAAATCTGCAGGTGGAAAAAAGGTGTGAGTCCTCTGATGGTAGATTTGGCTGTGTGCGGTGCTGTTCAGAAAATGCTGTGCCTGCTGTTTTTATAATAAGATGACCTTTTCCACTGCAAAGACACAGCCATCACAACCATTAGTAAAGCACTAATGAATAGCCTCCTATTCAAACAAAAGCAGCAAAGCAGGAATCTCCTATCTCCTATGTCCCTTTCACTTCACTGAAGGATGAACTCTAAAACCTCATTGAAAACAGAACATTTTGATGAGAGGAATTGCAGGAATGTCACACAGAATCATTCCTGCTACAAAATTTTCAGTTTTCTGGCTTTTAATGTTTTTTTGTGGTTTTTTTGGTTTTTTTAACTATGAATATGCTTAACACATCTGAGCACAAGTTACTATTTGTGCTGTTATTATGCTTAGGAGACATGATCTAGGTTAAGGACCCACCGACTTACCTAATATGCAGCTGTGAAGATAAATGACCCTGACTGATCTTGTGCTGACATTTCTAATGTCATGACTCTCTTCTGTCAGACTTTTCCATTCCTGAGGGGTATGAACCCTCAATAGGTGATATTAGATATTTTAGAGGTGATATTAGATATTTTCTCAAAAGTGGTAATGACTTGAAAAGCTACATTATTCAGAGTTCTACATTTTTTTATGACATGGGACAGAAGAATCTCTGTAGCCCAGATTTTAGAGAGGGACATCATATTCTGACTTCAGTTGATAAAAGCAGGGTAGCAAATTTAGTTTCTGTAAAGCCTGGACAGTCAGAAATTATTTTGGATTTAGCTGTGTATAGAAAAGCTTTGCTCTAATATCCTGATGCAGTGTAAAACAGGCTACAGAAAACCTCTTTCTCCTTTTTGAATTTTCACTGTTGGTAAAGAAGAGTCTATAGTAAAAAATCTATGTTATATGAGCTAACTGTTTGTAGGCTCTGAGGTTTTCTTCAAAAACACTTATTCACTTAATGAGATAATTCTTAAATTGAAAAATGAACCACCAGAGTTAGTCTGTTTATGTTAGAAAGTCATTTCATTTTACAAAGAAAATAGGAGTTGAGAATGAAAAGTATATCTTCCAGGTCTAGGAAGAGATTTAAGAACCTACAGTATGCTGGCATTGTAGTTAGATAACTACTTTAGGAAACCCACACTTTGTAACAGCCTGTTGCTCACCTCTGCCCAAAATATGGGCTGCTCCCAGAAAGAGTACAGTTGATCAAGCAGGAGCAGCCAGGCCTGTGTTTCAAATATGGAAGTGTCATGTTAGCTATGGAAAGTTTCCAGAGCATGTTTATAGCTTGTTTGCCTAGATGTAAATCATTTATTCCTGCTAAAAATTTCAGACACCGATAGTGTACAATAGTGCACATAGCTGTTACAGTGGATTCAGAAAAGTTCTGTACACTTAATGATGCAAAAAAATCTGGTTACAATTTCAGAAACATCAATCCAGATGAGGTCACAGGTTTTCATAGGTGTCAGTGAAAAATTGGAACCCTTTTGTTAATTGTTAAACATTTATTTAGAGATTCAGTCAAAATTTTCATATCTGTTTTAGCACTAAACCCCTAATAATTTGTATGAGAATCAAGAGCCTAATTTCATGTGAGAGAACTAAGTTTCTGATTTGCTTTTGAAAACAAATCTGAAACCTTTGCAGCTTCATTGATATGATATGGTATTATATGGTATAATATATATTAGTAGGTACCCTTGACATTGTTACACAGACAGGTGTGCTATAACATGTACATGAAGAGTTGTAAGTATTCTGAAGCTCAGAGGAAGTTATTCAACTTTTAACAGCTCAGTTACATCAATTCCTTCATTTTATTGATGCTATATTCTTCTTCACTCCATCAGCTTTTTATTTCATTTCTAGCACAACTGATATCAGAAGTCACTACTGTAGTCTACTGTTTTTTAATTTGCCTATAAATTAATCTGTAAAATGGATTTTAAAATTTTTGATTAAAAGCACTAAAGAATGTTTTCAGAAGGAGACAACTATGCTAAGCTTCCTTCCATAAAGAAGTTTTATAAGTAAGTCATAAACCCCTGAAATTAGGTCAGAAATACTGACACACCCCAAACATTAGAAGCTCTGTAAGCTCCAGTCTAATCACGTTCTCCCAGAGGGGGAAAATCTTTTTCTTGAGACTAAATTGTAGACTGTAAAATTGTTGTTTTGTCACGTAGAGCTCTGAGTATACAGTAAAGAAATGTACAGCAGAAAAAGAAATGTGTTGTTACTATAGCAACTAAAAGTCAAAAAGAGATATTAAAAAGTCTTTTTCTTCTAAATTTATCCTATGAAACATTTCCCAGTCTTGCCTAATTACATTACACAATACAGTTTTCATTTGTTAGTATGGGTCAGAAGAACTCCGAAACTACACAGGAATTACTGAAGATAAAAAAATATAAACTAATGAGAGATTTGTCCCCAGTGGACTTTACATATACCAGGGTATGGGAAAAGTGGACATAAAATTACAGAGCTAAAGCTTTTATCTTAGAAGGCATATCTATTTGTGTATGTATGTGAACAAATCACTTTTATAACCCTCTTCTAAGAAAAGACCAATTGTTTTATAGTTGGGGTTTTTTTCATTTTTCAAAATAATAACATGATTTTTACATCCTTCATATGAAATGCTTATCTTTAGCAGAAGGCTTTGACAGACAAAATTTGTGGGGTTTGCAAATTGTTTATGTATCTGGTATGGAATTTCTCAATTGTGGAATTTCACTTTTACATATTTTCATTTCATAAAGAAAAACAGTATAAAATAGATCACTGTTAAACATTAAGCATTTCATATCATGAACTATACATAATTAGAAAACCAAGGCCTTTAAACTTTTATTTCACTTTGTTTTATGTGAAATTAAGCCAGAATAGAGAATCTCGTTGAAATGGTGAAGGGTTACTAGAAAGTGAAGAGACACACAAAAGGCCATTGAGGCTACTTTGCAGTAAAAGTGGCAATTTGTCTCTGATACACTGATTGTTGCTCTAGTACAGCTGCAGTACCATGGAAGTTTATTTAGTTTATTTTGTGCTACACTGAGAAAAGGTACACTTGGGAGAAAAAAAAAAAAAGAAAACCATCAAAAAACTTTCAGCCCTACTGTGGATCTTCTTGAAGGCATGTTAACGAGCCATAACTTTGCAATTTTATTGTGAATCCTTCATTATGTTCAAATTTCATGCATTTTCAAGCTTGTTTGCATGTGTGTATGGATATCGTTGTTTTCCTTGTACTTTATTATTTTCAGTTCACTATATTTTATACCACAGTATAAGTATTTCATGCTATAATGAAAATTATTATTCTGTGCTTGCCCATTTTTTGGCCACATAGACCAGATGCGTGGTTGATGCCCATCTCTTTAATGGAGATTCTGTGGTCTAAGCTTGCATTAACAACAAAGGATCTTCTTTGGGTCATCTTTTAGTGAAAGAGTGAGGATGGAGTTTTGAAAAAATAGACTTAACAGCCTCAGATTACTTCAGCCAAAGAATCAATGTCATACCTTAAAATCCACACCATATTTTTAATGCAAAGAAGTGTCTTTATCTCTTTTAAATACTTTTGTGAAACAGATCTGTTGCCTGTAAATAAGCTTGTTAATCAATTATTTGGTCTCCTTCTCAGGCTAAGTTGTCCCTAGCAGCAAATCCACAAGGAGGACTTTCATATCTTTGTAGAACCTATTGAAAATAACATCAGAAATCCTGTTTTCCATTCCATGGCCATTGAGAGGTCTAGCCTTCAAATTACTGTCCAGGTTTCAGCACCTTTTACATATTGTTTTCCATTCTGCAACCCCTGTATATAACACATACCCGTAAGAAGCCTTTCTGATTTAAGTTATACTGCTATTCCAAGTAACACGATTTTTACTGGGTTTTTTATCACCTTAAAGTAAATGTGTTTAAATTTTTTCGCATTACATATCTGCGGAAATTTCCTCTGCAAAAAACAAAATAAACTAAGCAAACACAGCCAAACACCTATGGACACACACATACATACACCACACACACATATGTACATCAAACAAGCAAAAAAAAATCTCAAAAAACCAGTTTTCTTTCCCCCTGCAGAGCTACATTAAGTCCTAAGTAGTAGTAACATGTGGCTCTATTCCTAAAGCTGTGTAAGTGAACTTCCGTGTGTCTTGCAACAACCTCTGCTAATATTAGAGAAAAATTTCCATTAGAGTCAGTGCAGATTTCTCATGCTCATTCTGGAATTTTCAAGACAGAAAACAAGACTAACTATCATAGAGCATAGGAAGAACTAACTCAATATGCAGTTTGGCCCCAGACAATCAAAACTTGTGATATCCCAATCTTCCTAGCACCTCCCTTAATCCTGTTTATTCATTTCTTTAAGAATCTAATTCTGCTTTCATCCTCTTGTATTCATATTATCTACTTTATTTACTTACTTTTCTCCCTTTAGGCACATTAGCCTACCTAAAAAACCCTGAATATAAAAATATTATTAGTATGCTACTAGATAAGATAGATGCCCAGAACTTCAAGGAATAATTGCAGCTATATAGCAAACCAAACATATTCATATTGCTACTTTGTGATTTGCAGTGATAAGTATTAAAGATAATCCTGATTATTATCTCTGTGTTGCAAACCCTGTAAAGAACTTTGAGCAAATTTTCTGATAGAAAAAACCCCAAACTTAAATATAGAAACACTAAGGAATATCCTAGCATTAACAAGGTGGGTATTTTTGCAAATAAAAATAAAAACCCTAAAAATTTAAAGCAAGTAGCTATTCAGGATAAAAACAAGCAGATAGGAGTAAGCCCATATAATATTAATGATAATTCAGACTATTTTTTAAAGTTATGTAATCTATAGAACATCTACACAATTAATTTATTCATCAAATTAAATATTATTAATTTCTAGATATCATAAATAATAATAATACTACAAGATGACAGTTGTATGTCAAATGTTAGCAGAATATATTCTGAAATTTGGGTGTAGCAAGTTTGCCATCTACTGATCAACAAAAAAAATCTTTGTTTATATGATGTTTTTGTATATCATATTATTTAGTTTGAAACTCTTTTTATATGATGAAACAGTACTTGTGTATTTAAATAAATCTGTTTCCAGTACCCCTGAAGGTCAATATAAGGTCTCAAAGGTGTTGTTCTAGTGGATCAAAGATGAGTTCCTGAAGTACTTCTTAAACACTTTTAGGAATTTTTCACTGAAAGACATAATCTTATTGAGTATTTGGGGAACTTATTTGGCTTCTCTTAAACAGATGTTCCATGAAGTTAAAATATTACTTTATGAACAATACAGCAAAAGCAAATTAATATTCTTTTTTATTTCAATTCTTTCCATTTCACAAAGAGACATTCACTTGTTCCATGTCATCTGCCAGCTTTGCCCTCAGTCAAACAGTGTCAGTGCATAGTGGGAAACTGCAGAAAATCCGTATGTTTGGTGTATTTGGTGTTGTACACCCTCATGTTCCACACAGATGGGTTTAGACATGGAAATTAAAATCTACAATTATGTCATATATACAGCAAAGAAAAGCCTTTACTCTTTTGTAAGAGTCTATCTTATGAGTTAGCTTAATAATCATCACTACTGCTGTATAATTTTTCCCTTTGCCATTATCAATTAATTTCATTCAATGTAGAATTATAACAATATGGATAATAGAGCATGAAAATGGACAACCTGTGACTAAGACAGTGATTGTATTTTAAACAATTTTTTTTCAGGATGGATGAAAACATAAAACTTCTAAAATTTATGGGCTAGAACAAGACTGAAAGAAAAGAATATCTCTCTTCAACAGCACAAGATAGTTAATTTTTCAACCTATACCATCTAGACTCAGTGGCAGGTTATTTTTCCACACAGATGCCATGTAGATGATATCTGGAACTTTTCTCTTTTTGATATCTGCCTTGTTTCTCTGCAGGATAATATTCTCCTGTAACTCCATTATTTCAAGTTTTATTCTAATTTCAATTGTACTGGCATACATCAGGAATTATTTCAATTCAGTTAAGGAATTTAAAATTACCTCTGTTAATGCCAAATTGAATTAAGGTGTTTTGCTGCAGAACCTCCTCTAAATAGGACTTAGATTTTTAGATTGCATAGGACTATAACCTAAAGGCAGAAAGTCACAGAGACAGAATGATTTGTAGAGACTAAGGTATTTCAAGAGACTTGTCTGCAGAAATCAATAAGCTTTGTCAAATAAATTTCTTAGCTGCCATTCAAAATCTCTACCACAACTACTGTACATGGCTTTGTTCATCTTCCAGGTTAAAAATCTGTTCTTTGGGAAGTGGAGTGGTGGGAGCAAATCTGCAAGGTTTGGGATATTTTGCTTCCCCCCCCCCCCCCCCCCCACCCTTAAAGGATGCATTTCTGTATCTTTCAGAAGGTGACCTGAAAGTACTCTGCATTTCAGGGACCAGATGGGTCACTCACTATTCTGGGAAAGCTCCGAGTCTGTTGGGGCAGATGAGTCACAGCCATCCTGCATATCAGCAGGAATACATCCCAGCAGGGAAGCTGCCCCAGATCCCTTTGCACTTCACCTCTTTGCAAACATTGGTTCATCTTTCTCATCCACACTTCAGCAAATGCCAGAGAAGAGGCACCCACAACACAGCTCTTCAACCTCTGCTTTACTTTCCCTAGGATCCAGCTGGCCTCATGGTCCTGCTGCCACCCTTGGTAAAGCCTTTATCCTAGAGAGCTGCCTCCAAAGCATCCAGAAAGGATCCACAAGATGGGTAGGTTGCGAGTGAAGGTGATCATGTGTGATGGAACAATATCACTTTTAGGTATGCTGTTGCCTCTTCCACCCCTTGTGAATTTTTTTGTAAAAATTGTTTAATTCACTACAGAACTATATTTAATATGAATAATTGGAGTTGACGACCTTTACATAAAAGGAGAATAAACTAGTTGGCAGTCCTTTAAAAAAATCTAAGATTATATCTACTTTTCTGTGCCACCAGCATCAAAAGGACGTTCATAAAGGAATGTAGTCTTACTGGGTTTTTTTTCTTTTCTTCTAAGCAAACTGAAAAGAAGGATTTACATATCAGACAGAACATGTCTAAAATGAATGGCATGATCAGAAAATGAATGGCATGATCAGAAAATATTGTACCATCAGAATAATAAGGCTACACATATTGGGAGAAACACAAATAAGCACATCTTTCTACATATTTTAAACTATAAAAGGGTGTTGTTCTTTGTGTCAAAGCATATTTAAAATAAGCACAATTTAATATTCATATGTATTTAAGCACAGGTATCGAAATCAGAGAAATCAAGAAAATATTACTGATATATTTGATCTTTGAAAAGAAGCTTATTAAAAAGGGTTAACTTCATTTTGTAAGAAAATATTAAAGTTTTAAAATAGGACAGTTAAGACGGAATATAGCACACCGATAATTAAGTAGTAGATTGTAGTTATTTCTGCAAAGTTTAAATAGAAGATTAGGTAAATATGGGATTTAGTACTTTAGCAAAATTGCTCTAAAGTAAACTTTTACATTGATTAGCATTATAATTCCAGATATGACATTTCAGTAATACTTATGAGAGCATATTTAATTACACTGCTTATGTAGATATAGCTTCTTTAAGCTCTCCTTGTGGTATAATGCTACATAGAGGTCTGAAAAATCAAATCTGTACAAACTATTGCTTTTTCTCCAAGTTCAAGTCCAACTTCCATTACAAAAAAAAGAAAAAAAAAACAAACCCAAAAACCAACAAAAAAACCAACCAAACAAAACTGGAGTAGCTTATTGAATTAGTCCTTTGTCTCAACTGAATTCGATGAAGCATCTCCTTATTGTTGCAAAACTTATCCAAGATCAAGTTACTTTGAATTTGAGGGGAGGCAGCACAATTCATTTTGCTGGATTTTGTTAAGTGTCATTGCACTGCAAATCTTAATGTAAAGGGCATTAAAATATGACTTCAAATAGACTCATCCTATCTCATCAGATCCCCTTTTTTGTCTCCTATAAATTTGGTTCCTAAACCTTCACAACTCATATTTGAAGAATAATTGTAGCTTAACTGGAGTGGTTAGATTGAAAAAGTTGATATTACTCTTTTAAATGTGATTTTTGAAGCAATTAGCATTCTGCATGGTTTTATTTTTCCACATATAATTTAATCTCAGGCAGCTGCTGGTATTATTCCTGGGACATATTTCTTTCCTGCTGTTCGGTGAGAAAGATGAGTATGTGGTTCTCTCCTTGCCTGTACAGTCTTATTCCCTGTGCCAAGTCTAGAAATTTACATCAGAACTACTCAGCTTTTTCAAACATAACGTGTGTTCATTTATTCAATATAGTGGACTAAATCCAGCACTATGTTTTCCTGGCTTTACCTATCTGTAATTCATGTAGGAATTACACTGAGAAAAGACACAGAGTAAACAAGCAGTAACTCAAAATCATTTTATTTTTAAAAAGAATAGCAGTAAGAAAATATTTCATGAATCACTGCAAGAGGTAGTTAAAACTGATGGTTCTTATGAAAAACATAAATTTTAGGACTGGCTTAAGACCAATCTCTAAATAAAACAAGGGTGAGTGACAGATGCTAACCCATTCCCAAGTTGTTCTACTGCTTATATTGTTACAGCAACTGAAAATAATTCAAACCATTTCTAGAGCATGAAGTACAGACCATATATCTGCTCCTATATCTGCTACTTCTAATCCAAAATATATATTATATTAGTTTTCCTTTTCTCTTCTGCTTTTTACCAAGCTTTCTATTACAAAAGAACTTATATTTGAATTGCTGAATTATTTACAGCTACAGGTTCCTTAATGAAACCTATTAATTAATTAATGCATTGACATACAATTTACTGGCATATACCTAGATAAAATAAGACTAAAAAGTGTTTGCCAGACATGAGATACTCAATAAATGTGATGCCAAAAGCTGAGAAAAGATGGACCTGCATTGTTTAATTTTCTGTGATTGTAAATTTATATATTTAAAAATCCTAGGGAAATTCAGCACAAAACTTTGCCTTACTGTAAAATAGAAGCTGAATGTGTTTTTAAATTATCAACAGCTCTGAAATGATGATATTTTGTTACCACTACATTATCTACCACCCAAAGGAAAAAATGTTGAGGTAAAGCTGTACACTGTGTGCCCAGTTTTGGTGTGTTTGGTCCAAATGTGCTTTTCTGTCAAATCAGAAGTACATTATTTTAATCATACTGTATGCATGATATCTCATGTATGATATGATTTTCAAACTACATTTGATTTTATCTAAAGTTATAGTGTAACATTGAAGCACAGCAGTTCCTGAGTTATGATGTCTACATAAACCATTGGGATTAGAAGTTGGTTCCTCAATCTTTAGCTGAAACCAGTGCAATCAGGTGCTGCCCTTCACAAATCACTTAGGAGTGTACTTGATGTTGTGTTGCTTAACTGTGAGGAGCACCAATAAAAAACATAGACTATAAGAGCACTTTCTTACTAAAGACTGATACTTTTGTCCTTCCTATGAAGCTGTTATATGCTATAAGCCAGGTTTTCTACACTATCCAACAGTGTGTAAACCATATTCTGAGTCTTTCAGTAATTTGTTCAATATTTACAAAAAATAGTCTTCTGTGCCTTTTGGATGTGAAATAATAAATGTTTCACAAGGTGCATTACAGTATAAAATTCTGCAACTGAAGCTGAGAAGGTTTCTGACTAACATTAGCTAATTGTGTTATTTTATATATGTCTTCTGTATGTTTGGGTGCCTAAGCAAATCCATATCCTGTTTTTGGTGGAAAAAACACTGGGTGTATACCTGGCTGGAGATGGAGTGTCCCTGGAGAGCCATTTTACTTTTCCTTCATTAATGGAAGTGGAGTGAAAACAGGGTGAACGACAGAGTGTAGTCATTTTGCTAATCACTGAAGTTTGTTGAGCCTTAATTTATAGTGAATAGGGAAACATCAAAGGATCAGCATCACAGGAAATCATTTATACTGCAAATGGCTTCAGCAATTAATTTCTGAAGACATTAAATATTGTCTTTTTTCCATCTTCTAAAATTATGTTGTAGAAGCTTATTTGTCCTGCAGTTGAGTTTCTATTTCAGAGTATATAGTTCAAATAATATGTGTGCTTTTGTGTAGTGAACAGAGAAATGAGAGGTTAGCACTTCATGAGATTAGAATTTTGCCCTTGTCCCCTTATGGTCGGGAAGAATTACCAGCTCTTCTGTCCCCATGAGAATAATCTCTGCTATTTTCCTTCCCACGCTCTTGTAAGTGATCCAAACCTCCCTGCCCCTGAAAATCTCTGCATGGTTCTGTGTGTGCAGGCACATATATGTACTTAGAGGAATATTTGCATGCATCATTTATCAAGCCCAAATTTTAGGGTTGGATATATCCCTCATCAATACCAAGCTAGTTTCTGGTAGGTAGAGACAAGATTAAATTATGATATTTGGCATTTTAATCTTTCCCACAGCTGAGTTTTCAGCTTCTGCCTAAAGAAGTTTCTTCCAGCTTCTCTTCAAATCTTCCCCCAAACATTTCAGTTTTATAACCAATAAGTAAAAATCCAAGTGTGACCATATTTTCAGTCATCTCATTTCTAACCCAGTTTTTCAGTGCAATTTTCTTGTCTCAGTAATTATTTCTAGTTAGACATGATGCAGCTGTAGCATGTCATGGGAAAAGCCCGACTAGAAGGAAATACTTACATAATCAGCAGAGAAAAAAACAAAACAGGCACTGAAGTTCAACTTTATTGAGATGCTCCCAGAATTTTTGTATTAACCTTGGCACTGTGCTTATGAAGCTAAAATAATTCAACTTGATAAAGCAGACAATTTATGAGACGAGTTTCTTTTTTTTTTAGTGCTGCTTTTGGTATCAGTTACAACTTTTTTCAGAACCTAAAAGAGAATGGAAATTGATAAGCATAGCTATGGTCAATCACTGTGGACTCATGGAAAATTCTGCACTGAAGTAATACTAAGCAGTACAGTAAATGGATTAATTGAATTCAAATATAATTCAAATCCTTAAAACAAACAACATGAAACATCAGACAGAAAACATCCTGAGGTAACCATTAATAATTTTCTTCATTACAGAAAATATAAATTTAATCTGAAATATTTTATTAACATTAAATATTATTTTATTTCCTTTCTGTTTGATGCCATCCTTCCTCAGATGGACATTCTGAGTTTTCATCTCTGTCACAGATCACAGAATATTCGGAGTTGGAAGGAACCCACAAGGATCATCAAGTTCAACTCTTCAGTGAGTGGCCCATACAGGGATCAAACACATGACCTTGGCATTATTAGCACCAACTGATGTAATCTCGGGTCACTGTACAAAGAGACTGAATGTGGCCATCCAGGGACGGTGGTAACAGTGGTGACCATATTAATATGCTTACACTGGAAGCTGGCTTTGCTGACACTTATGACACTGCAATCTCAACTTCTTCTATATTAACAAAGAAAGGACCTTCAAAACATTGATTGACATAGATATTGTCTGTAAATGCAATTTTCAAAACAGAAATTTTTCATTGAATGTTAGCTTTTAGAAGGCTTGTTAAATTGTCAATGGTGAGAAATACTGGAATAAGAGTCCAAGTTCCCAGCCTTGGAAGTCACAGACTCACAGACAAGAGTCCTCAGTTCTTAACAAAAATGTACATCAGAATACTTAATACACAAAGACACCTGAGTTAAAGTTGAATGAAACTAGATTGGAAAAAATTATATGAGCAAGATAATTTTATAGCACTTCTTTTTTACTTCATGTGCACATATTTTCAGAGTTGTATGGAGATTCAAATGTAAGCGAAAAAAGATGGGATGTGTTGTTGAGGATTCTTTGTGATGCCCCTCCACTGACTTCACCCCTGCCCTGTGAATTTTGCATACAAATGAATTGTTCATTATTACATGGAAACGTATTTTTGGTCCTGTTTCATCTTTCTTGCTCTCATCCTGGCCAGAATATTCTTCTATCCATGTTCACAGTTTCAATAAAAATAATAGAAATTATTCTTCAGCCGAAATAAATTACAGCCTTGTCATTTGGAATCACAGCAAGTGCATCAAAATTTCTTCAGCCAATTTGGAGGGTGCATTTCACTTCCTAGATGAATGCTGTATGCACTAAAAATCTGCATTCACACAACCCAAGTTATATGCAATTAGCTTATGCTAAAATTACAGTTTACTGTAATTTAAGTTTGTCTATGTTCCATTTGGGCTGTCATTTAATTTTAATCTTATCCTCAGTGTCTCCCAACATTTTTAAAGGCAGTCTTCCATGATTCATGAAGTCTATCTGCACAGCTCCTGTTGTTACATCAGAGATCCTACTGCCTCCTTCTCACTCTATCAGCTCTGCTACAGCTGTTGATATTCAGACACCAAGTCAGGCCAGACTTGCCTGTCTCTGTCTCAGGATATTTAAGTATTTGCCCTGTCTCTCCACTGCTGTTGATCCAGGGACAGTGCACAGACATCTGAGTTAGCCATGCAGAGAATTAACACGGGGCTGGCAGAATTACCTGTTGGAAGGACTTGTGGGTGTGGGTTGACAAGAAGCTCAACATGGCCCAGCAATTTGCACTTGCAGCCCAGAAAGCAAATCATATCCTGGGCTGCATCCAAAGCAGTGTGGCTAGCAGGGAGAGGGAGGGCATTCTCCCCCTCTATTCCACTCTTGTGAGACCCCACCTGGAGTGCTGCATCTGTCTCTGGGGTCTGCAACATAAGAAGGACATGGATCTCTTGGAACAAATCCAGAGAAGAGCCGTGAAGATGATCAGAGTACTGGAGCCCCTGTCCCATGAAGACAGGCTGAGAATTGGCACTGTTCATCCTGGAGAAGAGAAGGACCTGGGGACACCTTAGAGCACCTTCCAGTACCTAAAGAGGTCCTACAAGAGAGCTGGAGAGGTATTTTTTGCAAGATCATGCTTGTGATAGGACAAGAAGTAATGGCTTTAAGCTGAAAGGGGACAGATTTAGATGAGATACAAAGCCAAAATTCTTCCCTATGAGAGTGGTGAGACACTCAAACGTGTTGCCCAGAGAAGCTGTGGATGTTCCATCCCTGGAACAGTTCAAGGCCAGGTTGGATTTGCAACCTGACCCAGTGAATCCCAGGCATCCCTGTTCATGGTGGAGATGATGGAACCGGATGATCTTTAAGGTACCTTCTAACCCAAATCATTCTATGACTGTTTGAATCTTATTTATCCCCTCATTCCTTATGGGCTTTTATCTCACTAAGCAGACACTTCTTAATAATTGGAACTAAAGTTTGTGTGTGTATATATAAATATACATTGAAGGGAAGATACACAGCATGTCTTTTGTTTCTTTTGTCATCTGAAAAATAAAAGTGTTAAATAAACGTCATAATAACCTTTATTAGATTTTCATTAGATTTTTTAGAGATGCTCAAGCAATGTGTTAAAATGATTTTCCCAAGACTATAAAAAAAGCATAAAGAAATTATACAAAAATAAAAGAGAGTTTTAGCTAACGGCAGTTCTGGAAATCATTTAATTATTCTTAATATATTGATAACATGTCAACTCTTACACTATTGATGCTTAGAAAGAACTTTTTTACTGCTTTCTGCCTTTGTAAATAACATATTTGAGACACTTGATTTTGTAATTTCAGCTTCAAACCATGGGCTGACTTTCGTCTTCTTGTCTCTTTGGTCTGACTGAGATGGAGATTTTTGTTATTTGCAGTATCTGTATTCCAGGGCAAATGCTGCATGTACTGAGGCCTTATTTCACAGTAAGTGGCTGGACATCACCTGCTTGATGGGAAGTAGAGACATAGTGAGGAATTTCTTTTGTTGTAATTGTGAAGGGACAAGGGGTAGATTGTGTGTAGATTGTCCACTTCTGTTGATTCTAGGGTCAGTGAAGAAGAAGGAGGAGAAGGTACTCAAGGTGTTGGAGCAGACATTCCTCTGCAGCCCATGGAGAAGACCATTGTGAGCCAGGCTCTCTCCCTGTGGCTCATGGATGTTCACAGCAGAGAAGACATCCACCTGTAGTCCCTGGAGCTGGAGGATGCCTGAAGGGAACTGTGACCCGATGGAAAGCCCAAGCTGGAGCAGGTTTGCTGGTGGCACTTGTGACCCTGTGGAGGATCCACACTGGAGCAGCCTGTTCCTGAAGGACTGCAGACTGTGGCAGGCACCCATACTGGAGCAGTTCATGAAGGGCTGCAGCCTGTGGGAAGGACCCATGTTGGAATGGTTAATGGAAGACTGTCTTCCATGGGAGTGACCCCACACTGGAGCAGGGGAAAGTGTGAGGAATCCTCCTGAGTAAGCAGTGGGAGAAACAGCTGTGTATAACGAACTGACCAAAACTCTTATTCCACAGCCCCTGCACTGCTGGGAGGAGAGAGAGAAAATTCAGAGTAAAGTTAAGCCCAGGAAGAAGGCAGAGGAGGGGATAGGGATGTGGAAAGGTGTTTTTAAGATTTGGTAGTATTTCTCATTATCCTGCTCTGATTTGATTTATAATTAATTCAGTTGATTTGCTCAAGGTGAGTCTGGTTTGCCCATGATGGTCCCTGATAGGTAACCTTTACTGCCCTTATCTCAACCTGCAAGACTTTCCACATATTTTTTCTCCTGTGTCCAGCTGAGCAGGGGAGCGATAGAGCAGCTTTGATTAGCACCCTGGTGTCCAGCCAGGGTCAACACACCACACCTGTAGTAATAATATCATGTTAAGAATAAGGATGCTAGTTGAAAGATAGAGGAGTTTGAGATTTTCTTCGAAGCTAATGAAAGGTTTTGTGGTTTTGCACTTTTTTATTTCTAAGTATAAACTGCTATGTGTGTGGATATGTGTGTTTTAAATTAATCTGTTAGCTGAAAGTCTTCAACTCATTTTTTCTGGTCTTGTTACTTGGAGATCAAAGTAAGCTCTTGAGTGATACAGAGTCATAATTTATGTAGAAATTCTTAATTTTCTGAAAGCACAAAATGGACTATAAATGTTTTTCTCTCACTTAGCTTTGGGTATTAATATTTTATAAAATTTAATTATAATCTAGTTTGAAAGACATGTTGACCTCTGTGTGGCACTAGTTATTTTCAGCACAAGCTGCATTGAAATGCAATGAGAATGTGTTTTTCAGCAATATAATTATGAAGAGAAACGATTTTGATTATACTGTGTTGTGCTGAAATTTGCAGTACATAAGATTCTGTTGAGAGCAGTTTCCATCAGATAACTGAAGAAAAATCTGTGAAAGTTTTAAAAACCTTTGGAACTGCTACAGTGAAAAGGTGTGTATTGAGACTGGACAAAATAATCATAATTTGGGATAACAGGTGAATAAAAAGGCTGATGCATTTAGTGGAGATCTGGGTACCATACTGAGCATCTGTTTCCATTCCATCTTCTTACCCAATTTTAAGTCCATTAAATTTGGGACATTTTTTGGATCTTCTCTATTCAATATACATCGTGTAAGTTCTGGTTAAAAAAAGAGAAAGTCTTATTCCTAACCAAATAATCATGAGAAAATAATGATCAATATTCTCAATTTATGTTCCGTGGCTCAGCAGAAGACTGGGGGCAAGTATGTAATGTATAAGTGATTATTAGGCTATTCTATGCAGGGGGAGAAGCTGTAATTCACTAGAAGGACTGTGGACAATGTGCTACTAAAAGAGAAGTTATTAAGCTTTGTTCAACAATTTTTCCAATTATCAGTTGCATAAACTAATTTAACTTGCTTTTTAAAATGACAGTTTTCCTTCAGAAAAAAAAATAAATTATTCGAAGTTTTCTTTCTTATATATTTTATTTCTTCAACTTCCTCATTTTGAATATACTCTTTCTTACATATCTAGTTTTGTCAGGGTAGACAGTTTTAAAAACTGCTTACTACAATTTTAAATCTGAAGCTTGGAAGAGAATCGTTCCTTGGAAGATTCACAGCTCAGCCCTGTGTTTAGATACTCAGAACATGACATATCTGGGTCACTAGGGGAATGATGACAACTAAAAAGAGGATACTCTAATCCTGACATTTCACATCTATTGCAAAGATTTCACATTATTGGATATTTATTTTCAAATTAAAAGAAAATTAAAATATTCTACCCCAAATCCAGAAAATGACACATTTATGATGTTGTTAGACTAGGCTGCATACTTGTAAATTGTCTCTTTTTTTTTTTTTTAATTTTATTTTTATTTTAATGATAATTTGGTTTACGGGACTCTCAGGACAAATAAGAAGTTGGAAAAAATCATGCAGTAATGTATTCAGTAATGTATGTTGGAAAACATGAAACTTTATTGTAGTGGACAAATATGGAGCTGTGTGAACATGTAGACTGGTTAGAGAGGCTGCTTATTAAAACA
The DNA here is from genome assembly GCA_024500445.1 of Entomyzon cyanotis. Lineage (NCBI taxonomy): Eukaryota > Metazoa > Chordata > Aves > Passeriformes > Meliphagidae > Entomyzon > Entomyzon cyanotis. The sequence goes on from JAKEPQ010000871.1 coordinate 54,024,940, forward strand.
CAGATACTTCGCAAATTTTACAAAGGAGGTACCATTTCGGATTTTCTGAACTGACATATAATTGATATCCTGTTACTTGAGTAACTGAGTGAAGGTTGATATATTGCTCAGAAATTCAGACAGATTTCTGAAACTTGCTGAAAAACAAGGTTGTTCTATTCTGATAGTTCAAGGGAATCTGATTTTCTCCTGTGGTACAAGTATATGTGGTGTATTTTTATGAGTCTTTCAAATATGTATTTGGGACAATAGACTTTGAATTGCAGGGCAGTATCAAAATTGAAAACAAAGGTTTATGCCATTATTAAAGAAAATACAGAATAAAGAGGTTTGTTGGCATTCAAAGCTCATCAGTTTTCTTAAGCTGAGATTTTAAGCAATGAAGACTTTTTTCTGAAAGAGATTACATTCCACAAATAGAACATATCTATTCCCAGGAAGTTAAAAAGACCCTTCTCACTGTAAAGGACAGTAAATTACAGGTTTCATCCTTTCATCCAAGAAGAAAATTGCACAGGAAGTGCCAAAGGATTGTCACGTAACACCTCTCTCATGAAGATTTAGAGGGATTGATTGGATACCACAGGTTATAGCCCTAATCAATGTCTTAAGATCACTAAGAGCTATTGTTTCAGCATTTGATTAGGTTACATTGGAACAGACAACAAGATCATTAGACCATTAGAGAAACACCAAAAATATGATGTTAAACTGCTCCAGCCCAGTGGTCTTACCCAATGGATAATACTATTGCATAAAATGTTTGAAATATATAAGCTAAAAAGCAAAAAAGTAACAAAAGGAAAACATTTCACATAGGAACAGAGAACAGACAGCATGAATTAGACACACATGAATTAAGCAAAATGTCTGTAAGTAACTGAAAAGTACGTTATATTCATTGATGAATTTGAGACTATATTATCCATAATATTAACACAAACTGTATAGTTCCAAATAAAGTTTGTGACTTATTAGGGCCAAGTACAACTAGATGTTTTTCCAGAATGGAATTTTGATGCAAATGAAAGCACAATCGAGCTTTGCTGGGTGATGTTAAAAGGGCATATAAAGGTAAGCATTTTATTTTTTAAGTATTTCTTATTCTAAATATGTTGCAGGTTTAAAAAAAAAAAGTTGTTTTTATCTATGGTCTTCTATTGCCAATTAAGTCATTATATTGTTATTCACAAAGCACTGCGATAATCAAAGGCTGATCATAGTGGAATTTTGAGCTCTAATTGTAATTAGTAAGGAATAAAAGTATGCTTCATCATGATGCACCTTTAAAGAGGGAACTGATCATTGTGCAAAACATCAATTTTAGTTTAGTTCTAATTACATTCAAAACTAAACCCAGGGATTTTCACATTAATAGAACTACAAATGACAAATTAAAATTACAGCCTTGTGAAAATATGTTTCATTTATAATTTTACATTCTTAGTTACAGTATTCTTCTGAGTAGAAAGGAATATATTCCACAGATTGGAGCCTACATTTAATCTAGATATGTAATAAATAAGTAAATATATGTAAATAGACAAATTACATATATTTAAAGAAATTTAGAAATAATTTTTAAAAAAATGCTCTAATCTCTACTTTTATAGAGAAGTCAAAGACAAAATTTCTTTCACTTACTAGAACATCCAACCTTTTCAGTAACAAAATACTACCTTGTCCAAATATCCCTCTCTCTGTCTTGTTACTCCTGCTAAGGCTCTTATCCTGAAAGGATGAGTTTAGTAAATTAGTTTCCACATTCAACAAGGTTGTCAATGAGTTTTGTTGCTATTGTTACTACTCCTGTCATTATTGTTTTTATTGTTATTATTATTTTCTTCATCATCATGACAGAATCATAGAATCATTAAAATTATAAAAGACCTTGAAGTTCGAGTCTGTTGACCCAGCACTGCCATGCTCATCACTTGACTGTGTCCCCAAGTGCCACATCCACACATGTTTTTTAACACTGCTAGGGATGGTAATTCCACAACTTCCCTGAGCAGTTTGTTCCAATACCTGACCACTCTTCCAGTGAAGAAATTTTTCCTAATATCCAATCTAAACCTCCTCTGGCACAATTTGAGGCCATTTCCTCTTGTCTTGTCACTTGTTACCTGAGAGAGGGGACTGACCTCCACCTCACTACACCCTTTTTTCAGGTAGTTGTAGAGAGCAATAATGTCACCATTGAGCCTCCTTTTCTCCAGACTAAATAACTGCAGCTCCCTCAGCTGCTCCAAAAAAACCCCTGCAAACTGTAAATTAAGTAAACTTTAGTAGTCCTCATGAAGAATTTCCTAAATTGAGAAGCTGGGGAGAAAAAGGTGAAGCTAAATGCTTGTCAGCCAGCAGCTGAACTGACTCTACACATTTTAGTTAAACCAGTCAGCATTTTATTCCTATATACCAATGCTTCAGCTTTATGGGCTTTTTTTTCCTTTGCTGGTGGTGTTTTCACACACTGAGGGTTGCATCAGGACTACTACATTTAAGGTTGCCTGTGTCTGCAACAGTGCCTGTTTCAGCAGCCAGCAACCTTGGGGCAAATGGGAAACAGGACTGTATTCCTTTTTCCTTGATAAGAGATTAAATATATCAGTAGAAATCTAATGGCAGCTTGGTCCCATTTATGAGCCTCCTAATACATCACTGTGTTTTTTCCAGACAAAGCAGAAGTTTTCAGTATTGCAGTTGTGGTGAACTTTGAGACAGGTGTCTGCTCTGAAAGGTCCCACAGTCCTGTGTGCTGAGTAGGTGCCATCCCTTAGTGTCCTTTGACAGTCTTTGAATACAGGAAAGAAGTTTAGGGAAGAAAGGGGCCAGGATAAGTATTAGTAAGTGCCTTGATCCGGATGGGACCTTTATTTAAGTGTTGCCTCTCAGCAGGACAGGGAGGAATTCATCATGACATGATGAATTCATCATTCATCATGAGAATGACACCTTTTGGATGTTTACCATGACACTAAGTGTCTGTCTGCCATTCCAGTTAATGAAAATCTGATCAATAAACAGCAGGATGCCTGCAGCACAATTTAGTTCACCAGGTGTAAGAGTGTCTACTTTGAAGTAAGCTGAATCTCTCTGTGGGCTAAGTTGACTGTGTTGACTACATTGTTATTAAACAGAATGAGACTTCAGCCTTTTGCCTCGGTATTTGTTGACTGAACAGCAACCTACTGTAATTCAAAACACAGTTTTTGCATTGTGCCAGTAAAATGCACCAGGTCTGAAGTTGTGTCCTCCTTCCTATTAATGCCTCTTCATTCGGCATTTCTTGTCAAAGTTGCTTTTGCTTTTGGTCTCCTTCAATTCAACTTCATAATACTAACTTCTTGCCTGATATACTCTATCTGTTGAATTTCATTGTAAAATTTATTGTCCTGATTTCATCTGGAGCATGCAAAAATTTTTTGTGTATGGAGTGCTGCATATATGATAAATATTTCCTGAAGTGGTAACTGATTTCTGCTGTAAGCTAGAGCAACAAAACTTATAGGTAAATTTGAAGAATTTAAATATATGCTCTCTCCATGCCATAGAGCTCTTTCTACATGTATTAAGCAATAATGGTTTTGTACTGGTCTTTTTCCATGAGAAGGGTAATATTTTTTAATCAAATTCTCTGATATATTCTATTTTGGAAACTTCTACTTAAGGTCCTTTCTCACAGCTCACCAAGCAATAAAGACTACCTGTCTTATAACTCAGTTTCTGAGGCCTTAGATGTGCAATGGAGTTATTGCAGTTTAAAAATTTATTGTGCATCCATAGAGCTCAAGTTTCTTAACTGTGTCTCTGCCTTACTGCAGAAAGCCCATAGAAAACCAAGCTGGTTAAAGCATTTTACTATGATTGAAGCACTTCATTTTGTGCTATGTTTGCCATGAGCTGTGCTCACATATGTTGTCACTATGGTTATGTTCACATGCGGTAATGCCTCAAGTACCGGAAACTGAATCATGAGTCTGAGCTGCAACAAATGTTCAGTTTCCAGTAGATAGTTATAGCAAAAGTGTACCAGAAAATGGAATTGAGACCTAATCTTCTGGCTGGTCACAACCTCACTGCACTCCTTGCTTCTGATCCCAGTCTCACAGTAGATCAACTGATGTGACCTTTTCATTTTTTTAAAACTTTAAATTTTTTTTTTTTATTATTATTATTATTACTATTATTATTATTATTTTTAGCTCCTCCAGAGCAGCTCAGGTTGCATGGCAGAGAAAGATCTGGAGTGTGCTCCAGTAAATTCCATTTTCAAAGACTCTGAATGCACTGCATAATGCTGTAACTGATGATGCGAACTCCAACTACCACAGAATCATAGAATCATACAGTAGTTTAAGTTGGAAGGGACTTTAAGGGTAATTTACTACAATGTTTCCAATATATATCTAGGTGAGTAAAATAATTTGGAAAATTCTCTTTCAATTCATAATCATGTATGCACTGTTAAAGATTTTTAGCCTGAATACCTCAAAGTACTGAACTTATTTTTCCCCTGCCTTTTCCTACAGGGTGTATGACCTGATTTGCCTAGTCAGAAACTAAATTTGTTGTTTGTGAATCTCAGCATGGTCCCTTGTGTACTAGAATATTTTATGTATTTTGCTGGACTGACTTTTCCCTTATTATCTGCAGCACATACACACCTGTATGGATAATAAATCAAAGTGGCTAGGTTACAAAATTTTCAGAAACAATTCGAAGACATATAAAATACGGTTGTGGGAAAATCAGGCAAAGCAGATTCCATAGTAAAAATGTTTATGTAAATGGCACAAACCAAAGAAAGGTAATAACATTTGTTATATCAGTTGTTATAACTGTGTAAAACAGAAAAGCTTGATGAAAGAACTCTACTGAAAGACATGCCAAATTTTAGTATATTTATAAGCTGGAGAAATAAATTGTCTTAACTCCCCAAATATCTTGCTACAATGGTTTCTTTAAAATTGGTCTGGTTACAAGTCTTGAAAGCATTAGCCAAATACCTTTTTCAAAAAACTAAGTCAGGCAAGCACTTATCTCCTTTTACTGCCAGGGCAAAGCCCTCTACTGTTCAAAGCACTCTGCCAATCACATCTCACGGCCCAGACTCCTTGAGGGAAATTAATTTCTCTTACCTTTAGATATCTGCAATGGTCTATTTATCCTGCATAAGGATCTTTTCCAGGGACACTGGGACATACAGACACTTCCAGGCAGTCTGATTTTGCTTGATTTTAGTAGTTACTTGAGGACAAAATGACTCATGGTCAAAAGTTATCCTCTTTTTTTTCCCTCCCTCCTTTCAGATTTTTGCAGATAATCTAAATAACCAGTATGAATATTTAGCTGTAGGCATCTAGCGTGGGGTGGGATGAAACACCCGTTCTTACACTATAAACTTAAGGTATCAGTAATAATGATTGATAATTGTAAGAAAATGGCACCCAAAACCTGAGTAATCCCCTGAGTATTTTGGTTGATTAGTTGGGGTTTTTTTTCCATGTTATTAAGACAGTTTGGCTAACTGGATGCACAACACCCGTTTAGAGATGCAGATCCACTCACTACTTGCTGTGACACAATTCAACTGGAGATCTTCCCGTCTTATCTTGCATTTACTCACATAGACAAGTGGGCAGGTAAAATGTTGACAGAATCCTATTTGACAGTATAGTGACATCTGCCACTGGTTCTTTTGGCTATATTTATGCTTGTAGGTTAAAGCTGGAAGCGATGCTGGATGCTGGATTTCAACTGATTAAAATTATTCAGACTTTTCTTTGGCCAATTAGAAACCCCCAAAACAATTCTAGGCCAGGGACAACTCCTTGATAAACAATGTCTTTATGTTTCCTAGTTACTTGGGAGGCTAAGAATTTACATGTAAGCCCTCTGTGCCAGCTGGGCTTAGTACACTGGGTTTTTTAAATTTGCTGCCAAAGTCGGATTTGCTAGAAAGAAGTGTTTGCTAGAGGTAGCAAGTAAATAGAAATATTCTGGAAGTGCATGATAAAGAATAGGATACTTCACCTTCTTTTTGATCAGTGTACTATTAGTATGACCACGCATTAAAATTGTTACATGTTGAATCAGATTTCCATGATCTACATCACCCTATTCCTAGATATCTTCTCACCAGCTTGATGCTTAGCAGCTGGTATTCAGCTTGCAGTACTGATTTTTGAATAACATGCTAAAATACTAAGAATTTTATTGTTTCCCTGTGTTTACTATGTGCCAAACTGCATGTAGTACATCTTACCATAGGCAAATGCTGTGTAGTACGAAAATAATTGAATGATAAATCCTAAAAAGGATTAATCAGAAGGAGATTAAAATAACTTCTCACTTTTTCTAAATAATAAATGGACTTTAGATTGTATTGCTTTTCCCTTCAATGGCAAAAGAAAGGAACTGGAAAATATAACTGCAAGAGGAAAACTGTTATGCTGTTCATGACTTTATAGCTGCCTGGAGGAGATCAGATGCAGTGGATAAATTATACCCTTTTGATTCTAGTATATTTGGGGATCATCTGTGGTTCTGTAAGAGAAGCACTAAAATGTGTTTATTATTAGTTATTTTAGGCCACAGAATTAGGAGCTAGAGACTCTTTGTGATCTTCTACAAAATCCTTAATAACCCTCTGCTGACGTCAATAGAATTTAGTATTTGGTGTTCACTCTCTCATCTATAAGAGAAGGATAATACTTATCAACCTCACAGGGATGGTGTAGGATTAATTATTTAATAGTTAGACAGTGATGTAAAAGGCAAAGCATTCTATTGCCTTCACAAATACTGAAATATGACACTGTCATCTTGCTGTATCTAGTTGAAGGTGAAAAGAGACAGTGTCTGTTGCGTCAGCAGTAACACACATGAAAAACTGCAGCATTTTGTTTTTGCTGAAGAAAAAATAGGTTTCTACAGCAGTAGCTTAGCTCCACTTCTAAACAAATTTTATATCCTATGTGCAGTTTGAGTAAGCTGGTCATGGGGAAAAAAAAAAACTTTAGAAGAATGGTAAACAGTAGTTAGGGAGAGCAGAACATACAAAAAAAAAAAATTGAGACTCACAGATTTGTTCTCAGAGGCATTTTTTTGCCAGATATTATAACAAGGATATGTTAGTTGGTTGGATCATTGCATAATTTTTCTCTTCTTGATCTGAATATTGAAAAACTCCTCAAATGTAGCGAGTCCTTTAATAATTTTTATACTGAAATATTTTTATAATGAAATCTTTCGTGAACTGGACAGATGCCATAACATACAAAAATATGTATTTAAGTTCACAAACTTTACATTTGACCGTACCTGGAAATAGATTTTTACCATTCCTCTTCAACCAGTTAGGTATTCACTACTTTTTGAAAAGCAGCCAGAGAAGAAACTGGCAATTTCTAGGACATTTAATTGCTGGACAACAGAAGAAATCTGATTGAGTCATCAGTGAAGGTAAAAAGCACACTTGTGGTATAGCAAAATATCTTTCCAGCATATAGAGGAAAGCCAAGAGGTTTGTAATTCTAAAAATAATTAGATAGTAATGTCTTGGACTAAGAATCAAGTGCAGCCTGCCTATAGGTGACAAGCAAGGCATATGACATAATTCTCTGTACCTAACATGCTTTGTCCACTGGCCATTAGCTTGGTGTAACTCTCCCTGCTTGAGTGGATAATCTACAGCCAGTGCTTGTCTTCCACATAGGTTCATTTTGCTTTACTTTGGTAATGAGAAGGGTTTATTCATGTTTTCTAATATCAAAATGCTCAAAGTAAGATCAACAAGGAAATACGATCCTGACCCTGAATCTTCTAATATGTGTGGGTAAATTTACATATCTGAGTAGCTGCATTAACTTCATTATGACTATTCACTTGAGTAATGCAGAATATAGATGCTTGCAGATCAACCCTAAGGCAGCATTTTCTGCATTATGCATTTTGTTTCACTGAGTGACTAAAGGCATAGTGTAAGTCAATAGTCCCATAGCTGTATGCAAACAGAAAAAGAGCATTATTACTCTTGTTTTTCACTTTCCTTTCAAAGTTATGTGAATACATTTTCAAAGTAGCAATTGACAGAACTGTTTCATGCAGTCTTGTTGTTTTACCTATTTATCCAGTACCAAACTCATTACCATCTCACCCTATGCACCCATAAATTACATATAACTGATCAGATTTTCACTAAACTGTCTAAACAGTTAAAACATACAAAGCGCTACAATATCACTAATAATAGTCATATCTAACCAGTAATGTGCTGCCGCACTGTTTCATGAGGCAATAATGTAATTCTGAACGTGGAATAAAATGTTCATTCTTCAGCTTCATAGTTTGGGAACAGGATCATAACCTCATAAAATAGCACAATGCTGCTATTATCACTTAATTATTAAACCAGACATTGCAGTGTACCTGTTTATTGTAGTTTTATTAGAGTTTTGTAGCTACTAGCCTTCCAGCATCAAAAAATTGTCCACACTCACTATAAAATTGTTTCCAAAACTTACTATTTTCAATTTGTTTCATACGAAGGAGAAATCAGATTTTGAACACAAAGAATTCTACACATACAACACAGATGAGAAATCTACTGGAAGCACTATAGGGGCCATTTGCTTAAGAGTTGGACTTGATGATCCTTGTGGGTCTATTCCAACTCAGAATATTCTGTGATTCTGTAAAATCTTATGCAATTAATACTATACATAATCATTTCATCTGCATTGCCTAGTGGCATGTGGTATTAAAGCCACACAACTCCAACTGACTTTAATAGAAATCAGATGGCTAAAACCATTTGAAACTGAGACTCTGAGAAAAATGTATAAAATATGGGACATTATAATAGTCCCATTAGAAACTCACTCACCACTTCTACCCTTCTCATAAAGATGATTGTCATGACAATTCACAGTCCTGTCCGTTCTCTAGGGAGTTACTCCTGAGCAAAACAATGCTTTAATGAGAACCTAATAAAATTACATTTACTTTGCATTCACAATGCACAGATATAAAAGATATACTCAAAATGCCATGCAACACCGAATCAGGGTTATGGCTTTTAAAAGGCTTATATAAAGACGGAAGAAGACACCAGCAGTATGAACAATATTATGGAGAGTAAATCTAATGTTATGGGGGTAAGTTTTTTATCTTGACTTTCATTCATACAATTGTATTTCCAAATTAAAAAAAAATAGTGCAAGATATGCAGGGAAAAGGGCATTATGAAGACATCTTTGACATCTGAGAACACAAGCTTTGGAAAGGGCCTTTTATAGTCTTACTGCATAAGACTGAAATTTGCAGTTTTGAAAGCCCCTGGGCAGTGAAAATGCTCCCTCGTTTGGTAGTTCTAGATATGCCAGTACTAGCCAAGATGAAAACACAGTTATGCATCAATAGACCACAGGCGTTTAAAGGCATATACAAATTGCCTAGATGTTTTATTTAAAATTTTCTCTGCCAGGTTTTCTTTGCCTTCAGATTTGTTCTTAAGTTTCAATACTTCTGACATAATTTGTTTCACCATTAACCTGACTCTAATGGATTATAATAATGTTTATTCCCAAAAGAAGAGTTCTTAAAGAGAATCAAAATTATTCCACATTTTTTACTTAGACTGAAATAAAGGAACACTCATTTTTTTAATAAATGTACATGACCTTGCTTGCAGAAGAATTCACCACTGTTTGGAGGACGTGGAGAAAAGCTCATTGACCTAGGCTTAAGTAAGACTTGAGGTTATGGTTAAGCAATGACCACATTTTTTTGTATATTCTTTATGTTTAATTTCAGAGTCTTCTTCCATTGCATTTACTAATGTTAATCAAAAAAAAAAAAAAAAGGGGAAGCTGTTTCTTCTAATTTATTTCTTTGTATTTTGAGCTGTGAGATAAGCACTTTGGATTTGCTTCAGGACTACATATAATCATAAGATTATAAAACAAATTCTATTTATTGAGTCATTTGTTACATTTATTGCACTTCAAAGCAAGCCAGTAAATTGAGATTAAAGTTCTATGTGCACAAACCAACACAAGATTCTCAGAGAAGCTGATATTTAGATAACTAAATGAATGGTAGATAATATTGATTTGTAAGGTATTTGTACCATATGTCATATATATTGGTTTTCAATTCTCATCCAAGTATTTTCTTGTTACTGCTTTGTGGATAACATCAAAGTTTTGTGGGTTTTTTTAAGGATTAACTTCAAGAGTTCCTGTGGATAATTCAGAAGAGTTGAATATATCTATCAAGAACTCTAATATTTTCTTTTATACTGATTGTATTTGGTATGTAAGTTATGGAACGTACTTAAAGTCCATTGTATACTTTTTTAAGTGGCGAATTCTAGTACAGTCTTAAGAGCTGGTAAATTGGTTTTGTAAGGTTGTTCAACACTTTAAGATTTCTGGATAAAAGGTTATATCTTGCAATAACTGTTGTCTGACTTTTTATAAATCCATGTTAGAAATATTTAAGTTATTTTAAGAGAAGCCCTAAAATGGTGGCAATCTTTAGTGGGAAGAAAAGCTGTGGTGGATTTTGTTAGAGAGTTCCCATTTTAACAATCATATGTCTGCATTTTATAACAAGCTATTTTTTGTCCAATGTTACACTGCTTACATTTTTTTCACCTTTCCAAATTTATCAGCAAGTTTATTTTTAGAGAGAAAAGAGGATTATAATTCTGCTTAAAATGACTCATAGTAAACCAGCTGACAGAAATAAAAGGAACAAATATAGAATGTTATTTGTGTCAGCTGAGAAATGTCTCAAATAATTGAATTTGCTTCATGAGTTCCCTTTACATAACTGAAGTCCTTGCATAAATCTTCTGAAATTGAGTAGTTTTACTGTCTACTTATACCCTCAGTAGAATATACATACTTTGTGGTAGTGCAGGTCAGTGTGGGCAATCACTGGAAGAAAAGCAGACTCACCAGTGAGCAGCAAAAGAGTTTTGGGAGCCAAATACTGGGGAGACCATAAGCCTGGGTTGGGTACTAGAGAGGTCAGCACGTTTGAGAGTTCACTGCTGGAGCGACCAAGGCAGGAGTGGTGGGTGAACCTCGACTGGCGAACAGAACTACCCAGCCACTCTCTCACTCTCACCTCAGCAAGATGGAAGGGGAAAATAAGTCAGAAAATTCCATGGTCCAGACACTCTTCAGTTATTATGGAGTAAAACAAACTCAACTTGGGGAAGATTAATTTCACATACTTAAAAGCAGAGCAGGATAGCAAGAAACAAAGACAAAACCAGAAGTACCTTTCCAGAAGTACTTTTACCATACTGCCCACTTTCCCCCCAGCTGCTTTTCACTTATCACTACTTCACTCTTAATCTTTCTATGTCCTCCCTCTCTCCTTGACAAGTGGCTCAGGGGGATAGGTTATGGGAGTTGTGATCCGTTAATAACACTTCACTTCTGTGGCACTTTCTTCCTCATGCTGTTCCGCTAGTCCAGTGTGGGATCTCTCCCAAGGGACACAGTCCTTCATCAGCCTTTTCCTATGCCATATATAATTTGGTTTTCCCCTTCATTTGTTTCTTGAAGGAAAAAAAAAACAAAAACAAATCAAATTGAAAGAAAAAAAAACTATTAGGCACTTTATTTCTTGGCCAAATGTACTTTTTTTTTCTTTTTAAGCCATATATGGATGCCATGCTTGCTGCTATCTAACACTGAATACATTGTCTCACATAAAATTATTGTTGCAGACAACATTTTGAATTTTCTTATCAATAACAGCATCATATTCATAAATATTTAAGAATGAAAGCTCAGGATATGCACTTCCCAAAGTAACAACAAAAACCAGAAACAAGCCCTGCTGTTTATGGTACCCTGAAGAAATCAGATTCTTAGAAATTTAAACAAGCTCATAGATCAGTCTTTATCAGGGACCCCAAAACCAAAATATTATATTGTTAGAATATTAAGTGGATTTCAATTATACTAATATGTACTTGTAGAGAACATAACAATATAGGGAGATATGCTGTTTTAGGTATGACATAACTTTTGAGTTAGGGAGGTAGTAGATTAAAAATATAGATAATTTCTCCCCCCTTAGAGAAAATCTCGAGTTGCTGCATTTTGTTTGATTATCTTGGCTGCAATGACTGTTCCTCTACTTATTATTCTTGTTTACTTTTTCTTGACTTTTCTTCAAATTATGTCATGGAAAGATATTGATAATGGTGCCTTTCTTGTACTTCTAGATAATAAGGTTAAGTATGAATTTATGTGTGACTTTTTCATGTACCATTAAGTTCACCTGGGATGTTCTTCAAACTATATACTTCAGCTGATTTCAAACAGAATGGTATTTTTTACCTTTGTGGATTAGTAGCCTTCCTTCATGTTCTGCATGAATGATATTTCACTGGGAGCATAGTCCTTGGATTCTCTGGATAATAGTTCCACCCTACAGATACTAGGAAAGCTGGTAAACAGGGATAAGTTTTGAAAATTAATACTGGTGTCAGAAATTGATGGTAATATCTGATTCTCATTTATTTTTAACTTTATAATGTTTTCATATTTTCAGTAAAAACAAAATAAAGCAATATTGTCTTTGGATGGTTTTATTTACTTGATACACAATCTAATGGGTAATTCTCATGCTACTGCTCTCTCTTTTGCTCTGCAGTAAAAAAAAATGGACAGGAACAACAGATTTATACACTTCATTTTCATCTTCTTACTTTTCATCTTCTTGTCCTATCTTTGGCTCATACTGTGTCTGCCTAAGAAGTTAAAACCAGAAATTAATAAACTGATGTTTGTATCAGGTATAAATATATTATTTTCCTGTTGTGAAATAAGGAAATTCTACTAAAGAAAGATGTTAAGAGTTGACAGCCACCATTTAACACAGAGAAAAAAAGGGAAATCACCTGGGAAATTCACCTGGGAAATCATCCCACTCTATGTTATACTTGTACATGCTGATATCCAATGTCATCCGCAGTAATATTTCCTTGGTATTTGTCATCCATGCAGATCTAAGTTAGTGTGCTACTTTTAAAGATTAACTTTTGGCAAAGGTCATGTACAGTTGATAGCATTGTTTAACAACTGCCTCACTATGTATTTTAGCATGTACATGTAGTAAGGTGTACTTGTGCTGGTAGAAGATTCTTTTGCAAAGGCTGACATGCAAAGGTATCTTTTTTTTTTTTTAATCCTCATATTAATTTTATTTGCTTTGAAGGGATAGTATGGTAAAACAGAGTTTGTCTGATTTCTCTTAAATACAGATTTTCACACAGAGAATTATTTTGGTTAATTTATTGTAATATATTTTACATAGTTATTTTTTAAATTAAATAAAACTAATACAAATTTTCTAAATAACATGATACTGAAATAGCCATACCTATCCTGTGAATCAAAAGCTAGGATGTCAATACCATGCATGACAAAGAGATGATTTTTTTTTTTTTTATGTAAACCTCAAAGGATAATGGAACTTTTTTAATTTTGGAAGCTTTTTTTCCACCTACCTCTAAATGTCGCTTCATCAGTTTTCTATCTACTGCAATTTTCTTGGATAAGCTCACATAGGTATTCTTTTACTTTGGGTGCCATTGGACATAGTTTGGATGGTTTTACTAAGTCATAAATCTGTATGGAAACTATACTCCAATTCAGGGCTGTTAGCAGGTATTTTTATAAGACTTTTTTAATATAAAATTTAGCTGTTTTCTTCTTTTACTGTGTAAGAATAGACAGCCAAACTTTCGAAGAAAACCCTGGTTTTTAACTAATTTCTAGAAATTTTGACCTGGAAGTCTCAACTTCTTGATTATTTTTTAAAATTCTTTCTTTCTAGCAACTGTTTAGACATGATTTCCTGATTCATATTTCCTGACTGTAATATGAAATAGAAGACATCTTTAATTCCCATGGAAATAATACTCTCCAGAGTGAAAGTACAGGCAGCTATAGAGAGAGAAAGAAAGGAAGGGAGAACAAAGTGATATTTTTGTAAATAAAAATAACTCTCCTCTCTGGTAAAACACTAACAATTATATTGACTGCATTTCAAAAATCCTTTTCTTAATTAAAATCACTTTCTTATTTTTAAAACTGTTGAGTAAAACAAGAACACATTCATTATCAGGAGAGGCAAATGCTACTCCTCCCCTCAAATCCCCCAAAATCGGAAAATAAGTACTGTGAGGTTCTGACAGGCAAGCAATTAATTCTACTTAGACAGCCAGTGTGCTTTACAGGAAAGGGAATACTTTAAAAAGGAATAAGCATTAATGCTTGATTTCTTTTTTGCTTTAATCATCACAGATATTAAACTGGGAAAAGCTCAGTGGTAATTATGTTATCAAGTTCAGATAATGAAACATAAACAGGATTGAAAAGTTCTTCTTACGAACAGAATGAAAGTAACACTGGGAAATGTACAGCAGAGGTTTTAGAAAAATCAGTGATAAGACAGGAATGTGAATATTCCAGAAACAGACAAATGCTACTAACCTGAAATTACAGGTAAAAGAAATTAAGGTCAGGATTAGCATCATTTTCACCTTTAAAGAGTTACTGGACCCATTCATTAAAATCTACATGCTATATATGTTAGCAAAAAATCCAAGAACCATAAACGAGATGAAAAATCTAGTTTCATGAAAAATATTCAATGTATTGCACAAATATCTAAATGCAATGTTGTTTTGCTTAAACTCTCTGATTCAAATAGGTGATAAGTACCTAAGACTGGAAAAAAGCAGGCACAATATCTGTCCCTAGAAAGAGAGGAAAAAATCTCTAGGTAATAATAAGGTAGGCAGCTTTTGTTATTAGAATTAATGGGGCAAGAATAACAAGAGGAATTATTAATAAACATTTGTACAATAGTGATAACATCAGTATGAAGCAATATGGAATTATCAGAAATAGATCACATTAAACTGCTGTGTTATATAAAAGAATCAAAGACCTTATGGTTATTGAAGAACTCCAGAGAGAAGTCTTTCGTA
Source organism: Entomyzon cyanotis (assembly GCA_024500445.1). NCBI lineage: Eukaryota > Metazoa > Chordata > Aves > Passeriformes > Meliphagidae > Entomyzon > Entomyzon cyanotis. The sequence goes on from JAKEPQ010000871.1 coordinate 54,039,971, forward strand.
CATCATGTCTGTTACATCTGAACTTTGGTAATGTTTATGTAACAACCCAACAGCTTTAAAAGCAAGGCAAGGTCCTGTAAATAATGTCATTATACATTGAATATTAAACTGTCTATTAAAGAAGAAAAGCATATTGGTTAGAAACCTTAAAAATTTTATACACACCAAGCAAATTAGCAGAAATTTTGCTAGAATTGTTTGATTTAAACTTTTACCTTCTGGAGAAGTCACTGATTTGATGTGTATCCCATTTCACTAGTTAGCTCTTAATCATGCAACTGCTTATGAACCTGTAAGAAGAGAACTGAGGATGAAATTAGCCTGTAAAAATTTAAAGTGAAACAATTATTTACCACATTATACAACGATGCAGTAAAATAAACTATATAGCACTGACTAAAACATTATTTTTGTAGCCTACTATTTCAGAGTTGGAATTTTAATGAGTTTAGTAACTTTTGCAGTTTAAAAATCTGGGTTTAATTTGTTGAAATAAATCTAATTCATAAACTCCCTCCACACTCTGTTGTGTATTACCTATGAATGATATGCACAAAACAACATCAAAACTATTGGTCTTTTAAATTTTATCACTGCTGCACTCCCTCAACTGTGTTCTCTAAAACTTGCCAGTCATTCAGAAAATTAACTAGCTCTTTGTTGTCTTATATTTGGTCTAAGAAGATGTCTATTAATTTTCTTATACTAGGTCTATCATTCTTTTCCAAGAGGAAAAGGATAAGATAGTGAAGGTTGTTTGCTTATAAGAGGTCTGGTTGTCATTGTGTTACTTTATAAAAATGTTCTTGTAAATTTATATTTGTATCAAGAAGAACTAGGCTAGGAGGATTTCATAGCTTTGTTTTTAGAAGATTTTTTTCTCTTCAGGCTCTTTAGATATGATTCAAATCCGAAATAGCACATTTTAATACTGTTTTCATTACAGAAATACAGATATTCTAAGGTATGACCATCAAGGTCCCTGCATACAATTTCAATGTTGAACAACAAAAATTTATCAAATACCTTCAGAAGGGTAACAAATACCTTCAGAAGGGTAGACAAATATTTACTTTGGTCATACGTTTGCATTGGACATTTCTAACTAAAACAAAAAATATATTTAAACTCTTCAGATGGTGGACAAAGTTTATTGTTGGCCAGTAAGCTCCCTGACCTAAAAACCTAAAAAAAGGGATTTTGCATTTTTAACTGTCTTGCTGAACAACAGCTCCAGAATAAAAATAGAAAGTACTCATAAACTGAATGTAGAGTTCAAGAAGAGAACTTATTTTGTTTTTCATACAAATGAAGGGAAGGTCTGCAGAAAGATAGAGCCAGGTTCTTTCTGTGCTTCCCAGTGACAAGACCAGAGGCAGTGGGCTGAAAGTGAAATAAGAGAGGCTCTCTCTGAACACCAGGAAATTTTTTCCCTGTGAGTGTAACCAAGCACTGACACAACTTGCCCAACTGCTGACTTTTAAAATATCAATTCTTGGAGATGCTGAGTGTTTAAAGATGATCCTGGGCAACTGGCTTTAGGTGACCCTGCTTGAGCAGGGGCATTGGACCACATGATCATCAGAGGTTGTCATGCTTTAAGCTTAGCCGGCAGCTCAGCCCCACACACTCTCTCACTTCCTCACAGTGGGATGAGGAGAGAATCAGAAGACTAAAAATGACAAACCCATTGGTCAAGATAAAGACAGTGTAAAAGGTAAAGCAAAGGCCACACTTGCATGCAAAACAACCCAAGGAATTAATTCATCTCTTCCCATGGGTGGGCAGGTGTTTAATCATCCCCAGGAAAGTAGGGCTCCATCATGCATAATGGTGACTTGGGAAGACCAACACACTTACTCCCCCTTCCTCTTCTTTCCCAGATATTTTTGTTGTGCCAAAACAGGCATACAGGTCTTTTCCATTAATTGAATGATTTCCATTTAATCATTCCACAGCTCTATGATTTATTTTATTAAAAACCTACATTATTTTGCAAAAATTTTAATATATAGTACAGGATCATGCTTCAATACTTCAGTTATCCTCTGCCTGTGACAGTCAGAATCTTTAGCTGCAAATGAAAACTCTCTAGTTTTAGTAAAGAGTTGCCGATATTTTAACTCCAGCAAGTAAACAAACCTGTTGAGATAATTGTCTAGAGACAATTAAAATTATGTTTAAGAGAAGGCAGAAAGAGCTCTTTAAAAAGAAGAAAAAAAATTTGATTTTACTATATTATGATTTCTCCCAAGTCAAGACTGCCATATCTTTTCAGTGATCAAGCTGTATCTGAATAAACTGAATGCAGAAGACATTTAATTCCACGTAGGGGTCAATCCCTGTACCTAAGTCAGTCTAACAACAATCCTAGAGTTTTGTGACCACTATAAGACTAACAACATGCCTCCAGCAGTGTGAGCTGTGTTAATGTGGATAGTAAGACTTTCATGGAGAAATGTCCTCCAAATTCTTTAACAAGATATTTTGGGCAGCACCTGAACTACCAAGTGCACTCGGTTTAGTTTAGGGTAGGGGTTACTGAAACCATGGCAAATTTCAGTGACTGTAAGACCAGAAAGGAATATGTGATGCTCTATAACGCAGTAGGGGGAGGAGGGGTGGAACAGGCCTCTGCATTTACCGAAAGTGTCTCTAAGGCTATTGAGAGATCACTCCAGCCAGCACTGCTCTGGTGCTGTACAGAACGACCCTTCTCACACCCGAGCTGGTGTAAGGCACAGATTCTCACTCACCCAGACAGCCGGATAGCTCACGCGTTACCAGAGACAAAGAATCCAGAGGCTCAATCAGCTGGATGTTCCAGATGTTTATTCCAAAGGGTTCCAGGGTGAAAGAGGAAGAGGAGACCCTAGGTGTCCCTAGATATAGGGATCACCTGGGGTCAGGGGAGAGGAGGCAGGGGGAACACCACAACCAATGGGGAGAAGGGAGGGATGGAGTTAGGCGTTAGGTTACAGCCAGGGTGATTTACATAATTTGGGGAGGGACCATCGTGTTCTCAGGAGGGTGTACTCAGACTAGGATGTCTCCCACCAGCAAAATCCTGCTGTACTGGGACCACTCAGTTCCCCAGCAGTTCCCGAGGTGGTTTCCTCCACCACTGCAGTTCTAAATTAACCTTGTCCTTCCCAGGGTTCATAAAGTCTATATACATTCTGTCAAAACCAAACACTGGGTGAAACAAAACTTTTTACTTACTGTCAGTTGTAAATGAACCAAGAAAAAAAGTAGGTAGCAAAACATGCTGGAGAAGAAATTTCTTTCAATCACAAAAAGCAGATTAGGTGAAGAATGTGGTATGATCCCATGTAGACCAGATAAATCCTCCTACCTGCTGCAGAACAGGGTAGAAATCCACAAAAGCTCTGAAAAAACAAGTTGGGTCCCTTCTAAGATTGAAATTTATGAATAAATGCAACCCCCCGGTCTAATATGGGAAGATTCAGATCACAGATTAAAAAATATAGATGTCTACATGTCAACTGTCCCAAAATTCCAATTATAGTCAGGAGAGATCAAGATGCTGGATCTTCTTGTGCATGCACAGACTCTAAATTCCACTTTTCAAAACCTTAGGTAACTCAGCCAGCATGTGCACAGCTGCAGAGCCCCTGTAGATATGGTGCTGTATCTGCCAACCACAGCTGCCATATCAGCTACTTTGGAGCATCACAGATATGCCTGTGTTTAGACAATTTAATTAATTTTAATTTAATTTTAATTTGATTAAGTCTTTTACTCACATACTGAGTGTTGTTTTGTGTACCTCATATTTCTCCAAACCTGGAATAATTTTGTGTCCTTCTCTGAAGTGCAGTAGTTGTAGCAATTCCACCTCTTGTGTGTCTTGAATTCAAAAATTTGAGAAGAACTTTCAATAGTCTTATCAATATTGTGCCCACAGCCTCAAATTATCTCACATCACAGTTATTGCTACCTCTAGCAGTAGCAGAGGATGAAGTAATATGATTCAGTTCAAAGAGCTGACTCAAGTAAAAAGAGATTTTGTTTACTTGATTGGTACAGTTGTTGATATAAGAAAACACCCCTAACATTATATTTCAAATACTCCATACTGAATTGCAGCATTACTCTTAAGCCGATGGTATGAAAAAATGTTTGCCATATTTCCATATGCAGAGATTTATACTTATGCATTCCCTCAGTGCAATGTGGGTGTAGATGTCAACTAAGATATGAATTATAGATCACTGATTAATGATTTTAAGAGACTTCTTACCAAGTCAGTGCATACTGATGACTTGATTAGATTTGCTAATGTACCTCGTCGTGGTCTTACTGGAAAACTCCTGAATTTTGTCAGATTGTGAACTTTGAGTTTATTTTAAACCTTTGATATTATGACCTACAGTAATGTTGCTGTATTACAACTGAGATAAATGAACATGGTATTTTGTTTTTCTTTGGTTTAGTTTAGAATTAAGATTTATTTACATGCCTCAGACCGAAGTTTTACAGACCAGAAGATTAGTGAAACTATCTGCAATTTTTTTCCACAAAAGTGCTCTAAAACTAGTAGAAAACTAGTTTGGGAGTCATATTAACTGTTCATGGGAAAATGTCGTAAGGGAACACAGAAACATCTTTTGAATTCATTACTGGTGATTAAATTTTTAATGTTATAAGTAGCTTCAAATAATTCCCAGACAGAAAGGATAACAAATGAGTTAAGGATTGAGTTATAATTCTAACTTCAAGATACAAGAACAATTGTCTATAACAGTGCAGAAAGAAGAAAAAGATATACTGTAGAAAAAGCTTATACTAGGTGCTATATATCAGAGGACACATGAATCAGGAGGGTAATGCTGCTGCAGAGAATGCAAATGCCATTGTGGAATGTGTAAGAGTACAACCTAAAGATGATCTTCAGCAGTGATAAAACTTCTGAGAAACTCTGTCACATTTTGGGACACCTATCACAGCTCGTGCATTTATAAGATGTAAACCAATTTTTAAAAGTTCAGAGGAGAGCAATGCAAATGATCCCTGTTCTAGAAATTTTGATTTTTGAGGAAAGACCAACCAAAGTAATTTTAAATACTCTAACAAACTAGAAATGAATGGGGTTCTTTCCTAGTTTTCGAATACATTGAACATTGGTTCAAGAAAGAATAAAATTAACTGTTTTCCTTTCCACTATGGGTATGAGAAAAAGTACTCGGTTGCCACTGAAGCAAAGCAGATTAAGTTCTTTTTTACAGCATACCAAAATAGTCTTTAAGATGAAGAGGAAAAGAGTATTTTGCTGCCTCAAATAGGAAGGGTGTAATCTTTCCTCCGTAACACTGAAAAGGACAATAGGTTAGGGTGGGAAAAAGACACATGGGATGACACACTGGAAACGTAGAAAATATTAGAGAAATGAACCTGTGGCCAATGTAGAGACTTGCTGATTCTTGTCTCCCATATATCTTCAAGAATGGAATACTATGAAGGACGCAGCACCAAATGCTGGTTTAACAGCCAGCTGTCTATGGTAGGTTATCAGAGAAAAGCACCCTGTGCACTTTATGTAGGATGAAAAACATAACTTACATGCAAAGCCAAATATTTATGGCTACTGAAATTAAAGTTTTAAAAATCCAATCAAAGAATTATTATTAGTCATGTTATAATGTTATGGTCAAAATTATCTAATTATTACAGCTCATTTCCAATAACTATACAGTTAAAATTGATGTACAATTTTCTCTTTCCTCTGGTTTATGCACACCCTTCCTATTATCCTCTGGGTTCAAAGGAAGATAGAGAGCTTGAGCAAGTCATTAGCATCCCAAGTTATGTCTCAAAAGAGCTTAATGCTGATGATTTCTTACTCCTCCCTCTAGAGATTTGGACTGATTTTTTTATGTTTTGTAATATGCATTACACTGTAACCTCCTTCTTCATGGGTTCAGCACAAAATTTTAAATCCACATAGACTCTGAATGGTATGGTTTACTTATTATGTTGGATATGTTTCCCTCTTTCTCTCTGTTAGCCTTGAAACAAATTATACTTAACTCTCAAGGTTGCTTTTCTTTAATAACCAGTAATTGATCATTGCTGAGAGGGACTGGGGCCTCTGGATTCATCCATTGCTTTGTACTTTCAAGGCTTTTGTGACCATTTTAAACTTGTACTTTTGGGGTACCCTGATAAATTCCTTTTTATCTCTAATGGTCCTCAGCCTATGGTTTCCTGATATTACAGTTAACATTTATTAGAACAGCTTTGTCAGAAATAAATGTTTCATTAATAGTTAGTTCTATGAAAACAATTATATAGTGGAAGTCCATATACTCACAGACACTTATATATATAATTATACAATGATCTGGTAACTGCTTGCCACCAGTATCTGGTAGTTAAAGAAATTATCCATGGTGCATTATCAGAACTACTCTACAATAGTAATTATAGCTAATTATAGTAGGAAAAGGATTAAATATATTCTGAAGGTGTCTTTTAACACTATAATTCTGTTGTATGCTCTGTGCCATAATGATGGACTTCTGCCTCTAAGTTAATTATTCAAGTAAAAAAAAGGATATGTAGTAATAGGTTAATAATAAGGCAGTGTTCACTCCTATTCCAACTGAGATACTATTTAAAATGGGATTTAGTGTCTGTTGAAAGAGTTATGATAGCAGGAAAAAAGCTGTACGAGTATGGCTAGCACAGGTCTTTCCCATGAGTATTTTCTCTTGTGTTTTATAAACAAAGATAAAGTTTGGATGATATTAAAAACAGTGTCTCGAGATTTGGACAGTTCAGGCCTGGCCAATCAGGCCTAGGGGCAGGTTTCTGACTGACCAATCTGGGTGACCTCTGAAAAATCTATATAAGTTGGAATCAAAATAATAAAGCTCTCTTTTTTCATGCCACGCTGAGAATCCGGGTCTTTTTCTCTGCTAGCGGCTCAACAGCGACATACGAGCACATGTATTATGCTACAGCAGGAAGCCAGCACTGTCAAAGAAGGATTATGGTCTAATTTTACATTATTCAGTGACTAGCTGGGATGAAAATCTTATATAAGAGAGTTTTATTCGCATCAAAATATTCTAAAATTGTATAGAACTAAAGTGTAGGACTTTGTTTTTCTTTGTTTGTATTAGGACATTAAATTAGCATTCTGTCTTACAGATTGAACATAATTCCTATCTATTCTCATTAGAGTGGTTACTCTATTTCCACAAATCAATGTCTCTATCATCTTCTGTGAAAAGTGGGCATGTGCAACAGACATTTTTACAAAAATTTTGCAAAATGACTTATCTGTATTATTACAGTTAAAAACTGTACTGATGTGTATGGCCTCTCACATCATTGCCTCAATGAGTGTGACAATGACATGGACATTCACTGCTCTAAGAGTGGCAATAGGCATTATGTCACTTCAGAGGAGCACACAATGTGTGCCAATCAGGATAAAATCCAAAAGTGTACTGGTGTAACCTGATGTGAACTCTTAGGGAGCAACAGCTAGATCACCCATCTGAAAAGATTGCAAAGACAACTCAGATACTCTCTGGAATATCTGAATTGTTGACTGTGTGACAGCATTTTTCATCACATACTGTCACACCAGCTGTACAAAACAACCTACCAAAAATATGTCTGTACATATCTATTTATAGGTTATACGTAATTGCATATATTTTAAAGCATTGATGGGTATAAGTCCTGTCTGATTTATACATCATAAAAGATCCTGATTCCTTGAAAAATAATTTTACTATAAATTATAGTCATATAGCAAATTTAGCAAAACCAATAAAAAATTAAAATAGTTATTTATATTTATAAAACTTTGTTTATCTTTAATGGATATTTTGGAAACTAACATTAGACATAAATAGGAATTTCACTACCACTTACTTTGCATATTAATGCCAGTATTAATAAAGCTTCAAAGTGTCAACAGTTAGTTGTCATAGATAATATTTTCCAGTCACAAGCAAATATAAATCATTCCTGATACTCATGGCAAAAGAGCAGTGATGAACTGTGTATAATTTAGCTTCTTTTTCACTCTGCCACTCTGATAAGTCTTGTCTTTGTAAAACTTATTATCTTTGAGATCCCTGTTGAGTCCCTATCTATGAGATTCTTATTGCACAAGAGGATTTGATTCACACTTTTCAATATTTAAGAGGTTCTTTCAAGACTCAAAGGGAAATCACTTATCAGAAATGAGAAAAAAATCCAAGGAATTCCAAAAGTATTTCTCTCTACAGCCACAAAATATATTCATGTAAAAAAAAAAATAAAACTACAAACTTTTTTTTTAAAAGAAATCTTGCTATTGTTATTTTATAGACTATGCTGCCTGAAAATGTGGGAAATTGTAGTTTGTAGAAAAATGCAGATATTTGCAAATTTATTAGTGTGCACTGTTCTCAGATCTGTTGAATAAATATGATTGAGTGTATTCTATATAATACTACTTCAAATTGGCAAATAGTTTATATAATTAAAGGAGGTAAGTGACAGAAAAATGTTGTTTGCATTGTCTATTTCAAGAAAGCAAGTAGTAGCAATTACACTTGAATACTTGCAGAGTGAGAGAGAATTTGAAAAATACCCAAACACAGCATACAGTAAAAAAAAAAAAAAATTAATGAGAAAGATCATAAAGAAATCAAATGTAGGTTTTTGTTAGGTCCAGATTTAAATTTCTTGAGCATATGAAAAAATAGTTACATTTTTAAGCCCTCACCAGTTACAAAGAAATCTGAAAATCTTCTGGAATTTTCTGTAATGTATAGGGAAACATTTTCTACCAGAATTCATAGAAAACAGAAATTCATCCAGAATTCCTTGATGCTTTCTCTGTCTCATTGCAGAAACTTCAAATTCTCAATTAGTTTCCAAATGTTGTAAAAGTATTGAGTAATCAAATAGTGAGAGATTGTTGGAAAAGACAAAAAAATTAAGAACTCATAGTTTTGAATGGAAAAATATGTTTAATACCTCACAAATTTATGAGATATTTTTAATTTGTCCTCTGAATCCTTTCAGAGAAGAAAGGGTATTATCTGAGGTCAGACTATGGGGAGAATGTAAATCATTATGATCTCATATATTGTGAGTGGAAATGATCCCAGTGATAGCACTGAAATCATTAATATGAAGGTTCATTTTGCAGCAGTAGCTCATTTAGTGCACCTAGAATTGCTCCTGTTATTTATTCAAGGATAAAGGGATGTGAAATATTTCTTTGCAAAATGTGTTGGCAACAAAAGGCATTGGAATTGTTGGGAAAAGGTATTATTATGATAACCTGTTGTATACAAAACTGAGGATAGGTTTTCAGTTGCAAAAATCAAAGGAAAAACTGTTTCTGGTTAATATTTTTTAGTCAAAAATTGAAACTATAAAGTGGTTAAACCCTATGAAGCCTGAAAAAAATTAATAGTGCCCTTTCATCATGTATTAATCAGATTTGTCTTTTCTACACAGAACAGATTTTTTAGGTGTAATCTGCAAGGTTGAAATTAGTAACTAAATTTGAGGCTAAAAATAGTTTTTTGGCTTTCAGAATACTGATCCACAGAAGAACTATACCTCTTCCCTTTGATTCCTGGAGAATTTTTTTTGAAAGAGGATTGATAGAAGGTGTTCTGAATCATTTAGAGTCATGAATATAATTTTCAATCAGTTAGACTGCTTCTAATGAGGTAAGAGATGGAAAAATTATACCACTTTTAGTTATTTGTAGAAGAGAAAAGACGTAACAGCTGTATAAGATTTTATTGTCCCTCAGTCTGAATTTAAAATCTTCTACACAAATAAAATCTGAGCTAGGCCGAATGTATTTTGTCATACATAATAGAGCCTGTGTCTGATTATTTGCACATTTGTATAGGGGTGGCACTTGTCATGGAGTCAGTGGGAACCATTTCCATCACTCATCCAAAATCCTCTGGCCATGGGAGTCCCCCTTTTCCACCAGTGTGGATAGCACATGTGCTGGTACCAGACATTGTGCCATGAAACACCAGCATGGGAAACAACCAATGGCCACACAGCAACCACCTCCACCTCTTTTAGGGCTGCCACTGCGCTGGATGAATTAGAGACCCTCTGGAATAATCTATATGTTCCACTTACTAGCATAATGGCATATAGATAATCTTTTTCACAGGCATAAATCTAACAAGTTTATTAATGTGTTTTGTCATAAAGCCTACATCACACCTTTTCCTTTTTCAGTTTCCTTCTGGTTAATACTACACAGGAGAAAAATCACAGAATCATAGAGTCATTGAATGGTCTGGATTAAAAGGGACCTAGAAGACCACCTACTTCCAAACACCCTGCCACGGGCAGGAACACCTTTCACTAGACCAGATTGCTAAGAGCCTCAGCCAACCTGGCCTTGAAGACATCCAGGGGTGGGGCGCCTGTTTCAGTGCCTCATTACTCTCATAGTAAAGAATTTTTTTTCTAATATCCAATCTAACATCAGCCTCTTTAAGTTTAAAGCTCTTCCTCCACGTCCTGTTACTATGTGCCCTTGTAAAAAGTCCTGCAGCTTTCCTGTAGGACGCCCTCAATATTTTAAAACTTCAGCTATATCACTAACAACTCCTGGTAGGTGTGCTTGAGATCAAGATGAATGTATAGACTCATACCAAGTTTTCATGAATATCAATGACAAGATAAATGACTGTTTATTTGTGGTCAAACAGAACAAAGACTATGACTTAACTATAATGCAATCATGTTGCTCAAAGAAAATATTTTTCTCAATGCTACTCCTTGTGAAGAAATCCTAGCACAAAATATAGAAATAGGTAATGAACACTTAAGAAAAATAAATGAAGGAGATTGGCAATATATTTTAAGTTCTAAACAGAAGTAAAAGAATAAGCATTTCTGATTGTTTAGCTGCAACTTCCTCAAAATGAGCTTTTCTAGGTTACATTATTTCCTCTTTCATTCTTCTTCATCCTCTTGTCCTTATCCTTCTCCTTTGATCCATCTTACCATTTCCTGTCCCAAATGTTATTTTATGCCTTCTCTTCCTCATGCCTTTATCTCACTTATTTTTTTTTTAAATTCTTATTTCTCACTCATTGCAACAGTATATCTGAGGTCATGGCATTCAAGTTGATTGATTTTCAAATATAAAAGAATTGTAAAATTAAATTAAACTCCAAATTTTTTTTTCAGAATCATAACCAGAGCCTTTGTCAAGTTACCTATGGAGAATGCAAACATACCAACAAACAAATAAACAAACAAGCAAACAAAAATAAAACCCACAAACACAAAACCAAAACTGATATCAAGGATTGCAACACTGAAATCAATGCATGCAGCACTAAAATTTGGAGGTTGGGAAAGAGAACAATGGACTTGGGTTCCTTTTCTAACTCCCACTTCTTTCCCCATCTTAAAATGGAAAGAACAAGGCAATTGACTCTTGCTCACACTATTCAGATGGTTTATGAACACACTGTGGGGAGAATTTCAAATGTGTTCTTCAGCATCACCATAGAAAATATTTTTTTCCCTGAAGCCTTCCTTGGTTGCTCGTGTGTGCAGTTGGCTACTTTGATGGTCTCTGTACTGTACCATGCAAGACAGTAAAGCTGAATGTCCAACCTTGGTTTAGAAATTCTGATAATTAGGCACCAAACTGTGAGACAGAGCATTCTGGGTGCAGAGTTTGGTGAAATATCACAGCTTTTGAAAATAATGTTTCATAATGCTTCAGGCACAAACTGAGGCTCTAACCTCTAAGAGGTTTTGAAACTTAGACCACTGCTTTTCTTAACCATGTGAAACCAAGTTGTTTGTAAGTGTTAAAGAAACAAGTGATAGAAAAGTTGGGTAAGATAGAATTGAAACAACATTTTAATTAAGCATGTTTAATTCTGAAAATCTTCCATTGCTATTTCAACTCTATTTTTAACATAGGCAGTAGTATAAAAGAAGATATTTATTTTTAAGGATTCAGCCTTGCTGAATTATTGCCAGAATTATGTACAGTGGAGTTCAGCCTTATTTTTTTTTTTTAGATTAAATTTAATGGGAAGGGATTGGTTTCTAGCAGCAACTCCACAGCCTATCTTGTGTAATTTATAAGTTTAAAAAAAAAAGTGATCAAAAGAAAGTTCCCTGCATACAGATGTAATAGTCTGCTTTAAATATGAAAATCATGGATTTTTCATAATATAAGCTACCAAGTCCAACTTAGCAAGCAGGGAATTTGATTTCTAAGAACATCTATCAAAGGTGGGAGCATTAACTAAGTTAATATACCCTTTGACAATTAATAGATAATGTCTTTGTCTCATTAAAATAAAATTTTAGATTAAATTTAGTGAATACAAATGTCAGAAGATGTACTTTTTTAGAATTCATGAAGTTCAAGTCAGAGAGAAAAGACTTAGTTATTATTTTAAAATATGTCTAAACCTAATAGTCAACTAATTTTTTTAAGTTAATTTTCTTTGATTTTGCTTAAGTATGCACAATAAAATAACAATCAAACAGCAGCTAATACCTTCTCAAGTTTTTAAAGAAAACTTGTGTCTGGTAGTATAATCTGGAAAAAAAATCTGTTGAGCTTATTTCAGTAGCTGTATCAGTGGAGCTCATAGAAACAGAATGTTTATATATAGCATACTTTAAAAATCTGCATAAATTTTAATGAACGTTTATTCTTTTTTTTTTTCTTTTTTAACCTTTTAATTTGAATATTTCCTAACCTTGCATGAAGTTCATCCCTTCTAGACTTAATGAAATGTATTCAGAGCACTCCCCATGTATTCCTTCTGTGTCCTGCTTGTGTAAGCTGTCCAAACTATCCCTATGGATAGTGGGAGCTAGTGTTCTTTTGAAAAAAGAAATATTACAGAAGCACAGAAGTTCTCAGAGCCCCATTAGAGGGAAAGGTCAATCAACTGGTTCTTAGAAAGAAAGGCAAAGTGTCTTATAACTGCTACAGATGCTTCAGTTCAGCAATTTCTTAGAGGATGTACAGTTGTTTTTTAGAAAATCCTCGTAATTTGTTATGTCTCTGAGTTTGACAAGGTTACAGTTCTTCTTTGTATTCACCTTTTCTTTGTCTTTGTGTGTTTTGTGCTTGTAAGCTTTGATTTGGGTTGAGTTTATTTATTTATTTCCTACAGAATATACACCTTAAGAAAACTTAATAATTTTTCCCTATTATGTCCTTAAAAGTAATGAGTTTCTTTCCTTTTTTGGAGGGAAGCTTAAAAAAAGATCTTTTATTGAGAACAAGATTTATTTCTGTCCCTTTTTTGGGGAATCAAAATATGCTCCCATCTCTGTGGAATGAGAATTTCTTGAAATGGTTCCAAAAATACATGAAAGGAGATAATATTTTTTTTCTTGGCTTCTCTTATCTACCACAAAGAACAGAACAGTGAAGGAGAGATCTATAATCAAATTGCTGTCACTGAACACAAATTCAAAATATTTCAAGGAGAAATGTTCTGCTGAAGGACTTTCATGTAGGTGATAGCATGTGAAGAGAGTCATTGAGGGAACTAGACTTCTAAGGGAGCTAAGAAGTTCAGATCTCAAGGTAATACTGTAATGTGCAAGAGCCCATGTGAAGATAATGCTCACAGGATTCTGATAAATTACTAGGTATTAGTGACTACAGGACAGAGTTGAGTAGGCAGGTGCAGGGTTTAAAATGCAATATGTACGGCTTATACATTTTCTTTTTTTATCTTTGATTTACTATGCTTGAGGGATGTTTGAAAGAACTGGTGCTCTAGTAACCCCCAAGTTCCCATCTTTCTGACATAATCAAGTTTACTTCCCATAAACACGGGACTACTGAGATAAGGAGTATGCCACCTGTCCTTGTTTGTTGCAAGTACAAATTTTTCAGCATTATTAAGTTTGTGGAATTGTGGAAAGCTGTTCTATAAGACCTACAGACTGCCTTTTGGTTTTAATGTATGTACAGAAACAATTTCTTTTGTGTTTTATGGCAGTAGCCACATTAAGTTCTAGCTGGGCTTTGGCCCTTCTAATTTTCTCCCAGCATAAATATATTGCATCCTTGTCATTCTCCTGACTTGTCTGTCCCTTCTTCCAAAGGGCATAAACTCTCCCTTTTCTCCTGAGTTCCAGCCAAAGCTCTTTGTTCAGCTGGGCTGGTCAGTTGTTCAGCATCCCTGCCAACCCATCTTTCAGCACATAGTCATGGCTTGTTCCTGCCTCTGTAAGATTTCCTTCTTGAAGAATGTCAAGATTTTGTGTACTCTCTTGCCCTTCAGGACTGTATCCCAAGGGATTCTCAACCAACCTCCTAAGCAGGCCAAAGTCTGCCCTCCAGAAATACAAGGTAGCTGTTCTGCTGACCTACCTCTTTAGATCCCTGAGAACCAAAAACTTGCAACATTTCACGATCACCATGCCCAAGATTGCCTCCAAGCACCACATTACCCACCAGCCCTTCTCTGTAAACAGATCCAACAGGGTGTCTTCCCTAGCTGGCTTCCTCACCAGCTGCATCATCTTTCCACAGGCAGAAAAGCCCCAATTCTTACGTGATCAGTCTCAGGCTTGCATGGTTTCTAGTACATCAATAACCCTTGCATCTTTGCTGTCACACGTCAGGTTCTATCACATCATAGAACATTATAGTTGCTGCTTAGCTGATATGACAACAAACAAGTTTATGCTTTACTCTATGATGAGGTATGACATTATCTGATGAGATCCCAGAAAACTTAAAATAATGCTTGCTAGGATTTATAACCTCTCTTATTGAGTTATATTTCATTTCAGCAGGTGATTTCACCTAATAGATCTTCTTGAAACATGTTTGTGAAATTAGAGGCATGTTGAAAGTTAATTACTAGCATTTTTAGGGCAAACAAATTATGTCAGACTTAGCCACAAATATGATAAATAATTTTCTCTTACAAATGTATCCACATCAAATGCTTTATCTGCAAATTGTTATCTTCCTAAAGCTCTTCTTTCTCTAATCTTAATGATTATTCTGTCATCTCTCTCTCTCTGGTACATCAGCCTAAGATCCTAGGATCTCTAGGAAAGTCATACAGTGAGTCCCCCTAAACAGATTTCTGGGCATAGGAGGGAGAGGAAATGGATCAGGAATAGTAAGCATATGTTTACTAAGGGTAAGTCATGGGTGGTCAACTTGGTTGCCTTTTGTGATAATGGGGTGGGTTTGACCTTAGCTGGCTGCCATACCCAGCGGCTGCTCTCTCACTCGCCATCAATGTGAGGAGAGGAAAAGAAGATGTAAAAGCTCATGGGCTGAGATACAGACATGAAGATCAGTACTCAATTACTGTTACGGGGAAAAAAGATTTGATTTGGGGAAGATTACTGAATTTACTGCCAATTAATAACAGAGTAGGACAATGAGAAAATAAAGAAAAAACTAAAAATATATTCTCTGTATATCCAGCATCTCCTCAAGCTCAGTTTCATTCACTCATTCTTCTACCTCCTCCTGTTCTGATCATTGCAGGGGGTTAGGGACTGGGGGTTGTAGTCTCTTTATAACACTTCATCTCTGCTGCTCTTTCCCCCTTAGGTTGTTCCCTTTCTACAGCATAGGATCCCTGCCATGAGAGACAGCTTTTCATTAACTGCTCCAGCATGAATCCTTCCTATGGAGTATTGTCCACCAAAACTAGACCATTTCAATGTGGGTCCTCCAGGGGCACAATTTGTGCCAGGAAACCTGCTCCTCTGCACAGGATGCAGTTCCTGTTGGGAGTCTGGTTGTGCTTGGACTCTCCAAGGGCTGCCCCTTCCTTCAGGATGTATCCACCTGCTGCAGCATGTGGTTCTCCATGAGATGCAGTGTGGATTTGTGCTCCACTGTGGTTGTCCATGGGCTGCAGATAGAGAAAACGCATCACCATGGTCTCCCTTATGGACTGCAGGGGAATCTGTGCTCCAGGCAGGCCAGTCTCTGCATCAGCTTGTGGGGAGACTAGAGGCATAAATGAGAATGAGATAATCAGACTAAGTATAAAGATTTTTTTTTTCCATCTTGAAGCCAGTAAAGACTTGGAACATGCTGTGAGGTCATGTAGTCTCTGGCCTTAGAAGTTTCTAAGACTTGCTTGGATGAAGCCTAGAGCAGTCTGGTCTGATTTCATAACTGATACTGTTTGAATATATCTTTGAACTGTAGACCTCCTGAGGCCACTTCTAGACTGAATTCTTTGGTATACACATAAAGGTCCTCTGATACGTATAGATCTACTTATATTTTTATATAACTTACATATGTGTATATGTCAAACTTAAATATGTGTATATGACATTTATACATATGTAAATAGGCACAGGTAGACACCTGCCATATATGTGATGCATAGTCCCCTGTATATATGACAGATTGCACTAACTGTCTGGGATATATCTTGTGTTATTTAGCTGCATTCCCACATCTTCTGGGTTCTAATTTTACACTAGAGAAGGTTTGTAGAGATCTAATGGTATTAGGGTGGGGAAAAACATTACAGAGGAAGACATATTGGATATTTTCTTCTTTTCCCTAGAATGTTACTGCATAATCTATTACATACACATCACTGAATTCTCTCTATTGCACAGGATGCATTGAGATTGCCATAGTCATCCTGAAGGTTTACTGTATACTTCTGCCCTTGACTTACAAGTTGGTGGTTTAAGAAATGAGCTGCAAACTGCTTGGCCATATGGTAAACCAACACTTCCAAAACATTTATCAGTTCTTCGCTTGCTTCCTCTTTCCTTTCCAGTGAGCCTGACAAAAAAAGACAGAAAATCAGCAGTGTGATTTCTACTGTTCTTAAGTAACATTACACAGAGTAGTGTAGCTAAAAATAGCCCAGCACATGCTCTCCTTCATCTTTCATACTGTGCACTGTAGAATAAATTATTTTCATTCTACCATTCCTTCATAAATAACTTTTGTTACCATATATGCTTATCCCATTCCCCTCACAGAATAATTGAGGAATGTGGAAAATTGTTTTATTTTGGGGTTTTTTTTTTCCTCCCTGTTTTCATATCTAAATATCTCTTGAAAGACAGTGGGATTTTTTTCCCCCTGGTAGACTACAGAAACAACCATCATTGGCTGTGACTTAGGTAAGAGTGTAGTTCATGTAGCAGTAATGGAGTATTCAATGCCCTTTCAATATGGAAAGGGGTGTTAGGAAAGTCAGAAAAATACTTTTTATCAAGGTCTGTGGTGAAAGAAAAAGGGGCAATAATTTCAAACTGAAAGATGGTAGATTTGAACATAAATAAGATTTTTTTTTACAATGTGGGTGTTGAGACGCCAGAAAAGATTGCTCAGAGAAACTGAGGATATCACAACACTGGCAGGCTTCCAGGTGAGGCTGCCTGAGGCAGCCCCATCTAGTGAAAGATGTCCCTGCTTTTGGCAGAGGGGATGGACTAGATGATCCATCTTCGAAGGTCCCTTCCAGTCTAAACCCTTTTATGATTCTATGATTCTATGAATGTTGCACCATCAGAACCCTTTAGAAAATAGGATCATGAAATTCAAATTTCATTTCATTATGATGCAGGTTCCACACACATGCAGAAAATCAAATTTTTGCTGGGAATGTCTGACTAGATTTCTCAGATACTTCTTTGTTCATTTTCTGTGCACCTTTTAAAAACATAACTGTCATTCAAGCAAGTTTATTACAGAGTAGAATTATGTATTTCTGAGGGAAGAGATGGGTTAACCACATTTTCATCTTAGTTTTATTGTGTTTGCTGTTTATGATTACTTTACAAACCTTTTACCCTCTTTGTCTCTCCTCCTTAGTTTTAGTACCCTGCACAAATTTATTTATATGTTCATTGTCATTCCACTAAAGTGCTTAGACTGCTTTCCAGATAATTAACATAAGAAGTAAATTTGGGAAAAACAATAGCCTTGATATTACTAGATATTTATGGGCATTCAACCATTCCTAATGCAGATTCAGCAATCTTAAGCAAATTCTGGTTGCTTCAGATGTCTTCAAACACAAAGGAGTGCAGAATGCTGTACATTGCAAGTTATGTTTGAACAATCTTTGTATTCCCTGTCTTCTATTAGAAGTTTTAAAAAAGAAACATGTCAAGAGTGATCTAATAATACTATTTGAAATCCTGGTGCCTCTAAAGTCACTGCTAAGCTTCTATGCATAGCTATGAGAGCAATAGAAGGACACTTTAACAAAACCAGCTTCCTAAAATTTGGGAGATAAAACATCTGTGTTTCTGTCTTACAATCTGATGTCTCACTTGCAAAGAATAATGGAACTTATCTGTGTAAAGCTTTGAGAAATGCCACATTACAACCTGTATGAAATTTTAGAGTTATAACACACCTTCACAACAAACCAGCAGATAGACTTCTTCGAAGCTCATTGCCAGTATTAGAGTTATTAAAATTCATGTTGCTAGATATACTTTTCTCATTGAAAACCTAAACACTGTCATTAAGTTGTCTCATGCCTTAACACTGAAGCTAAAGCATAAATATCTTAATTTCTCTGATTAAGATTTGCATCAACATTGAAACATTAGATGTCTGTAACGAGCTATGGCTTCACCCAAAGAACTAAGTTGGATTCCTTCTGTTGACTTCACTGACAGTGGGTTAGACCTTCTGTGCACTTATGCTTTTCTCTTAAATTCGAGATGCAGTATGTAAGGGCCTTATCAGACAGAAAAATACCTTTGAGTAATCAGTATGTGAGTATTGAGCTATTATGTTCCAAGATAATTTGGTTTGATTGCATCATTTCATAGAACAATGTCTAATGTTTCAGAGAATGATGAAAGAGGTTATGCACTAAAGCAGCAGAAAATAATTTGTGAGGGGGGAGTATGAAATATTCCTGCTATGTACTTTTTTCTAAAAACTAATAGCCAGTTAAAAATATGAATGCTATATTAATATTGCGAAAGGAAAAATGTCATTTTTCAAAAAGCCATATAAAATTCAAAGAATAATGTAGTTTCCAATGACAGTGTTGTCTAGGAATACCTGAAATGGTATCTAGAAATAAGTAATTTTAAGGATCTGTCCCAGGTTTCAGAGGACACATTTCTCACCATCAGGCAGGAGCTATCAGAAGCCAGAAGCTTTAAGAATTACACCAAACTTTAGTAAAGAAACTTCAGAGTTATTTTTAAAAACCTTTCTCCTTTTTTGCAAGCCCTTTGCACTCGTAAATTAAATTCTTGTGTCATTACATTCATTTGAAAAAAAATAAAATTCTTCTTTCTAAGTTTTTATTCGACTTAATGAAATCAGAAGGCAACTTTATGGGAAAAAATGGGATAAAATTATCTAATCATATCATTGATAGTATATTCCAAAGAGGATTGTGCTGATGTAAAATATCAGAGATAGGAAGGACTGAAAAACTAGGTAAAGACTCTGGATTAGGGACCAGAGAAAGAAAACGGAAGGATGTGGGAAGTGATCTGGAAGACTTCTTAGCTCCAAGATACACTGTGAATTACAGGAAGAACACATGCATATTCAGTTCAACTCTGTATGATGAAAATAAAATATTATATTTTTGGGCACAATCTCCTATTGTCTTCTTAGACCATGACCAGAAAAATGTAACATTATTTCTATTGGTTAACTAAGTTTAATTATTATGTGAAAGGATTTGGGATTTTGTATTTTCTATGCTTCTATTCCTTTTACCATTTACTTTTTGCCCATATGTGTGTGACTAAGACGGTTATACAGGGCTTTATGAAACACATTTATATCTTTACCAAAAGTTCTTTTACTGAGTAAAAAATTAGCTTTTTATTTTTTGTGAAAGCAAAGTTTTCAGATCACTGGAGGGAAAAAAATGGTCAATGTTAAGTCGATACCTTAGGAATATATGTTCAGTTCTCAGTTAAAACCCAATGCCTTAGATGAATTTCATCAAATCACTAATTTTTTTAGTGTTTTATCCCTATTTGCAGCTGAAGGATTATAATATTTCCTATTTCATGCTTTTCTTAGAATTTTACTCGACAGGCCTAATAGTGGACAGGCCTAATATTGTTCAGCATTATGTCTAATTTAGGGATTATTAGTACTTTTCATGCTGGTTAATTCCTGAATGTAGAAACTGTTAGAAAATTTTAGATTTTGGATCAGGCCTAGCTAATTCAAAAAGTATTCTACCTTCTACATCAATAATTGAAAGGGTCTGTTATTCATACTGCTAATACTAAAGAGGTAATGGAGGTTTTTCTCCTGCAAGGTTATAGCTCTGATCAGAAAGATCCACACATTGCCTCATGAGAAAATATTGCTGCTAATTTGCAGATAAGAGTCCCAAAGTGAGAGCTGCTAAGTAGAATATAGGCATGTGAGTTTTTAAGGTGTCCTTCACATACTTTTGTAAGCAATCGAAGGTTTCTTCCATGTTGTACTTGGCTGAATAATAGTGGAAAATTAATTGCTCATCTCTATAAACTAAATTCATACCTCTCTGAAAAAAGCATGTCTTATTGAACATGAACTCTGTATATTCATATGTGCAGTATCACAACATTTTGTCATTGCTTAGGTTAAATTGATGAAAGGTAAGAAAGCATGTCCTGGAGAACTCCTCAGCTGACAGGTGAGCCTTTTCTGTATGCCAGCTTTTTTTTTCCCTCATAGTTTTCTCTTACTGGTTTGATGATAGGTTTTCCTTCCAATGATTATTCTTCAAGTAATAATGATACTCTTTCAAATCTGATAGACTTGAAAACATACAGAACTTAATACTGTGAATCTTATTTGCAAGAAGTGAATGAACAAATGTGTATGAAAATTAACTACTAGAGAATTTTATTAATGATTTTTTCGGTATTTGGTGATCTATGTACTCCCAGTCAGCCCAGAAGGACAGTTATAAGGGAAATCTCACCCTTTACCCACACATTTGTGTGTATGTATACACATATTTATCATACATGCACAGCTCTATATGCTTCTGAAAATTGGTATTGAGAATTATTGGCAGTGATATTTCACTACAATGTCTATGCTCTTTTAAATGGGACCAAGGAAATTTCCAAATTATCTAACTTCACTAATTCTATTTTTTTGTTCTCCTTAGGAGGGACTCTGAACAGCATTCTTATAGTTTATTTACTTTACCCATTTAGGAGATTCCTTGAAAGATTATTTAATTTTACTTCAAGTAACTATCAGTATTCAAATATTATCTGCAATATATATATATGAAGAATTGTAGAAATTTTGATGTCATGTGACAGACAGAACTATTTATTTACAAAAAAGTAAAGCTATTTGAGGGATGACCAATAACAAACCTTTCAGTGATGAATAGGCTTAAAAGCAAGAATCTACTGAGACACGAGAGCACAAAAAAATGCATGGCTCCAATGTGGTGATATCCAGACAAGCAGAGGGTGCAGCTAAGTAGAGAAAGCACCAAAGCCTATGGCACTGTTGTGAATAAAAACCAAAAGATCACAGAATCACAGAATCAAGTATGTTGGAAAAGACCTCTGAGGTCATCGGGTCCAACCTATGACCAAACACCACCTTGTCAACTAGACCATGGCACTAAGTGCCACATCCAGTCTTCTCATAAATACCTCCAGGGACTGTGACTCCACCACCTCCCTGGGCAGCACATTCCAATGCCGAATCACTCCTTCTGTGAAGAAACTCTTCCTAATGTCCAACCTAAACCTCCCCTGATGCAGCTCAAGGCTGTGTCCTCTTGTCCTCTTGCTGGTTGCCTTGGAGAAGAGACCGACTCCCCTGCCAACCTACCTGACTGCAACCTCCTTTCAGGCAGCTGTAGACACAGCCTCTGCTGCAAATTAACATCCTGAAAAAACAAACCTTCTGATGGTTCACCAGAATAATGCAATCACAGAACCAGAATCTGAGGCTGGAAGAGGTATCAAGAGGTCACCTAATCCAACTCCTAACTCAAAGCAGGTGTAATCCAAGGAGGTTGCCAAACACCTCCAGTGGCAGGGATCCCACTACCCCTATCAGCAGCCTGCCACAGGATTTTACCACTCTGATGGTTAAAAATAAACCAAAAACAACAGCAACAAGAAATCTTAATATGTGACATTTCTCATGTGTCCAAGAAATAATTATTTTTATGTCATTTGTGTTGTTTTTATTCTATACTGTTTTGTGGGGGCTTTGCAGTTGTAATGTTAGAAAATCATGCATTTTTGTGGCCTGTGGCTCCAGTGAACTATACATGCAATATACCCCATTCATATTAACAGAGATACATACAACATTGTCACTCAGACATCTAGACACACAGCAACATGTTGTGACCTTGTAAAAGCATCTGAGTATTTTTTGAGTGTCACCAAAATGGCTTTCTCAAACTTAGAGGGCTTTCTCACTCCATTTCTTGCCAGCTTTTTAGATTATTTGCATTAGAAAATGGGTTTTAATTTTGTTTTTAATTAAATATTATTTTAAACAAATTATTCAATTGCAAAGAAAAACAATTCTTTAATTAAATCTCCAGTAATGGTTAAGCAAATTTAGCAATGTGTATGTGGCTAGCACAGGTTCTTCCCGTGGGAACATTTTGCTATATTTCATAAACAAGATAAAGTTTGGATGTTTTGCAAACAGTTTCTCCGGATTGGGTCAGTTCGGGCTTGGCCAATTGGGCCTAGGGGGAGGTCTCGGGCTGACCAATCTGGGGCACCTCTGTAGACTCTATATATATGGAATTCAAAACAATAAAGCTCTCTTCTCCTCTCTTTCCTTGTCTGAGAACTTGGTCATTCCTCAGCTAGCCGCTCAACAGCGACATGTGTACATTTAGGTTACAGAAAGGCTTTATTTCAGTTTTTGCAAGTCTATTATTCTTTTTGGGAAAGATTTTTCTTTCAGCAAGTCATTCCAGGTGCAGCCCTCAGAAGCTGTTTGATCCATAGAAACACAGGATTCTACACTGCATCCTTCCACTTCTGTGGGAAAAGTTATTTCTCACCCAGTATTACTCTGCAGATCAACTGAATTTTTTTTTAAAATATTCCATGCTTACCTCTTGTCTTTCCTTGCCTCTTCAAGGTGCAGCATAACTCCATTAAACTCAAAGCATACATAGCTTGCCCAAAATAGTAAAGAAGATTTATATTTGCATTATTTCAATTTACTGAAACATAAAAAAAAATATTATCTGGGAAACTCATGGTGCTGGGGACCTCAAACTCTAGCTGCCATTAGGGTTAGGGTTTGGGTTCAGAGATCCAAAAAGCCTACACTGGGTTTCCCTTTCAGGGGCACTGGGTTCTAAAGCTGTGGTGGAAGCAATGCTTACACACTACTGTACTACCCTGGGCATTCTTCTTGCACCTCCAGGGTCTCTGGTGGTGCACACTTTGTGGATCTCTGAACCCTAATCCTAACACTACAGACAGCTTGGGGCTGCAGCAGTCTCCCAGCACCATGGGTGGCCCAGATGAGAAAGGTCTGGAGACAGCAATCTTGGTGCAGTGCGGTGCTTCCCTTGGTATGTCTCTTCCAGGTACAGAGTCCCTAAATCGAGAAGCCTTTCTGCTCCCTGGACCCTAACCCTAACTAGAGCACTAATGACAGCTTGGGGAAGAGACTGAGAGCTGGCAGCTATCTGAGAACATTTCCCTTAAGTGGAAGAGCTCTTCATTCTCAATAATCATGTGAACAAGGAACGCAGGAGACCAAGCTGACTCAGTAAAGACTTCCTGGTCAAACCTCTACAGTTGTGCTGAGTGTAGTATCACAGTAGCAACCTGAGTGTGTAAAGTCAGCTTGGCCAGGGCTTTGAGAAACCTGGTCTGGTGGCAGGCATGCCTGCCCATGGTAGGGGCCTTGGAACTCGATGGTCTAGACTTCAAAGGTCCCTTCCAAACCATTCTACAGTTCTGTGATTCTATGATTCAAGTGTATTTATTCTCTTTACTATTAGTGTTTAAGAAATTTCCTATAATTTTTTTTTTTTTTTAATACACAGTATGTTTGTACAAGAGGAATATTTCTAGAATTGGACCCTACACAAACCTAAACATTTGCAAGATAATAAAACACTTGTATATCAGTGAATAGGATAAAAGCATTTGTTGTGAAACACAAAAATTCCATTGCTACTTCATACTTATTTTATATCTATTCATAGTTTCAACCATAAATTGTTTAGGCCATATTTTATTTTTAGGAATGAATAATAAAGTAGATTCATAGATTTGTTTGGCAGATCCCATTGTAAATTATTCTATGTTTGCCACATCTAGCAAATTCTGCATGTACTACATAGCAGATATGTGTAGCTAAAAATTTTAGCAGAAGGATAGCTCTTTCCCTTATTGTTCCATTTCTCAGACTTCACTAAAAATTTTAATTCCATATGGTTAAATCTCAGTTGTCTGAATGAAGTCCTAGCTTAGCAGATTTCACTGTTTTATATTTAAATACTCATTATTGAATATTTCAAAGCACAGAATAGGAACTCCTTTTTGTTATAGCCTACATTTTTGCTTTGTTTATCTTTAAAATTTGTGTCCTGATTCTGACAAAAGACATAACTTATACCAAATTTTTAACAATATAGTGTCCTAGCAGGAAAATTGGTTTTTCTATTTTATTCTTTTCCCATCTGCTTGCAATTTTAAACACTATTGTTTCTGTCAGATTATGATTTGTACTTAAACCTCCTTGAGTTTCTAACAAAGTTTTCACATATTTGCATATCTGAAATGGCTTTTAAAACCACGATGATTAAATTAAAATGGATGACTGATAAGACTGGGTAAAAATTAATAATTTTAAGTTACTTTTGTTATACTGCAGCATCAGGTATCTTAAGTACATTAATAATTTCAAGAATTATTGTGTCAATGATTTTCTCTGTAATCAAAATTGTGAAAGAATACCAAGAACAGTAATATTGCTAGCAGAGAGAGGAGGGGATTTGGCAATCTTTTCATGCTCCTTTTTCCTGCCTGCCAGACCCCATCTCTCTTATCAGCAGGCCATACATTTACAGAGATTTACTTTCAATAGAAGATTTTTTAGTGACAAAACTGTAAGTTCCTAGGTAAAGAAATATGTATTGCAAAGCCATGAAGGGAGAGCTTTTGAGTGTAAGATAAATAGTATCTCCTAGAGCACTGACCATCTACACGATCACTAGATAGTGGACACTGGAAGATTTAACACAATCTTTATCACTTGAACATTAGAAAGAAATTTTAAATTACTTGTTCATCTGGTAGCCTGTCCCTAAGAGACACCACCTAACAGCATTACAAAAATACAATATTTTTTATCAAAAGTTTAATTGTGTGTGGTATTCAGGACCAACAGGGATGCTCCACTCTGTGTGTAGGGCTTAAAAGCAATTTGGACTATTATCAGGAAAAAAAATGTGATTTGAGTGTGATAAGAACTATTTTTGGAACTGGAATTAGAATACAGGCCTTCTTTATAACTGCCTCATTATTATTAGTGTGAACTAAGGCTGAAGTTAGAGTTGCTATTTTTCCAAAGTTCTTCAGAATAGTCAGGAAACCAGAGGTGTCATTTTCTGGAGACATTTGGGTTCTAACCTACAAAACTTTTAAAGGGACACATAGTGGAAATTATGATTAAATAAATCAATTAAAGACTTTGGAAAAATGGTCTTAGATATTTAATATCAGCTACTTGAAATTAGAGATCATTTTGCATTTTATACTTTTGTATCTAAGTTTCCATGTGTATACTCTCACTTGTGTGAATACACTGCAGTAATCACCAAGAGCCAAAGGTTTACAAGAAAATAAAATATCTATTTTCATGGAATTGTTTGAATACCAGCACTTTGTCTTGGATAGTGATGGTAAAACAAATTATTTTAATAATCTCGTGTAAATTAGGTGCTTTAAATTCTGTGCAATTAGTTAAAAATTAAATACCATATCTAGAAACATTCATAGAGCAGTTGCAGGAGTTCCAACACAGGTTGCACAAGTCCAGGTCACTAAAGGAAAGTCAGGAGCTGAGTAGCACTAGTTTAAGGTAAACAAGGATAATACATCCAACATATGTAAACATTCTATATTTGATGAAGACACAGAAGTCTAAATGGCAGATTCCTCCTGTATAAGAGAAACCAAGAGAAAGCAAAGAGAGCAGCTGCAGCAGCCATGTTTCCTCTGGTTAAGGATGCTCTGCTGGATCAATGCTGCTGTTTCTCCTCAGTAAAGCTTTCCTTTCTTTCTGGTACAGAAGGGACTTCTAGTTTTAGATTTGCAATTGACTGTGTTTCACTATTGCAGACCATCAATCATAGTAATTTATCTTCGCTACAATTTTGCTTTGAGCAACTTAAAATTTTAGGGAACACTCTGTGTGTATGTGGGCTTTTCATACTCCACTCTTCCCACTCAAGCTGATTGATAGTGCAGGACTGAGTGAGAGTAAACCTGCACACCACACCAACACCTCCTTATGGACTGACTAATAGCAACATGATCCTGGGACAGAGTAGTAGCACATGATCCTGGTCTGGCTTCAGAAACAGATAAGTGATGAAATTTTGGATTTCCTCACAAAACTGAAAGGAAATTGAGGTACAGATACAGATACAGATACAGAAACATCAAATCCAAAAAACACCAATGTCTTAGAAATTGCTTGCCTCTCAACTGAATAGATTTATTTTCCAGTACTTTCTTCAAATATAAAATAGGTAAGATTTAAGACTTCCTGTTCTCATCAGCCATTGCTTCTGTGTGGATCCTGCTAACACCCCAAAGTGCCAAGTCAGTGATTTGGTTATTTCCATTATTAGCTAAAGTTCTCAGAAAGCTCTTGCATCGAAGGCATTATGACAATATCTTACCCTCAAAGTGTCTGTCTTACTCGAGGTGAGCTCAGAGACGTCATCAACAGGGGTGCATAAAGGTCATAACACCAAATTTGTATTATCAGTTCTAATGTAGCAGTCAGAAAACACAGAAACTGGGAGGACAAAATAAGAACAATCCATAATCTGTTGGTTTTTATATTTCTTATTCATTGCTTCCATAATAAGAAAAAATCAGATGTTTGTCAGTCTGTATTAATGGTCTTTAAGTCCAGTATGAAATATTATCTTTTATATTAGGGTTAAGCAAAAATGTGAAATGAGAGGATTTTTATTGTTTTTCATTCTGTAAAACAAATCAGCTACAAAACAGTTATTTCAGAGGTTGCATAATAGTAATTAATAAATATCTTCAGTGCTTCAACAGCTATTTAAGCAATTGAGCTGGAATTCTGCTAGGCTAGGTTTTTCTGTGTAAAAATTTGCAAAGAAGCAAGAATTTGCAAAGAAGTTGTCTAAGTAAAAGGGTTTTAGTTACACAGACTTGCATTCTGGATTTTAAATATTTCTGCAGTATTTAGCATTTCTGCTGCAGTTTTATGGTGTCATATAAATATTGAAGACAGTTCTTTCAAGACAAGTTTTAAATATTAATCACTTTATTAATTTTTTTCTCAGCTTCAGAGTACATCTTAGGCTTAGTGACTTAGTGTTTATTTTGATCCTTCTGTGTTTGAAAAAAAAGGACTTATATATACCAAATGTATCAGCCAGTCTGTTTTCATCAGAAATGTAGATAAATTAATATTGGGTGGTCATGCCTCTGAAATCCAGACAAGGAAGTATCTTTTTGTTCTTACTGTCTATGCTGAATGTCAGGTTCTGGACTAATGTGTGTGCCTGCAGACTTAAACAATGTCTTGAAATGGAAAACTTTGTGGCAGCATAAAATATGTATCATTAAATATTACTTTTATTATAAAACTATGTTTTTCTTGCCCTGCAGCAATTTTGAGCTGCAAAGCACAGTTTTTTCTGCCCCCGAGCATTTTACAGTCAACAAAGTTAAAGTAAAAATCAAGTACTTCATCTGCCTAAACATCAAACCCCATTTATTTCCCTCCCAGGAGGAGAATTAACAACCAAAGGCTAATTAAAAATGCTATTCCTCTACTCTCAAGCTAGTTTATATCTCATTTGGGATATTCTCTCCATTGATATGCGAACATTTTCACTTATATGACAATATGTGACAACCCCCTGCATGTGTATAGCTCTAAATAAACACTTTTTGCAGTCACCTCCCCCACAATCACATAGCTGGAAAATGTTAGTCAGGCTAATGGTAGGTAGTTTCATCTAAGAAATAAAATTTTATCAGGTGTTAAGACATGTCTAATGTACCAGAATTCTTCTGAGCGCTGGGATTTCAAAGTATCTGGGAGTGACCATGCAAAGGGAAATTCAGCATCTGAAGAAAGGATAGCTTGAAGGAGAGTTATCAGAGTGAAGCATGGTTAACCATGCCTGTAAACCCTTCACATCTTCACCTGTAGACATCTAACAGCCCAATCAACTTAGTCAGTCATTCAGCTGAAATCCTTAAACAATCTACTATGCACTTTTATAAATCTCTGATTCTGCAGAGATCTGCAGCAATTAGCAGTGATTTCCACAAGGCTACAAACTGACTAGTTAAATTCATTTTAAACCTAGTGCAAACTTGTAAATATAATATTCAGTATTTCTGGTAGGTTTTGACTATGTTTTGGTGTGCATTTGGAATTTTTACAGGTCCAAGGAGATTCAGAAATTGCTAATCTTTTCCTTAATCCTTCATATGTGTTCTATTCAAGTGAGGTGATAGAAAAATTAAAAACACTGAAAATAAGTTAAATTTTGGTCTCAGAGTTATTCAGAATACTATGGCCATGCATATGAGTACAGGATAGATCTTCTCTGGGGAAAATTACAGTCCAAAATTGGAAAGTATTTTCAGTTTCAGGAAGAATTTTTATGTCAGTCCATCTAGATTCAATGTCTACTTCTTTGTGCTAAATTAATATCCAGACTATTCCTAAAGTGATATAGGACTGAAGACTGCTGTATTAAGGAATAGAGTCATACATGAACAGCAAAAATATTTGTAGAATGCTATGTCTAATACTTCATATTTACGGATATCCAGGGTATACTTGACCAATCCCTCAACCTAAAATCTATCTGATAAGAAAAAAAGAAACCATTTACAGAACAAGAAAATTAGGAATCATGACAGTGACAGTTTTAAAGTCCTACTAAGGATTTATCTTCTGTAGATGTCACACTTCATAAAAGTATGGAACATCATCTTCTCCTTAACATTTTCTTCTGCCCTCTAAAACTGCCTTTTCTAAAGAAAACTGTGATATAGCACAAGTTGAAAGTTCATCCTTAGGTTATTCTTCTGAAGTCTATTCTGCAAACTTTCTTTAAAAATGCTTAGAATAAGGGCATATGAAGTGTCAATCCTTTTGAAGGCATAATCCAATTAATTAACTAGAGCATGAGAACTCTCCTTTTTATACACAGTGTACAAGTCAAGTTGCAACATCTAAGAAAGTTGTTCATCTGTGCTACTTCAGAAAGTCTTATGATAAAGATTATCATAGGCTGCAGAGCTGGGACAGCAATTAAAATAGTATATTTACTTTCTTTCCTTTGGACGTGGAAATTAAATTTGGACTAAGTTATGTTTGCTTTAATTGATAGCAATTGATATATCATAGTCAGTGGTGGTAGTGAGCTGACTAATAATTATCCTAGAGAACTAAAAATATAAAGCCATAGGGCACTTTTTTTTCCCCATGGATTTTTTTGCCATTTGGTGGTTTTGGGGAGTAGTTTTTCAGTTTGGTTTGGTTTTTTTGTCTATGCACTCTATTTCAGAGTGTAACTCACTTTGGACAACTGCCAACATTGCAAACTTGATAGGAGGAGGTGGTTTATTTTATTTTATTTTTCCTAAAAAATAAAATTAAACTGGAGATCTCTCATTGCAAACTTTTTACATATTATTAGAAAAATAAACTTTCTTCCTCAAGAAAGCAAATTCTTCTTGCAAAATTGAAGTCAAAGGTGATGAGAATGACTTCTTTAGAGTAAATAATGTCAGTAGTATGACTAGTAAATTTTTCCCAGAAAAACTGGAGTGGTAATATAATTAAACCTTTTCATGTATTTATACTAAAGAAAAAGTAACTAGTTTACATTAATAACAAAATAAGAAATATTTCTTTGATGTGATATATTTGCTTTACCTCTGAGAGTTTGTCCATAGGAGCCCTTTTAAGAGACACTTTAAATATTTTCTTTTTCATGTTTCATTTGATCTGTTTTTGAAACTGTCTTAGCATTTCTATTTTGATAGCTCTGCATATTTTTCTTTTTCAGGCACATAGCAAAGACAGAGAAGGAAAGATGAGCAATGCTCAGGAACATCAGCTCTTTTACTGTTGACATTGTTTTGGTTTATAGCCCTGCAGTCATTAGTTATGTTCTAAACCTGTCATGTAAAAGTAATATCACACAAACATACAAATACCTTGGTTTGATAGTGGTGCTGTTAAAATTATGAGAGATGCTTTGTTTCAGATTTTTTGTTTACTGGACTTTGGACTTTGTTTACTGGACTTTGGCAAAGCTTCACCTGTACATTTGTATTACTATTTTGAGGAATATGCTACTAAAGTTGAAAGTCATCTGCTGCAATTTTACCTTTATCAGAGAAGTTAAGGAAGAAAATTTTTCTCTAGCTGCAATACTGACTTCTCTATGATTTTATATTGTACTGCTTTTGAACATTTCAGTATCAGTAACCTCATTTCCTAGGAGTGTCAGGGAAGTCATGAATTAGTCATAGAAATAACACAACCCTCCTTTCTAAAAATTCAGGATGTGATTTCCTTTAGTGATGAGTATTGTCTGCTTTTGATCCAGTGGAAGAGAAATATAAAGATTGATTCTGTTACAGTGTAACAGAAACAGCAACTCTAGTGTGTTGCTAGAGTTCTCCCAGGATGCAGAGTGACTGACTGCCATAGAGTTCACAGTGCTTCATGCTTATTTTTACTTTTGCTATTGAGTGCACCCTGACAGCTAGACTACTTTTGTAAGAGGAAATTAGCCTTTCTAATACTGTATATTCATATTTCAATAATATGAGGAGATATCAGTGGTGTTTGGAACTAAACTTAGTGAGAAGGATTTGCACTTCTATTTCTGTTTTCCAAATACTTACAGTAACTTTGTTATCCATGACCTAACCTTCATTATTAGGTGTCTGATGTCTTATAATCTTCTTACTCTCATCATGCATGTTTTGTTATAAGTGATAAAGCACTTCTATCAAAGCAATCCATATCTGAATATTAAATAGATCATCTCTTGAGGTTTTGTTTCTTATCTCAGAATGAATTAATGATTTTTATGACTATTTTCTTTAAAGAAACAGGTTTGCATTAGCATTTTAATACTATCTACCAATAGAAATTTAGAAGCACTGAGACAGAAATGTGGGCAAGAGAGAAATGAACTTAAATATGAAGGAGTAAAATTTAAAATGTATATTCATTATAACAGGGCATGTTTTGCTCATAAAGTCAATGCCATTTCAAAGTGAAAGAAAGGGTAAGCCTGGTTTTCTGAGGCAGTAGAAAGGAAAATCCAGAACAGGGACCAAAATCTAAGTTAGTCTGGGATTTTCTTTAGTTCAAGTCATGGTTTCCAGGCCCCATTGCTCTGTCCCTAATTGCCCTCTGTGCAAATGCAAGAATAAATCTGCTTAGTGTCATTTTCTACCATTTCATACAGAGACAACCCATTTTCTACATGAGAATGAAAAACTATTTTGGTTTTGAACATGGCTGTGGGAAAACTTCTAGGCCTTGATGAAAATTATTTATTATGATAACAAGATATTGCAATTCTGGAACCTATGATATGAAAATATTTCCCATTTATTCTTTTTTTTTTTCAAATGTCAGAAATACAAACCAGCATATGTGACAACTCCTGAGAAATGAGATTAAAGTCAGGGTAAAACCAGGCACCAAATAACTTGCTAAATTTCATTTAAAGAGAAGTGAGTAATCAGTAAAAAATTATAAAGCATTACCTTTGGAATTGCACACTGTTGGTCCTTTTCCAGGTAAAAGTGGTAAGCAATTCAAAATTACTCTCCCTGGAAGTGGTCCTAAAAGTTAGATTAAAATAAAACAGAAAAGTTAATACATGCTTCCTGTGCCAGATTAAATGGAACTGATGATGTTTTGAAAGAAGTAAATGCATGTAATAGAATAATCCTTGTGATATTATTTGTTACTGCTCTTTGTAAATAAAAAAAGGCTGAAGATCCTTTTGGGACTTTGGGAGACAGTTTGTCTTCAGACAAACTGGACATTTTTTTAAATGACATTTCTCTGCATCTACCAGTCTTTTTTTCAGAATAAAAATATTTTGGAAAAAAATAGGATAAAAAATATTATATTATTTGCTCCATTGTGTCCGTTTTGAATTTTTTTTCTGTATATCTTCTATAGGCTTTGCTTTCTTTATTTGTCATCTCATATAAGAAATATCAAAAATTTTGCTGTACATGTAAAATCTTCCTCATTGGGCATATCTGAGAGCAAACAAAATATTTTTCTGTCAGAACAAAAGAGGTCCATCAATGTCACAGAAATTAAAAGGAATTCTACAAACTCTTGAACCTAATGTTTATCCAAACCATCCTAAACCAGACTTAGAATGCAAACTAATTTCAGTATATTAAACTTGCAAATCTATTTTGTACATAAGTAATAGCAAAATCTGAGTGACTAAACAGGGGGAAAAAGATCTCAAGATTATAGTGTCAAACCCAGTTTTCCACTAAAACACAATTCACTGACCTACTCACATGGTGGAAAAAAAAAAAAGACAATAATTTTTGCTTGATTTGTGATTGGGTAGTATTTGTCTGTCAGTAAGTCTTACTGAAATGTTGAGAGAATACCTAAATTTATTTCAATAAATTTCGTATTGGGCCCTAAGGTACATAAATTCACTTTGACAGATACACTGCTCCATAACCACTGCTTCTCATATCCTTTTTCATTATAATGGCTTCAGAGTTTGTAATTACAGCAGCTAATACAGCCAAATATGCCTAGGAACAAATGTGATGCAGGCTTTTTCAAGAGTTTTTGTACTAATTGGTAAAACCTTTTATGTCATTTACTATGACTAATTATTAGGGTGGTAGAGGAAGAAGAGTAAAGGTTAGTGACATCTCAGATCCTGTATTTGCTGTTTCTCAGGAGAACATAGCTTCTGAAGAAGCCAGATCCTCTTTTAATGACTACTGGATCATTACTAAGTTAATTAATTTTGGAAGAAAACAAAAGTCTCTGAACAAGTATCAGAAAGAAGAAAACATACAATTTCTCACAATAGATCTTTCAAGTCTCTATTTCGCAATTAGTAGTTCTTTGTAAATTACATTCATTTCCTGTAAAGTAATTTAGATTGGTACATAATTCAGAATATTCACATGTCATTGCTTAAGCCATGATAGCCATCATTTTGACACATTTTGTCCATAGGTAAGTAATCAGGGGTTTCTGGGAGAATTAGGGCAGTTCTGTCTGCTCTTAGGCTCATATTTAACCATTTTTTCAATGCCTCTAACAAGGAAAGAAAAAGCACCAGAACACTGTTACTGGGCATGGATTCTTCTTCCACTCATGCAAGCTCCTGAAAGAGGTGAATTAATCATTCTGGACTGTAGTGGACACCCATCAGGATTAGGCAAATGAGTAAAAAAAAACCCACATATAAACAATACTGAGCAAAGAAATCTTTTCAAGTATGTGTGTTTTTCTATAAAATCATGCAGTAGCTGAGTATAGAAACAAAGCTGTCTGGTTTCAGGACATCCCACAGTCACATATGCTCCTGTGTACTTTGGAGGGCCAGATTCACAGGGTAGTTATGGAATAAAGTTCTTAAAAACAGTAAATATGCTCCAAAGGTGTTATTTATGATGGCAATTTGATGGACTGTAACATTTTGACAATGACTGGCAACCTCGATATTACACACATTTCCCATTTCCAGAAAAGGCACCACAGAATTCCATACTACAAATGTATTTATTCCTTATCTTTGAGTTATTTCCTTTATCTCATTCATATGCATATATACCTAAACAGGAGGATTACTTTTCAAATATTCAACTGAGTGCAGCAAAGAAGGAAACCCCCCCACCTCATCCATGAAAATCAACAGAAAATGCCATGCAGTATTCCTATCCACATCAAACAATAATTTATCTTCGTATGAGCAGAATGAGGTGAAAACATAGGTTTCCAATTTTTGATAGAAAATAGGCCTGTTTTTAGCAAAAAATCATAAATTTCATCTTAGAACTCCACGTGCTGAAAAAATGCTGTATTTTGCTGTCTACAATATATTGCTATTTGGAATAGATCTGGGGCTCTGCTAAGGGGCAATGTGAGCAGCAACACATGAGTACATCATGTGCAAAGTAGGTTTTGTTTCAATTTTGAAAACAGAAATTATTATAGTTCCTCATTAGCTCATTAGCAATTTTTAACTGTTCAGTTGGACCACACTATTTTCAAAATACTGGCATGTTAATTCCCACAGTAATTCCATGGAGTCCAGTTACAGAAGTGATGAATTTGCTCTATGGTACCAGAGGTACGTGGTTGTATTTTTATAAGGTTCTAACCTACTTCTCCACTATGTCCCAAGGGTTTATTTAGTATTGAACATGACAAGAATGAAGCAAGTAGTCAGAAAACATGCTGATGGATATTTCTTTATCAAAACTCTGTAGGCCATCACTTTTTTAGTCATGTTTATTGTCTTCAGGTAGAGCTGCAACCACAGATGCTGTCAATTTGTCTGTCCAGGCTGAAATGACTGGACTGAGGTCTTCCACCTGCAGGTAGAGAAAATGTTGCAGACATTTATCCTGCATCTTGTAGATATTTCTGCAGTCCTTAACTGATCTTAATGTAGTGTCCTAGGTTGCAATATAGATGTATTTAAGTATTCTATTACCACCAGCTGTGGGCCTGTAGCTGTTACCACCTGCTAATGACCCACTCTGGATGACAGACAATGGGCCATCAGGGACCCACCGTGTGACTCATGGACTTATCTCATCCCATTGTGGGATGCTCTGCCCAGGAGGGAGGAGCCAGGTGTTCCCACCTGGATATAACCTGGCCTTGGAACTGCCTGAGCTAGCCCTGTCTACTGGGTTCCCAGAGGACAAGAGCTACCACTGGATCTTCAGCTGGAGACTAGACCTTCACAGGATCACCACTTCAACTGGACTACTTCAGTTGGACTGCTACCACCACCCTAACAGGGTGTTAGGTTGTATCTGACTTTGTCAGTGCTTTTCCTTGTATTATTTCACTTGTATTTACTTTCAATCTTGACTTGTGATCTCCCACTGGTTTGTTTTCAAACCAATACATGTACTCAGCCTCAGACTACAGCTACAAGCAAACCACAGAAAAATGTCATTAATTCATGGTAAGTCAAATTACTCTTTCACAGTGTCAAGGTCAGTGAATTAAGTAAAACAGTTTTTACTTCCTTCTGATTTCATAGGGGTGCATTTTGCAGTTACTTGAAATGTTAACCCAGATTTCTGAATAGCAGAATCTTTTAATAAGCATGCATGGACAACCTTATGATAACATATCCATCTGACAAGATGGTTTCCTCAAGAACCTTTAAAACACTGTGTAGTGAAGGGGACTTTTAATAGCTCCTTTGCAAATTAGTAATGATCTGTCAACGTGTAGCCAGCAAACAGCAAATTATCAAAACATTAGGGTCTCAGCTTCCTTTCCTTTTTCTGTGGAGGTTGGGACACACCCACCCAGCCCAGTACTTCTCACTTTGATCTGTAGAGCTAATGGGTCTCCTGTACTTTGTCTGTACAATAGAGACCTTTTGCAATCCAATTTTTTAATTACAGCTAATAATTAATCCATCTTTTAAAAGTAGGAGTGTTAGCCAGGTTAATAGATTTTAGGATCTACATGTGAAAAAAACTTCCTAGTCTAGACTAATGAGACAAGATACACATTTCTTTGTTCATAGAACCATCAAGATTGAAAGAGACCTTTAAGGTCATGCAGTCCAACTGTCAGCACCACCACTGTAACCCCTAAAACACTAAACCACCATCTAAGTGGTTTAGATGGTTGCAATCACTATCCTGGTCCTGCTGGCCACACTATTGCTGATACAGGCCAGGATGCCATTGGCCTTTTTGGCCACCTGAGCACACTCTGGCTCATTTTCAGCTCATCTTTTGGCACAGAGGGGTGGCCTGTTCCTGCACTGTCAAGATTTCTTCCTTAAAGGATGTCCAGCCTTCCTGGGCCCCTTTTTTTTAAGGGCTGCTTTCCAAGGAACTTTCTGAATCAGTGTCCTGGACAGGACTTTGGTCTACCAAAGTCTGCCCTCTGGGAATCCAGGTAGAGGTTTTGTTAACACTCCTCCTAACTTCAGCAAGTATTGTAAATTCTATCATAGCATAGTCACTGTGCCCAAGGAAGACCTCTGACCACATCTCCCACCAGCCCTTCTCTGTTTGTAAACAGCAGATCTAGCAGGGCCCCACCCCTGGAAGGCTCACTTATATCTTTGAATATTGTTGATTCCAAACTATCTAGTCTTTTGGTTTTTTTACCTTACCAAGGGTTTTTTTTTCCCATATCATATATTCAAGCATAAAGGTGTGCTCATCAGACTGAGGAAAACTTAACTTCTTTGGTGCCAACCATTCACATGGTTGGCACAAAACCTTGCTTTCTTTATTAAAGTATCCTTATCTCTGCCCAAGAGTTTTATTGCCTTCCTTTTATTTTCTCCCTGTCCCACAGGAGAGGGGAGTCAGTGAGAAATTGGGTGAGTGCGGTCTGGGGTCAACCCACTATACCTACAAAATTCCAAATTTGAGAAAGTAAATAAGAAAAAGTTGGGCATTGCTGTGCATGACATGACATATTTATAATGTTGGGGGTTTTTTTATTAAAGGAATTCTGAATCAGAAAATGTTGGTCCTCTTCAAATCTGCATCTTAGTAAACAGCTTTAAAAGTTAAACAAAACTAAACTAATAAAATTTTCCTATAAAATTTATGGTCCCATTAATACAGTAAGAACATATTCATACCACCAAAAATCATCCTCAGGAAGTGAGGGAAGACAGCTGAAGTGTTTTTAAAAAGTCAGCTGTCCAAATGACTTAACCCAAATTGAGATGAGGGTTTAAGTTTATACATCAGTGTAGTCCCTTTGAATCCAATGTTTGCTAGATTTGAGCACATACTATGTTATTCATTATATGTATAGTAACTCTTGACCTCTCTTGGTATTCGCTCCATTACTAGTTTTCTTAAAAAATCACAAGTGCTCTTTCCCATGGCACAGCTATTTCTGAAAATACATTGTATTTTACAGAGCAGAATTCAGTTAATGGTGAGCAAAATTAATAGAGCATGAAAATCAAGCTATGTTTAACTACAGAAGTGCAACAAGAATTGCTTGATTTTCTCTGTTCTTATAAACCATACATTTTGTCCTGTTCATTCTGGGAAAAAAAAACCCCAAACCAAAACAACTTATACTGTTTAGTGACATATTTGCATATTTCAGGGAATCTTGGTATTCCAGAGTTAATATTTTCTTTGCCAAAGAAAATACACTCCAGGCATATATCATGCCATAAAAGAGTATGTCACTAAGAAATAATGCTATTACATATTTAAAAGGAATAAGTCCTTAAGGAAGGGCTGCTCTGTTCATAATGAATAATACACATTTTCTCATGTGAGAATCACTTAGTATTGCAGGCTGAAAGTCCCCACTATGTTCGTCATCATAAACCCATGCATGATCAATAACCTGTTACTGAAACATACAGCACTGCTGCAATCAATTCTAACTTGTATCTCACAGGATTTTTGTGACAACCTAAGGCTCTTTTCATCACATTGTCACTGTAATTATAGTGTTATTTTTATAATATCATCAAACAGCAATTTTCAAGTTCATATACACCATAAAGACTCTTATTGTTTGACTCTATAATCAACTTATTTGTCTCATTCCTTATTACAAAAGTTTCATAGTCTCATGCATTCATATTCTGGATACTTGGAGAAGCTGGGAAAGTCTGGAGTGATTAGCTTGCCTGTAAATATTGAGTAAAAAGGTGCTAAGATAGATCAAAAACATTAGCTTTTGTTCCAGCAATGCTTGTAGTAGGAATGTTTTAGAAAAGTAATCAAACCGTATGATACTTGTTCAAGAGCTATTGAATAAATTTTTCAGAGCAGGAAATGTTTCAAAATTCAGGAGAAATAAAATCTTCCATGTTCTACAGTTGATTTTTAGCATGAAGCACACTGACATGACTCTTCCTGATCCTGAAGTCTCATCAGATTTGTCAGTAATTAGTCAATAGCCAATAACCAAATTGAATATAACTGCTTTTTCATCTTAGCCCAGGAAAGCTCAGTTTTAGACTTCAGTGTACTTAAACAGAAAATTGGATTTTTTGACAATTTTCTAATCTTCTGTAAACAAATGTCAATTTCCTCCTGAGAACAAGAAAGTGATGGGTTCATTGGCATAAAACCTTCTCTTACCACAAGGAAATTAGTACACTGAAAAGAGCTACTCTAAAATATTTCTCTTCTAAACATTCCATACAAGGAGTTAAGACATCATGGAAGTTATCATGGTGAATATGCAAGTGAAAAAATAGGTTTCAGCAGTACCACATTACTTAGCTGAATACGGACTAGCTTAGGGGCTTGTAAGGTTTTTCAATATGCAGAAATTTAGAGTAGATGATTAATGTCTTATGGTCTTGAACATTATAATGAATAACATCCTACAAAGGTCTGATATTTTCAGACTACTGGGAAGCCAGTTTGGGCAGGAGTGTGTGCCACTTTGCAATCAATCTGTGTATATCCTAGCTCTTTGCCCAGCAGAAGCAAACCCTTACTATTTATTTTACACATAGAAAGCCTGATGAGAAGCAGTAAATGCACACGGGCTTTCTTTCTGTCAGCTTCTGCTGACATATTTCCATTTCCATTTCAGACATTTCCAAATACGAAATTTTCCATTTAGTTCTACCCTCACATTATATTGTGGTTTAACCTCAGCCAGCAGCTATGCCCCACACAGCCACTTGCTCTCTCCTCCAGGTGGTATGGGGGACAGAATCAGAGGAGTAGAAGCAGAGAAAACACATGGGTCGAGATAATGACAATTTAACAAAAGCTATACATGCAAGCAAAGCAAAACAAGGAATTCATCCACCACTTCCCATGGGCAGGCAGATGTTCAAACATCCCCAGGAAAGTAGGGCCCCATCACACGTAACGGTGACTTGGGAAGACAAACACCATCACTTTGAACATTGCCCCCTTCCTTCTTCTACCCCCAGTGTTATATGCTGAGCATGATGCCATATGGTCTGGATATGGGGTCTTACACTTGGGTCACAACAACCCCATGCAGTGCTACAGGCTGGAAGCAGAGTGGCTGAAAAGCTGCTCAGCAGAGAAGGTCCTGGGGGGTGCTGGTGACAGCAGCTGAACACAAGCCAGAGTGTGCCCAGGTGGCCAAGAAGGACAATGGCATCCTGGCCTGTATCAGCAATAGTGTGGCCAGCAGGACCAGGGCAGTGATTGTCCCCCTGTACTCAGCACTGGTGAGGCTGCACCTTAAATCCTTTGTTCAGCTGTGGGCCCCTGACTAGAATGAAGACACTGTGGCACTGGAATGGCAGCTTTTGTCTTCAAAATAAGGGCAGCAAAGTTAGAGTTGATGATCTTAGAGGTCTTTTCAAACTTTAATGCATCTGTGGCTCTATGATATCCCTTTGGTCAGTTGGGGTCAGCTGTCCTGGCTGTGAACTCTCCCCACTCCTTGCTCACCCTCAGCCTCCCCACTGGTGGTGTGAGGTGAGGAGCAGAAAAGGCTTTGACTGTGCATGAGCACTGCTCAGAAACAACAAAAACTCTCTGTAGTATCAACACTGTTTTCAGCCCAAATAAAAAAAATAGCCCCAGGACCATCGACTATGAAACAGATTAATTCTTGACAAACCCAGCACAGACTCATAACATTGTTTCCTGCTATTTCTCATGATTGCTACAAGAACTTGTACAATGATCAGTTAATGGAGCTGGAAAGGTTATGAAGAAAGTGAGACAAAAAAAATTCTTTTAATCTTTCTTCTACAGCACGTCAATTAGTCCACAGGACAGTAAATTTATTGTATTTGAATTATTAGTTGAATGAAATATCTAAGTCTCAAATCCACCTAAATCCTATTGTCCTATTGTCAGGTATGACAGGTTAGATTTATAAAGATAACTGGATTCCTAACAGGGAACAGCAGAAGCTACAAAAAGTTAAAAGCTGAGATCCAAGAAGTCACAAGTGGAATAAGTGTGATAGAAAGAGGAGAAAAAAATTATAGCATAAAAAGAATAATAAAGAGACATCTACTTCAGAGATTTAATTGGATATAGTGGTTCTCTGAGAACAAGGATTATATAGCACCAGCTTCCTTGAATTGCTAAAAATAAGCAAAGTAAAAAGTAAGAAAATAAAAGCAAAACGGACATACTCAGTGAAAATCTTAACTTTAACTCAATAGGAAGTAATTCTTGATGAAATTATAATGCCAAGTGTATTTTACATCTCAAAAAAAATACCTAGAAAGCATGTCTTTGCTTCTGTTAGAGGAAGTAAATTCTTTCTGTCTGCTTGCACTTAACTCTCTCCAGAGACTTATAAAGTTTTGACAGCAACTGTCTGAGTAGTGGAATGGCAAAACAAAATGCAATTGTCATTTCGGACACCAACAACAGGAAGCTAAACTCCTTTTTCATGAACCACTGTTCTTGCAGTCAAAGTCTGCTGTCAGATATAAAAATGACATTTTGTGTGATGGCAGCATTAAGCCCAAAAAGAAAGTAAAGGAAAAATTTACCATGAAATCAAATATATGAAAGTTTAGCACAATAAATATCATTACAGGATGCAACAGAATAATTATAAACATCCTACTACTCATGGAAGCACACTTCCACCAGAAGCGCATCATATTTTGGTACAAGAGAAGAATGAATGTACTTGAACTTACGTACTTTAAGTATTACCTTAGGAAAAAAAGCAGTAATAAAATTTGATGCAAATACTGTTAGATAAGCTAGTATTTCCCCTCACAAAGTCTGTGCAATTTTTAAAATATATTTTGTAATATCTTGTATTAGATTATTATCTGAACAGAACTGCCCTTTATCTGAACATGACAAGAATTTCTTTTTGTGAGAAAAAGGAAATCAGAAAAAATACGCTCTGATTATTGTAATGATTTTCCATTACTTGGAATACTTTGTTCAGTTCTTTTTATCCTTCTTAACTATATATAGTTGTAGTAACGTGGGGTTTTAGGGTTCTATGTGCTCCTTTGTTCCTCTGCTTTGTATACCATTGGTTCATTTTGAAATGAATCTCAAAATCTACCCCAAAATCTATTGGTGGGTTCCCTATGCCTGTCTTCCCTTCAGACTCCCCGGGACTGGCTCTAGGGGAGGCAGTCCCTCCCCTTCCTTTCCCTTTATAAGTCGATGTCTGGATCAGCTCGAGGTCTTCCATCTCTGAGCTGCTAGCACCTGCTACCTGCC
Source organism: Entomyzon cyanotis (assembly GCA_024500445.1). NCBI lineage: Eukaryota > Metazoa > Chordata > Aves > Passeriformes > Meliphagidae > Entomyzon > Entomyzon cyanotis. The sequence goes on from JAKEPQ010000871.1 coordinate 54,081,620, forward strand.
CTGTCTCCCTTCCCCCTTCTCCTTCCCTGCACCCCTTTTCCCCATTACCCCAAATAAACCTCTCTAGCAGAACAGAGATGGAGTCCAGTTCTTCCTTTGTCTCACTATATTCCTGCTGAATTGATGTGGTTGGAAGACTCACGCCATGCCGCAGAACCTCGGGGGCCGCCTGCCCCAGATCCGGTGGGATTTACAAGAACCAGGGACCCCGGTCCAGGGGGGAGCCGGCCTGTGCAGCCCTCCCGGACCGTGATACATCACATAGTTGAAAATAGTAGATTTCAAGACTGATGATAAGAAAGATTAAAAGCATGGAAAGATTTATTTATGAAAAATATCTGGGAAAAAAAGGTTAATTTAAAAATTATAGACTGAAATAAAAACACTTTAAAAATGTTGAATATTGTAATTTAAGGGACCACACATTCTCTTTATAGGTTCTAAAAGCACAATCCAAAAGGTATTTAATGAACTTAATGGCTGAATTTTAGACCTAACTATTTCAAGATGTATCTGATATAAAGGATTTATGATGTCTCAAAAAAGAGAACAAGTTAAATATATATAAAACTATTTTTAGTACAGACAGATGTGACTAAATATAACATTGGTAGTATATCTTACAACAGTATATTATGTAGTATATTTTGCTATAAAATAATTCAGACCAAAATGGAGTAGAGGGGAAATTGTACTCCTTGCCTGATGATACATTTAATGTTTTTTAAATACTGCTGTGTTCTAACCAGGCAAAAGTAAATACCTTCTTTTCCAGGCTGGTTGAAATGTTTCTTTTCTGGTTATGATTAAGAGGGAAGTGGTGGATGAATCAAAGACAACCATCTATATACTCAATAGAAGGTGAGACCACAGGGTCAAAGACATTCCAGCAACTTTCAGCACGGCAATGAGGGCAGATGGCACTAAGATGTGTTCTAGTCACTCTGCTCCTCCTTTGTTTTAGTTTTGCTATAAAAGCCAGCTGAGGGAACACTTTAGAAACATTTCACTGAAAAAGTTCAAATTTTCTCATTAAAAAAACCCCTACGTTCATAAAAATAATTACAAAACAACTGCCAGAGAAACCTTTCACGTTTTTAGAGTCTGTTCAGGCATAAGACACACAGCTCAGGTAACCAGATTATTTAAGTCTTCAACTCAAATAATTTTGTCATAGAGAATCTGAGAAAACGCTTGTTGCAACAGAAAATTATACTTGCTTTCTGTGGTTATATCACTTCTTTCTACCGAGTAAATCTTTTCTGTGGTGAGAATCAGGATCCTAGGATATACGCATCATTATTTTGCCTTTCTATAGTGAATGTGTGTGTTGTGCCACATCATTTGCATTCCAGGTTAGATACTCCTGGTGGTGGTACAAGATACAAAGGTTGGGGTCTTTTGCATTTGGCAAACAAAAGAAAGTGGACAATGCTACTGTGCAAGATTTGAACTATATTGAGTTCAATTTCAAGAGAAACAAAACATCTCAACTCAGTACCATGCTCCTGAGTTTTTCATTTCAAATATCTGTCTTGTGGGAGCAAGCAACTATCATTTTTAGGTTAATCCTCTTCAAGAAACAAAGAAGGGTAAGATTTATCCACTTATTAAGAGAATTAATTTTGTTTCAAAATTTTTGACATGCCTCCAAAAATCAATCTCAATAAATGTCAAGAACCATGGTGATAGAGTTTATTTGTCTGTGATCAATTTTTATGTGACAAAGTAACAAAATGGTGAGAAATGAATTTCTTTGGTAACACAAATCATTCTGAGAAAGAGATAGATGTTCTACATATTTTGGGTCTGAAATTGCATTATTTGATTAGTGAAAAACAGAGTGGTGACAATTATATCTTTTCTGTCATAGCCTTGGAATATATATGTTTGGCTTTTTCTTATTCTCTTTTACACATAGTCTTTTCCCAAGGCTTTGTCCAATTTTTAGTTTATTCACAGTGCTCAAATTATCACAGTGTGTGTCTCAATTATTTTAATATGTAATACAGAAATGCTGAAGTGACTGTATTATTTTCCCCTTGGTGGTGTTTTTCTTTCTGTATACTTCACCATGTTCTACACTTCAACAGTTTTGGATCAGAACAGATGTAAACTTATAAACCACAGACCATAAAGGATAGTCACAATACAATCCACTGATATTCAGTAAATGCTATGAGGAAGAAGAAAAGTAAATAAAAATGAGTTGAGGAATTCATTTGATAAATTTTGTGATCTTACTTTGGTTCTTGAAATCATAGAGTTATTCATGTGAAATACCTGCTAGACATCCCTTTTCATCTATTATTTCCCTGAAATAGGAACTTCAATATTTTTGTACTTAAATTGCAATAGTTTTTATTATCTTTGATGAATTTTATATTATTGTCATTATTTGTTATTTCTCTAATGCCTTTGCCAGAATTTTGGATTCAGAAAAGGCTTCCCATTTTTCTTACATGGTGCTTGTATCTTAAATAATGGTAATTTTACTTAAATTTTGTAACCTTATTTTCATAGTGTTAAAACTGTATAATCTAGAGCATAAGAAATGGTAGGCCTTATCCTAACAGATGTCTGATATAAGTAAAAATAATTTTGTTCTAGGATGAAATTTGGTTTGGGTTTATTTTTTGGTTTGTTGCTTTTTTCAATTAACTGACTTGGATTCAGTCTGTTTAAATCAGGCTAGCTGAATCCCACCATTCTGAAAAGGCTACAAGTAAATATTTTTAGCCAAGTTCTGAGAAAACTATTATCAACAAATTAAAATCAGCTACTCTAAAAAAATTTTAATGGGTTATTCACTTCAAATCTTCCTCCTTAAAGAGAAACCCTGAGAAAAATTACTACAAATTGTGGACCATATTTTCAGATTAAGTCCTAGTTTTTTGGGCTTTTTTTCTTTAGAAAAACAAACAAAAGTATTTACTGTTGAAGAAAACTATGGTTAAAAGGAGAAACAATTAGCTGTGCTCAAGAACACATCTCTAACACGTTTAAATCATTTTTTAAAAATATTGTAGTCCCTTAGTGGTGCTCTATCTCATGCTGGATGTGGAAATTTCAATTATATCATCATGTAACATTCCATACCAGCCAGTGAATTGCTGTTTTTTTTCCAGACTGCCATACACTCTTCTTGTCTCATATTACAACTTGTGGCACTTGAAATATTATTTGACTTCAGAAAGATTTAGAATTTGCCATTTGTTTCTGAGGGGATGGAATCCTTACATGCTATAGCCTGTGTGGTGTACATTGTATATACAATATGTACAATTGGGATATATTGCACATACCAATGAACTGCATGCTCATTGACTCCATGCTTTCATGGAATGTCTTGGGACAATCTTGGTTTCATGAATGTGTCATCCCTCAAATGGTTTTATAGGAGACTGTATTAATTCTTTTCCAGTTTTATGGCTCACTCATTACTACTTAAGTAACATCAATAGATTTTCAGACTATCTTTAAAAGGAACATTTTTTTCTCTCCTCCATTCTCCTATATTGTAATTTGGTTTAGCTTCAGGGATTGATACCAGTGGAAATTCTGTTTCCTTCTACAACATAAAAATCTAGCTTTGAAGGCAATGCCTTTGAAAAGGCACATTGAAGATGCTTTGATCAGTGTTTCTTATTTTCCCAATCTTATTGAAGCTGCTTAAACAATGCTAGAAAAATATACTTTTCTCAGGGAATATAAATAATTGAATAATCAAATGCCTTTTTAGCTTAATAGAAAGTTAAAGCATGGTTCATGTGGTTAATCTAACAGTACTTTCTAGTCAAAATATCATGAGTTTATCCTAGGAACAAGAAATGAGGGCATGCCCTGCTTTTCAAGTGTCTGTTTGGCATTGACCAAGTAATCTCCATTATTACAATAATGTTAAAAATGTTCCTTCGTGAAGTCTTGATGGAGCACTGTTTTAAAACAGAAATGGCCTTTTAAACCTTTGAGGAGGGAAATCTGTATAATGGCATACAACAATTCCTTTCTTCCAGTCATCTTCATACCTCTAAAAGGATGTATTAAGTAATTAAAGCCAAGGTTTACAGAATCCTAGAGTCAGAGAACAGCTGAGATTGGAAGAGGTCTTTAAAGATCATCAAAATGCTGGAAGGTAGCTCACAAAAAAGTACACAGATAATACCTGATACTTATAATAATAATAATATAATTATTATTATTATTATTAGATAATAATAAGATACTTAATGGCTTCTTTTCTGGTAGAATTTGCCTTCATGAATCCCAGGTCCTTCAGACCAGTGGGAAAGACTGGAGCATAGAGCCTGATGCTAATAACATGAAGATCATGTGTTTGATCCCTTTATGGGACATTCATTAAAGAGTTGGACAATCTTTGCTGGTCCCTCACAACTCAGACTATTCCATGATTCTGTAATTCTGAAAACTTACCCTCAGTGGAGGAGAATCTGATTAGAGGAGGTTTAAACATCTGAACATGCACAAGTCCATGAGGCTTCATGCGATGTACCTGTAAATTCCAAAGGACTTGTCTGGGGTCATTGTATGGCCATTCTCAATTTTCTTCAAAATATCATGGTGACAGGGGAAAGTTCCTCGAGACTGGAAGAAAGCAAATACCATCCCTACCTTCAAGAAGGGGAAGAATGAGGATCTGAGGAACCACAGGCCTCACCTCAATCCCTGGGAAGGTGATGCAGCAACTGATCCTGGAAACCATTTCCAGGCATGTCAAGGACAAGAAGGCCATTGGGCAGAGTCAGCATGGATTTATTAAAGGGAAGCAATGCTGGAAAAACCTGATAGCCTTCTATGATGAGATGTCTCACTTCATGGATGACAGTGAATGAAAAGTTGTCTGGATTTTAGTAAGCCTTTTGACTTTGACTCCCATAACATACTCACAGACAAACTAATAAAATACAGGCTAGATATATGGACAATGAGGTGGAATGAAAGCTGACTGAACAGCCAGGCTGAGAGGACTGTAAGAAGCCATTCACTACTGGAGACATACCCCAGGGGTCGATATTTGGGTCAACACTGTTTAACATCCTGATAATGGCCTGTACTATGGGCACAAAACTGTACCCGCAGCAAGGCTGCAGGCAATACAAAACTGGGAAAAGTGACTGATACATTAAATTATTATTCTGCCATTCATAGCAACCTAAACAGTCAGGAGAAATGGATGAAGGAAACCTCTCAAAGTTGAATTGAGGCTAATGCCAACTCCTGCACCCAGGGAGGAATAGACTCAAGTACAAGTATGCTCTTGGTGCTGACTGACAAGAAAATAGTTTTACTGAAAAAACCCTAGGGAACCTGGTGAATACCAAGTTGAACATGAGCTAGCAATGTGCCTTAGAAGAAAAGGCTAACAGCTTCCTGAGCTGCATTAAGAAGAGAAGAAAAGGCTCAGTGGGAATCTCCTCATGGTGTGCCTAGCAAAGGGAAGTAAAGAAATGAAGAAAGTGCAGCCAGAATCATCATGGTGGCAATCAGTGAACATACAGGAGGCAATGAGTACAAACTGACGTGCAGGAATTTCTGCTTAACTTATCTACAGGTTAACCTCTCATCCAGGTTATCTATTGTTAAATTTAAAACCTGAATGGACACAGCCCTGAAAAAACTGCTCTAGCTGATCTGCTTTAAAAATTATGTTGAAACAGATGATCTCCACAGGTCATTTCCAATCTCAGTTTTCTGTGACACTTTTGTCTAATCTTCATTCTACTTCAAAACTTCCATTTTCACTTCTCTTCCTTTTTATTCTACTACATTTTTAAAAAACCTCTTCTGATTTCCTAAGGTTTGTCTCCCACATTATGTATATCTTTTACAAGGCTCAGGTTTGCCACTTATTTCTGTGTGAGCTCTTGCTCTTGTATATGCCTTCCAATGAAGCATAAAGAAAGCTTTCTGGCAGAACACAGCTCTATAATATGCTACCTCCACCCAATGATGTAGTGCACTATCAAGCTGTGAATAGCCAATGAAGCTTAGAGCAGCCTCGGTGCCCCAGTTAATTGCTTGTTCAAGTTCCAAAACAGAGCTGACACCTGTGAAAACTTGCCTTGTGTTTCTTTGTCAACACATATACATCATCCATAAATGCCTTGTTTGTACATAATAGAAGAGATTCATCCATAGTACAGTACATCAGACTAATAGAGGCAAATCTGTTACATACTTGCCTCTATTAGATGTTTTAAAAATAGAGAGATTGCAGCACAACAAAGTATCGTTCCTTATGAATTACAGTATGTCTGCTTTATGACAAAGAGCCATAAAATTGGTATTGATGATTGATCAGTGTTATTTTAACTGCCTAATGAGAAAAAGAATTATTTGACTGGTATAGGCTGTAAAATCACCTATAGTGTTAGCTCCCAGAGCATTCCAGTATTTTAATAAACCTGTTTATCTAAGTACTTTGCATTGCTTGAATAATTTATTTCTGTGTCAATAATGACTTCATTACTCTGAGCTAGACAAGTATTTCTTCATTTTAGGCACATTAATGTTAAGGCAAACAAAAAACTGAAAATGGAAAACTTTGAGGTGCAGAAATGATAAGGAATAAATATTTTTCTCATCGAACCCAATGACAACTCAAAAAAACTTTCTTCTGTAACTGGCTATAGAAACAAATAGAAAGTGAGGAAGAAAGTGAGAAGGAAGGAAGGAAGGAAGGGAGGAAGGAAGGAAGGAAGGAAGGGAGGAAGGAAGGCAGGCAGGCAGGCTGGCTGTGATTCCTTATTGAATAAAAAAGAGGAGGGGTTTCTCAGTGGGGTTGAAAGCCCAGAATTTTTGAGTTATTGTTCTGCCACTAAGAAAACTTCTTAATGCTATCCTATTGCCATGCAGTGCTTAAAAATTTTGGATGAGACCCATGAGATTATATGTGTTGTCTGCTGAGTACTGAGCCCAGCAGTGAATTTTAAATAATAGACCTAGGATGGATTTGAAGAAGCAACTGTGAAGAGGACTTGGAAGAACAGAAGGTGAATCTTGAAGGACCCAATCCATTGCCACATTGCCTTTCTAGAGTACCTTGTCCAAAATGTTCAACTCAAAATTCAGTTTTAGTTGAAAGAAACTGCGGCTCTCTGGAACATCTCCATCCTGTGTTTGCAGTATTGTGCAGGTTCTTACTTGAAGGCAAACCACCTTTTTTCAGCATGGTTCTTAAAATGTATTAAACTACATCAATTAGTCCCTGTACTTCAGTACAGATAACAGTAGCTGCCTTTCTGAATACGGATATATGTGCTCTACAAGGTCTTAATTTCTAAATAATTTGTATTTTTTTTTTTTACATTTTGCTCATTTTAAATATGGTAAAAAATGATGATCTGATAAAAAAAATAATTTGTTAAAGATCACAGGATGGATTAATTTCATAGCCAGGCTTTGACGTGAAGTCTAAGTAGCAATGTTATTTAGATTTATAATTTTTCTTCCTAATTTTTTTTACTTAAGAATTTCATATTATTTGTTTTTCATATTATATGTATTAAAGTGAAAGAAGTGTGCCAATTGTTCTTATCTTTAGCAAGTTTATATTTCTAGTGAGCTAGCTATATTGCTCTCAACATTCCATAAAAATCCCTCAAGGCCAGGTTGGCATATGTTTTCAGGGTTATAACACTTTTTCCTCCTTTTCTTTATTTTTGTTCATTTTCCCTTCACTCTTTCCGCTCCTCTACTTTCAGAAAGTTATGAAAGGAAACATAAACCAGTGAAATGGTACAGCCCAAGACCAAAAATAGCCTGGAACAAAATTCTATAAGCTGTTAACCACTCTGTTCATCTCAGTTGGGGATGGGAAATTAGGCATGTATCTATGGTGGAATATAGCAAATTTTCTACCACAACATTTGTGATTTTCTTCAGCCTAATACACAACATTAATTTGTCACAGTAGTTCTACAGGGAACAATATGATCCCCTTCTCCCTTTGTGTAGCTGCAAAAAGCAACCCAGATTCCCTATATGGCAGACAGCAAAAATATGTATTTGAAATTCAGATGATGGAAGGGATTGTACATCATTCTCAGATGAAACTTTTAATAACTGATTATAACTGTAGGCTCTTCAGTCATCCCATGAAAGGAGAAAGTGTTCAATCATGTGGAGTCTAAGAATCCTGCCATAGAGAAGAAATATTGACTCTTTTAAGAATTTTTTTTTTAAATTAGAAGCATATATTCAGGTCATTGAGGTGTTCTCCTCTCTGTCATCACTACAGATGGTAAAAAAGGAATCAACATAACTAGAATGGCACTGACTATCTATATAACATGATTACAGGGATAACCTTAACTTTTCCTACCCTCCTCATTTGTCTAATCATTTTAGATCACACTTTCCATTCTTGACTTTATCCTGAGGTAAAATTAAAGCAAAATAAATCCCTGTACTTTGATTATCAGACTTCAAAATGTTTTGGAGCCCAAATGCCTATTATCTGCTGGTTTTCACACATACTATAAGCATGAATCACAAATCTCATTTCAGAGAAAAACACAGAACAAGCACAGAAAGGAGAAGTATAAGAAGTGAAAGGGATTTGAATTGATTGTTCATGTATGTGGTTCTCTTCTTGAAGGTAGATATAGAGATATACCAGGTTTAGGTAGTACAGTACATCAGATATGTTAAGCACTCTGTAGTGTCTTCTTCCAGTACAGGTAATGTAGGCAATTAAGTTCCTAACTTCAACACATTGACTCTGATGCCTAAAATAAATGGAATGAAATAGATCTTCACATTTATGTGTGAAGAGAAGCCAGCCCCACTGACTTCGTATCCTCAATACCTACTCTTTTAAGTGCTATATTAGGATCTTCTGCTCCTAATCAAATAAAAGTAATTTATTTCCTCAGTGACACAGTCAACTTAAAAATCCGTGATATGACTATACTAATTTCTAATTCCAGCCACCCAGTAGGTTTTTGGAAAAGTGCTACTTCTTAAGACAACAAAGTGAAATTACAATTATATTTGTTGTGAATGAATCCCTACATAGGAGATGTCAGACTGTTTCATAGCCCACTGATGCAATGTGCAGAGGGGAAAAACCAGAAAAAAACCCCTTGGAATAATTGCAATAGCTATTTCTCTTCCCTAGAACAAGCTTGCATAATCATTATTTTTGTGTGGGTGGTGCATGAAATATCAAAAAAAAAAAAAACTAAGCTTTAGATAAAGGTCCAACCTACTACACTCACAGTCATTTTAACATTGTTTAGTTTTCATGTGAGTCCATAATATGCAGTAGAACAGCACGTAGTACCTTGCAGGTCCTTGAAACAATGGAAGTGGTTGGGGGTTTTTGATTGGTTGGTTTATTTTTGTTTTGTGTGTGTGTGTGTGTTTGGTTTTTAACAGTTTCTCCAATGGAAATCTTCTCTAGTTTAGGTATTGATATGGGCATTGACCACCAGACCTCCCTGTGACCCAAACAGCTCTTTGCTGCCTTCTTGCTGTTCGAAATACTGTGTTTGAGCATAGGGAAAACACTGTTTCAATGTTGCATGAGGCTTGTTCTTAAAAACCACTTCATTGCCCAGCAGAATGGTGGGCTTTTATCATAGATGCTCTTTTCATAGGAAGAATATAAAACCTACTCAACCCTTCTCAGTATCTCCAGTTTTGCAACAGATTTCAAAAATATTTATCAGGGAACAGTTTCACACAGTGAAGGTTAAAAATCACTGTCTTAATTATGATATTTCTTTCTGTAATACTGTAGAAATTATTTATTTGGGTTATTTCCTGCAGTACAATGAATAAAGAAGTAGCTCAAAGTGGAGTGCTTTGCTAAGTGAATGAACAGTGCAGTGTAGAAAAAGTGATGCTGCATCTATAGCAACTAATCCCTAAGGAATATATTAAATGGCAAAGTGCCAACAAATTACAATATGAATAGATTGACAGAAAAATATGAAGAGATCTGCAGATCTGTAATGTGAACCAGAATACATTTAACATATGAGTAGGGCAGCTATTTGGCAAATTAAACACAAAAACATTTCGTTTCTGTAGTTTGACATGATCCTCAAGCATGGATGAGAGTTAGATAAGAACATATTTTACCTCATGGTGGTGTTTACTCTATGTGTTATTTAGCACTTAATTTAACTTATTATTGATCTTATGCTTTTCTTCCCAGTAGCTTCCTTCCAGTCATTTCTTGCTACTTCATATTTTATTTAATTGCTATATTATGGTAGCACTGTGCAAGTACTGTGCATGTGATGTCATACCTATGGCAACTTGAACATAGAGTGGAATTGTCAAATCACATGTAAAATACACTAATAGCAAGCAATACTAAATAATCTGGAAATATTCTTTCCCTTTAAAAACAACAACAGAAAAAAACCCAAAACAAATATTAATTTTGAAAACATTAAGAGATGGAGATATTAATTGTATTTAAAACAGTATAATTATCACATCTGAGTGTTGAGCTAAATATGATGCTTGTAGCAATTTGAGTTTCAGAATATATCATCTTAAATAACTTTTCTGAACTTGTTGCAACTGGTACAATTCCTGGTATTATATTCTTTACTCTCTTTTTATCCCATTTTATTCTATTGGTCTTCAGTTTGATCTAACATTGCCTCTTCTGTTCTGTCTTGGTTTGCAACCTTGTTGATTTGCCTTACATAGAACAAGCTTTCTTTGTCACACTATTTCTACATTTTTTTCACTAGTTCATTCTAAGATAAAAATTTGTTCCTGGTTCTTTTTTCTTTCTGGGAGTGTAGTCATCTATGTTCATGAGTTCTTTTAACTTCAAAGGATTTTGATATGCAACGCTGTATTCCCATACTTAAACAAAACCACATGGATTCCTAACAACTCAAGTCTTCGTCCATGGTTCTTAAAAAAGGCACATTGTTTATTTTTGTCTTCTCAGCCAGGATATTGTTACCTAATATTGGCTTGTTCAACAGTGACTCCCTGTCTACTCCCATCAGAAGATGAATTTTATTCAATATAAAATACATACAAGTCAAATATTTTGTGATATATAATTATGCAACACAAATTTACACCTGATCACTTTATACTGATGATTTTACTTCTCCTCTAATATGTAAGATGATTTTGTTAAAAATATTAAAAAGAGTTTATAAGGCACTTTTTTTTTTTACCCTATGTAACAAAGAAGTACTCTGTGGATAATATCTGGGGAAAAAAATCCAAATAGTAATGACTTTAAAATTTCAGTTTGAAGGTCCAGCATGGAAATATGGGATGACAGAGTAATATCAGAGAAATTTTAGGATCTGGTGGATGGTAAAAGCAGATCTAAAAAAGGTACCAGTTGCCTGATAAAAAGATCTTCTCCTAGTGCAGATAAGATGACAATGTTCCAAGGAATGGAAAATTACCAAATTTCTGTCCTCATCTAAAATTTCATTCTGCTGCCAGGAGGCAGGAAAAACTGTCATTTTCTTGGTAACTTCTTTTCCCCTGCGTTCCTCTTGGAACAGTAAAACCTTTAAAAATTAATTAATTTGGGAGCAGACAATGGTGAGAGGGATCATTTAATTGGGAAAGACAGTAAGGAAAAAAACGGCTGAAAAAGTTCTTTGAAGTCCTGTAGGGAGATACTCCCCAGGGTGAGGGATATGAAATTTTATAGCTTCTTGGACAGTTTGGAAAGAATGCTTTTAGACAGAAGGCTGCTATGAATTTTTACAAAGACTAAATGAAAACTGTAAGATCAAATCAGAACTGGTTTATGGAAGTCCATAAAGCTCAGGCTATACTCTATAGCATATTCATGTACATATGCTTGATCCTAGCACATTTAGATGTCATTAAAGTATTAAATTACACCATTTGCAACAGATGTACTATCGATATCTGTACACTAGAAAAAAAAATCCCATGTGTATAACCTCTAACTATATTGTACAGGAAACTTGATATATTTATATACCTTTTATTTTTATATTTATAGACCTAACAAGAAAGTCACAGTCTTCCAAGGCACCACTCTTCCATCCTCTCTTGCTCAGAAAACAATATACAATACATATAGTACAGCATGTTTGATTTGGAACTGCTAATTCTGATGTATTAGTCAATGGTAAACTTGAGCCAAAAATTTTTAACCCATTACACTCAAAATAGATATGTTCAGAATTCAGACAAGCATCATAAAAAGCCTAGAGTAGGAAACACAGCACAGGATTATAAAACACAAGACGGTAGTATTGTTTGAACACTTTGATGATCTAGCTTTGCTGTCTAAAAGGCTTAGATATCTAAGCCAAAGCCAGTAAATCTTTGCTAACTGAACAAACAATGAATAGTCACATCATTCTGAAGTATGTGGCAAAGACAGGGCAGAAGCATTGCCCTCTTAAGGTACTTTTATTTCTGGAAGTAACTGTGTTTTTCTCTATTTCTGTCAACAATGAAAAGAGCCCAAACTGATCAGTCTATTCTTAATTTTATTAATAGCCCAGCTATCTAAATTGGTATGATTAATACCATATATTAAGTGGCAACTATGTCAGCGATTTTCAGTTTTGGAAAACTGTAAATATATATTTTGTACTGGTTTATTTTATGAAATGTACTTTTTCTAAGGAAGAATGTCTTGTCTGAACCAAAATATTTTTTTAAATAATTGTAAGTAGAAAGAATATCTTGTTATGAAAAGTGGTTTTTTACATTATGCACAGCACTGTCTTTCTGCAGGAAGTTTGTGTTAATTAATCCCCTTACTCTTATACCCACAGAAAAGCATCTTCAGATCCCCTTTTTGTCAGCCAATGCATGTGATGGTGTAAAGCTTCTCATATCCAGTGGCTAAATGCACTGTCTTTAATTACTCTCTTGGAATTCTTATGAGGAAATAATTTTCCTTACATAAGTACTGCAGAATGACTGTTTTTACAGCAGAGTCAATCTACAGTATTATTCTGCAGTATTTTTATGGTTTGTTTCTGTTCTCTTTAAGGGTAATGTGGCCAGTGCAGCAGCATCTGAAAATAAGGTCAGTCTCAAAGGTCAGTTGTTGCACACCTTCTTCTTACCATGTGGGGATACAGGAGGCCAAATAACCAGACTATTTTTACCAACCATCACTGGGGAGTTTCTAAACTAGCAGAATTTTCATTCTACTTTTTCTATTGCACTTCTGGCAGCCAATTGTCTTAATGTCTTTGTGATATTAAACAAGTATCTGAAGATGATCTTCACTTGTTTTTGCAATATAGTGATATACAGTTTATAAGAATGTGAATCAATTGCTTTAATTGCCACCTACGTGACTCTAAATCATGCTAATGGAATAGTTCCAGAACAATGACAATGAGTCAGCATCTAAATCTATGATGTTACAAATTCAGATAGATGTTTAAATTTTTGATGCAGTCAGAGGTTATAAAGAAAATTAAAGAGATTTGTAAATAGGTTTATTTTATTTGACACTGGTTTATTTGGGGTTTTTTCCCCACTTAATCACTGTGATTTTCCTCCTCCAAGGGGTAAAGAAATAGCTATTTTCTTTTAAACAAATAAAATTTAAATAAAAATTTTAAATAAAAATAGTATTATAGACATATGACACCTATACTTGTCTTAGTAAGAAGTCTTGAGGAATCAACATTTAAAAAGCTGTAATAAACAAGACTTTAAATTCAGAAAATAAGTGGAAGAAATAAAGAAAAATTCACTATGAAGATGTCTGTTTGTTGGAATTTGATCTTTGGTATCCACATGGAGATATTCTGACTCCCTCACCTACACTTTTACACTTGTGATTCCCTCACTTACACTTTTCAGATCAGATTCTGAATTCTAATTTCAGTTGATGTAGAAAACATAATGCTTAGATGATGCATACTGATTTACTATCTTCATTGTTGTGTTGATATCTACAGAAATTGGACATCTTTTCTGGCAAAATGAAAAAGTTATTATAACAAAATGTATGAAAATCTCTTGTATCATAATCTAGAAATACAAGAAAGTGTTCTCTTTTCAATTCCTTTTCCTACTTATAACTATAGTCATTAGAATATGAAAAGCATTTTTAATTTTTAAATTTAATTGAGGACTGACAAGAATAAAATTCTTCAATAATTGCAATATTAAAAATAACACTTAGAATTTCAGTTCTGTAGATCAGCTCTTCAGTAGTCTCAAATCTACCAGTTTATATCTAAACACATATCTAATTATCTGTATTTCTGCTTTATTTTATTTATTCCTTTTTCTTTTTTTTTTTCCCTGTAATGAATTTAGTCCATTTGCTACCATTCCTTGATTACTTCTGAGTGTCACAAAGTGTAAGCATAAAGTAAGAAGGTCTGATTAATTTTTAAGTCAATGTAGATGGACACTCATGTGACTCATATGTGAAGATAGGGGAGTGCTTTCTACGATAAACACCAAGAGTGTAGTTGTAGGAAAAAGTGCAGTGCAGGCGGGGAGGCGAGGAGGCACGGGCGGCGAAAGGACACACAGCAGGCAGTCTGCGGTTCTCCAGAGGTTTATTGTAAGGTGCATTGGGGAAGGTCCAGGGAAGGAGAGACGGGGTGGAGAAGCGGGGACGGGCACGGGGTCTGGAGCTCCGGAGGCTGCAAGCTGTTGGCGGCAGTTCTCAACCCTGAAATACCAGTGACAAAGGGTTTTAAGGGGAAGGAGAGAGGGAGTGGTTTGGCACGCAGGCCAACCAGGGAAGCCACAGGGAAGAGGGACAAGGGCATCAACCAACGATTACAAAGAAGGGGAGGATACATAATTCAAATCAACAATGCTGTGCAACCCAAGAGGGGAACAAAGGAGAACAATCCAGAAGCAACCCATATATGGAAAGGAGGCGGGGGAGGAGTCCGGGCCAATGATATTCTCTGTTGGCGCATACATTGCCGCAGGGGCTCATGGGCTGATCTTCCTGTCACCATGACTGTGACAGCACAGGCTGTCCCTGCCTCCACAGTCGGCCCTCTGGCTGTTGCAACTTGGAGGAATAAACCTCCACACAAGAGTTTTTATTATAGATGCTATGCAGTTTTGTTATTGTCACTACTACATCAATCACACATTGTCTAACCAATATAAATATGTTTGAGAAGATAGCCACAGCCTACAGGTACATAAGTGCATGAAGGCAATTAAAATAACAATCAAATGAAACATTCCCTTCTACACTTCCCAACAACTGCAATAAATTCCTTTTTATTACGTTATCCTAAGGTTGACAATAATTTTGTCATAGCATGGCATAGAAAGAATACATTATGCAGAGAAATAAACTCTTACAGTTTTGTGGTATTTTGCTGCACCATGGGACAAATGTGTCAGACAGAACAAAAATGCTGATTCAGCTGGGTAGACCCTTATTTAGAGAAATTCAGAAATCATTACATGTCCCTAGGCTGAGCCTAAATTAATAAAAGGATAGGTACACAAACAAAGCCAACACTGGAGAGATAGAGGCTCAGGTAAGGTTAATATTGAGAGGACTGTGATATGCATACCCTTCTGTTTGTTGAGCCTGCAGCTTACAGATGTATTTACTTATGTTCTTAAAAAAACAGAACAAACAAGACATTTCACTGCTGGGAATTCTGGTGATAACCACTCATTCATCTCTGATGCACAAAAATACATATGATCACTTTCCTTAACAGTTTAAGATAAGGTAATTGTGGCCTTCCAGTATCTGGATGATGCCTACAAGAAAGATGGAGAGGGAATTTTTACCAGAGCAGGTAGTGAAAGGACAAGGGGAAATGGTTTCAAACTGAAAGAGAGTAGGTTTAGATTAGATATTAGGAAGAAATTCTTTACTATCAGGGTGGCGAGGCATTGGAACAGGTTTCCCAGAGAAGCTGTGGATGCTCCATCCCTGGAAGTGTTTAAGGCCAGGTAGGGTGGACCTCTGAGTAATTTGGTCTAGGGAAAGATGTCCCTGCCCATGGTGCAGGGATTAGAGCTAGATAATCTTTAAAGTCCCTTTTCAGCCCAGGTCATTCTATGATTCTGTGATATTAAAAAGTAATAACATAGTGTTATGATCTGATTATTAAGAGATACCTCTGCCCAAATTAAGGTGCCAATGGCAAAATCAATAGCATGGATTTTATTTAACAGTAAATGTGAGAAAGAAATAGGAAAGGGAGGCAGGGGTGAAGAGGGAGAGATAAAGAGAGATCAAGGAGAAGATACTCACCAACCTGTAGATCCTGTGGCATCCTCCTGGTCCTTCTTCACCCAGGTCTTCTCAGTGGGGGGGTCCCAGAGTGGTTTTTCTCAGGTAACACCTTTATACAGTCCAAGTTCTGGGTATCCACAGGGCATAGATGCTGTTTCCATAACTTGGAATGGCATGTGTTTAAGAAATTTCTTCCTTTCCTACAGTTTGCTACAGTGGAAATTTTTGCCTGAATGTAGTATGTAAGGTGTGCTAACCAGACCTCAGCTCTGCTAGCCCTGGATTTGTGCCTTCCTGTTGCAAGTTCCTCTCTTCTGCACTTATGTCAGGCTCCTGCTTATCTTTTGTCAAGTTCCTTCAGTGGCCTTAACAGTGTTAAAGGCAATTGTGATCTTTAAGTCCCTTACACATAGGAATAATATCGTTTGTATGGTGATGGTTAGAAAAACAGCATACAAAGGATTTTTTCTTATAGGCCTATGTCTTCCTCTGGGAGTATGCACAGAAGATACATCTGATGGCTGATGAGTACCCTCAGTCCACAGAAAGCTACATGAAAGTAAATTGCATACCTTAACAGCTATATATCAACAAGCATTTTGCACTATTTGAATATGCTCTTCCTTCTCTATTGCTCTGCTCACACCAGGAAATTAAAAAAAAAACCAAAAAAACCATGGGCTCCTTTCTGGCCCTAAGGGTCATTCGCATAGCTTGCAACCATATAAATAAATTCTCTGTCTTCATTTTTCTATACATAAAAAAGGAATGCTCCACTGCAGGGTGCTGAGAGCAGTGACTGGCTCACGCCCAGGCACTGCCTGGGACAAGCATAGGCTTGCTAAATTGTAGAATCACTTTTTGTTGGAGAGGACCCCTGAGGTGACATCACCCCCTGCACTGCACAAATTTAGTTAGTGTCCATCCTCTCATCCTATTTATTGGATTTATAGTTCATAGTCCTGTGGGAAACATTCTGGCAGGACTGGACACACACCTGGAAAACTTCAGATGTTGATACCAATGTTATCCATATCATACAGAGATTTCCATTTTCAGGGAAACCAACCAGCATTTTTGAAGAGCACTGTATGTCTCTATTGAGCACTGTAGAGACTCTGTATCTCTCTTCAATCCCTCTAATAGGCACTCTATCTTCTGATAGAAAAACTGTAGAACAGGGCTCTTATCCCTCAGCTGGAATAGTCAGAACTTAGAGCAACAGGAGCAGATATGATCTCCAGAACTTTATTATTTCTGGCCTAGAATCATTATTTGATAATGGTTTCAATTAAAACATAAAATGAGAACTGAGTAATACTATCAAGATATTTTTTAGACTCTAAGGCTCTCCCATTATTTTGTTGCCAGCAGAGAGCTTAAAATTGCTATCCTTTGAATTATTGCAGAATGACATGGAGAGCTGAAATAGCTTAATAATATGTCTATAACAAGTCTCCCAATTACATCTCAGATGTGCATGAAGGATAAATAAACCAGCAATCTCACTCCATTTTGCAAAGATAAATGAAATGTCTGATTTATTAAAGGTATGTCAAAATAGAGGTATTGTTCTGTGGTCTGAACACAGACAATGGGCTAACATTTCCTGAATTTTAATCAAGGTCAGACAATGGATCTGTGAAAATGCCATAATAATCTATGCAGAAAACAACAAACTAACACCTAATGATTACTTGGGGTCCTTTTGACAATCACTTGGTAAGTGTCAAGTACCAAATCCTAGTGTAAGTGGCATGATAACTGTGATACTTGGAGTCTAAGGTGCTTAGGAGCTTTGAAGACAGAAAATAAGTAATTTTACTTGTAGCTAAACTGTGAAATTGAAAAAGAGTTGTTCTGTTCTCACATTGTTTTCTAATGGAAGGACTTGCTTAACATATTTGTGTGCTTCCAAATAATGTCCTCAACACTGTCATTGAAAATGTTCTCCTCTGACAGGGGCTTTTCATACTGTCTGCACACTTTTCCTTCTACAGAGCACAGACACTAACTAGTTCAGCTCTGATTGATCTGTAATTTTGTTAGTGATAATATTCACAACAGTGAGTAGAATCTATATCCACATCCCTAAGTGCATAAGAAGGTTCTCCATTTTCATACTTAAAACCTTCAGACTGCAGATATCAGAAAAATGATCCACTCTTTAGTCAAATTCAGGCTTTATCATTATGGTATATGTTTTTTGTTGATTAAATATGATGCATCTTCACATCAATAGTTAGTTAGAAAACTTTGAACTTATAAACACACTTTATTTTTTCCACAAATAATTAATGTACTAAAGTAAGAAAAATAAATCCTTCCATTTTGCCTTCTAGATCTTAGTTCAGAGCACTGAGATCAGCCTGCTCCAGCTGTGTAGTCCAATTGGAAATATTAGTAGGATGAATGAGAGATAAAGGTATTTGTATCAAATGGATCAATATGGCAATAATATTTGACTTAATTTCTGTTTGTTTCCTATCCAGAAATAAAGTCTAGGTAATATTTAAAGACATCAACAAATATTTAAACACTTATTATTTAGTGTCATGTCTGAGAATATTCAGTTTCAAAATCATTTATTATAAAGTAAAATTAATTATTCTCTGGATAGTTATAATTTATATACCAAGTTTATCTTCCTCAAAAGTTTTAACTATTAAAGCAAAATTATTTTAAATTCTCAAACATTGATAAATGTTAGAATTCCTCTGTTGTTCCTAAAATCAAAGATTTATTACCAAAAAAAAAAAAAAAGAAAAAGTCATTTACCCCAAGTTTACATATTCAGCATGTTTTTACTATGCTTGCAATTTCTCTTATGTGGTAGATGCTATCAGTGAATCAAAAATATAGTCATATGAGGAAACTAAAATGAGTCCTGAAAAAGCAGATAATTAATAGTATTAGAACCTTTAGAAACACTGATAGCCTGTAAATATACTTGCATAGCTAAATGACCTCACTGAATTACCAGGTTTTACTCATTTAACCCATAAATTTGATTAAACCTTGCTCTGGTTTTGTCTGAGGTGACTTTCTTCACCGTGTCGAGTATGGGCTGTGTTTTGGATCTGTGCTTAACACAGGGTTGATAACACAGAGATGTTTTCATTATTGCTGAGCAGGGCTTACACAGAGCCAAAGCCTTTTCTGCTTTTCATACTAGCATGCTGGTGAGGAAGCTGGGAGTGCATGGGAGGTTGGGAGAAGACACAGCCAGGACAGGTGACCCAAACTGACCAGAGGGATACTCCAGACCATATGACATCATGCTCAGTGAACAAAGTGGAGGGAAGAAGAGAAAAGAAGGGCACATTTGGAGTGATGGTGTTTGTCTTCCCAAGTAACCACTGAATGCAATGGAGCCCTGCTTTCCTGGAGATGGCTGAACACCTGCTTGAGCTTGGGAAGCAGTGAATGAATTCCTTGTTTTGTTTTGTTTGTGTGCTTTACCTATTAAATTGTCTTTATCTCAATCCATGAATTCTTCAGCTTTCACCCTCCCAATTCTCTCCCTGATCCTGTTGGTGGGAGTGAGCAAACAGCTGCATGGGGCTTGGTTGCTAGCTGGGGTTAAACCACAACAACTGCAAAAGCAGTCCCAAAAATCTAGTCTGCTGGTTTCCTAGTCATCTGTTCATTCTACTAATCTACGAAATTATGCACCCTGAGACTGAATTTTATCTAGCTTCCTGACTGTATTATTCACTGTCCTTCTCTAATATCTAGCTTAATGTTTGAGATCTTTCCCTGTCATGAGCTAGGTATGACAAAATTATGTTCCCTGAAGCTGAACAGAGTTTAGAACATTTTTTCCAAGTCCTTGGCAAATACTCAAAGTGAAAATAGAAAGGCATTTGATTGTAATTCACAGGAATTCCTTCTGGATTTAAATGGAATTTAAATGTCTTCTTGACTACTTCTGAACTGTTCAAACTTGTAAGCTCCACCTTAAACAGAAATGCAACTTTTGAGATTAGAACTGCAAACTTCTAAGTTCAAATACCAGTTTCTGTAGGTGTCCATAGGTAGAAGAGTTGACTTGGTTGTCCAGAATGAAGCCAAGCATCTCAAGGCTTGGCATCTCTGGGCAACACATAGTCTGAATGGCTGTCTTTAGCTTAAGCATTTGCTTTCCATTAGATGCCACTTTATAAGCTACACTCTGAAACCTAAAGGATTTGATATTTGTTTTCCCATTACGCTGGATCATGTTACAGAATTACTGTATTGGAGTCAGGGTTGGAGGAAAAAACCGATATTTCACTATCTCCTGTTGATACCTTTCCCAATTGTATGAAGATTTTAAATATTAATCGAAAAAAATACAGATCACAAAATGGTTGTCCCTAGCCTCAAGAATTTACTTAATTAAGATAGGACAACAAAAGACATTTTGTTTTTCTATCTTTTTGCTCAGTAGTAACTCCAGCAGAGCTGTGTTCCAAATGAAGTGACAACGCTGTTTGCTGGAGATGGCTTTTTATTGCCATATTTTGAAATATCCCATGTCACATCTGAGAAATTTTCTCAAAAAAATGATCAGCAGCTATTGCCTCATGACCAAATTGCAACATCTATCACTAAGCATGAAAGCCAGCCCTAATTTCATTTTTCTTATTAAATTGAATTATTATGTTTATGGCCCAGAAAAAATGTCAATTTTTGTGTTAAACTGAATTAATAAGAATTTTGGAAATCACTGTTGCTAATAGTACTTCCAGATAATAACCAAAATGGTTTAACCAATGAAGTGTAGAATACCATGTAGATAAAGCAACAACATACACAGGAGAGCTGACATTGTACATAGATCTATGAGCCTTAAACAAAGCAATCAAGCAAAAAATGTAACAGATGCCCAAAATTGTGATGTAACAAATGGATTAACTGATGTCAGCATTTTAAGCACTCTGAATAGCTCTTGAGGGTACTGCCCAAAGAAATGTCAGTGTTAAAATACATTTATTACCTCACTGGGGAGATATAGATTCACTCAGCTACCCTTTGATTTTTGAGCTCAATAGCTTTTATAGGAACACAGCCATTATATAAATTATATGTTTAAAATTGTTTCACCTTGATAAGATTAAATAACTCTTTTCAAGATGTTCATTTTAGCTTTTTGACCTACCACAGAATTTCAAAACAGGAAATTAATATTAAAGCAGAAGAAGAAACTGATTTTAAGGAAAACATCAGAACCTTGAATTTTTCTGGTATTATATTTGCTTGAATGCTATATTTATATGACTAGAAGAAAACACAGTTATTTTAATATGATTTTTTTTTGAGCCATTAACTGGCACTCTCACTTCTTCCACTGATGTGTGTTAACATCACATTTGCTTATTTGAAAGTTCTGTCAAATAACTTTTTAAGTATTTAGGGGGAAATAAAATAGTTTATTTATTTTCTGACATATGCACAACAGTCTTTAAAAAGATTCTCAAAAATATTCACAAGGAAAAATAAGCTGGGTAACAAAATAAATTTAATAATGCAAAAAACTGTAATGAAAGAATAGGGTATCATCAAATATTTGCACTAAATACCATTGTGGAATATCCTAAGGCCCCAAACAACTTGCTTAAAGGGATTTACAGAGGTTCCTGTACTCTGGATCAGATGCACAGGAGAAGTACCAAACAGATATTCTCACGAGGTCAAAACAAGACACAAATTTATTTGCAAACTATAGAAAACCAAGGAACTTTGGCAGATGGTTTTGTCAACAACCTCCAACCAACACAAACCACTTCTCACAGCATTAATTTGGCCCATTTAACTCAGCAAACTTTAAACCCATTTGATGTTAAGTTATTCAAAATGTTCCAAGGAGAGGGAATTAGAAGAAAAAGACAAAAAGATAGAAAAGACATAGAAAAGCACACATACAGCTACCAACACCTGGGTTCCAGCCATGTTCAGATGCAAATTCCAAGGGCAGGGTAGGACCAACACAGGTGCTTGCCTGGTGCTTAACCATAAAACTCCTTGGGCCATTGTGGGCCCTCCCCCTAGGTGGGATGGCTGGTCACTGGGCCACTCAGGAGCTGGGTCAGGAAGGGTGGAGCCCTTGGTTCAATGGTTGAATGATTGGCAGCTCTGTGAGGCTGGGATACAGGCTCAGCTCTGGGATACAGCCTCTAGGGCAGTGTGGGGCAGGGCACTGTCTGGCCAGGGCAAGGTGTGACCTGTCCACCCCCCTCACACACACACACACACATGCATCCCAAAATATCTTGAGATGTCAATCTTTCTAGTCTCTGACAAACACAGTAACAAGTGTTAGGTTTAGTGATCAGATGATGCTCAAGATACAGGGTTGGATTTAAATGGTAACAGATACCCCTACAGTACCTTCACAGAAATATTTCCTTGTGCCAAAATACAATGAACAGTATTTTTGCACTAATGACATAACATACATTTTTTGAACAGTGATTGATATAACAATTTTCATGTGTATCAAATATATTATCAAAGAATCCCCTGATAAACAGGAGATTAATTTTTAATGAATGGTTCTGGTGGTGATAGATATTTACAGTAGATTTGTTGAAAATAAGCCTATTCAATTTAAATTGTGTTATATACAAGCTTATGGCTATCTAACAGAAATTACTGATTTCCAAGGTCTTCCTTTAAAAATGTTTGGTAACATTTAATACCTCTAGTCAATGAAATTAAATTACATGGGCTAAACTTGGTTTTTTGAGGCAATTATGAAATGCTTTGGTTAAAGGTGCAAGTTCAGCATGTTTCCTGGAACAATTATATCCTACAGCAAAGGTTTTGAGGCCTTTCCATAGATCACTAATCAGAAAAAAGTAGTGAAGAAAATGAAAAGTAGAAAAAGAACAACAAAGACATTAAGATGAAAAATGAAAGAGTCTTCATTTACACAGGTAAAGCCACAGCATAGATGGGATAAATTGAAAGTAATTGAAATTACATTAAACAATCTCCAAGATTTAAATAAAAAAATAGCATTACTATATAGAAAGAGTCAGTACAAGGTGTTTTCCTTACTGTGTTTCACCATTAATTTTATGGTAAGTGACAATGTTCTTACAGTGGAGGGTAAAGTTGGCGTGCAGCTTTTTTTCTTCTCATCTCAAATTTGGAGTCAAGCACAATGCCAAAAGGACCTGTTAAGGTTCTACAGTATGAAATCAGGAAAGGAAACAGCTTTGACAAAAGATGAAGTAGTGAACTTTTTACAAAGAAAGATGTCAGTAACCACAATGGCCTTTAAGGAATCAAAACCTGAGAAATGGATTGATATTATCTGAGCTGCATTTCATTGCTTATCAGGGAAAGTGGGATGTATAAAAATTATGTTTTCTAGGGGAATTTAAGAGTCATAAAATTATGGGTGATATCAGAATAGCCTAAAATATAAGTTAAGGCAAATGAAAGAAAAGAAGATTTAAGCATGACCCCCAAACTATGGAGCAGATGGAAATTAAACAATCAGACTTAGATTTTTTTTGTTTACTTATCTTTTAACTCTTCACTGGTCTTAATATCCCTTAGAAAAATCCCATACAAACATTAGATTGGACAATATCCTGAGAAAAACAAAAAGAAAGATATCTTTCTTAAGCTCAACTTCAATTGAAAATTATGATTCCTGAATAAATATGAAGGACTTAGATAAGAGTGACGGGAGACTAGGTAAAAATTTCTGAAAGAGGACATGAATAATAAATTAGTGATTAATGTAAGGAAATAAGAATTAAATATTCAGGATTTTATCAGCACATAGCATAAGTATTCAATAGAAAAGTTTTTAATAGTCTCTGTAGATAAATAAGAAGAGAAGAAAGGCTTTGTGTCTCTCTCATGTCCTTTTTCCAGCAATGGCGGTCAGAGAGTACTTAGACAAGAGTAAACTGCAAACATAATTCAGCATAATGTCCTATTTTCAGCTCAGTGACTTGCTGATCTAGTCAAGGTTTCTATATATTTAGTGACCTAAATCCATTTCTTTTCTACAGATATGACTTGTTTCTTTATCTAGGCATGCAACTTCATATTTCCACTGTGCCCTTTGATGAAGAATTCTATCCTTCAGAAGAACAATCTTATTTTCTTTGTTTTGATCTGGCTTTATTGATATAATCTCTGACTAGTCTAATTTCTGAATGCAAGAAATGCTGAATCCTTACGCCCTATCCACATATGTCTGTGACACCCATACCGGTCTGTCATATCCTTCATCTCTTTTCCAGGCTTACATATTCAGTTCTTTGCACTGGAACTGGACTTTGCTTATGATCATACTTCCTCCAGTTTTCAGTTCTACATTACCCCTTCAGAGGCTGAGGAGGCCATCTGTAGACAGTATTCATGGTGTAGATTACCAGTGTCATAATAAAGCTTTTTCATTCTCTCATCTAATATTTTTGAACATTTATTTCACTGTTACTGAGCACTACATTGGCCATGTATGGAGCAAAACCAAATAGACTTACTGTATCCATGGTTGCACTGGTTCAGTGGTACAGAAACATCCACTTGTGTATTTGGGAAGAAAACATTAAGGTCATAATTATGTGCAAATACATGTCATAAGGGTAGCAAGAGCATGTGGACTGTCATCATCAAGAAAGTTGTAGTAAAGCCATCTCCCTAGATTAGTTATCCCCATGGCATTTATGAAGACTGAGTCAATGAGAAAACATTCCAAGTCAGCTAACAGAGATTCATTGTGTAACTGACCATTCACTAGTCTAAAAAACCATTGCTTTACCCTCATGTATTAAGACTCTGTGTGAGATAAATGAAAACTTTTAGTCTGGAGATATCCCTTCAATCTGTCATAAGTAGCAATTTTAAAGAAATTAAATTGAACTTTGGGATGGGCTTTGTGAGTAAAGCTATTTCTATAACCTAGATTTTAAATAATTCACAGAACACTGTCTCTGGGGAAGATGTTGACATTTACAATGTATATTATTTTTGTGAATTACGCAACTTAGTTGGAAGGATTTCTAAGGGAAATTTGGCTTTTTCAGGGCAAGGGGGTACTTTGTATTGGCATGGCAAATGTCTGGAGAATAGTGCTTTAAAGAATTAGTTGTATAGTGTGCACTGAAAAAAACCACTGAGCAAAGCACAAATATAAAGAAGACAATAATATTTGAATAGTTTTCATACAAAGTTCCTGTTTCTAGCGAAACCACTTCCTTCATGTGTACTTCTTTCAAATGTGTCTTTCTCCAGGTCACTCAAATAGTGGAGATCACAATCTGGTGTCTTACGAATTGGTAAAATAATTCATATATGCATATAGCAATGCGTGTCTCTTACAGAGTAATTAGTGTGCTTTTTAATAATCTGCAGAAACTGATGTAGCAGATTCATATCTGCAACATCATTTTGAAGTTCAAAAAGAAACCTTTGCATTTTCATGTTAGCCCATTGTCTGTGTTCAGACCACAGAACAATACCTATGCATTTTCATTGCATTTTCATTTTTTTTGTAAGTATTTTTGCCTTTTTATTTGTTGTGTGCCTAACTTCTACTGTGCCACTGTTTCACCTACACTTAACATTTTAAAATAACAAATGCTTAAGATGTCCTACTTTTATTAATCACTCACTGAATTCTTCAACTTGCTACATATTATTTTGCAAAGAAGAATTAGAAAGTTTGGAATAAATCTGTCTCTGTATATATATAACTCAGGGTTTGACCTGGAGAGCAAATAGATCTACTAAAGTTGTGGTACAGGTGCACTGACAGCATCAAGCTTCAACAAGCACTTCTGTCATCCCTCTGTCTCGTATAATCTCCTGGTTCACTGGAGTAGAGAAGTTCACAGAACTAGGCAACATTTTGGGTTTAGAAATGGTAGTTTTCCAGGATCTGTCATCTCCTACATAAGACTGAAGTCTATGTTTATTCATATTCGTCAAACAAAATAATAATAAACTATGCCTGCCCTTAGATTTAAATATTAAGTGCTTTGTCACACTAGAGCCAGAGATAAACCTGTTATTTTGAAACTGTTACTTGAATGTGAAAAACAGTGGGAAAAAAGAATAGATCCTGCATAAAAATTAAATAAAACAAACTTTTAATTTCTACTCTCTTTATATATCTACTTTTTGGGTTTGATTGCCATTGATGCCATGTTGGTTGTACAGTAGTAAAGGAAGACAGCCACAGTTGAAGGATATTACATTTCTTATCAAAAAACCCAATGGTGCTTAAGCCAAATGCTTTAGTTAAAAATCAAATTTGCTTGAAATCTGAAGGTTTGGAAAACAAAATCCAGTTGTTTCTTGGTAGAATGTAACACAAATGATAAGTGCTTGGATAGTACAAAGGTTTTTGTAAGGAAAATGAGTTGTAAGAAAAAGGAACTTTTTTCAGTGTCTATATACCTTCAGAGCTGGTAGCCTTTGATCGGGCTTATTCCTCATTACTCACTCCACAGTGTTCATTTCCCATTTCTAAATTATACATATACAAGATATTTAGGGATGCCAGGTGCCTGTGATTATGCAAAAAAGCATGACTTGGGTTTCCCTCCATGAAATTTCTTCGGGTGCTTGATAAGACTGAGTTTGCAGGACTCCTGGCAGGAGTCAAACTCTCAACTGGTACCACAGCTGCCACAATCAGCACCAAGCCTTATGGCTATTGAAACTAATCTGTCTCCCAAAGTCCTCTACCCAGTTTTACTACCCAGTAACTAATTGGTTCTTATGCAATTTAAAACCTGCCTGTGATGGCCACAGACTGGAATGCAGGCAGACAAACAGCACATGGAAGGGACGAGGTTGTCTGTGTGTGTGGAATAGCCTCTCCTCCTCCTCCTCCTCTACCGCCAAACTTCTTTCTCAATCTCTCTCTACAGAAATTACTTATGTCAGTTGGAGTTGACATGCTGGATGCAGCCCAGACAAGGGATCTTTTTTTAATCAAGCACACCATGCAGTTATCCCTGAATTTGACTTTTTGTATGTTTCAGCAAACTGATAGATGCTGAGATGATAAATTAGCTGTACTTTATCACCACTTAACAAAGTGACTGCAGTTCCTCAATGACACAAAACAAGCTCAAGAAGGTGCAGTGGAGAAGGTACCCCTTAAAAATGGTGACCAACAACTGTTCTAAGCAGAGCCGTGATGAAGCATATATCAATAGGCTGTCAGGTTTAAAAGTTTTAAACATCAGCACTAGGTTTGTGTGTTTTCACCCATCTAAAACAATCTAAACCAGAGTATTTATGCCACATTGTTTAGCAGTTAACATATTTTGGTAGGATTTGATGATGATGATTTGAAATAGCTTCTTTTTTTTTTTTTAATAATTTCATGTTACTGCTGCAAATTAATACTCTGATTTCAGAGTAGCAGAAAAGCCATTCTCCAAATGTTGATCATTACCTTCCAGGTAATGCATGAAAAGGAGGATGACAGCTCTATGGCTGTATGATACATAAGTATAAAACTTTAGTAATGGAAGAAATTAATTTACAGGTTGGCAATTCCCAGAAATGTCCTTGGTGGAAGAGACAACCTTCATAACCCTAAAAGTCCAGAGGAGGGTCATCAGTCATCTCCTCCCACCCTGAAACTGGGTGCAGAAAGGGTGGTGATGCAATGCCCAACATGTCCACATAACTCAGAACATCACCAGCATTGCAGGGCACATCAAGGAGGCCCAGAACTAAATGGATTGCTCCTGAGAAAAGTCAGCCTAGGATCATGACCAATATGCCCAACTTCTGTGCCACAGCTGCAGAAGTCTGGCACAGGGGAGGAAAGTCCAAGACCAAAATCAGGCTGTATACACAAAACAGTTCTGCAAGAGTTTCAGCTCCCACCCAGCCCATGAATCCTTCTATGCATAAGTCAGTGGTATCATTCTCCATCTGGAAGACAAGGTCATCTCAAAACTCAGAGGAGCTGATTTTAGCAGACTTCAGAAACCTGTCAAAGATAAGTCAGTATGGCATTTGTCACCATGACAGCTGGCTTTGTGAAGACTTGTGACACTGGTCTCATGGCAGTAGGTTAATGTCACTTCCTGGAGAATAAAATCATTTCTCTGAAAACACTTTAAGGACATGAGGCAGCCTTTTGCATCAGTTCTCAGAAGTGACCTCACAAATTAGTGCAGGCAAATTGCTATACTGATTTCTTAGAATATTATTTTTTATTACAATATTATAAATAAATTATAATAAAAACTTTACAATGCTAATCTCAGCAAATTAATACTCCAAATATTACCAGTCTTTAACTTCAAATATGTCTTTCCAAACTATGTGATCTGTTTAATGTTTGTGGTATTTTTAAAAAATATTGAGGTTTGGATTTCTACAGTTCAATGAATATTCTGAACCTTAAAATGTCAACAAATATAACATCTAAAAAGATACTAAATTAATAAAAAGAAACTACAGGATGACACAGTATCTTAGAATAAGTACTTCTGATTTGCTTCACTATAAACCTTAATAAAAACACATGTAACACAGAATATACATATAATACAAGCTTTACTTTCACTTAGTTAGATGCAAAGATTATCTGGAATTCTAAAGCTATGCTTTTTTTACCTTGTGTGTCATTCTTGCAATATTTTTGGTTGCCACAGATTGTCCAGATTGTCTCTGAGCTCACGGTAAGCTTTTTCTCTTTTTTTTTTTTTTTTTATTTAATATCTTTCTGTCTACTTTTGGTGGACTGGCACTTCCTTTTGTAATAATCTTTCATGATCACTGAAAAGGATGATTGATGGTGGTTTTTCCCAAGATACATTTAATTGAATGTCTGACAGTTTTCTATTCCTCTAAACATTTCACTTTCACTATTTCTGTGTTTAGTCTCTGTCTTCATTTCATATGTCTTGTCAGTCAAGGTTGAGGGGAAGAAATAGGTATTTTGTCATCTAACTTTTAAAAAGAGTGAAATTGTAAGGATTGTTTTTCTGGTTTGTTATACATAGACTCCACTGGGTAAAAAGCACAACAAAATTATTCACATAGTAGATATTAGCTTTATGTATGAGCCTGATTTTTATTCATATAAATAATAAATTAAAAAATTATAATTCATCCGATTCCTTCCTCATATATAATTCTCATGAGCAAGTCTCTACAGTGTTAAGTAAAGTTAAGACAAGCATGCCTTGGCATTTTAATTCTACTAAAATGCTACTGCAGCAAGGTGTTGGTTTGCATTCTCCCCTCCACCTCCACGATGTGTGTGAATATTCAAATTTAACTACTGCAAGCATCCAAACAGCAAGTACTACTTCAGCAGAAAACCATGGATAGTTTACAACCCACATTCTGAATAAAAAATGTCTTAAAATACTCTTTCAGATATTTTGACAGTAAGAAGATAGTTTCTCATTGCTGGGCAGGAATGTATATTAATTCTACTTTCCTTTGAGTTTTAAGGTGAAAGGGGAGACTAAAAGCCCTAAACATTTGTTTTGAAAATATTTGAAATATTATTCTTGTGACTTGAAATTTTATAAGGAAGATCTGTTTCCACCATCCCCTGACTTTAAGATAAATGCAGGAAAATTCTCAAAATAATTCCCAAATTTGAAACTGCATTATATGCTTTTAAGAAAATGTGCAAAATGTGTGAATTTCATATATTCATGTCTGTAACTGCAAATAATTTTCTTTAAAAAGGGAGGTTTTAACAAAACTTTCAAGAATTAACAAGGCAAATATATCTAGTCAAAGATAATAATGGACTAAAGAGTTCACAGATTCATAAAGCAGAATAAAAAATCACTTTGTACCTAGCTGAAG
This sequence comes from Entomyzon cyanotis, assembly GCA_024500445.1. Taxonomy (NCBI): domain Eukaryota; kingdom Metazoa; phylum Chordata; class Aves; order Passeriformes; family Meliphagidae; genus Entomyzon; species Entomyzon cyanotis. The sequence continues at coordinate 54,111,636 of JAKEPQ010000871.1, forward strand.
GAATGGAGTTTACTTTTTTTACAAACAATAGGCTGTGGGGTTCTTTCTGTTTCTTTGGTCTGAAAGAACAGCTGTGTTTATACAACTCCGTTGTGACTCCGTTCCAAAGGGGAAATGTATAAACCTGCTCCCTGTATCTCACGGTGAGTGTGAAAACTTCTTTCAGATGCTACATTAATCCTGCCTGGCAACTCCTTTCAAAATAGTGTCCAAGACCTCTGAAAAATTTCACACTTAAAGTAATAATACAAAAATAAATACTAAATTAAAATAAAGCTTTGTCTTGTCACTGTGTTTGCAGTCCACCAGCAAATGGGTCTTAATGTGTTTTGTAGTTAAGTCATCTCTTTCCATCTCACCTTGGAACTGGAAGCAGAACTGGCACATGAAGAGGAGCTCAAACAGCACTCCCAGCTATTCAGCCCTGCACAGCACCATGCTGGCATCCCACTCCTGAGCCTCTCTGACCATCTTATGGTCCTTTTTCACTTGTAGCTGACTTGAAGAACTCATCACCTGGTTGAATTGCAGCCCTAAACAATGAAAATGAAAAATGAAAACCTTATTTTCATTTTGGGCTCTGTCAAGTGTTTTCTCTTGTACACCTACTTAGCATTTGGCAAGCTTTCCTCTCTGCTTTATTTTTCTGATTGAAGGTGAATTACTGTGAAGATTCAGGATGGAAAACTGAATATTAAAAATCTTTCTATTCAGCATTCAATAGTGAATTCCTATGAGCTTTAAAGTTATGAAATTATGCTTCATTTCTCCTTTTGTATCACAGTATGAGGTATTAATATCCAATAATGTCTAAGTCCTTGCTTAAAACAAAACTTGTGTTTTTAATGTAGTTTTGCAGGCTGGGACAGGCACTGTCCGATGTGTCCCCTAGACTACCATTAAAAGTAGACACTGATATTTGGAATTTCATCACCTTATAATGACATTTTGGGGCTTGTTGTATTTTTACATTTAGTGGATGACTACATAATGAAAAATTTTGAAAACAGTGAATTATATTGGAAGGCAGGGAAGGGAAGGGAAGGGAAGGGAAGGGAAGGGAAGGAAGGGAAGGGAAGGGAAGGGAAGGGAAGGGAAGGAAGGGAAGGGAAGGGAAGGGAAGGGAAGGGAAGGGAAGGGAAGGAAGGGAAGGGAAGGAAGGAAGGGAAGGGAAGGGAAGGGAAGGGAAGGGAAGGGAAGGGAAGGGAAGGAAGGGAAGGGAAGGGAAGGGAAGGGAAGGGAAGGGAAGGGAAGGGAAGGGAAGGGAAGGGAAAAGTTATACTCTTCTATCCATGATTGTGGTTATTCTCTTTTTATTATAGCCATGAGCTAAACTGTAATAAACAGAAATCATTGATAAAAGGATCACAGGGGAAATTCTTCTCTCAGTTAACTTATTGATTGACTTCAAAGGAAACTTCAGACATGTTGCTGAGGACAGAATTGACCCCAGGACTTAAAGTCAAGGTCTCATTTCACACATGCATCAAAATCAGATAACGAAATTTGTGAGATGCTGCTGTGTTGTAAACCATGTATTATTTCAACAAATAAGTTTTTTTTTCAGAGGTACATAGTATCTTTCAGAAAAAAACCTCTAATCTTCAGAAAGTTTCTGATTATGTTGCATAAGCCATAAGAAGTCTCCTTTCATCAGTAGTTAAATTTCATCGTTCTATGTCTGTCTTGCAAAATCATTTGTCTTCCTCACATATTTATTTCTGAGTTATTTACTTAGGAATTATACTCCAGGATATGCTTTTCAATCTGTGCACTTGTATTCTGCTCACCCATAATGGGATTTAGAGTCAGAACTCAGTCATGCACTCTGCAAAATGCTGATGCCTTTTATTTCATGCAGACAAACACTGTCAAAATGCTGATGCCTTTTATTTCATGCAGACAAATATTTCTTTAAGTAACTTTCACATCACTCAAAAAAACAAATTTTGCTACTGTACCTGGTTTTACAATGATGCCTCCTACATGCAGATATGCAATATTGTTGTGCAGAAAAAGCTAGGACCATCATTTCCCATGCTGTCTTCTACACCTGTCTTTGCACAATAGCAGGATCCCACAGCCTATTCATTTAAGATATATGGATATATAACTTGACTGAGTATTCCGCAATGGAACAGTCACAGCTATGCTACCTGAAATGGAGACACCTGCTGAATTAGCTGATGCTAGCTGCAGAGAGCAGGAAGCAGTAAAGCTCACTTTCTAAGACTTCCTTTCATAGCTGCCTGTGGAGCATTCTGCAGATGGCCTGAGGAGTAAGCAGACAAATGTACACATCTGTCAATGCACTGTCATCAAAAAGAAAAGTTTAAAAGTGGGAATTGCCCTTTGTTCAAAACAACAGAGAAATGTGACAGTCTCAAGTCAAGGATGCATTTGATAAACTTTGAAAAACCTGTGTACTAAAAAATGCAAAGTATTTTGGAGTAGGAAGGCAGAAGAATTATGATAATGTATTCATAGTTTATTTTCTGTCTGATTCCTGATCTGCAGGGTAAATGGGTAACTTAATGGGTAAATGAGGACAAAAGTCTTTCTTCTTTGACAAAATTTATCAAAAGTTCCTGTGTTTTAAATGCATAAAGTGCATTATTTTCATCTATCCTGATCTTTTGAAAAATCATATGCTGCAGTTCTGGCTGAAGTGCTTGTAAAACAATTTTGTTTTACCTGCTTCATGCAGCTGGATTTTTCTCATACACCAGCAGATATCTGACTGCATTGTAGACACCTGTACCTGGCTAATCATTTATTCTCTCTCTCTAATGTCAGTGGAGAGAAATACGTAGTTTTAGGTTGTGACTGACCTGATCTATTTTGAGTGTCAGCATTAGAATGGAAAGAATTGCATCTTTAAAATGTCAGACACAGGCAATATTATCAAAAATTACTACATAAATTGTTCAAAAAGTAATTACCTGTATTAAAACTGGGCATGTGAATTGTTCAGCATCAACTGTACATCACTGGACACTGCCATACTTCCTTCTCCTTGTCTAGAGAGATGTCAGCTACCTGCTGCTCCTGTTAATTCAAAAGCTTTTCTCCAGGACATCCATTTTCAGAAGAGTACAAGAGTCTGGGGTTCTCCTGTATTTTTTTTAATTGCTCTTCTTTCTCCACATAATCTTTTTTAAATATACTCTTGTGTTTACCTTCCAAAAATCATTAGAAATATAAAAACTCTGTACACAGGGTAGTTCATCTTGTTATGGCCACTCTTGTAAATATGGACAAAAATTAGCAAAATAATGGCATCATATCAGATTTAAAATTAAGTCAGAGATCTGTTCTGGTAACTAAACAGATTTAAGGTTTGTGCTTATTGCACTATCTTGAACATTTGCTTTGGAGGAAATGCTTTAGCTCACTTTGCTTAAGCAGAGCCAACCCTGAAAAAAAGACCAGATGAACACAAAATTTATTTTTCCTATTGCTTTAATACATTCGTGAGTGATTAGTGACAGAAATCCCTTGTAGCCACAGTTCTGCCAGAGTTTGCATCCACAGGGATTAATATTGCTCTTAAAAATGGGTGGTAAGTCCTTCAGTTCACAGCACTTATATCTCTATTAATTCATACATGCCAATTTACATCTAAGCCAGAAAAGAGGTATTTTTATTTCATTTTCTTTCATGTTAATTGGTTTGGATATTTTTTGATTTAAAGATATTTAAAGTCATACTACTAGGCATGTCAACCACTTTGACAGAAGTGGGCAGCTTTAATCTCTACCTCACTGGGATTCATACATAATTTCTCATAGAAGAATACAATGAATCACTTGATCTCAGCTAGCTTAGATGAAATTCTGAGGTGGAGAATACTGTATTTCACATCACTGAAATCCCTCCAGTTAGATTTACTAGGCACCCCTAGCGTTTTCCTGAAGTTTTCTACTAGGTTAAAATTAATCTTGCCAGAAAGTAACCAATTGATTCAAAAAGAAGCAATATGTTAATTTCTAATCATACCTTTATTCTTAGCTTTACAGAGATGTGTGCTTCAGAGATAACAGAGATGAAGGTGTACAAAAAGTACAGCATGCAAATTATAGATACACATAAGCACATGAGAGCTGGCAAAAAAGGAAAATCAGTGCAAGGATTTAGAGACATATCCCCAGGTGGGAATCAATTTTAATAAAAATAAATTTTAGCACAAGATGACTTTATGGTATGTGGCATATTTTTAACTTTTCTCAGGGATTCATTTCTAGCTCCTATTGGTATTTAAACTCTTCTATAATTGGTCATTACCACACAGTAATTTCTCCTAAAGAACTTAGATGCTTGAATTAAACCTTTAGATAAATTTCTCTTTTTTAAAATAATACATCACTTTTGGCAAATTTATTTTATCATTGCAATTCCCACTATAGCTCCACTAAGTTGTTTCTGTTACTGAGAATCTTGAAAAAAAGTGTGAACATAATTATAAAGCGCCTTTTGTTAATTTTGTTATTATTTATTTTATAGGCCACCCCTAATGTAAAAAAGCAGCCTGAAACAAAGTATTTGAATGAAGAATCTTAAAGGTCTGGACAAAGTCCAATCAGGAAAGTAGATTTGTAATCTAGTATTAAGGTGTCTAAGCCTGCTGATCAGCAAATACTATGAAAGACATGTGAAAAAGCTACAGATGAACAGTTTGTTCTCTCCATTTGTGTAGAGAGATCAATGGATGTTTTCTACCTGGACCTTAGTAAAGCTTTTGACACCATTTCTCACAGCATCCTCTAGGAGACACTGGCTACTCATGGCTTGGATGGGTATGCTGTTTCCTGAGCAAAAACTCACTGGGTGGCTGGGTCCACAGAGTGGTGGTGAATGGAATTGCATCCAGCTGGCAGCAGTCCTAAGTGATGTTCCCCTGGCTCAGTACTGAGGCCAGTTTAATATCTTTATCAATGACCTGGATGAGGGGATCGAGTGGACCCTCAGTCAGTTTTCAGATCACACCAAGTTGGGTTGGAGTGCTGATCTCCTGGAGAGTAGGAAGACTCTGCAGTGGGATGTGCACAGACTGGATCAATTCAATGCCAATTATAAGAGGTTCAACAAGGCCACATGTTGGATCTGGTGCTTGGGTCACAACAACGCCATGCAGTGCTACAGGCTGGGGGAAGAGTGGTTGGAAAACTACCCAGTGGAAAAAGACCTGGGGATGCTGGTCAACAGCAGCTGAACATGAGTCAAAGTGTGCCCAGGTGGCCAAGAAGGCCAGGGCAGTGATTGTGCCCCTCTATTCAGCACCAGTGAGGCTGCATTTCAAATCCTGGGCCCCTCATGACAAGAAACACATTGAGGTGCTGGAACATGTCCAGAGAAGGGCAACAGAGCTGGTGAAGGGTTGGAAGCACAAGTCTGATGAGGAGCAGCTGTAGCAGGATGCTCCCCTCTCCCCCTTCTCTCTCTCCCTGATCGCTGGCCAGAGATGGATGGCTCAGATTAAGTGAATAGCTTAATCAGGGCTATCTGGTACTAGTGCCTAGAAGTCAAGGTGAGACACTGAGAGAATGTGAAGAATTTTTAAGTGACCTCAAATCCACACTTTTTTTCCAATAAAACACCACAAAAATCTCAGCAAAAGTAGAAGCTTTCTACATGGACATTGGAGCGTGAGGGAAAGTTTCTCCCTAGGTGCCTGGACGCAGCCCTGTGGTTACTTCCCGTGGGATTGGGTGAGGATTCTGATGCATCCCCAGCTCCAAAAAATTGGATTTGGTAAGAGCATTGGTTTCCTAAAGTGTATTCTTCTTTGCTAGCCATATTAACACTAATAGGTACCTTCTTTTCATTTTTGGCACTGTATTGTTTTAATCTCCCTATGTTGGGCAACATATATTTATATGTTTGTTTTAGCTATGAATAGCTTTTCATGTATTGTGTAGTAAAAAATTGTCTAGTTCTTTGTTCCGTTCTTACCTGTGTCTAATAAACCATAATCTATTTTACATTAGACATAAATTGGCTGTCTTTATAAGGACTTGTGAGTGAGACTGGGTTTTGGGTGCTGGTCACTCTGAATAGGTTTGGCCCCTAGTTGTCATAGGCCTAGGCAACTGGTAAAATCTATCCACCCTCTGTCTCCACTCATGACAGCAGCTGAGGGAGCTGGAGTTACTTAGCCTGAAGAAAATGAGGCTCAGGGAAGACCATATTGTTCTCCACAACTCCTTGAAAGGTCTCTTGCCCCAGTGTATTGTTTTAGTGACCAGATTTTGGTAGCAGGGGGGCTACAGGGGTGGCTTCTGTGAGAAGCTGCCAGAAGCTTCTCCCATGTCCTGCAGACCCGATGCCAGATGGCTCCAAGACAGACATTGGAGTCTACGCAGAGTCTCCATTCTTGAGATCTGGAAATGCACACGGTCCTGGGCAAGCAGCTCTAGGTGGTCCTGCTTGATAAGGGTGGGGTTGGACCTCCAGAGGCCCCTTCCAATCACAGGTTTCCTTCAATTCTATTATTGCTGATGTAGTTAAGGCAACATGCAAAGACCACAAAAGTGCTCATATTGTGCTTGTAAGACGTGGGGAATGAACAGCAACTATCAATAAATTAGACTAACATCAGTCCCTAGAAAAAATCAGACAAAATGACTGCATTCAGATGATGAGAAAGTCAAGTACTAGAATGTAATTAATTACAGACCAGTAAAGCTTTATATAAACTGGGTTTTGTACAATGAGCCCAACTTCATTATTTCATTCAGTCACAGGTTTGACTGTGTGGCAGCTAAACACCATATAACGCTTCAGTTACTGTCACACTTCCCAGGTGGGATTGGAAAAAAAGTAAAACCCGTGGGTTGATATAAAGACAGTTTAATCAGACAGAAAAAGAAAATAATAACAATAAAGACAATAGCAATTTAAAAAAATAAAACATACAAAATCAGTGATACACACTGGTGGGGTGAGGTGAGAAATAGAAAAGGCCTTGACTCTGTGTGAGCTCTGCTCAGCAGTAACAAAACCATCAGTGTCTTATCAACATTATTCTCATCCTAAATCCAAAACAAAGCACTGTACCAGCTATTGGGAAGAAAATTATCTGAGCTGAAACCAGACCACTGTTTTGATTTGTTTGGATTTGTTTTCTGTATAGCACTTTATGCAGTTTGACACAACATGCTGAGGGGAAAAGAACCATGTATATTAAATCACTGTGGTTTGTATTAAATGGATTATAAAGGGGTTAGATTGTAATGTTAAAATAAAGTGACACTAAAGACAAATCAGTTCTTCTATTCACAATGATGGCTTAAAACCTCTTGGCAAAATACGTATAAATGAGGACAGACAGTTCATACTGCTTCTTAACATGGGGGTTAATAATAGAGGCTTCAAGAAAAAATATAGGTTAAACACACAGAAATAAAGAACATACATTATATATACAGGATATTATAATATTATATTTTATATTATATTATATTATATTATATTATATTATATAAACCTATTAAGAAATATTGGGTTTTATTAAATTACTACATAGCATATTACTTACAAAACATTGCAGTAAGCAGCATTTTACCTGGACCCAACTACCTGACAACTATATGACAGCAAATGACAGAAGGAAATAGAGTGATAGAGTTATTTTCATGGGGGAGGGAGGGAGGTTATTTTAGAGCAACCAAAATTAGGCCTAAGCTTATTCATAATTTTAATCAATTACCTAGAAGTAAACACAAAATGACTACTGACAAAACTCTCTAGATACCACATCTAAAATTTCTGCAGAGTTAAGCAGTGCTGAGGAAAAAATAGAGGCAGATCTTTAAGAGAGGAAAATGGATACATATTTTAAAAGAAATACAGAAAGGATCACTGAATTTTTGGAGAAGTAGCTCTGGAGAAAATCTGCATCTGTAAAATGTTTGTAGCTATAACCTGTCACATAAGTCTTCAACATACCTCTGCTTTCTTCATGAAAGGAAATCTGAGAATTGTCTGGATGAATAGCATCTTCCTACTTTCAGATCTAGTGGAGAAAATTATAGAAGGACATAATTCCTTCAATGGGAAGGTGCACAAATTAAAATAAATGTAACACTTTTTTTTAAGAAAGAAATGGTCATCTGTTAAAACCGGGTAGTAAGGGCAGTTGTAACAGAATACGAATGAACAGAGACTCTATTAATAAAGACCTTCATGCGAAAACAGGTATTTTCCAAGTAAAATACACTTCACTGAAATCAGATGATGTTACTGGGCACTACACGGAGTGAATGCAGTCTGGTAGACTATTATGCTATGAAATAAGCTAAGAAGTTCTGATGATTTCTTCTGGCTTTAACTGACATACATACAGATAAACTAAGGAGATCTAGCGCCTTTTTCTCTTTTTTTTGTCATCTTTCTGTTTTACTCACTACACAATAAGTGAGAGCAGAAGCCCAAGGGAGTCAAGGACCCCTGATGAATTTTAGAAAATCATCTTGCAGCCAGTTTGGAAATACCACTGCCAGTGGTCCAAAAGAAAAATGACCTGTTTTCAAGACTATTTTCAAGAGTGCCTTTCCAATGATGAAAATACTCAAAAGTTCTGGTTCCAAGTATTGTAAGATTGTGTAGATAACCTACTAGTAGTCTTTTATTTGGAAGATTATACAACACTATTGGTGAAAGTTGGCAAAAATATGGAAAATGGCATCTTTATGCCTGAGTACCAAAAGCAGTCTTTTAACAGTTCATGAAGGAATTAAATGCTGATGTTAGAAAAGCCAAGCTTACCCAGAAAAATTTTGAAAGAGGAAAGCTTGTCTTACAGTGCATAATACATAACATTCATTTTTCTTTCTTTAGTTTGTAAAATAATGTGAAATTAAGGTGCTGAGGGCCTTTTTTTCCCCAGTGTTTTTTTCCCCCAGTTATTGATTAGTTAATCTTTTACTGATTTTGTCTAATTGAAGAAAATAATTATGTATTAGCTTATAAAGAATACAGAACCAGATACATTTTCCTCCCAAGTGCCCACATAATAATTTTGTCCTTGTCTTCATTCTGTTCCTCTACTGTACTCATGTTATTATGTTCAGTGAGTAGAACAAAAGTGTGTAAATGAGATTATGTAGTCATATAGGACCCTGCTGTCCTCAGCAGCTTTTGCATCAGTACTAGCCCCTCAAAATTTACATGATACCAAAGAAAAGGATCTAATAAATGCAAGGAAGACAACATAATGTATAATTTAGGGTCAGTAATGATAGAATATTATTGGTGTCTCAGAAAATAAAGGAGAAAAAATGTTATGTTCATCACAGAATCACAGAATGTTTGATGTTGGAAGGATTACCTGGTCCAACCCCCAACTCTTCAGTATCTTGAAGGATAGAGACTCCACAGCCTCTCTGAGAAACCTGTGCTTGGTCACAGTGAAAAAGTGTTTTCTGATGTTCCAATAACACCTGCTGTGTTTTAGTTCGTGCCATTGCCTCTGGTCCTGTCACTGTGAATGGTTAAAGAGCCTCACTCCATCTTCTTCCTTTGTGTATTTACATACTCTGACAAAATTCGTGTTTAGCATTCTTTTCCTTTCACAGAACATTCTTGGGTCTTGCAGGCTTTCCTCATAGGAAAGATGCTCCTGTCCAGTCCTTACAACATCTTTGTGGCCTTTTGTTAGACTCTTTCCAGCATGTATTAATATCTCTCTTGTACTGGGGAGCCCAGAACTGGACAGGGCACTCCAGGTGTGGCCTCTCCCATGCTCAGTAGAGGGGAAGCACCACTTGCAATACTTTGCTTATTGCAGTCCAGGATGCCATTTCTCTAGTTTTGCTGCAAGAAAACACTGGTGACTTATGTTTAACTTGGTCTCCATCAAAACCCCTAGATCCTTATCTGCAAAGCTGTTTTTCAGCCCATTGGACCTCAAGTTATATTGGTGCCTGGTGTTGTTCCTTAGCAGGTGCAGGAGTTTACACTTCCCTTTGTTGAATTACATGAGGCTCTGTCAACCCATTGCTCCAGCCTGTCCCTCTGCATGACAGTGCATTACTCTGGTATGTCAGCCATACCTCTCAGTTTGGTATTCTTAGCAAATTTCCTGAGCATACACTCTATCTCATCATCCATGTCAGTAATGTTCAGCAGAATAGGACTCAATAGTGACTTTTAGGGTGAACTATTGGCCTCCAACTAGATTTCTTTCCAGTGACCTCTGCTCTCCAGGCACAGATATTCAACCAGTTTTCTGTTCACTGCCTGCTCATCTTGCCCACACAGACACAGCCTCTCTGTGAGAACCTTATGGGAGACAGTGTCAAAAGCCTTAATCTTTAGAAATACTTATAGGACCTCCCTTATTGATTATATTTAAGGAACTACCTAATCCTAAGGAATGATTATATTTAAGGAACTACCTAATCCTACAGGAAAAAGAATGTACCATAACTGTAATTTACAAAGTACAACCTTTCAACTCTTTCTCCTTTAACACTTGGATTGCTGATAAAAATAATTAATTTTGCATTTAGTATATGCATGGCTGTCGCTGTTGAGCCGCTAGCAGAGTAAGAAAAACCTGGGTTCAAAAATGGCATCCAGAAGAAGCTTTTATTATTCCATTCCATCTTATATAGACTTTTCAAAGGTCACCCGGATTGGTCAGTTCGAAGCCTCCCCCTAGGCCTGATTGGCCAGGCCTGAACTGTCCACATCCCGAGAAACTGTTTTTAATAACATCCAAATTTTATCTTTGTTTATAAAACACAGGAAAAAATTCTCATGGGAAAGACCTGTGCTAGCCACACATGGCTAATCTGATAATTTCACTTTCTACTCTTTTGTCTCATACACAGGGAAAAACTACAGCTCAGGATGCTGAAAGTACACATCTGTTAATACTAAATCTAATTATTAAAAAATTATGTGTCAGACTTCATAAAATCTAAAGATTACTTTTAAATAATTGGCTCTTGAGTTCAGTTCTACAACTAGGCTCTCAGGATGCTTGTCCTTTCTAATTTTTATGTAGCACCTACAGCTGTCTACAAACAATACAAGAAATGTCAGCTACATGGTTTGGGAAGCCTTAAGGCTTGAATAAGGACCAGCAAGTCTCCCATATCTACCCCCATGTACTAAGACCTGACTGGGAAAAGCACTTCAAAAGACAGGTAACATCTGTGACAGAGCTGTAACTGGATCCATTTGTCCTTAGTTTATTGTAAGGAGTTTTGCAATCTCCAGGTATTCCATGTTATTTCTGCTATTTCTGTATGATCTTGTGTTACGGACAGAATGACTGTCTGTTCTTATTTACAGACTGCTTGAGGCTTGGGCTCATTTCTTTTCAATAGCAGCCTTGCCATTTCATCCATGCATTGGTCACTTCAAGACTAAAGCTATATTGGCACAGTAAAAAAGAACTACGTCTTTTTGGTACTAGATGGAGTGCATCTTTTGCTAAGTGATTTTTCTTTATGAAAGCATATTAGGTGTGTGCACTGTCATCTATATTAGCTGTTGCTGGAGCTGTCATATCAATATTAGAATTTGTGTTTAGGTCTGTGATTCCTGGACACCAACACATTCAAGAGACTTACCTGTCTTTCATCTTCTGCTGCATCTCTGCAATTCTGAGATGAGACAATGCTGACCTGAACTTCAGTAAATATAAGAAAAGTAGTTGGTATCTTTTTTTTTTTTTTTACCATTTCTTTGTCTCTGGTATTGTTTCCTGTCTTCACTTGTAACATCTGTTTGGAATTTTGCAATCTGCTTCTCTTTTTTCACAGCACACCATAAAATCAATCATATTTTTTTACATGGTCACAGAAACACAGCTGTTAGTTAAAAGCTTGACAACAATAATATAGACATTGTTGGAAGAATAATTATTCTTGCTACATTTCTTTGTTGTTATGATCCTTGATGTGACTAAGACTGGCTAAAATGTAATTTGCTATTAATTTATTTGCAGCCAGATTGCTAGATGCAAGCTTTTCATTTTGGGGCTGAAAAATTCAGTTAAACAAATAAATGGATAAAGAAATAACCATGTAAACATTTTCTATGGACTGTGAAAAATAATAAAGTACCATTTAAAATTTATAGAACAATATTGTCTTTTATGTTTAACTTCATAATGACTAATTGCTTAATCCTTTTTGCTGCTCCAGTAATTTTTCTGATTTTTTTGTAAATTCAACATTAACATTCCATATCTATAATTCACAGTTTTATTTAATGTCTTTTCTTCTAAATTTACCACATCTAATATATTGGCTAGAATGAGTAGAAACATTGTCATTTCCATTACTTTTCTTGCTGAAGTATCTGGCAGAAACAAAATATGCATTTTTTACTACAGATAATTTAAATCATCAGCTGTGAAATTAGTGCTCTTTATCAATCTATTGTCTTGAGTAACTTTTGAGAGCAAATAAAACCTCACCTAAAACAACTCCTTAAAAATATGTACCAAAATATGTTTCTGTAATTAAAGTAAAGGAAAAAAGATATTCCCATGTATATCTTTAGTGCACTGTTTTGGATAAAATGAACACTATTTTGGGGAATACGCTGCAGCTCAAGTAAATAATATATATGTTCTTAGTGTTCTGAAATATTTCCATTACTGTGGTATCTTGGATCTTTAGGCTGAATCACTACTGAATTTATTTAGCAAAACAAACTGAGTTTTCACAAAAGTTTTTGTAAAACTTTTTAATAGCAAAAAGAGTTTAGAAAACTTTCATACCTTAGAAATTAAGCAAATGTGTGAGACTGGCAATTTTATAATACAGACCTTTTTTATTTTTTGTTTTAGATGTTGCTGTCTGTAATCTTACAAAACTCTGCCACCACTTTCAAACAGGGACTTCACTGACTTAAAACCATCATTTTAATCTTTCAGGCTTAATCAACTTGTTGCTTTTCACTTGTAGAGAGTATTGAGTCTGAAAGGGAATTTTCTTCTAGAAATTCATTAGATTCTATTTTCTGGTTTTACAGTATTAGAAGAAGATGAGGAAAGTGTGAGTACCTTGAACAGTTTGCAGGTCATGAGAGGCACACTAAGAAAAGGAAGTTTTATTCTCTTCCTATGTCTCACATCACATAGACACACCTCACAATGACATTAAGAGACTGTCCTCTTTCATTGTATTTGCGATAGGAAGAGATGCTAAAGGAACTACAAATCTTAAAGAATACAAATAGTCAAGAAGTTTTGACATTTTTCAAATAATGATTTCAGGATGCAGGTCATAGTAAAACATCCTCATTATGTGTCACCAAACAATTGTAAGAAGAGGCTGTACTTGTTGAAGACAGGAAGCAAAGTCTGCCTAAGAGTTTATTTGAAATGCCTCAGGGTAATTGGTGGTATTTTTCAGGGAGCACTGCAAGGCAAAGGTGGCCCATAAATTATAAATTCAAGAGATATTTTCAAAAAGTCACTAGTTAAAATTTTTTTCTAGCCCTTATGGAGTCAATGGGATTTTGGGTTAAAATTTTTTGTAAGACTTAATTTTTTTGCGTGGGGGGGGGGGGGGGGGGGGGCCCTCCCGCCGGGGGGGGGGGGGGGGGGGGGGGGGGGGGGGGGGGGGGGGGGGGCCCTGGTTTCCCATTACAGACAAAAAACATCTGAAAATGGCATCTTCAGGTAATTCCAGGCAGTCTCATGTTTGTCTATTTAAAACAAAAACAAAAAAAACCAAACAACTTTAGGAAAAGATTCAACACTCAAGATCACAATGAGAAGCTAAACTTTATCAGTGGAGATTCACCCTTCATAATCATGATGATCAAATAGTATTTTTGCTTGTGTGCTTCTTGAAGGGTGACTACAGAAAATCAGCCATGCCAGATAAGAAAGAACTGCACATCAATTCCTCCCTCCATTGTTTGTGTACTCTGCATTCTACAGGCATAACAAAAAGATCAATATGTGCTTCACATTTTAGTTTCTGCCTGCTATTCCCAGACATTTTCTCCAGGGCCCAATATTGTATCTTCTCCCGTTGTTTTATTGAATTTATAATATTTTTTTTATTTGCTTTCTATTACAGCACAGATAATAAAAATGCATAGCATGATACTGGGCACATATAAAGAGCAGAAACACTGAGTGGGAATACCAAGTGTTGTTTTTTTTTCTTCACAAGAAGGAATGTATGATGGGAAATATGAACTGTAAACTCTCATGAGGCAATGACTAAACAGGAATTGCAATTAGGGTTCCATGCTGGATATTGATAGTTCTCCCAGGCTTTGCTTCTTCATGAAATCAGTGAATGAAATTCATTAAGTACTTTCAGTTTCTGCTGTGTGCTCTGTTACCAGGTCCAAATAGGTATCATATGATGTCTAGGGACAGGGAATGCTCTCCACTGAAGTTATAAAATCCTGCATGCAAACTAAGAATTGCCATTATCATAAGATACACCAAACCCAGAGCGACCAGGAATCACATCCATCTCTGGAGTTTAGGCACCTAACTTTTCTCTCTTGGGATCCAGAGGCTGGGTGCATCAACCTGTTAGAAAGAAAAGGAACAGCTATCTAAAAAAGGAAGGAATAATCTGCTGTTCTATTCCTTTTACAAGCACCTGGCAGCTGTATCACTCAAACAAAGGCTGGAAATTTTTTGCTAATTTAATTCTCACACTAAGCAGTTTCAAATTTTATGTCTTGGTTCAAGAAACTTGGTGCAAAAAACTCGAAGCTGAAATATCCTTCACCTTGAACTTTTTCATGGAAATTCTTTTTGGCTATGAATGCTTTAATGAGTGGGCTAACATGTAAGAGGTGAACAGCACCTATGGTGATTGTTCTTTAAAAATGAGCACATCCCATTTCATGATGGATGTAGCAACACCAGTTAAATGACAGCTCATGACTTTCACAATGGTTTCTCAGGTCTTTGAGAAATATCATGTCTTCTAATTCCCAAACTCACTTTGAATTTTATGCTAGACTTCACTTTGTAAAACTCATGAACAGTCCCAGAAGCAGAAAACTTCTAGCATGTCTACCCAGCCCATTTCTTCCCTTTGCCATTTTATACTTTGACACCTAGGAAATAAGAAACAGATTTAAATCCTGTAATATGTAAGAGGAAATCAAACATGTATCATCCATTCTTGGCCAAATGCCCCAAATGTGAGACTATTACTGGAAATGGCAGGTGAAACAAACATCAGTTTCCCTTCTGGCAGAGCAAACTTCTTCTCCATATTATCCCATGGTTTTAAACTGGAATAACATTCTGTTAAACTCAAATTCTTGTGTTTGGAAATAAGATGCTGAGAAATGCTAAGATGTTGCTGTTTAGGCCCCTCTCTTCTTGATTGCAGCTATTTCTTTCTCAGGCTGCTGATCTTTAAATCCATTTAACCATCAGCTGTCATTTAGAGCCTAGGGAGGGCTTGGGCAGGACATGTCTGTGCATTTATTTTAATTTTGGAGGAATCTGTTACCTATTAGACCAAAGTATAAGGAATTACTTAAATTGTGTACCACTAAAACTTGCTTGCATATTTTGTTGTATTTGGCCTTAAAACCTTCCACTTAAATCGTTTCAGGCCATTGTTTAAATGTAGTGTATCACATTCTGATCCCACTATCACCAATATCTATTTCATTCCTCCTCTTGATGTCAATAGGCCATGATTTAGACCATTAATACGATTTTAAAATAATTATCCAATATTTTGGCTAAATAATGAGAATTATAATTTGTTATTATATGATTTGATAAAAAAATAGTAATATTGGATAAACAGGTTTTGTATTTTTATTTTCATTAGTAGTAATAATCATGATCTACTGTCTTCACTGTCCTAATAATTGGTAAAACCTACTGGGCACAGTCTCCTGGGGTAAACAGGAGCAAACTGCAAAGGTCTCATATGAGTACTCTCTAAAATATTTACTGCCAGGAAGGGTGAAAGTTTCTGCTTGCTTGTTTTAAAACTCTGCCACATAACAAGTCCATTGCACTCCAGAACTATTCTCTTTTATTTTGATGAATGAAGGAAAGGCATACAGATTTTAGGTCATTGTCCTGCAGAACACTCTTGAGGCCACTTAAGCTGATCATTTGCAAGAGGCAGGACCTCAGTACCTCTCAAGAAATAGCTGTCCATTGCCCAAAAGAGGACCACAGAAAATAAATTAATAGGTTTTCCTCCTGGTTGAAAAACATTGCAGGATATTCTCACTGGAATGCTCAGATCCTTGATTTATGTGCATTAGAGTTGGTGTTTTTATGAATTTTTATTATTTTTATTTTGATTAAATTCAAAACATTAGAATCAACCATGCAGAACTTTAATCTGAAAGAGAAATACTTTGAGATAGGGCCCCTCTAAATAGCAGTCTTAAAGAAGCGGCATCAGAATGAGTTTGTAATTATACAGAATGCTGTGGAAGTAAAGCTGAATCTACTATGAAGCAGGAAAATAAATTAAAATATAGAAAACCTTTAGCAGAGGAAACATACATGCACTGGAGAGTTCTGAAATAAAAATAATCTTTCATGGCTGGAAGTTCTGTATCTGACAATTAGATGTTTTGCTGATGTTCCTATCTCATGAAGGACTTAACAATATTTGCTTGTTACTGCTTGAAAATCAGTATGAGAAAGAAGACAGTCAGAGAAATACACAGTTTTCAGCCATACCTAAGAATTACCAAGAAATGGACTGGTTTTGTTTTACCTGCTTCTGTTCTACTTCTTTCAATTGTTATTTGCATTTTGTCTCTACAATTAAAAAAAATAAATTGTACTCTCTCTCAGGGTGCATCATTGTACAAATCTCACCAGCTTCAGAACACCTTACCACCAAACCAGAACTGTCTCATGTACCATTTGGCATAGCTTTGCCTGTCAGAACTAGCTACAAAACTATCGGTGAGCTCTTTAGTGTTTATCCTGCATCTGTATGAAATCTTTTTTCTCTAGCAATCATGGGCAATTAGTCTTGCATTATCAAGCTAATATTAGTCTTTATTGTTTTGTATTGTGTATTGTATGGTGAACACAAGAACAATGTCTGTGACTTTATTCTAGCACCACCTTTCTAAAATAACAATCAGTTGTATATGCTCTTATGGGATGTTAATCTGACATATCTGACATATCTGGCATATCTGACATATGCAAGCTAGTTAAGGCATTTCTAAACTCATAGGACCACAGAATCTTTGGACACCTCAAGTCTAAATTCTTGCTTGAAGCTGGGTCAGCTATGGGGTCAGACCAGGCTGCTCAGGTCTTTACTCAAATCTTGAAACACTCTAGCTACAGAGGCCATACAGTTTCTGGGTTGCTCACTGTCTTTACTCCACCAGCTAGCTTTCCTTAAGGCAAAAATGGCTTTCCTTATACCAAGCCCTGCTAAATTACGTTGAATTTGTTCTCCATCACAGCCATGATGTCTTGTTCAGCATTCAGCCAGTCATGGCCCATATCAGTTCCTCCTCTTTCCCAGGCAAAGAAATTTTACATTTGCCATTACTGAATTTCCGTATATTCCTGCTAGTCCATTCCTCCAACCAGGCTAGGTCCCTTCAGATGGCAGCTCTGCCATTGAGCAGAGGCTGTTCCCTCAGATTTGGCATCACTGACATACTCAACAAGAGGGAACTCTGCTGCTTCTTTGAAGCTATTGAAGAAGATCTTAACAGGACAGGTTTCGGGACAAAGCCTTCTATAGCTTCATTCCTTACCAACCTCCAGACAGAATACAAATGAATAATCATGAACCTCTGCAGGTGAGTCTGTTCCTTCATTTAGTAGTCCACCCTTCCAGACTCTAACATCCTAACTCAGGTACAAGAAGGAGGAGATTGTTCCTGCCTTGGAGATCTTGCTCAGAGAAGTGGGCTTTCAGAGACAACAGGGCAGATCCAAAAAGAGACCGTCACGGCAGAGAACTGGTCAGCCTGAGGAACTGCTGACAGCAGCAGGCAACAGGTACATTAGCCAGGAGGCAAATGAGGCAGAAACATTCTGGGCAAAATAGAAGATTGTGAGTTAAATGAAGGATGTCTGATAGTGTGCTAATGTGTACAGGTGAAATATGGCTCAGAAAATTAGTTATTTTTTGTTTGGTGTGAAGCTGTATAACTTCACTTTTATTATGAAGTAGCAAGAATGTGTAAAAGTCACCCACACAAATTTCAATTTTTAGATCAATAAGAACTTAGTTTCAAAGAAATGGCATATGAACAATTAGATTCAAATGGATTGCTGTGATTTATATCCTTAATTAAAGGTTCATGAATATTCATTAATAAGTTAGACAAGTTGTTATTTTTTACCCAAAAATCAGTCACATTTGGGTTACTTCAAAAGACAAACCCAAAGCTGTAGTCTGTATGCCAACCTAGCTGTTCTTGGAGTTTTTAAAAAGATGAAAGAGGTTTGAAAATAAAGGCCTGGTTTCTGGTTTTCAGTAAACAAATCACAAAATATAGTACATGAGCCATTTCCAACCAAATGAAAGCACAAAATTAGTCATGAAATAGTCTCGACCTATGTGGCTTTGTTAAACAAATTATTTGGATTGTCAAGAGACTTTATGTTACATTTGTTATTTAGACAATGCATCATATGAAGTGGTTATTGTCAAAGTCATTGACTTCTCTCAGCATATTTACCAGTAAATCCCTGTGTTTACAGAGCTCCTTTGCTGGCTGCTTAACAGAAGGCACAAAGGTATGTGTACCATTTTTTGAAACTGTTACTGAGAAGGACCAGAGAAACAAGACCTTTCCACTGAAGAACAGAATAATGCTCCTTTCATCTGAATGGCAATTTGGTGCTGGTTTTAAACCAAGTTTTTATTGTTATCAGAAAACAGCTCAGTGGCATCAGGGTTATCATATAAGGGGATACACCGTGTGAAGACAGCATGCAGTTTCTAGCCAAATTGGAGGGTTTGCCACTTAATATCATATGGGGGCAGTGTTTGTCCCTCTCTGACCTTCATCTCTTTCTTGCATTACTGCCATCTCCACACACTTTGGATCATCTCCTATGCTATTATTACTGCTGATAGAAACACAGGGATAAAGCTCATAAGCCCAAAAAATGCTTCAGAGAGCTTAGTAATAGCTCATATTTGTACCACTGGAAATAGAATAATGAATTTCTTGCTGTCAACGACATAACAATCATGACAATAAAATACATATCTGTAAAGTGTTCTGAATATCCATCTCTACAGAAGTGGTAGAAGTGGCTGAATCTACAAAGAGTCATTATGAAAATGCACAACAGAGCCAAAGGAAGGCCAAGAAGGAATGTACAGGGTTGGCTTCCCAAGTATTGTAAATGCCTGCATACGAAAACGAGGTTTTTAAAAGTAGTAAGTAGTGAAGCCTGACATCTTTCTGTATAATGAGAGCAAGAATCTATATTTTACATGTTTGTTTATGGCAAGTGCCATATTCAATTTATAATAATAGGACTTTACTGAAAGAGCATATAAAGTTCTAAACATGGAACAGCAAAAAGTAATGTTTGCTTGCATATTATAGTCTGCTCTGGGGACCAGAATACTGATAGAGGTACCACACTGCATGTTCCTCAGTAGTGCTTAAAAATATAATAGTGTAGTTTCCACCTAGTAAAGGAGTCAGATACAGGTTTATATTAAGCCCGAAAAACAGAGTGAAGTTTTTTTAAGGAATTGGCAGATTTGTAGCCCAGCTAACCTGACACCCAGCTGGCAAAAGAAGGGATGTATACCAGACAAGTTGTTGAATCTACTTTTGGCCACTTTTGGTGGAGATAACCATCAAAGAGAAAAATTTTCCAGTCTTCTTTCCCTGTCAAATTGTACAAAGCTCAGATGGAAGGAATCATAAGGTAGTGAAACAAATTTTTTTAGTATGAAAATGTGCAAAGCAAAACCAATGGATTTCAGGAAAGAAGACTTTAATAAACTCAGAGAATTGTTGGACTGCATATCCTGAGAGGTTAGTCTGAGCAGAAAAGATATTTAAAAATTCTGGCAGTTCTTTGAAAAAAAAGACTTAAAAGGTTCAAGTGCAAACTATTCCCCTGAAGAGGAAAGACAGAAAATATTTTAAGGGACCTGCTTGTCTAAATGAAGAACAGTCATGGCTTTAAAAAAGAAATGAGCAAAAAGGAAATGGAAACTAGGCCAGACTAATAAGAATGAACATGAAAGTATAGCATGAACATATAGGGGCAAAATGATAACCATAGAGAGAAGAAAAAAAAAAAGAGGGGACAGCAATTAGCAAAGGACAAAGAGAACGTCAAGTACAAGACAAGAGAAAAACAAAGGAAAAGGTCAGTCTGCTGCTGCTAACCACAACTAATGACAGAGAGGCTAATATCTTTGCTGCTCTTCTGCACCAATTTTCAAATCATAGCTCTACTGCAACTAGGAGCTATAACAACCACTAGTGCCAGACATAAGAAAATAAGGAGGTGAGTGACAAGTTATGTGGATTTGTCATGAATGGATTGTGTCAACCGAAACATAATTTCTCTCTCGTAGAGAGCAGCAGGCCTTGTGAATAGAGAAGAAAAAGTAGATTACATATATCCTGCCCTGAGCAAGACGTTGACAGATATTCTCATAAGCAGCCTTGGGAGACATAATCTAGATGAAAATGATATGGAGTAGAGACAATATGAATGTTTCTCTGTCAGAATGAAGGCTGTGTCAAGTAGGGTTTTCCAGGGTTCTGTCCTAGGTCTAACATTATTCAGTATTTTCATTTGCTTCTTAAATTTGCTTTTCAGTGGGGACAAATAAAGAATACTAAAATAATGCAAAGATAAACTGCTGCACAAACACAAGTCACAATTCTGATACAAAACAATAAATAGTATCCTATGTTATGAGATGAACACTGCATTCCAAAGTCATGCTGTTGTGCAAGAAAAGGAAAACCATGCTAACGTGAATAAAATGGGATACAAAACCCATGAAATAGCCTGATCCTCTGCTATGTACCAGCAACACATCATCTGAAGTGGTGCACTGGTTTGGTAATTTTATTTCTAGAAAGACAAGATGTAACATAGTTTTCAGACAGAAAGCAGGATTCAGTAAATAAGGAATTTATCCTTTCTCTGTGCCCATGTCAAACAAAAAATAAAGCAGCACGGAAGACTGCACGGAAGCAGCACAGAGAGATTTTTCTAATGACAAAAATTGAAGCTGAAGTTAACTGAAGTTGGCTACAGCTGCAGCACAGGCTGAGTTATCTTCATCACTAGATCTCATGTAAATCTGGGTTACCATGTGTGCCTTTATGTATCTGTGTATACTTATACATACATACATGGATGACAGATAGATTAGATAGATGATTAGATAGACAGATAGATAGATAGGATGTGGAGATAGATAGATAGATAGATAGATAGATAGATAGATAGATAGATAGATAGATATTCCTGCCTAGAAACAGTGATAAGGATCTCTCATTGCTGGTTAAAAATTAAAAGAAAACATATAAGATATCCTGAAGTCATTTAAAAAACATGTCTATTGTCAAGAATCTCATATATATATTTTTTTGTTTGTTTTACTAGGACAAATAACCATGTTCATTCAGAAATAAAATAGTTTAGTTTATATGATGTAAGAGTATGTCAAAATCATGGATATTTGGATTATATAGCAGTGGAGATTTCAAAATGCATTTTCAACAAAAACAGTATCTAAATATGTGTAGCTATATTTCTGTTGTCCCATAAAAGAGCTCCTTTCCTGAGATCTTCATGCATACATGTGATTATCCAAATTATAATTTAAAGTATTAAGCTTATTAAAAAAAATCTAGTGAACTACACTTATAGACAACATATACGAAAACAAACTGACAAATAAAAACAGAAAGTTAAGTGAATAAAAAGGGCAAAGTTATCACCCCATTTTAAACCACACCAAACTAATTTGAAAAAAGAAATTAATTTCTTGACTTCTACATCAATCAGAAGCCATAAAAATAAGCAAAAGAGAAAAATATGGATACATTGACAAAAGCTAACCACAAATGAAATAGCCATTGAGGGCAGAATTCAGAAAATTAATATCAAACAGATTGGTCAGAATCCTGTAATCTTATAGTCAGATATTATATTGCAGATATGTACTGTTAACCTACAAAGATAGAAAATTCTGCAGATTTTGTATGATGGCATTTTAAACTCTTTGATTCTCTTCACAAAATATTTTTATCAGACAATAGTCATAAGGTTTTCTTGCTCTGGGGAGGCAGGGGAACCCCAAAACCCCACAAAAGAGATTCCCCCCAGGTGCCTACCACACTGCCGTGCGCAGAGCGGATCCAGAACGTGGAGAGCCCGTGCTCGAGCTGGCTTCTCGAAGGCAGGATAACAGGAGCTCTGGCGAATAAAGGAAATGCAGTCTCTCAGCTTTTGGAATCCAGGGTTTATTGGTGGGACAGCGGGGAGGAGAAGGCAGCTGGGACCGGGACGGAACACGGAGGGAGGGGGCAGCTGGGTTCTGAGGAGCTGACAGCGCCGAGCAGAAGCGAGCATGGGGTTAAGAGGGATGGAAAGATGGGAGGGGTTTTGAGAGGATAGCCAACCGGGACACAGGGGATACAGACTGACAGGGGCTTCAGGGAATGGGGCTGCGAGGAGGGAAGATACAGAACTTTTAAAAACCAATAATAACACTGCGGGTAAAGAACGTTCTAGCTATTAACTAAATATGGGATAAGGGAAGGCAGATATGCAGTGCCAGTCAGACACACTGCTACATAGTCATTTGAAATATATCATAGAAAAAGAAGCTTTATGTATATTCATGGACTGCAGTTTGTATTAGTGCAAATGCCCAAACCAGAAGCATTCTTTTTGCCATTTTAAATGTCCTATAAGCTTGAAAAAACATCCAGCCATAGAATAAAAACAGTCTTGTGTCTTAGCATTAGCAACAAATTTGGAATGCAGAATATGCAAAATGGTTTTTGAAAATTGTTCCCAAGTATTCTGTATGCTGGAAGAGATTTGTATTTCTGTAATTGTTCAAGTTACCACGAGTAATTTAGAGTCCTGAAATTGTCCATGAAAACAACTGGAATCAAACACACTGCCATTTTGCAAATATGGTAGTCTAAGGATTTAGCACTGCTCTTTTTCTTGTTATCCTTTGGAGGTTACACCCACTGCAGCTGAAAACAGCAGAAAAGAACAAGAGAGCACATCCTGGCATCAATTAGAGATTTGATGAAGATAATTTGAATACGGTTGATCTACATTCTGTCAAAGTCTGACTCTGAAAAAGTAAATAAAGAGAAAATAAAGGCATAACAAATGCAAAAGCATTTAGTAGATACGTGTTTAATTTTTCTGAGATCCTTCATAATACATAAATTGCTTTTGATTAAGAGCAATTAATATATTCTTTTGAAAATGATATTTGAAAGAAAGAACATACTTAAGCCTAGCTGAAATCCAATTGTTCCTGTAAGGAAAGAGACAAAACAAGCAAATAACAGAGAAGGGAAGATTCTGAGTTGTGAAGAACATTTACATACCTACAGTTACACTAAATGCCAGAACAACAAAAGTATCTTTTCTGTTGCTGATGTACCTTTAAGTGCAATGTATCCTTCCTAAAGCACTGCCAGATCTGGCACAGTTTAAGTTCAGAAGCTAAACTCTCATTACAGGCAACAGTATCTTCCAAAAACAGCCTATGAATGATGCAGGAAATGAAAGAAATAAAAATTATCAAATGCCAATATATCAACTTTATCAACAAGTACAAAAGTCAATAATTGACATCCCTAGACTAAAGCATAATAAAATATTGCTGCAAAATCAACATGCAATATAAAAATTATGACAATAATTACAAATCAGAAAAAGACAACTTAATTAGCCATATTAAATTGATAAATCAAAAGAGATTTTTTGTTTCTTGTTTCTAAGCAGCAAGGCCAGGATTTCTTTTCCTTTTTTTATTTTCTTTTGTTTTTCACAGAGGATGACATAATAGGAGAATTCAGAATCGCTTGATCTCAGAAACTACTTTAGAAAAATACATCAATGTACATTCTTTTACAAATATTTATACCATTGCAACATGAACAAAATCCATGACATAATGAGAATCTACTCAAGTGACATAATAAGAATCTACTCAAGTAGAATCTACTCTACTCATTTTACAAGGAGAAAAGGTAGTTCTCTGAAAGATTTTTTTTTAGTTTGCTAGAACTTCAAATCTTCTTGCTTTTGCTGGTCAAAATACAGAACTAAGGCTCTCTTTGACAATGTTAAATGAATCTTTAATTGGTACTATGTAGAAAATAGTGCAAATATATAGGATTCTGCTTATTTATAAATGAGGTTTATTCCTCAGAAGACTTATATGGTTCATATCATATTAGGATGACTTATTACTCACAAAGTCCTTTATATGTTAATTGAACTTATGACAATCATAAAGCATATACACAAAATGGGTGGTACACTCAGCCTCCCACCTAATGCTAGCTTTATGTGTTTTGCATGTGAGACACATAGTGGGAGATAGTATGGTTTTGCATGTCTGTGGACATATGGATATGCCAATATTTATCAACAGGTACCTTGATTTATCTAAGTATATTGCTTATCTAAGTATAGCAACCAGGAAGAATATCCAAAAATTTCATAAAATCATAGGAATGTCGAGGTTGTCAAGTGCCACCACTGTACCTGCTAAACCACTAAACCATCACCCATCACCAGATCCAGACACCTTTTGAACACCTCCAGGGCTGCTGACTACACCACCTCCCTAGACAACCTATTCCGGTGCCTGAACACCCTAACAGTGAATTTTTTTTCTAATATCTAACCTGAATCTTCTCTGTCTCAGCTTAAGGCCATTTCCTCTGGTCTTCTGTCACTGTACCCACAGTAGAAGGTTCCAGTGCCCACCTGGCTACAACCTCCTTTTGGGAAGTTGTAGAGAGCAATGAGGTCTCCCCTGAGCCTCCATTTCTCAAGACTAAACAAACTCAGCTCCCTCAGCCACTCCTCATAAGACACATTCTCTAGTCCTTTCATGAGCCTCGTTGCCCTTAACTGGACACACTCCACCATCTCAGTGTCCTCTTTAAAGTGAGTGGCTCAGACCCCAAGCCTGTAGCACTGCGTGGGGTTTGCTGCAATCCAAGCAAAGGACTCAGAGCTACACCTTATTGCAGTTGTCCTTAGCCCATTGATGCAGTTTGTCCAGGTTTCTCTGCAGAGCCTTCCCATTCTCAAAGAGATCAACACTTCTGCACAGCTCGGTATCATCTGCAAATTTACTGAGGGTGCACTCAAGCCCCATGTCCACATCATCAACAATGAAGTTAAGCACGACTGGGCCCAAAACTGAGTCCTGGTGATCACTGGTAGCGACTGGCCACCAACTGGATTTTGCTCCATTCACCACAACTCTCCAGGCCTGGCCATCCAGCCAGTTTTTTCTTTCCACTTGAGGTGTCCAGGTGCCAGCAGCAAGAGAATGCCTTTCAGGTTTCTGCAAAACCTAAAAGTTCTCTACTGCTGTAGCTGAAGTCCAGGTAGGATAACAAGTAATGTGACTAAAAACAGCCAATTTCTTACTACATATTGCCTTCAGGCTTCTTTTTAACACTACACATTTTAGTAAGGGGGCACTGATCCACATGACAGATGCAAATTTGAGTGCAGCAAGAATTTCGGTGCATGTGTTAGAATCCTGTGCAATTCAGGCAAGCACACAGGCAGATAGCCCCTAACTTGAGACTTCATTTGCATGTTCATTTCATTGCAGACCTGCTGTAATGCTACTGCAGATCAGACAATCTATTTTGAAACTGATGTTTGCACAGACTTTCCATAGCATATTTATAGCTGCACTGAGACAATTCAAATTAAATTCCTTCCATTTGAATAACATAGATATAGAGAAAAAATAAAGAAAATACTACCTTTATTACTCCATATCACTTAGTTTAGCTAGTGCACCAATATTGCCTCTGCATCAGTGTATATAAATCTTATACTCTGTAATCATCAAACTCCATAACCTTGGCTGCCATCATTGATGCAAAAGGACAAGAATAAAAAACAATATACTAGCTGTATAAAATTCAAACAATTGCAAGTATAGCAATGCTTCATTAATATCCCCCATCAAAAATATTAGGAATTAATAAGCAATAACTGCAATAGACTGCCAAAGCTTACTGTATTGTGATTCCTTGTAGCAGACTATTATGCAAAGTGCATAAAGCAATGTAGTATGACATGAAAACTGGAATATGAAGCATTGGTTTTGCATTTCAGCCTGCAGACATCAACCAAACCCTACATAATCGAGCAGAGATTATATTTAGAAGAGTTAGCTGTACATAATTGTGGTCATCTCAGATCAGTGACTCTGCCCTGGACTTGGATATCCTGATATTTCAATGTATTAAAAAAACAACCCAGTTTGATATTAAGAAATGCAAATACTCTAGAATTCTAATGCCTTTGAAATCTCTACAATCCATGGCAAAAGCAAAAATTTTAGAGATCATAAGTCAGATTTAGATTTCAAATTAATTATTGATTAAAAAAAGAATTTTCTAATAAAGTAAACAAAATTGCATCTGGTGGAGTGAAGACCAAGGTCCAAGTCTTGGCCCTTATCATTCATATGCTTCAGTAATGGCAAGAGGCAACACCTGTCTGAAATCCACAAAAATGGGAGCTGGCTGTGAACCAATGTAAATATTACCCTGCTTGACACCCCTACCTCTTACTCACTTATGTAGGAGTGTTTTTTCTTTTGAGTCAGTGCTAGAGAGCAGCTTGAAAGTATTCACTCCACATTAAAATCCATTTCATAGTATTTCTCAGAATGTGGTTTTCTTTTCTTAATATTGTAGAGCTCACAGCAACAGTGTTGGAGGGAGCTCTGTGCCGAGTGTTGAGATAGAGATTTGTCAAGCTTGGAAAACAGTGGAGGAAAGCACCTCTGTAAGCAACAGCAGCATTCCCCTCTATATCCCTTGTGATATCCCAATATAGCTCTTAAGCAGTCACAATAAAAGCTTCTCCATGGCACACAGAGGAAGGCAGCAAGACTAGCTCTTTTCTACTAGAGATGAAAGAAGTTGTTCTCCTGGAAAAACTGACAACCCAATGAGAAAAACTGTGAAACAGGAGCATCATGGGAAAAGAGGATTTGGAATGAGAGTGACACTATGAGAAAAATAAATGGAAACAACCTTTTGCACTAATTTTTCTCATCTCCGTGAATGACTTTAAATCTCCTCACAAAAACATTAGTTTTTAGTAGTTGGCCATATGTTGTTTTTTCAGCCAATTTCATGCAACCTGCAAAGAAACTTTCATTTTCATCCTGAGTGGGAAACTCAGCCTATTTCAGGCATGCATTTTAGCATGAGATAAACTGCCTCCTCAAGGTGTCTATTGCTCTTTATTGACAGTAATGGGATTTCCAGGGGTAATAACTGTAGATGAGATGTACTCACTGTAGTTTAGTTAAATGAATCCTACCTGAAATGAACCCACACATTTTCATCATGAATATAACTCAGTTTAATGCCCATACCCAAGGACAGTAATAGTCAATGCTCATCTAATTCTCATACTGTATTTAGTATGCCACTCATTCAACAGGGACTTTTTTTTGCTTGCTACAGGTGGAGAAGTGAAGCTACGGCTTCTTAATTAAATTATGTCATCTCCAAGGTCACTCTGTCCTTTGATCCAAGGCAGTTCAAAACACGTCATGGCTCAGTTATCTGGAAGGAGAGACCTAGCATACAGCAATGTCTGTCTATAGCAGTAAGGTTAAATGTCTATTTGTTTATTCTAGGTAAAAGCTTACCTGTGAAAGATCTCTCAAAGACAGATATCACTGAACAGCAGCATGGAATTCCATCACTGTCATGAGTTGATCCTTTTCCACCTACTTGCTACTCACTGTTGCTCCTCCTGCAGCTGGCAAGATATGCAGGGCGTGAGATATTGCTGTTCAGCTCAGCAGAATTTACAATGCACATTGTATCATCCATTTTGCTGCTCCTTGGCAGGTGACAGAGATGTGCAACATAGTAAAGGGAATTTAAACTCTATTTTCCATATGTTTCTCATTTGCACTTCACTGATGGAACATCAAATCAACTTGATGGTTGTCATTATCGTTTGTAGCATTCTTAATTAAAAGTATAAAGCAGAATTTAATTCATACTATGTTTTCATTGTTGGGAGTGAATGTTCTTTCCAGATGATTACCACATTGAAAAAAACAAACCTCTATGCATAACATTTAAGAATCAAGCATACCAAAATACTGAAGAATTGGTGACATTTCACTCTTAATATGTGTAAGTGCTTAAGTTCAAGCCAGGCATCTTTCTAGGGTATTTGATTGTCACTTGGGACATCCACCTTGTGCCCTATGAACCCTAGCATGTCCTGAAGATGAAAATCTGGGAAAAGCACCTACCTTTTTCTCTGATATGGTCAGATGAAAGCCTGAGTGATTCTGAAGCCATGTGTGTACTCCAGTAAACTTGATACTTTTCATTACTACATAAAGGACACAATCTGTAGCCTGAGGGGGCATGGTCTCAGGACTTGTTTGGGCTTGTCCTGGCATATATTTTGTGTTGGTTTAGCTTTCAAAAGACATATGCGGCCACACTCAATTTGTGTTTCAGTTTGAGTACAAATTAGATCAACTATAAACCTTTGAGAACCTCTCTGTGTCTCAGACTACATATTCAGGATTAAACACCACTGAAAACTTGGCCATTTGCCTTTGACTCACTCCCCCTGCCAAAAAAGAAAAGGGAAAAAAGGGGGAATGTGGCTAGCACAGGTCCTTCCCGTGGGAACATTTTGCTATATTTCATAAACAAAGATAAAGTTTGGATGTTTTGCAAACACGTCTCTGGATTAGGTCAGTTCGGGCTTGGCCAATTGGGCCTAGGGGGAGGTCTCGGGCTGACCAATCTGGGTGACCTCTGTAAACCCTATATGTATGGAAATCAAAACAATAAAGCTCTCTTCTCTCTTTCCTTGTCTGAGAACTTGGGTCATTCCTCAGCTAGCAGCTCAACAGCGACAGGGGAACTTCTGTAGATGTAAATGCATCAAATATTATGAACTAGACATTAATGGTATACTATAAATCTTCTTGTTATTCAAAAATTCACAAATGCCTATATAATAGATAGCATGGGAGACATATTTCAAAACTGGGTCTGTATCCAAGTTGCGATTTATGGTCTGGATGGGTAGACAAGTAGGTTGTTAAAAGACTGGATTACCACATTAAAGGTTCAGATGGTCATCATTAACAGATTTACTTCACCTTATGACTGGTATCAAGCACAGTATGGCAGGGGTCTGCCCTGGAACTTAGCGTGTTTTTCATCTTCATTGGTACATCCTTCCAGTACTTAAAGGGAGCTTACAAAAAGATGGGGAGTGAATTTTTACATGGGTAGATATTGAGAGAAAAAGGGAGAAGAGTTTTAAACTAAAAGAGATGAGATCTAGATTAGCTGTTAGGAGGAAATTCTTTATTCAGAGGATGATGAGGCACTGGAACAGGTTGCCCAGAGAAGCTGTGAATGCCCTGCCCCTGGAAGCATAGTCCCTGGCAGACACCTTAAAGATCATCTATTTACAAACCCCCTGCCATGAGCAATGATGCCACTCACTAGACCAGGTTGCTCATGGCCCCATCCAACCTGGTTTTGAGCACTTCCAGGGATGGGGCATCCACAGCTTCTCCGGAAATCCTGTTCCAGTGGGTCACTACCCTCACAGTAAAGAATTTCTTCCTAATGTCTAATCTACATCTACCCTCTTTCAGTTTGAAGCCATTCCTCCTGTCATTACATGTCCTTGTAGAAAGTCCCTCCCCAGCTTTCCTGTAGTGCCCTTTAGCTATTGGAAGGTTGCTCAAGGTCTCCCCAGAACTTTATCTTCTTCAGGCTGAACAACCCCAACTCTCTCCTCATAGCAGAGGTGCTCCAGCCCCGTGATCATCTTTGTAGTCCCTTCCTTGAACTTGCTCCAGTGTGTCCATCGCCTTCTGTTGGGGATCCCAGAGTTGGACACAACGGTCCAGGTGGGGACTCGTGAGAATGGAGCAGACCTGCTGTCCACCCTGCTTTTGGTGATGTTCAGAATACAGTTGACTTTCTGGGCTGTGAGCACACAGCCAACTGTGCTTGTGTTGAGCTCCTCATTCAATAAAACCCCCAAATCCTCCCCCTCAGGGCTGCTCTCAATCCATTTTTCCTCCAGCATGTATCTGTGCTTCGAATTGTCCAAGACAGGGTCAGGACCTTACACAGACTATCACAGATAGCTGGGTTTGATAGGTATTTTATTTCTGGGTCATGTTTTAATATTTTCTAAAACTTCCCAGAATTTATGTTTCTGCCATTTCTTTTAACACTATTCCCCAGTCCTCTACTGCTCTATGATACATTTTCCCTCAGTGATAGATTACCAAATATAAAAGTATTAATCTAAACATGTCACTTGAAACTCACTTTTTTTTTCATATCAGAAAATGCATCAGAGGGTCTTCATTCACCTTCCAATACCCTTTAGAATATTTCATGCAAAGAGAAGTTCAGACAAAATCATAAGTACCTTAGGTAATCACAATATTTTCATTTAATTTGGGAAGTCTAATAAAGAGAATATTTTTCCATGCCACTTGATTATGTTGATTGCACAGCTGCTGTATTAGTATTATTGTTCTGACAGAGAACATTGAAAATTGGTAACATGAAATGAACTATTCAGTTGTGTCAACAAGAAAACACTACATGATGATTGAAGAGCATAGAGACCATACTGAAACTAGAAAATCCCACTTTTTGAATCTAACCATGATGAAGAAAAGATTTCACACCTTCATTATTATACAAAAAAGCACAGTGTATTCCTGTTAAATAGCACCTTTTGGGTTCTGGGCTTTCATGCAGATAATGAAAAATTAGTTTTTTCAACTATTCTATTTACAATTAATTAGAAACTTTGGGAAGACCAAATATTTCCTTGTAATTATTAGAGTTCTTACAGTGTGTTCTTTCTCACTGTCATGGTTTAGGAATGGTACTCTCCATTTAGTGCTCCCACTGAAATCCCATGCAGCTCACTCACTCCTCCCTCTCACTTGCCCCTCCCACTGCCTCTCCAGACTGGAGAGGAGAATTGGAGGCATAAAAGGTAAAGATCACAGATAAGAACAATTTACTGGAAACAGCAATGAGATAAGAAAATGAAGAGTAACAAGAGAAACAGCAAAAATACTAATGACAGAGGGTACAAGAAAGAGGCAAACTATTCACATGGAAGCAACAATGCCCTACTGCTCCTTCTGCCAATCTACACCAACTCAGAATGGACCCTTTCTCCCTGGAAGAGATTCCCTTTTTCCCACTCCCAGCAATGACATGAGTTGGTATAGAATAACCTCCAAGTCCAAATCAAGCTCTCCCCTGGCTACTGCAAAAATTAACCCTGTCCTGGACAGTAGCAGGACATTCACTAATTATTTTAATAGTAATTTACATTCCATTCACTTTTCCTGCGTAATTATCTTATTCATAGAGTTATATCTGACAAAAAATCCTGTAAGCAAACTATGTAGCTAGTAGCAAGCAAATTTAATGCTCATATAAGGCAAAGAAAATATCAGCTAACCACTTCAGTAACTCTTATGTGAATAGCCAAACAATAGAGCTAATTCAACCAATCCCAACCAGTGTCCTCTATCTGAAAACAATGGTTTTATTCTAAAGCTTTTGTGATGCCTTTTTGTGGAAAATGGACATAATTTAAATTAATACAATGTAATTCAAAGGTATGGCTATTATATGGGGTCATTGCAATGTGGAGTTTACACTGTTTGGGTGTCTTAGCTCCATATCAGCATGCCTAATTATATTTTGATACCTTTGTGTAATGGTAAAATCACTTTTCCTGACTTTGTGTCTCATTATGATGTTGCCAGGCTCAAATGCTGATGTGTTTATTCATTTCTATTTATACAGATTTTTCTATGCTAGTTTTGTTTTGAGATACACACACTGTATTTGTATTCTTGTCAGCAGCTGTGGAGAGAGAATAAAATAGAGAAATAAGCAGAGTCAAATCAAATAATTTTATGAAAAAAATCTGATTTAATGTTTCCAGTGTTACTCCAGTTCCACTTTGGAATTTGATTAGCAGTGATGACAATAGCTTTATTCTGAGCTGACCCTTTACTAATTTAAGATGACATTTCTAGTGTCATGCTTTGTGTGGTCACACTATTAGACAAAAGCCTGTCTGAACTGAGTCCTCAGATGTGAAACACTACCAGGGATCATCTTCCAAACTGCAGTATGAAATACATTCAGCAATGTGCCTCAGTAGAGAGGGACACATGCCTGCATTGAAGGCATGTCTCACAGCAGAGCTTGCTGGCTGACTGATTTAATATGATGCGATACTAAAGTTTGCTGTAGCAAGATGGTGCAGTTTTAGATTAATCTTTTCGTAATTCTCCTTAAGTAGGTAGCACACATTTTCCCTCACATCCTGCCATTACTCAGGGATGGAAGCAGGATACATGACTCATTCTGTAGTGTAAATTATTTTGGGCTATAGTTTTGATACTGAGGAACATTTTAATAGACTCAACAGTTTCAGTCATATTTTGTATTCCCTCTCCTTCTGTGTGTTAGACATCATATATTTTTTCATATACCTGTTGATAAGGAGGAAGGGAGTTGAATGTCTGTACATTTATGTAACAGAAAGTCCTGATGCTGCATTTACAGTTCATTTCAGGCAAGGAAGGCAAGAACTGGCATGACTGAGTAAGGAACTGCTGGTCAAACTAAAGGGCAAGGAGCATAGGCAGTGGAAACTAGGGCAGGTAGCCTGGGAAGAGTACAGAGAAGTACGATTGTGTAGGGAGGGGATGAGAAAGGCCAAGGCAAAACTGGAACTGAGCCCGGCAAGGGAAAGCAAAAATTAACAGAAAGGGCTTCTACATGTAGGTTAATCAGAAAAAGAAAGTCAAAGAAGGTATACGCCATCTGATAAACAATGCTGGTGAGCAAGTAAAAACAGATGAGGAGAAGGCTGAAGTAGTTACAACTTTTTTGCCTCAGTCTTCAATGGCAACCTCTCTTCCCACACATCTCAAGCAGACATGACAGCATGATGGGGACTGGGAGAACAAAGTCCCTCGTTGTAAGTCAAAATCATGTTTGTGACCACCTGAGAAACCTGAAGGTGCATAAGTCTGTGGAACCCAATAAGAAAGGTTGGACCAGATGATCTTTGAAGATCCTACTAACCTGGTATTGTATGATTCTGTGATTATGCGTTATTTCTATTTCACTGAAAATCATCTTGCATCAACAGAAGTTCACATTATACATTTATTTTCTGTTCTACTTTGCATGTCCAAAGACCTGTACTAAACCAAGCAAATGTCCTCAGAGCATCACAAGCTATAGGTATCAGACCCATGAACAAAAATATATAATCTTTCCTAATTGGAGTGATCAGTCTAGGAAACTGTTGCACAAGGATCTGGTGATCCACATAAAGCCAAATTTGGTGTGTACATCTAACATTGTGAGTACTGTGCAACCACAGATTGTATCTAATAAATAATATAATTAATCAATGTATACGTAATCAACATATATTTAATCAATGTACATGTGAGAAATGTTATCAGTTTGTATATATTCCAGGATTGATCACTGTCAGTGGCTGATGAACTGGTACTGTGAGCAGGCTCCTCATGACCCTAGAGCTGCCAAAGCTCACAATGGATAGGATCTGTGCAGAATGCTGTGCTCTGACCAGAGGTCTGTCCAATGCTGCAATATCTCAGGTTTCCCGGCATCAGAAGTGTTATAAGATTTCATAACTTTCTATCACCTTTTCCATCACTGTGTCAATAAATAATTATCAGTCTTGAAAGTGTTTGGTTCTTTCTAGTTGGTATCTGAGAAGAAGTGGAACCTACTGGTTCCACCATGAAATGAGATAAACTCCTTTTACTTCCTTTCCGCTTTTGCCTACTGAGTGCTTCTTTTTCTGAAATGAGTGAAAGATGGAGTGTAAAGCAAATCCATTTGGTTTACCAAACTGATACATTTATAATTAATGATGAGAAAAGTACAATAATTTTGAATGCTTGATGTATATACTACTAGAATCATATTTAAAATCCAAATGTTTAACAAAATATTTTTTTAATTGTATGGCTGTTAAAATGGGCTGTCAATGACACTGCCTGTGTTACTTTCCTAAATTGTTTATATTCTTTTTTTTTTATTTTATATTTATTTGTTTGCTGTCTTAATTTTGATTAAAAATGTGATTTATTTCATTTTTTCTCATTTTATTTCAGACTAACTGGATTCAAATTTGAAGATACAGTTTAGATTGACTTAAGTCTATCCTTTTGCTGTTGTAATAACCTCACATTAAGATGTGGTTTCTGAGGAAAGCAGAGACATCTAAAATATCTGCAATATTATTCTTTCAAATAGTCAGGAAGGTCTTTATGGACACCAAGTGAGAATGGAAATTACAGTTAGACTAGCTCCACTTACTGCAAAACATCATTTTTTAAACAACATCAGAAACAATGACAAAAGTTCTCCAAGGGTGTGCTATCACAATATATATGTTTCACAGTGTTTCTTATAAGACATATCATTTCTACAATGCATTAAACATACTTTTGAGTAAGAAACATTGCTAAGAATAATGCCAAACTCTAAAGGAAAACATCGATTACATGAAGAGTCTCCTGTCTCCAGGCTGCCTCAGCTCAATAATACTTCAGAAGGACCAGAGTCTCTTTATAATGTAAATACTGCTTTAAACTGAGGAACATATCTAACATGAAAAGTGCTAGTTACCTTTATGTGCTGAAGGACCTGAGGAGGTTGTTTTTTTATCTTATCTGGCATAGCTGCACCCTTCACTGTGTCATCAGACTTCCTGTCTGTTGGTAAGAGGATATTTGGTTGATAAATTTCAGACTTTATTTTTAAAGACCATTTCCTACCTCTTTAAAGTTCTTTCCACCCTCCTGCTTCAGTAGGGATATCAAAAATATAGTCACACTTTCAAAGAGAAGAAAGATAGCTCTTAACACTAAAAAGTTTCTCAAACAGGCTTTCCCTCTTCAGATAAACTATTTTGCCCCACTACACATCTTCTGCATGTAACCATATATCAAGTTTTCTTGCCTCAAACTCAGAAGTTACACCCACAGCTGCCACCCAAGAGATACATGTGCAGAAACAGAGCAATGAAATTAATGCAGAATACTTTATACACCCCAGGATATTCTAATGAGGTTTTGTTTGCAGTTGATGCCTGACAAATGCGACTGTCTTGTAAAGCACGCTGGCTGGGGAGATGAGAGGTGGCAGTTATCAAGTATGGCATGTGACTCTCACATGTGTTATATCAGACTACCCTGAGCATCTCTGTGAGACTCTGAGGTCCTGAATTTGCTTTCTCTAGGCAAACTCCCACTGAAACCAAGGCAGGTGGCTCTTCATTGCAAAAATCAACAGCCCACAGATTCAATAATCTCAAATACTTCTAAGTAACGCAAAGCCCAGCATCTGTTTTAAAGGGGAAAAAATTACATAGGAAAGAAATTATTAAGGTCTCTAAATATCTCTATAGCTTAAACACCTGACCTTCATTTCAGGAGTCAATGAGAAAAATCTTTTTTTTTTTTTTTTTAATGCTCTGAAATGTTGCTGCCTAGCCCTGAAGACAAAACTTAAAAAATTATTTTTCATCAGTAAAGTAAGTGGCTTAGACTGTACTAGAAATACATTGAAAGCTCAGACCTAAAAAGTCTCAGAAGTCCAGAGACTATTTCTAAAATCATATTTTTAACGTCATGTATACTTCAACCACAAGGACGGAAGGGTAAATGTAATGTTGTGGCAGGCCATTCTTTCCCACACAGGAATCCATTATTTATCCCATCTATTTGATCTTAGAAAACCCTTCTGCAGTCCTTCATCTATTTCGAAGCAGGTGCTTTTTGAAAATAATGGCTTAAAATAAAATAATTAAAATAAACCTTTGAAAAGCTTCACAAGATAATCTAAACCTATGCTCCAGCTTTAAAAGAGATTCCCATAGATTTCTATTCATTTTTCAGGGATATTAGTCTAACCCATTACTGAAATTCTGCATTTACAGGCTCCAGAACTTCTGGGCAGGATGTTTCAGTGCTTCAGTATCACTTTCATTTGGATCTTCTTTTTCTTTTTATTTTTCTTTTTTTTTTTTTTTCCCAAAATAGAACATGCATTTTCATTATTGGAATAAATCCTTTCACTTTTCTTTTTTTTTTTCAATTCAAACTCCATTGTTTTCTTCTTTTCTGCAGCAACCTTTTACACACTTATAGGTTGCTATCACATACCCATCAATTACCATTCCCTTTCCTCACATAATAAACCCTAGATGTGAAATATCTCTGCTTACACATCAGACTTTATAGTGTTCCAGTTATTTTCATTTCTCTTCTATGGATACTTTTGCAGTTCAGACTCAAACTGGTCACAGCATTCCAGTTCTGCCCACGCAGTTTTAAGTGGAGATTAATAGCAACTGGCAGCAAAGGCAGTAGGGAAGAACCCTATTTCAGAGCATCCAAGCTTTCTTGCAGTTTATTGGGATGTCTAACTAAGCTGTGTAGCCCCCTGCAACATAATAATATGAATTTCATCCCATATTAAAGTGTTGATTTCACTAACCTAAAAACATCTAGATTTGAAAGTCTTATAAGGGATGGGGAAATGCTAAATTAACAGCCCCCTGGATAATGTCATGCTCTGTATTTAACACGATAAGCCACTTTTTTTCCCCAACCAGAGCAGAACTTAACATCAATGTAAGGATAATGTATTCATTTAAAAGCGATAGTCTCAGCAGTTTCCAAAGTTGGGGTGGTTTTTAAGAAAATAAATTTCCAAAAGAAAATAAAAACAGAATTTCAGACAAAAGGTTTGTCTCTTAGGATGCATCAGGAATTAATTCAGTGCTACCAGAAGTACTATAACAAAGTAAATCAATAAAGCCCTTCTAGAAATACAGACTCTAAGTTTGACATTCCTCTGTTTTTGTTTTTTTATTCTTGATAGTCATTCCATTTCTATGATCCATAATGAATATTAAATTAAAATAACTGGTCTATAAATTCACAATAGTGATACTTCTGGCTTTCATAATTTATCGTAAAAGCATTTTTAACTGTACTATTTCTGAGTTGAATTCTTTACATGCTGTGTGCAGTTATTCTCTTCATCAGATGCTCAGACAATAATTTCTTACTTAGAAAAGTAATTTTTGCCTGCTTTAGATACACTGAGACTGTTCATCATTGCTTTGCATATTGCAAGAGGGAAGCAACCATTTATTACCCATCAGAGCAATGGAAAATGACCCTTAAAATTCTGTCGGGGGAGAATAAGGTATTTTCACAAAGCTTTCCCTTCAGAAAGTGCATTTTCCATAACCAAAAAGGCCTTTTGGTCAGACTGCAACAAAATAAGAAAGATAAAAAAACTGGTCATAAAGAAAATATAGAAGTTTACCTGAAGAAAGAAAAAGCCGTCTCATATCTGCAGCAGAGAGGCAAGAGGAAAATCAAAGGTGTTTGTTTACTGTGGTACTCACTTGTGATTCCATCCTCAGTCAGCCCATCTCTGGTGAGTGATAACGGCTTAGTCTGCAGCTGCCTAAGAAGTTGAATATAAATTGCCTAGTTTGTACTAGTTGTTTGCTAATATCCATACAAATGTGTTCATTTAATTGCTGATTTAATAATAAGACTTAAAGATGTAAACTGAGCTCTGATCCTGTTGGGATCACATACCTTTCCTAGTAACAGAAATCTCAGAATCAGCATTTGAGAGTCAATCAGCAATAATTATGGGTTTCTGGATCCAGGATTTTCATGTCTGATTAGTCAAATAGGCTTCTTTTCGCAGTCTGAAGTAGAAGGGAGAAGGTGCATAGAAGAATAGGACTTCATTCCCAAAGGGGCGAATGACGATATCAGGGGAGCATCATGACCTTGCCTTGACCAAGAACTGAGCACTGAGCATTGTCAGCCACGGCTGACAGAGCAATTCAGATAAGAACTGACTGGATTGGGCCTTGGTAGGGGTGGTGAAACAGCAAGTGACAGGAGAACAACACCTGAGACTGCTGAAAAGGTGCAGTGCAAAATCACTGTGGACTGACTCGACTGGTTGCCTGTGCCAATATCGGCTTACAAATGCCCCTCCAAGAAAAGAAGCTGGGGGAAATATCACTGCATGGACATCTGGCATTGTCTAGGAACAGAGAGCCTGTGTCAGGGTCAAGTCACTGGCCAGATTCTGACTGTGATGAGCACCATATTTGCCCAGGCTGGGTTGTGCCAGCCCACCACAGTGCTTGTGGCGAGCAGGCCTTGGCTAGCCCCAGCTCTGCACACGTGTGCACATGTGTGTGCACAGACAGACACCAAGCTCTTCCTGAC
Organism: Entomyzon cyanotis; assembly: GCA_024500445.1. Taxonomy (NCBI): domain Eukaryota; kingdom Metazoa; phylum Chordata; class Aves; order Passeriformes; family Meliphagidae; genus Entomyzon; species Entomyzon cyanotis. The sequence continues at coordinate 54,150,233 of JAKEPQ010000871.1, forward strand.
ACTCCTCCTCTCTCGCTTTGTCCACCTCGTAAACTGAGCTTAGTGGTGTCCATGGACAGATGTTCCCTTTCGTCTCATTGTAGTAGAAAATTGTGTCCTGAGACTGTAACCTGTCTAGTTGGATCATGCACATAGTCCTGAGTATGCTCCTCTGTTGGAGAAATTGTGTGCCACAGCTCCTTTAAAACATCTACCTCCATTCACTGAAACATTACTGAAACTGAAATGTCCAGTTTTGCTGTAAGTGCTCATTTTCTTTGACCTTCTTTAGTATTCTAAGTAGCTTTTATTATGTCATATACTTAAAAATTCCCATCCAACATTTTTAAACAGGTTCCTGCAATGCATTAGGCAATGCTACTAAAAGCTATCATATGTTTAATTTCTCCTCTCCTGTTTATTCTAACAGGTTCTTGTCCTTGCCCCTGTTTTCTAACAGTATCTTGAGAGGCAAGGGTCTGGGATTACATGTTTACTCAGAAAAGAGGAGCAGAAATGAGGAATGAGCTTGAAGAAAATGCATCTTTTTCACATTGATACTTGAATTGACAGTTTTTAAGTATAATATGTACATAAATAACTGAAGTCAAAATAAAAGCCTTACTATAATGCTTGGGAACACTTTTTTGTTAGAAAGAAATTTTTATAGTATCAGAATTTAGCATATTCAGTTAGGACCAGTAAAAACAGTTATTTTATTTAAGATACTGTCAAAACAAGGAAATAAATAATACTGTCTTCTTCCTAATGGCAGTCTGAGCCAAGAATTATACATGGAATTATACATTTTAGATGCTGGGTTTCCTATTAACCTAGTGGTTTTATCATCAAACTGATTTTTTGTGTGAGCAATGCAGATATATATCTTGATCAAAAATTTTTGGGTTTGACTCCATTTTTTTTCAAACTACAGACTGCTGAAATGTAGCAGGGGAAGGATTACTAGTTGCTATTTTGTTATTTTTCTATTACATTTAAATCATATAACCTAGCTAAATTACCTTTGGCTCAGCAGCTATAGAATATATATGACTACATCTAACACTGATAAATGTACTTTCTAATTTTTGTTTATATTTTTGAGTGTGGCTTTATAACTCTTTCCTTGATGCATTTAAACATCTATTTTTACTCTAAGAAAGTTTGAGACTTATTTAAGTTATGTGAGTGAGGGCAAAATGTTGTTATTTTCCCCACTGTATTAGTCAGTTTGATTAATATTGTTTTAATGATGTCTGCTCTTATAATGGTATTATATTCTGATGCTCATTATGCTGTTGTACTGCCTCCGGTATGAGTTCCACAGTACCATCAACAATTGTTTACTCAGTTGTGACTTTCGTGACTCATATTTTCTCCAGGTTATACTACAGCTATCCCTACATGTAAAATCTTCTTAATTGCCTCAAATTATTGTCAATTATATTAACAATTATTATCATCATTACACATTTCTCCTTTCTTCTCTACTCCATACAAGTCCTTCATACAAGTCTTCCAAACAACCCACAGGGTTCATATATTTATCTAGAAATGGAATTACTTCACAAACTGAATTCTTGTAATTTACAGTACAGAACAAGATGATAATGAACACTGCTCTGCACTAAACCTTTGAGTTGTTATTTGTCTCACTGTTTGAATAAAAATATGCTTGAAGCAATGACCTAAGAGGACACTTCTGCCACATTCAAAATGAAAAGTAATGGCAGGAGAGAAAAAACCTAATGATTTTACACCAGTCAAAACCTCTCAGGTAATACAAAACCCTTTTGCTGCATGATAGACAATATTAAAACAAACAAACAAACAAGCAAATGACAAAAAACCCAAACAAAAAAATCCCGAATAAAAAAACCCACCCAAAACTCAAAAAACCAAAACAAAACCACACCACCACAGATGTTTAATAAAATATAAGAAAGAAATGGGTCACCAAACAGATAACATATATTTGCTAACATGGGGAAATATTTCCTAGTGTATACAATTACTTTTTCTGTTGAGTTCCTTGGCATCCTTTATGGGCTATTACATATTTGAAGACCTGTGTGGTCCACTGTAAAATAATTAAGCTTTCCACTGCTCAGTGAATTACACCTGAAAGGAAAACCACAGATGTAGATAACAAGGCAGGAAGGCAAGATTATACCAAATTGAAACCATAAAAGAGGAGAAAATAAGGAAGACCAGTATAATTACTTTTAAAATATGAAGTCTTTTTTCCTGCTCAAGTCTCTTGGTAGTATTTTTTAGATTTAGTTTTGGGCAGCAGCAATGAATTAAAAATGATCTATTTGTAGAAGACCAGTTTCTATTTGAGTACATAAACCAGCTTTAATAACATAGTATGTTATTCTGCATGGGAGAATACTCTAGTTTAGAGAGAACTGGCCACAGACTAGTAAAAAAAAAAACCTGCATCCAACATCAGTTTATCATTGTGTCTACCATAAGTCTTTGTCTAAAATTTTCCCAAGGCATGAATCTACGCAGCAAGTTAGAGACCTGTTCAATCTTTTGTTATTACACTTGCAACTGCTATTAGTGTGAATTCCCATCATTGTCTGCTGTATAAAATGAAGACACTGAATTGTATCCTGAGAGATAGATGCCTACACTATTCAAGTACTTTAATAAGAAAATAATTCATTAAATCCTTTCCTTTCCTGAAAACTTGTGTTAAATTTTTGTCCTCCGCTGTCCCAAATTCTGCTACTGTACAGATTCAAAACCTGACAAGTTTGATCACCTTGCTCTGGTATTGAATCACAACAGATGGGAGCAGAGAGAAATTACAGAGGTTAGCTACTTCATTCTCTGATTCAAAGGCATATCAGCTGTAGCTGTGTTATTCATAACAGATTACTGCAATTTGGTTTTAAAAAGCTTTTCAACAACTAGGAGAGTTTATCTTGGCTGCTCTGGATGTAGACATCTAAAACCAGATGAAATTAATCCCAGCTTATGTGTAACAAGAATATATAGATATAATGAGAGGAAGGGGTGGTAAGAAAATTGGTTAAAAAAACAAGGACTATAGTATGGGACAATTGTGGGCCAGAAAAATTGTGAGGAAAGTTTTGAGGTGCTATACTAACAAGTTGTAGATAGATGCTCACAATCATGTATTGTTTAGCAACCATCAAAAGATTTCTGCCATATCAACTGGAAGAGTCTAACTGAAAACAGCAGGATATAACCATTTGTCATTTTAGAGTTCACACCTAGAAAAGAAAAGATTGCAATAGAAACTTGGGAAATAGACTATATAAAATGGAGTTCTGTTCTGTAACAAAATGGTTAGTATTGGATCCTGTAACTCCCATGCACTGTGGACATGAGTTCGATGATTGAATTATTCTTTCTGTTCCAGTCTAAGTTACAAATACAAATGTTATAGGACTTATAACACTTCTAAAGGGCAGCATTTTTTAGTTCAGCTATGGAAAGTGCTTCTGCTGCTGAGGAATGAATTTTCACAGTTTGATACTGACATGAATCTTATGAATTCTACTACAAACAAAATGCCTTTTAAGCTCCAAGTGAAGTTTTCTGTTGAAGCAAATGCAGCTGAACTATAAAAAATATTTAGACTTTTGAGTTAAGATCTTGCATGACATGAAGAACAAAATGTGAGACTTCTGGACTTCAGCCCAACTCTACTCAAACAATAAACCCGAGAGATATTTGGCAAACATGCAAAATATCCCAAAGAGATTGGCATTTTCAGTGCTTTTTTCTTCATCTAAAGTTATTTGCAAAGAGTAAGGCTTAAAAAAGAGAGAAAATGAAAAAAAATTAAAGAAAATGTCAGGGTGTTTGAAAGTCTGCAGTCTTAACAACTGGGCTGGACATTCTGCTGTGCACCACAGACTACTATGTCAGTTTATTTGACATATTGTTCTGTCTGCCCAGAGGCTGCCTAACCTCAACCCAGAAATACAGCCTGTTTGTTTTGCAGAAACACAGAATGTTAAGGGGTTAGAATGGACCTTAAAGATAACCTAGCCCCAACCCCTCCTGTCATGGGCAGGGACACATCCCACTAGACCAGACTGCTCAAGGTCTTATCCATCCTGGCTTTGAACACTGCCAGGGTTGAAACATCCACAATCTCCTTGGGCAACCTGTTCCAGTGTCTCACCATCCTCACAGTAAAGAATTTTTTCCTAATATCTGACCTAAATTTGCCCTCTTTCAGTTTTTGCCTATATGATAGGACTCCTTGTCCTATCACTGTAGTTCCTGACAGAGAGTCCCTCTCCAGCTGTCCTGTAAGCCCCTTCACATACTGGTAGGAGGGGGGTGGAACAGGCCTCTGCGTTTACCGAAAGTGTCTCTAAGGCTATTGAGAGATCACCCAGCCAGCACTGCCTGGTGCTGTACAGAACGACCCTTCTCACACCCGTGCCGGTGTATGGCACATATTCTCACTCACCCACAGAGCTGGATAGCTCGTGCGTCACCAGAGACAAAGAACTCAGAGCGCTCAGTCAGCTGGATATTCCAGAAGTTTATTCCGAAGGGGTCCAGGATGAAAGAGGAAGAGAGACCCTCGTTGTCTATATTTATAGGGATAGCTGGAGGGTCAGGGAAGAGGAGGCGGGGGAACATCACAACCAATGGGGAGAAGGAAGGGATGGGATCAGGGGTTAAGTTACAGCTGGGGGATTTACATAATTCGGGGAGGGACCATCGTGTTCTCCAGGGTGGGGACTAGGATGTCTCCCTCCAGTGAAGCCCTGCTGTACTGGAACCACTCGCTCCCCAGCAGTTCCTGAGGTGGTATTATCCACCACAACACTGGTAGGTTGTTGTGAGGTCTTCACACAACCTTCCCTTTCCCAAGCTGAACAGCCCCAATTTCCTCAGCCTGTCTTTGTAAGGGATGTGCTCCAGTCCTCTCATTAACTTTGTGGCCCTTCTCTGAGCTTGCTCCAACAGTTCCATGTCCTTCTTATGCTGGGGACACCAGAACTTCATTCAGCACTTCAGATGGGGCCCACAAGGGCAGAGTAGGATGGCAGAATCATCTCCCTTGGCTGCTGGCCACATTTCTTTTGAAGCAGCGCAGGATTTGGTTTGCCTTCTGGGCTGCGAGCGCACACTGCTGCCTCATGTTGAGTTTTCATCAAACAATGCCCCGTCTTTCTCTGTAAGGCTACTCTCAGTAGCATTGTCTAGCACTGTAAGCCCCTAAAATCACACATGTGCTTGTTGCATGGGCACCTATCATTATGAAAAAAAAGCACAAAACTTCCTTCTGTGACAAAGAGAGATGTCTTGATCTCAAGATCTTATCTTGAGCTAGTTATACTCTCAGAACACACCAAAAAAGAATGGGAATAGAGAAATTCCAATCATATTTTCCCATCTTTTCCACATCCTACAAGTCTGAACAACCATACCTGGAGGTATTTTGTGCAGAAGCACTTTGCTGAAAGGGAGTGGGAGAACACAGAGCAGCAGGAAACAGGCAGGAGCAAGTCTTATGCTGAAGTCACAATCAGGGCACCTGATCAAAGGAAAAGGGTTGGGATCATCACTCCCCTTCAGTAATTACTGCTGGCCATTGGACAATGTTAGATAGTGGAAAATGCAGAAAAACTTTGTTTCATCCTCAGAGTCAAAAATGTTGTTGGCTCCTCTCTGGCCATGCAAACCTAGCACTACCAGCTGCAGCAGGGCTTTGCTTCAAACAGAAGAGCAAGAGGTACATTTAGACTGTGCACTGTGGTTTCAATCTGCTAAGGCTGAGAAGGATCTGATGTTCCAAGCTCTTACTCTCACTATGAGGAGCTATTTAAAACAATAGGTTATTATTATTATTAATAATAATAATATTAATAATAATGGAGGAGAAGACAAAAAAGAAGACAGAGAAGAATTTGAATTTTTTTTTTGCTTCATCCCTTCAATTTTTAACAACAGCAGCATTGTAAGAATATCTTCAAAAGACAAAGGAGGTGGAATCCTTGGTAGACGGAGCTTCCTGATCACTAATTTCCACTGTATTCTTATATAATCAGCGGCAAATGTTTGAACCTGACCCTCGAAGACAGATGTCTTCTTCCGTCAGTCACTGCTTTTTATGCCTTCTATGGGTGCCAACTGTTGGTACAACTACAGAGTTCTTGCCAAGTCGTGGTGAACACATACTCCTCCATTTAATATTATAATTGCACTGAAAACCCTCTCCAGGTCTGCTGGGCAGGTTAAAGTCTTAGTAACCCCAAAGTTACCTAATGAGAGCAACAACAACAAAACCTTTTCAAATTTTTCGACATTCCTTACAGATTTTAATTATATTTACCTTAAGATCAGAAAATTCCACATCACAGCTGAATGAAATCCCTGGGTTAACACAATATACAGTAAGTATTTAGTCTTCTAGTAAAACTCATCTTTGATTTTTTTTCACAAGACCTTTATGATTGTGCATTTTCATACTATGAAGCTTGTAATAAAAGCATAGACTTTTGATCACTAGATTTTTGTGCTACACTTTTCAAGCTGGTTATAAAGGCTAAACTTGAAACTATATCCTGTTTGTTGAATTTATTAATATGAAGCAGAGGGATACTTGTTTAAGGATTAAGGCTTTTTTGGTGCTTATTCAGTAAAAATCACCCACCATAAATAACTTGCAGAAAATATGTAGCCTACTTAAATGTGAGGAAAGCTTTATTTTAATGACTTAGCTGCCAAGACAGCAATGAACTTATGAGTACTCTGAACTTAAAACACATAAATGAATAAAACTACCTGTGTGCTTTGTTAGATTTTATCTGAAATTTAAGTATAGTTACTTTATTCAGGAGACTAAAATGTCAATGACCAAATAAGTCTCTCTTTTTGCTATTAATTTATTGACCTAATCCATTCTTCAACACTCTTCAGCAAAAACTCTCAATGTGTCAAAAAAAGAAAATCAGACTTGTTCCATTCTACTCACTTGGGAAAGTATATGGCTTGGAAATAATTCAAAGGTAACTAATCAGAAATCACTGATTAATAAAAATAGTATTTAAGAAGACTGCATTGATTACTCTTTGAAGAATACAGACCAATTCAGCAGATCCTGACATGCATAACAATGCATTTGCTTTTAAAAGAAAAAGCTATGAAAAATGCACAGATTTTTTAACATCACTCACCCAATTCACAGAGCAGATGAATAGTGCTGTGTATTGAGAATGTTTAAAATAAAGAGCAAGAAAAAGGCAGAGGATGAAATATTCCTGAATTAAGGAAATACAGGATAATATCAACCTGTTTATTAAGCCTATAGCTATTCTGGACAAAATGGAATGCACAGACAAAGTCAGGAAGGCAATTATGGTCTTTCCCTTTGAAAATTAAAAATTAAGAATGAAAATAAGTTTTCCACATATTAATAGGAAGAATCAAATCTATTTATTTTAAAACATGGAATTATATTGAAAAAGTTTAATCAAACTAGGGCAAAACATGTGTTCTAGAATTTGGCATATGATTAACTACCAAATAATGAAAAGCTCCAGTTTCAAAATTACATCAATTGCATTTTAAATTACAGGAAACATCTACCTGTCTCATACTGACTGCCACCACAGAACTGTGCACATCTTCATACATGTACTTAAAGATTACAGGAATATGAGTGAGGGCAAAGGCAAGGATACACAAGTGAAAATAAAACTGATTGTATAAATCTCAGTTGTACAGACCAAACACACAGTCAAAAGCATTCGTAAATAATGGTGTGCTATGGCATGTGTAGTTACAGTGGAAAGGTAGTGGAAAAGTTCATGGCAAATAAAGTTCAGAATCCATCTATCCTTGGATGTAAATAAACTCTTCCAAATTCTTCTAATAAATTTTGTCAACTCTTCTAATAAATTCTGTCAAATGGTGGCAATTTGCAGCAGTTCGTGAGTCATACACAATGTTGTAGCATCAGATTTGCAAATAAATAAATTGAACTTAAGGCAAAATTCATGCCTGTGTATAGAAGCAAGCCTAATCAACAAAAATCACACCTGTTGTACTTAATTATTTTCCCACAATGTAATTATGTATTCTTTGCAGAAAAGAAAAAGCTTCCTGAATTTCTCAATGCATTCTTCAGATGTATACTAGAAATATGTCTTATGAAATTATGTTACATGAGTCAAATGCTTATAATTTTCTGATAATATCTCCAGAGAAATTATTCTTTCATATGGGGAGTTAATGCAAATGAAAGCTGGATTTTTTTCCTGAATTCTGATTATTGTATGTATTTTATGGGCTGTTAATCTACGTATATTAAACTGACAAGGAGAAGTTTCATTTAGCAAAACAGTTCAAATAGTTATGAAAAGCAGTAGCTAAACAAAGTTTTAAATATTTGCTGATATAAATTGCTAACACTGTTGCCCATGCACTTGCTTCACTATACCACAACTGCAGGATGTTGTAAAAGCATATTTCATTTTGTTCATACACAACACTCAGAAGTGTGCTAGGTCATTTCCAGGCATAAAAAATTCCTCTCTTCAGGAGACCTCTCTTTTATTCTTGCTTGTTTGGCTGTTACCTTTAATCTAAAATAATAATGTATACTTGCTTCTGGTCTATCGAAAGCAAAACACAGTCTGGTATTCAAGCAGGCTGCAGGATCAAAGGCTTCATCCCTGTGTGGCAGGCTATGAAGTAGCTGCCCCTGGAGAAGGGCTGAACTTCTGCTCCCACCTCACAATTCGTGGCCGAAGAGCCTGGCAGACTTCCTCCCTTGCAGAGTGGTTTTCTTCACAGGCAGCTTCCACCGGTAAAGAGAACAGAAACAGCAGCAGCTATTTGCCTGCAGGCTGTAAGATGCATCATTTCAGGCAACTAATCTCCGTTAAGAGGGCTGCAGTAAAAGACCTACTCTTGCAGGGATAGAAAAATGTGAATACACTTCTAATTAAAGACTGGTATTAAGTGACAGCAGAACCGCAACTATGTGATCATATTAATGACATTTTGAACTGCTGCAGACAGATCTTACTCTATGCTTCCAGCTGCAGCTTACTTCACAAAAATCGGGCCCCAGGGCTTTGTCTGCCAAGGTGCAGAGCTCTCTCACAAGGTACTGAGTGTGCTTAAGTGATACACAAAGCAGAGAGACTTGGTCACACTCAGGCCCCCCACCGAAATGCCTGGAACTGGCTAGATCAAGTATATCTTGAATTGTGAATGGAATGCAGACAGAAAACAATCTTCTAAAAATGTTCATCTTTGTCTCTACAAAAGCCCCTGCATGGCTGATTAAAAACACAACAAAATTATGCAATGTCAACCATTCCTGTTAATGATGCTGATTTTTCTTTCTGAACATTTTGTCCTGTACTCAGCAGCACCTCAGCCTGAATTTAGCCTCCAGCTATATTGTTATGCTTGTAATTTACAGCAGGAGATCTGACACAGAGTTGTACAGCATTATATTGTTCTGCCCGCTTCCTTCCAGACTAAGATTTCAGTCTCCTACTTACATTTAGGTGTATCTGTCATTTTTCATTTCATTGCCTTAGATGCTAGACATACTTTGCTACAATTTCTGATACTCTGCTATTGATTGGCAGTGACTCTGGCTTGTCCTTCAAAACCTCCATCTGTCTTTGCCTTCCCCTGGTCCTGCTGATGCCAGCTGTGCCAGTAACTGGACACCATTGCTGGAACATTGTCTCTCTCCAGTTCACACTATTTGCAGAGGAATCTAATAACCATAAAAAAAAAAAAAAAGAAAAAAGAAAAAGAGGTCATTACACCAAATGTTACTCAGTGGTTCCAGCACTGGTGGCAGCCAGACACTGATACCTAGTCTAGCAGCAGTGCTGGGACATAGAAATCCAACATATGAACTCAATAACTCTGAATAGCATCAAAATAAGCAGCTTGCTTGATGCTCACAGAACCAATTATCAGTTACATCAAGTCTTTTTCAAGGTATTATTTTATGTAAAACTTTGTAATTTTTAAATAATCATTATGGGGTTTATATGGTTTTTTTTGCATGCAGACCCAGAGCTGAAAAGGATATGTAAATATTCTGTTTGGGAATCTAAAGATCACTGTATAAACCTCTGAAAATCTTTTCTCAAAGAGTCAGAATGCATATCTGAAGTTTCTGGCATGCAAATAATGACATGCATAAATAGCTGCTGGATTTTTAAAGATAAATGAATTTCCATTTCTCTGTTCTTTACTGCAGATTTTTTTCATATGAGAAGGTATTTATGTACACTCAATGCTACTATGATGGTGATCCAAGTCTGCATCAGGCCTGCCTTTTCAGGTGTGAATCCTGAATGAAGCCACTTATCCGCATTATTGGATTTGTTTCTGATTTCGGATATGAAGAGAGGTCAAATCCAGGTGTTGGTTTTGTGCTGAATGCTACACAAATTTGAGATTTTTATTACATGTATTAATGGGAGATCTATTCTTGGCTATGCCAAGTGAAAGTCAGTATGAACTTTATAGGAGACATAATGCTTGTGGGTTTACTAATTCTGTAGTGTTACAGATATACGAGTTAGGGATCTATTTCTTTTCATACTTATTTTTATTGATGGTGCTGGGAGTACAGTCCTTAATAGCCATTTGTCTGTAAAACCAGGTGCAATCTTTACCAAGTATTCAACCACCTAAGACAGAGAGTTTCATAAAAGGCCTTAAAACAGTCTCCATTAAAATGTCTCCACTGTGAGACAAGCCAGAACTACTCTTTTCTGAGAGTATAAGTGGAAATGTCACTTCTCATTTGGAAACTAGAAATCTCTCCCATGCCTGATTTTAGATTATGATTTTAAAGCTCTGACATTCTGCACTACAGCTTAAACTACCATGTGCATAAATGCATACACAGTTCTGCAGACAAGCCATTTTCCCAAATCAAAATAAATCAACATCTGCTTAAAACATAATGCTGCAGATATTTGTGGGCAGGTACAGTCTGATTTGTCCATTTCATGAGTATTGATTTTTGATTGCAGATGTTATTCTGCAGATGAAAAGATCGTAATCACTTTTTAGTTGCTTTACTGAAAACTTGCACTCTACAAAACAAAGTGTCAAAAAACAATTCAGCAAACTGAATAAAAGTAGCAATTACTGGTATCTTTGTTCTTTTTTCTAGGACCCTGCTCTAAATCACTGTAAATTTCTGTTCATATCAGTACTACCCAAACAGCCAAAAGGGAAAAGTGGGAAGTTGGGCAAAAGAGAAGGAGAAAAAAGAGACATAACACACTCTCTAGTCAAGTCTCTTTATGCATGAGAAGAACTTGGCCCCAGCTCCTCTGCATCCTCCGTTTCAGAATATAGAACCACAAGCAGTGAGGGGCAGGATCTCAACAGGTCAGGAATAAAAAGAAAACCAAACAGGACTTCTGTATTGTAGATTACAAAGAAATTAAAAAAAAAAAAAAAAATTGGGGGCAAAAAAGTGCATAGCTGCTGATCTGCGTTCTGGAAGCACTTCAGGGTGCAGGCATGTCAGTGTTTGATGAGAAAGCTCCTGAAAACACCCCAACTTCTGCATCAGTGCATGTGCACAACACCCCAGGCAGTGGAACTCCATAAATCATGTCAGGATATGGGGGCTGGACTTCCATATGCCTTTATCCTATGAAGCCCCTAATCGTACTATGCATACACAGTGCTTTTGTACCACATACAGGCTGTAAAAAAAAATGCAGGTGCAGCTTCTGCCTTCTTCAAAATGAAGAAACTGTGGTTCTCCTGCTGACCTTTGGTATTATAGTTCCCTGATCAGAGCACTCACTCTGCAAACAAAAGACCCAAGGTCATTTTTCTGCTCAGCATGAGCAGATTTAACCTCACATCTTTTACCTCCTATGTGAGTGTCCTAAATATTAGACTGCAGACACTTCTCTGCATGTGACTAGGAAAGTACCATCCCCTCCTACTGAAACTGCAGCTTTGCAGCAAAAACTGAAATTCACTGCAGCAATAAAGGAATATAGAAACCCAAAGAAAAGTCAACTTCACTCCTGATTTTCTCTACCTCCTCCAGCCTGAATACTGGGGTCAGAAAGTGGGGATTTTGACCAGTTCACCCACAGGAAAGAGCCCTCCACGAACTTCTCCAGGGCAAGTCCTTCTTCCCACAGGCTGCAGTTCTTCACAAACTGCTCCAGTGTGGGTCTCCTGAAGGGCCAAAAGTCCTGCCAGCAAATCCTCTCCAGCTTGGGCTCCTCTCTCAGCCAGGCCACTGGTCCTGACATGAGCCTGCTCCAGCATGGGTCTCCCACGGGGTCACAGCCTCCATCAACCTTTCACCTGCTCCAGCATGGGATCCTCCATGAGCTGCAGGTGGATCTCTACATTCCTGTGGTTCTCCATGGGCTGCAGGGGCACAGCTGCCTCACCATGGGCTGCACCATGGGCTGCAAGGGAATCTGAGCTCTGGTGCCTGGAGCACCTCCTGCCCCTCCTTCTGCACTGACCTTGGTGTCTGCAGAGGTTTTCCTGTCACATATTCTCACTCTTCTGTCGGGCTGCAATTGCTGTTGCAGTATTTTTTCCCCTCTCCTTAATTATGTTTCCATCAAATGGTGCTACCATTGTTGCTGATGGGCTCGGCCTTAGCCAGCGGTGGGTCTGTCTTGGAGGGCAGGTTTCTGTCAGCTTCTCACAGAAGCCACCCCTGTAGCACACACACCACCACACACAGCCCGCCCCTGCTAGAGATTTTTTATTTATTTATTTATTACAAATTGATTATTTGTTTAAAGTGGTGGGGTTTGTGCAATGGAATTCATATAGAAATGCTATAGAAAGCAACAGTGTATAGGCAATACCATGGAGCACTGCAGTGTGATGGTGAAATATGCAAAAGAATAGCATCAAAATAACATTTTTTTCATATTCAAGCGTCACAAATATTTTTCATTCCAGTGAACTACATTCACATTTGCAGAAATAGTTGCCTTAGAAATGCTGCAGGTTTTAGCTATTCTATGCTCCTTTATCCTGTCGTAAGAAATTCTTTTCTTTCCTTGTTTTTTATTCATCATTTTGGTGAGTTCTGATCTTTCTGAATCATATACCATCTTCTCAAGCTACTACAGATTTTCTGTGAACAAAAGCTTTGAACACAGAGGAAGAGCCTTTATGCTCCAGCTGAGTCCATCTAAGTTAAGATGGATGCCTGATTCCCTTACTTTGAACATAGAAAGCAGCTTTCCTCACATTTATTTGAGTAATCTAAGAGGAGATATTGACTTTGAGAAAAACTTCAGTTGAATCCATATTTATATTTCCATTTTTAGGAATTTCAGTAATATACTTTTTCGCCACCATCAGCTTTAAAGTACACCACCTTTAGATGAATAAGATAACAGTCAAATATAGTTTATAAATTATGAGTAGGATGTAGGTTCTGAGTGCACATGGATGGAGATGTGATAAAACTACTTTTCAATCTCCCTGTGCTTAGCTTCATGATGTTGCTAGATATTCTGCTCCACGTACCTGTTTGAAGAAGTGGTTTACTGGTGCGGAGGAAAATGGGCAGTTTTTCATTTCCACTCTCCAACAGTGTGACTTTTTCTTGAACTGTTGTTAATACTTTTTCCAATTCTATTTGAGAAACAATGGTCCAAAGAGAGGAGATTTTACTAAAATATAATGCAGAGCACATAGAAAAAATGTGTGTGAAATATAGGATTATAAGGTTTTTAAGGGAGTGGCTATGGTTGGTGGGGCAATTTGAGCTTTGTAACTCAAACAGTAGAGGCAGTGTGTTGTGAAGTAGAAATGTATGTACCAGCATGTCTCAACAAAACATGTCAAAACATACTTTGGCATTTTACCACTGCTACAGATCTAGCTGCACCTCCCTTTGTCTTTTAAGTATCTCTGAACAAATTCCTGAAATGTTATGTATCTTTAATTTTCTTTGGATAGAATTTAAATCTTCTTTATTCAGAATGAGCATAAAGCACTGACACATCTAGTCATATCAAGGTGCTTCAGTGAGTATTCCATGACCAGCAGCATTCAAGAGAGGGAAAGGTTATAAGAAATGGGTCATGCAAGTGAATGACACAGTCCCACTCTGGCTTTAGCAGTCTGTCAGCTTTAACAGTCTCTCTAAATTAGGGGCAGAACTTCCAAGACTTTGCCTGTGTCTCAAAATACATACAGGACTTTTTCTACATTTTTTTTCTCATTCATGTAAATCCTTACCCCTGTGATTGCCTCTGACATTTACATTCTCAAATCCCACTGCCCCAGTGCCGATCAGAAGCTTTTAAAACAAAGTTGTTGGAGGGTTTGTTTGCTTGTGTATTCAGCAATTGGAACAAAATGGCAGGCAAAGAGCTCTTTAAACAATCAGGCTGCAAACATATCCAGTCTCACCTTATGCCTTCCTTCAAGCAGAGTTAGATAAGCAGGTTAAGTTAGATTCCTCTTGAGTCAGGAAATGCAACCAAGTCAAACCAATTCCATGACAGACTGCTTGTCCTAGTAGCCTCTGCCTTCCTTAAGCTGCATATATCTGCTTCTAGGAATCCTCCATATTTGACAAGAATTTCTGGGCATAGTCACCATAAAGATCAGCAGCCTCTTCGCTGCAGCCCCCAAGTATGAAGTCTCTGGGGCTTGAAATTGTTGTTTTGCTTTTTTTTCCTTGGATGAAATATCCAAACAGCAGAGGTTTATCCAGGAGACCATCACATAATACTTACTCAGTGGCTTGGAAAGCTACACCTATAATATTCTTCTTGTGAGCTGCCTAGAACTTCTGAGGGCTTGATGTCTTCTGTCAGTAAGAAATCACTGTCATTTATTGGTCCCATGCAAAGTCTTTTACTTCTAGGTAAAACTGAACAATCTTAAATACAGTCTCAAAATATATAATATTATTAATAAATACAGTGAAAATATAAGGTATAAGACAAGGGAATTTTCTGGTTTACCAAACATCAAGCTAACTGAGCTGGCTAGTATAGGAGAGCTGCTATCTTTCAAGCTACCCGATTTTTAAAATTTACTGAAGCTGTTACACTTTCCTAGTTTCCAAGAGATACGTGGCATGAGTGAAGAATGGCTGTTCTTCTGGGTTTTCATAACATACAATGCAGTCAAAAACCACATATGAAATACAGCAACTCAACTGTAATAGACTTTTTTTTTCTAATAAAGACACTACTGTATTGAGTTGAACAAGTTGTCTTACTGTAAGGAACAGAAAAGCCTAGATATGGGGAAGCAAAGGGAAAACAAAGGAAATAGAAAGCAAATACTCTTCTCCAGGAGACAATAAAATTAAAATTAGAAAATGAAAGAACACGAATTTTGCATTAAAAAAAAATTGAACTGCAGACGGAGACAATGCCTGTATTTGTGTATTGGTACTGAAAAATCAGACACAGAGGAGGTTTCTGTATCCCCTGGTTCACTGTAATTGGACTCTTAACAGAGAGGTTCAGAGCCAGCATTGGGCTATTCAAGTTAATAGTCAGTCCTGTTAAGGTACCAAGGAGCCTTTCTTGGCACATGAATGACTCTATAGTTCAGAAGTCTTAGGCCATCCCAGGTGTATTTACTTTTCCAGAAAGAAAATGTTTCTCAAACAAAAAGATCCCAACAAAACTTGTTTTCAAGTCCCAGATAACAAAAATGAGTCATCGATATTTTGCCAACATAAGAAATTAACTGCACAAAGGAAAAATACTGCAATGTGGAAGTTGTCCCTGGAGTTATTATGGGAAAGATGAGGGACAAGGGTGGAGGCAGAGTAGTTTAGGAGAAGAATAGTGGGGTAGTCACAGTTGAATTAGAAGTTATCCACAAGCCATTTGCCATTGACATACTACAATTGCCATATAAACTATCAAAAATTGAACACATTTTCTTTGTCTTTTTCTTTCCTTAAGTAACAAAAATAGTGAGCCGTAGGAAAATTCTTTTATTATTAAAACAATTATTTTTTCACTATCAGAATATTAACCCTTTGAAACAGTAGACACTTTACTGCCATAGTTATACCCAGGCAGTTTAACTATGCAAAAAACCTGACAAAATAAAATACCTCAAAAGTTTTTCAACCTGCTTTGGAAACTCTACTTCAGAAGCACCTCTTTCCATAACCTGAGACTATTCCTTAGTTTAAAAGTTCGGACTTATTTCTTCTGGAGTTCAACAGCAAGCTTGAGCATGTACCAAGATTTTAGCTTTACAGTACCCCCCTTGGCTTCACTGGGATATGTCATAGCCAAGATTTGTAACATGGAGCAAAACCTAGCTTGGAGACACAAAGCAGAGAGTAGGATTAAATGATCAATTTTCCATCCTAGCAAAAGGTTAATGGTGGGGGCCTCAAGGCTCAAGAGTAGGTGTCACGATGCTTAATGATCTGGGAAGGGGATGAGGAGTGAGAAGCAACTTTGGCAGATGCCACAAACATGCTTAGGAGGGTCAAGCCCATGATGTACTGTTTGTCCACAGGGGCCTAGGGAAACCAAAAGGATGGGCAATATGATGATAGTAAAAAGCAAAATAAAAAAGTAAAAGTGTTTTTTGGGGTTTTTTTCACTTGAACATTGATAAATGGAAGATATCCTTGAAGGAAGGAGGAAAATAAATGCTGCACAAAGGCTCAAAAAGATTCAGAATTAATTATCAGATCATTAAGAGCACTTAAAGAAATATCTTACCATTACTATAAAAATTAAAATATTTGCAGGTGCTTAATGTAGATCTGCAGTTAGAAAACCAAAAATATTAGGAATGCATGACAACTGTGTGATTGCTATGGATATTGAGCTAGATAAACCTTGGGTCTGCTTCAATACTGTGAAGTCATGCTCCAAGTAGATAAAGATCCTTAATGAATGTGTCCAGAAATTACCTAGTAATGAAAGTCAAAGTGCTGTATACAAGTAAGATTTAGTTAACTGAGCTTGATAATTCTTTAGTTCACTTGTGAATATCTTTTCAAATAGAGAAGAGGTGGAATTATCAGTTCTGAAGCTGTTGATACCCTTTGAAATAAGATACACCTGACTGTTTTGGGAGGTGTGGTCATTAAGCTGAAGGAGACCACATGTTTTGCAGAATTAACTGAGTCAAAATGATGACTTGAAAACACAATAGGAAAAGCATCACTATTATACCAATCATTTAATGCAAAACACTGGACATATCAGGGATTCAAAACTGAAGGGGCAAATTCTAGCTAGAAGTAAACAAGGATTTTTAAGGATTTCCTCCTTAAAAAAGGAGGAAATCCCTGAGGCAGAGAGAAGTGAAAGGCCTCTACAGTTTGCACTGATATCAGCCCTTATGTCACATCTCAGTGATCACCAGGAGTACAACTGCATTCCTAACACACAGCTTGTCCCAGGCTACAGGAACTGTCTTCTACCTGCTTCTAAATACTATATATAGTAAAGAAACTGTACATTAAGAAATTAATGTAAACCTAATTGCAAAAAAAAAAAAAAAGGGATTTGTATTTAATGATTGCAGAAAAATCACAAAGAATAGAGCACTTCATGAAGGTATTTTACAGAGATAGAGTAACAAGTGAGAGTCATTATTGCTTTTGAAATACTGCATCTCCTATTTTATAATTTTTCTACAAATGTTTTATTCAGAAATTTCACTGTGTTCTGATTACATTCAATGGACAATAGGAAGACTCTCCTAATTAATTTTTGAGTAGCTAATAACAGACTGTGTAATGTTAGACAGAGTTTCTGAAACAACTAAGGAGACATAAACCTTCAAATGTATATGTGATTCACTTTCTTTCAATGGGAGATTAATTTCTGGGGTTTTAGCATGCAAAATAAAATTAAAGTTATAAAATTATATTTAGTCCAAAATATATTATGCATTTTAATTTGGCTGACTTTCTTGATTCAGAGAAAAAAAAAGTAACTTCCTTTTTATGCCCCAGCTTGAAGGCCATCTTCCAGATGGAAAAGGTCTTTAATGGCAGAACAGGACAAAATCCACCATTTCTGTTGCAAATGAGACATACCAGAGCACTGACAGAGTGGCTGGCTCTGGCTGCTTTCTAATCTTCCTCATAGTGTTATTGCTCTTCTGGGATCTATTATCAGATGAAGTCTGGTATAAATCTGGTCCCAAAATCAGGGATCAACAAATGATACTGTGACTTGGCCACAGTAGGAGGTAAAAAGCTGTGACTGCAGGACTGAAGCTATGACTGATACCACAAGGGACACAGTAGCTGTGTGACAGTCATTACAGCATCCTTCTGCACACAGTCTTGCCCATTGAAAATTCTGAATTCTTCCTAAAGTCTGTCATCATTTGACCCCACCATAAATGGGTGCCTGATTGCTTATTTTGTGGAGCCAAAGACATTCAAATATGATGCTGTCCTTATCACACACTTGTGTTTTGCTGGCTAGAAAAACTGGTATGCCTGAACCAATTAAACCAGTGAACCATTTGGGCTTAGATGGATCTTTGACCTCTGCCTGTGAATGCAAGTTAGTCCTGACATCTATCAGTAGGAGTGCTGTAGGGCCCAATTAGGCTTCATTCTGCCATTTAGATTGCTAATATGGTACAGATACCATGGCTAGTTTACTTTTCACATTGACAGATTTCAGCCTACAAATCCACTTCTTTCAGTACAGCCTTGGACACAGTACTTTGTACATTAAGTTTGTTGTGGGGTAAAGAAAAATATTTATTTCTCAGTATAAGTACTCATTGCAGAAAATATCAGGTCCTCAACTTCTCGTTTCTCTGCTGTGCTGTTTCTGGTGATTATTTATTCATCAGGCTTTCCACATTTCTGGGCTACCCTTCTAGTGGCCAATATATGTAATATTTTCAATCTTTGAATTTTAAAACCTTCTGTAAGCAGATGTGTGGTGATTCAAGTGGGTCAAAGGCCATCAGAGAATGCATATATCTTTGTAAATTCTGATTTTCTGGGAAAAAAAGAAGAAGAAGAAAAAAAAGGAAGAAAAAGAAAATAACAATTTTCCTGCAGAAAAGGATTACACTAATGGTTGGTACCATTTTCCTGAATAGATCAAATCTCTTTTGCTCTTAGATGCATATCTACTTACTTTAGTGAGACAAATAAACACCTTTTTGTTAGTTTATTTTTTTATTTCTCTTAGCTCTGCAGAAGTAACATAACTATTTGAGACAGCTGGATACTATTCCATCTTGAACATCATCGGCAGAATTGCTCACTAAATCCCAATACTTACACCTGTTCAAAAACCTTACAGGCAAAACAATCACATAGGTACCACTAAGGGCATAATTTAGCCCTCAGAAACTTTGTTACTGTTAATGATTTGTGATGTGGAAAGAAGCCTGCCTGCCTCTTTGAGCCTGGACTGAGTTTCAAAAACTGGTACTCAGGAAAAACTCACTTCTCTCTTTAGGTGAGCGCCTAGGCTGTGCAAATGAGTATGATGCCTGAACAGCAGAAGACCCTCACTTTATAAGATGGGCTAGTTTCACTGGTAGTCCAGCAGATGAAGGACTGACTCAAATTTCACCAGGAATACTATTGGCAGCCCTAGCTATCTCTGTGTTGCTTTGACAACTCATCCAAAAAAATATGTGAGCTGATGATCTGAAGGTAAATATTATGACAGAAAACTTGTTAGGAAAAGGTATCTTCTATAAGCAAGTAATTTAATATAGGAGATTACTATTTCTGTAACATAAACTGCATTAAGTACTTGGTGTCAGCAGTTTCAGTATATCCTTCACTGGCAGCAGTAAGTAAGCCTCGAAAATCTGACTCACAGGATTAAACTGGTGAAATCAGTGGGAGACAAAAATTGTTTAGTAGTTTGTGTGGTGGAATATACGGTACTTAACACCCATCGCCCTCCAAAAACCATTATAATTCCCGCAGTGCCATCTACTGGTCCAGATCCCAGATGTACCGAGAGCAACTTCTATACGTGTGTGCCTTCTGCAAACTAATGATGTGGTCCTCTATTAAGATACAAAGGAAACAAATAATCATTATTATTCTAATAGTTTTTCTTATTTTTAATATTTTTATGTTAATTTCATGGTTTCTTGCAAAGATTAATATTCAGTATAAAGGTTGCCATATGGTACAGAATGCTTTTGAAATGAATGCATGTACTCCACCTGAAATAGAAATTAACCTTTTTAGCTTATATAAATGAAGATGTAAACATTTGTCTTGGAGTGACGTCTCTAACCAAAGACAACATTTCACACTTCATGCAGATATAGACATATTTTGTTTTCACAGAAAACAAATAGGCATGCATGTTCACTTATGGGTACTTTCTAAGTTCCTTAGCTCAGTTAATGTCTAATGATTCTCCTAGATTTCATACAAGAATTTAAGAAATTTACATGGGATTTCACACAGTATGAAATAAGTAAAGGGAGGGTAATTGCAACAATTACAAATCTCTGAAAAGTTTTATAAGGGTGTAGGTGTAAAGACTTAAAGAATGCAGTTTCCCATCTCAAAGCACTGTCAAATGTACCAAAGGAACTTTCTATAAAATGTGCCACCAAACAAAGGATTCCTACTGTGGGAACTTGAGATAAGCACAGACAGCAGCCACAGGAAGACACTAATTCCAGGTCTGGTGAGGCAGATTTATAATCAGATCCTAACAGTAGGTCAGATAAGTTCTTCCATTGCATGGTGGTGGTTCTCATTCTGTGAGACCTTCCCTTGTGCTCAGTAATATCGATTGACAGATATTTTGGCCCCACTTCTAAAGCTGCAGCAAAGCAAGGAAAGGGTAATATCACATCTTTTTCTGTAACTCAGCTTAAAGTAAGTAATGATTATAGTAACAGTTCTCCCATCCAGCTTCTCAACTATGGAGCCCTGCAAGATTTATTATTATGCTATTTAACACTGTTCTATCAGTTAAATATTACTTAAATGTATTTTGGGGTAAACAAGCTTAAATGCCAGAAACACAGTGATAGTTGAATACTTATAAGATGCACAAACCAGCATCTCCTTATCTCTGCAACTAGCTGAAAGTAATATCTGGATGGAAAAAACTAGCATAAGTACAAGCTTGGTGTAAATAAGCTTATTCTGACAATATGAAGACAGAACTTGTCATTTTTACAATATCCATTTCTGCAGTGATCAGATACCCTCAGAGATAAAGTGGCTTTGCAACACCAGTTGCCCAAATAATCAGTAGAGCAGAAAATACAGACTTCTGTGCCTAGTCCCAAGATAACATCTTATCTTACAGAAAGTTTCATGGTCTTCTTTCTTGAATATGGCTGTTTATCACAGGTAGGAATGAAGCCTGTGCTCTACATTAAAGTCCTCAAAGGTAGATTCACAGTAATATTTAGCAAAGTACATTGAGGAAATCTGGTTCATCTAATTCGGTATTCTTCGAATGTGTGAGTTTCTGGTTTTTACTTTTACTGGACATGGGACCCAGTGGTCATATATTCTAGTATCAGTCAGTTTCAATACAGTATATCTTATAAAACAGGGTATTTGAATGCATACACAGTAGAGATTGTTGAAAAATGTGTTTGCACTTCCCAGTCATCTTCAAAATGACTTTAGTGATTAACCAAAAATGTGTCTGAACTGAACTATTGCATTTTCTATTTTATCATTAATACTCAGAAAGAGGCTTTTCATCAGTCTGCCTCCCGTCTGAATGTCTGCAGCTGACCTCTACTTGTCCTCACACCATGAAGCTTCATTATTTATTTTGACATTGTCTTTTCTCCTTCTTGTCCATGCAGCTTCATATTCTTTCTTAATTCATCTGTTCATCAAAGATGAATTCATTGCTCAAAAAAATATTACTTATTTCTCTTTTTCTCCTTCCTGGTTGGGTATATGTGCTTAAAGTTATTGCCTCTAAAACCTGTAAGTTTCATCAGCTTGGGTGACTATATATTTCTGTCAATATCACTGAAAAACATACTGGCTTTTCTTATAGCTTCAGTGAGTTTTACTAGATAAATAAAACAATTCCCATTGTTGTAGACATTCTACCTCCATAATTTTTGTTGTTCTTTTCAAAAACTTTTTTGCATTTGCATTTTTATATTGTCTTTGCTAAAAATTACTTAGAGATTGCTTAGAGATGCAGCCAGAAGCCTATTGTACAAGGAGGTTGTGATCCATGTGCTTGCTTCTTTCTCATGTATACAGGTGTAATTTGAATAGTGTGTGGTCACTTACCAACCATCTGTGTCAGAGAATCCATGACTTTTCAGGTGTCTGCCTCAGTTTCATGGATACCATGTGAATGCTCTATTTAAATAGTATAATTACTCAATGTATGCATAACAAATGTGTATTTAATCAATGTACATGTATTCAATGTGTATTCAAGCATAAGTACAGTGCATTGTCTCCTCAAAATGAAATATTTTCTTAGAATCACAGAATCATAGAACAGTTAGGGTCAAAGGGACCTTAAAGGTCATCAAGTTCCAGCTGCCCTGCCATGGGCAAGGATGCCATTCACTAGGTCAGGTTGCTCAGAGCCCTGTCCAGCCTGGTCTTGAGCACTTCCAGGGATAGGGGATCCACAACATCTCTGGGCAACCTATTCCAGTGCCCTCACAGCAAAGAATTTCTTCCTAACATCTAATCTAAATCTGCACCCTTTCTGTTTAAAACCATTGCCCCTTTTCCTGCCACCATCTGCCCATATAAAAAGTCCTTCTCCCTACTTTTTATAAGCCCCCTTAAGGTACTGGAATGTGGCTAGCACAGGTTCTTCCCGTGGGAACATTTTGCTATATTTCATAAACAAGATAAAGTTTGGATGTTTTGCAAACAGTTTCTCCGGATTGAGTCAGTTCGGGCTTGGCCAATTGTGCCTAGGGGGAGGTCTCGGGCTGACCAATCTGGGGCACTTCTGTAGACTCTATATATATGGAATTCAAAACAATAAAGTTCCTTTTCTCCTCTCTTTCCTTGTCTGAGAACTTGGGTCAGTCCTCAGCTAGCCGCTCAACAGCGACATTGGAAGGCTGAGATGAGGTTACCTCAGAGTCTTCTCTTCTCCAGGCTGAGCAATCCCACTTTAGCCTGTCTTTGTAGGGGAGGTGCTCCATCCCTTTAATGGTATTCATGGCCTTCCTCTGGACCTGTTCCAACAGGTCCACATCTTTCTTGTACTGAGGACCCCAGAGCTGGATGCAGCACTCCATCTGAAGTCACATGAGGGCAGAATAGAGAATCATCTGCCTTACCCTGCTGGCCATGCTGCTTTTGGTGCAGCCAGGGTACAATTGGCATTCTGGGCTGTGAGTGCACAATGTTGGCTCATGTCCAGCCTCTCAGCCATGAGAAACCCCAAGTCATTCTCTGCAGGGCTGCTCTCAAAGAGTTCTTCTCCCAGTCTTTACTCATGCCTGGGACCAGCACCAAAGAGTTACTTGTACCTGTTTGAGTAACTTCATTGAGATATGGGAGTTGGCATATATTGTCCAAGGGTCTTTTCAAGGCTGGGTTCACACTCCAAACTTGGCTGCTCTCAGTGACTTATGAATGTGAGCAAGACCTTATAGAAAAGCTAATTATTTAGATTTGGTGGACATCACCACAGTTGGGAACTCTGTGCAGCTTGCAATGATGCACAAGGAGGTGTTCATCCAATGCTGCAGTAGCTAGGATTCCCATCACCAGGAAGAATGTGACATTACTATCACCTTTTCTATATTTTCCATCTTTTGCTCAATACAACAGTTAAGAAGCTTTGAATATTTTTGTCTTTCTTACTGTGTGCCCAAAAGAATTGTTACCTCAGTGCAAAACAGTAGGAAATTACTATGCCTTCAACATTTTACAAGGAATGAGGAGAAAGCTTCCTTCCTATATTAAATATCTTCTGAACAGCCTGTAAATATAGTGAGAATAGTGTGGAGAGGTCTTTTCCAAAGGGATTTTAAAGCAACCAAAGAACCATATTGAAGAACAGTCTGTAAGGAATGGTCCTTAACTTCACATCATAAAGGAGTTCCTAATTCAAATAAAAGCAGGTGACATTGTATCTTTGTGATATTGGTATCTTTGAATATGCATTATCATTGCAATTTTACAATTTTTTTTTATGAACTTGAGAGTTCTTATCAGTCCACTTCTAACCCAAATTTTTACTACCACAGTTTTTAACTGGTGGGGACAGATTGTCTTCACATTTGCAGCAACATAAAGAGAGAAACCCTACACATTAAAGGTTCATCAATACAGAAAGAGAAGTTATGCAGAAGACTGTGCCCTATTGTTGCAGATATTCTAGTCACTGTGGAAAATGTCTCAACGAAATATAAAAGGTGAAAAGGCTTTTGCGCAAGCCTATGAATCTAGAAGGGTGTTTAGGATCAGGGCTTCTGTCTAATCTGGGAGAAACTGAGAATGAATCCATCTTTCTCTACAATATTAGGGATTTCCAAAACTGTGTATCTCAAACTAGACATAATTAAGATATGCAGGAAGAAGGTGAACACAACTTGAATTCAGGAGAGGAAGCAAAATTAAGTGCAAGTCAAAGAATCCTGAGTGCACATGACCCTGTGCTCCCTTCTAATTCATTTTGTTTCAAAACCAAACAAGTGATCTTAGACCACTTTCAGCAGCTGTTAAATCTGTTTGATTTTGCAGTTGGAATCACCTAGTCAATATGAATATGAGACAGTTTCAGGATATAGCATTTATTGGCTATATTTCTCAGTCATCTATTTCTGTGGATGCTTCTAGCTAGCCGGGGAACAGTCAGACTGGTCGGATTAAGCCACAGTGGTTTAAGCAAGTCTGTTTGATTTTGTACAGTAGCAGATGAGACGAGCACTGAGGTAATCTCATCAGTGACAAAATGACAAATAGGAGCTCAGGCTGGTAATGGCTATACCTGAATCAGAGGGTTCTTCCCATCCAGGGTGAAGCTCAAGCAGCTCAACAGATTAATTCATCTGCTGGCAGTGTCAGCTGCACCCTCATTCTCTGTATAATGCTCTATCCTAGTTCAGAGAACTCATGGCTTAAACCTACGCAACTGCAGAGCTGTATGACTGCCTGCCAGGGAACAGAAATTGTTGCTCAACTATTTAGTTCTCAGCTTTTTGACATGTGATATTTTATTTAGAATTATTTAGACCAAAAAAAAAAAAAAAGAAAGAAACCAGAAGACTAACCAACCCAAGGTCCTGCTCCATATCTGGGCTAAACAAAGATAAAAATTCATCTCCAATATGTCCAGGTATTTCCTCGGTGATATCTGAGA
The DNA here is from genome assembly GCA_024500445.1 of Entomyzon cyanotis. Classification (NCBI taxonomy): domain Eukaryota; kingdom Metazoa; phylum Chordata; class Aves; order Passeriformes; family Meliphagidae; genus Entomyzon; species Entomyzon cyanotis. Next base: position 54,175,504 of record JAKEPQ010000871.1, read on the forward strand.
AATATCATGCAGGACAATAAAGTGGTATGATGGAAAGAAACATTTGTTACACATATTTTGCTATATTATAAATTATTGGCAATAACCAAAAAAAGAAAAAGCAGATTTAATTTTGTATCCTTGAATAACTTTGCAGAGCCTGCTGTTGGGGATCATGCAAACTCTATGTGCAAACTGTTTAAATTTGATATGGAAGTTGTTGTGACACAATGAATATGGAACGGTGTCATTGTTCAAATCAGGAATGCCTTAAGCTTTGACTTACAACAGCCTTTTTACTCCCTTCTCTAATTACAAATTCTGCCATATGAAAGGTCATGAAACTGCGAGGTAGGACAGCCTGTGAGGGAGAGGAATAGTACTCCTTTGGTTTGGCTTTGACCTAAATCAAGTTGACAAGTCAGCCAGTCTTTTTAACTCCAGGATGTTTCTGAGTAAAGGCTTTCAAACGCTGAAGCAATTTTCAGAAATCAGTAGGCAATGACTGGATACCAAGACATAAGTCTTAGACCTGTGAACTCATAAATGTTTGTACTCCTAAATGTTTATAATGTCAGATAGACATTAATTTAGTGGCCTAATAACATTACATTTCCAGAGTTGGATGCTGTCCTATTTTAAAACCAACTACGAGTCTCTTATTTATTCTAATTTTAAAAAAATGGTTTGGTTTTAAGAATTTTGCAGTTATTGTTATCACAATTTTTGTTCATTAATCCTCTAACACTTTCGAAGAAGATAAATGCAGTAATTCCCAGTGAATGATTATCTATTGATGCAGAGATGCTCAAGACCTGGTTTTAGCAGAACTTAGATACCTAAATCCCCATAAGGATAGGTATATATTCCCTGAAGTGACTTGTCTTTGTTCAGTTGGAAGACTGGGATAGAACCTGCAATGAGCTCAGCTTTTTCAAATCCAAGGTCAGCAGCTGAGCTTCTGCCATTAAATATTATCAATATTCACCCTGGTTGTGAGATTAGGGGGTTACTGAATTCATTAGACAGATTCCACATGACAGTTTAGGAATAGAAGTGACCTTGTCAAGAACCTATAAAAGTCTTACATTTCTCCAGCTGTAGTTCTCATAAGAATATAGCTTGTAACTCTCTGATAGTTACTGCCTTATTGTGTACTCTTTTTCATCCTCAAAATTGTTTAAAATTTTCTTTTTGTTTTCCAGATCACTCATAAAAAACATGGGCAGTTCTTTTGGAAAATCACTATTTTAAGCTTGATAGGTATACCACAGGGGCTTGTAGTCTGTGCTCAGACCTTCTTGTGAGGAAGGATGGGGTTTTGAGAACAAGAAAATCATGAAATATGCATCAGAGAAAAGAAGGTTTGAAAGCCGTGCAAAATTCATATGCAAAATCCCCTGCTGAAGAGTCTAAATTGGATATAAAATAATTCAGAAGAAATGGGGGAAAAAAGAAGGGGAGGGAAAAGAATATGTCAGACCACAAAGTCCTTTTACAGGTGAAATTCAGAGTTTCATAAATCAATTATAAAAATGTGCTGCAGGCTAAAGTTGGGATTCCAGTTCCTAGATTTGAATGAGGGTATGTTTGTTTGATTGTTTTAAACACAAACATGAGAGAATTGTTCTTGTTTTGAAATCAGATGAGTAATGATGAACACGTTCACTTAGGCTTTTTTTCTTTCTTCTTTTTTTTTTTTTAATACATCTACAGTATCTCTTAAAATGAAACTTTAAGTTAATAATTTAAGAATTTTAAAATGTACATCTTTGTAGGAATTGTTGCTCTTGGGTCAAAATCTACTTTTTAAAAAATACTAAAATATTTATATTTGCATGATGAGATAAAATAGTTTATTCATGGACTGAAAATACCATTTAAATAACTTTATGAATTATTTTTGCAGACTCACTGAATGAACATTTTATACCTTGGATAGAAGGCCTCTGTACAAGAATACCCATTCCACTGCTGCTACAGGTCCATCAGCTAAAGTGCTGCCCAGTGTCAGCTTTGAGGAACTAGCAAGTCTCTGACAAAATTCAGAAATAGATGGAAAAATTACCTTCATAGAGAGAAAATAAGATAATCAACGGTACTCATTGTGTCTGGTTGACTGCTAGAACCTATTGATTGCTATAAAAATAATTCTTGAAAATTGCAAGGGACATCCTCAAAACCGAAAAGGAAACTAAGATGGACATGGTAGGGTAAGGGCAGAAAATAGGCATATTGCTACATTCAAGGCAGGGATTCCCAAGTACCAGATAGGAACCCTGCATCCTCACATGGATGCTGCTTCCAGTTCCTGTGGTGTTGCAGCTCACACTGCCCCAAAGTAGTTATTTCCATGAGGCAGTAGCTAAATGCCGCTGTAATAACAACCAACCAAAAAAAGTAGCAAGATGACATACCACATAGGACTGCTTCCCACAGTTCAAACAACATATCTGTGGAAGAAAAAAAAGATGACATAAGACTTCTGTTACTAATTCTGAAAATCATGGACCTCATTGACCTTCAGAAGCTGAGAAAAGCACATGGACTGAGAACAGTCCTCACTGCAGGCTTCAGTCTGGCACTCTCTTATCAGAATATCCAGTTCTTCCACAATGCCTGAATCTAGCAGCAGTGCCATGGCAGGCTCAGATGTGCATAAGCTGCCAGAGAAGAAGAGAGGAGCTGGCAGGACACAGCAGGATGTTGTACCACTCATGTTTTCCACAATAGCAGCTTAGCCCTGGCCCAGGACCCATCATGTAATCTGCTCTTTCTCATGTACCTGCAGCACATGTTTTGTGAGGAGATGTAAGATTTCAGGCACACATTTTATGTGCCCAGACAGTGGGAGGTTTCTGAACAGTCTATCTTATTTGTCTGTTCAACTCATGACAAGTAACATCTCTTCAGCACCCTCAGAGGACACTTAGGAAATCAGACATTAATGGCAAGATAGAAATTCTCCTGCCTACATTACAAATCTTGTTCCCAAGGCCCCCAGGGTTTCTACTTGTGCTAGGGCTCTCAACAGCTCATTTGTTGGCAGCAACAGTTAGGCTTCTATGAAAATGCCAGCTGTAGAACCATAGATGCCTTAGGGAGCTTAGGCATACGGGGAGATTAGTGCCAGTTCTGAGTGTGTTAGTGTTGCCTACCTGGTACACTTTGGTGCCTATTTGCTTGTTCCAGTGTCAAAATCACTTTTAAAAGCCTGGCCACAGGCTCTTAGTGCTCAATATACAAACAAGCCCATTAAAAGGCTGTCAATACAGGACTGATATTCACAGCAGGGTTTCCATGTATGCAGTCAATAAATAAGTAATGACAATAAAATAATTTCTCTTCTGCATTTGATTCTCTAGTAGTTTTCTACAGTACTATTTTCAGAAAGGCAAAAGAAACTGAGATTACTTGAGTTTTTCCTATTTCCAAAAAAGCCCAAAACCAAAAAAAATTGGCAGAGACAAAAATAAAAAATTCATTTCAGTCCTTTCTTACTTGGGCAGTCATGTAATCTGAACAGAATTACATATCTGAACTGGATTATTTGTGTATTTACGTTATGTCTATGAAAGTAGCAACTTAGAGAAAGTATATAAAAGCACCTAAAAATATATCAAAGATCAACACTTTTTTCCCCCTATTATCTACACCCATACCAAATACAGACCTCTGAAACCGTTGATGTGCAAAGCAAACAGGGACTGTCTATAATATCCTTAAACTCTTTCTTCCCTTCTGCCTCCATACTCTGAAAAAGCAGTCCTGATGCAGCTGTAACGCTGACACAGCCAGTTTCCAGCACACCCTCTGCTCTGCTGCTTAGCAGAAGTAGCTGTGGTGATAGCAAAGGGCAGATGATTGGATGAACAGACTTAAGTGAATTCAGATATGTTCCCTTGGAAAGTATTTATCAGTTAGTACAAATTGAGGCAGCTCTCAAGGTGCTTTGACCTATCTATGAGTAATTTGGACAGGGCACAGTACCCTTATTCCCACAACAATGTTCATCTTCTTGGCTGTATACAGCACAATGGGCTGAACACCAACAGCTCTAAATAATTAAATTACACTATTAATATTCAGCAAGTGCACCATCTGATTCAGTGGACATGAAGAAGCAGACTACCTAGATGTCATAAGTATGGATGGAATATAACTTCTGCGTCCCAAAGCAGGAAATGCCTGATAATCTTATTCTGAACTGCAGCTTCAAAGGTCAAAAAACTCCTAGGGAAAATGCAACAGGGAATATGGCTTATATCCCATAAGAAAGAAAATCTGAATTGTACTGAAGAACTTTGAATTTAAATAGCCTCAATAAGGGGATGAATGAAAAACAAAAGACGTAAAAAATGAAGAAGCACCTAAACATATATTAAAAGAAGAGAAAAAAGCCATATCTTAGATGATAATGGGTCCTAGAGGATACAAGCATTTTAAAAACATCATAAAAGATGATCCAAACAAAGGGAAAATGTGAGCAAACTGGGAGGAAAAAGCCAATTTAAACAGGACTGAGTGGTGAGGTATTCAAAGAACAAAATAACAGACTGGTAAGAGCAGTTTTTAGTCTGAAACAAACGGGCACACTGCTTGAAGCAAATGCAAGCAGGGCACAACCTGGTCATTACTCTTATTTTTCTCCGAACTTGCAAGGAGGAAGAAGGAACATAGCAAAGAAGTGAAAGGACAGGGCAACACAGTGAAAGAATATGCAAAACAAGTAAAAAGGCAACCACTCACCTGCTAATGTTTCTCTCTTTCTCTTCCACAGAGGTCCTTACTAAACCAAGGTCCTTTCCAAAACCAAGGTGTTCCGTCTTATTTTTTCTCCCCCTACAACCTTCTCTATGTGTTATTTTAAAAGATCAGAGTAAAAAACAAACAAACAACAAAAAAATCAACCCCTCCCAAAAAAAATTCAAGGATATATAGCATTACAGAAAAAGATATGCACTTAAATAAAACCATATATTGAAAAATATTCCTACTCTGTGGATGACACTTTTATTATTTTAAGAAAACGCTGAGGATAAAGAAGGATAACATTTTTAATACATTTGTCCATACTTTTCACATTTACTTTGTCTGCTGCTTTTTTTTTTTTTTTTTTCCTTCTTTTTTCTCTTTTCCATCACTTTTCTAAATGCTTTTTCTCACTCTCTGGGTCGAGCATATTGTTCAGTCATGGACTGCAGGACTGTATCATCCTTTTGCACAACCACTGCAGCTAAATCCTCTTGGCTGTAGTTCCTACACACTTGCATAAGTTGTGAAACTTTCCTCACTGCTCTGCAGTCTATTCGAAGTGCTCATCCCCACCATGCACAGTTTCTTTTTCCTGCCCTGCTGACAAGGAGTGATTACATGGGGAAGTGCTCTAGGGAAGCCTGAACACTGGGTTGTGCCAGGTAGCAAAAAGCTCACACATGCCACGGCGCGGAACTCCTTAGAAGTCAACAAACACAACTGAGTGGGAAATAGCATTGATCAAAAGGAAGCAATCTGTTAATGCCACCAAAGCAGCATGTCAAAATCAAGCTACTAACTGTGATTAAGGTCAGAAATGAAATTAGGTTTATCTGGTGGACGATATAGTAGGACAATGAGTCATTATAATAATCTTGGGAGGGTGGGGATGAATTTTTTTCTGGCAGTAACTCCAGGTGAACAGATGGGTGTAATAAAGCAAATATTTTCTGGGATTCTCTGAGACAGTGTAGCACAATTAAACTTTATGCCAAAAGATGGCATTGAGAAAGAAAAGAATGAGGTAAATGAGGATATCTAAGTGTCTTAGGGAAATTTATATCCTGATTTCTATTTTTCACAATACAAGAATTAGGGAGTCCCTGATGAAATGTGCAGATATCACCACCTGGCATGTGATAATGTAAGATTTAATGTCCTTTTTCTGTCCCTTGTGTGATGTCCCTTTCTGTGAGCAACTATTTTTTTCTTTAGCTCATTATGCTTCCTTCTGATTAAAAGATTTTTCCTTAGCCAGCCAAAAGTGCCTCTTAGATAATGTGACTGAATTTCTACTAAAGAAGCACCTATTAATAAAAACCCCAAATAGGAACATTGTTTCTAGAACTTTATTTCACCAATACTACAACATGGTTTGCCTGTTTGTCCTTAGCATAGAGATAAAAAAATATACCTTCTGTAATCTGTTTGCTATCTGTTCTTCTGTCTTCAAGCTGCATGGTCCCATTGTTTGGTCTTCTAGGAAGCATGATAGTATTCCTGTGACAAATTAAACTTTGTGGAATACTACTCCAGTTCAACTACTTTTTCTTTCTTTTCCTAGTCTAGTGGAAATCTTTGACCATCTTTATTATGACAAAAAGAGTTCATGAAACACTAGGGTTTATTTTATTCTCTCCTAAAGGAAAAGCAAAGAAGGAATTTCAAATGTTAGAATGAATATTGTATTTTGAAGTTCACATTTCCAACCCTACTGTCCTTCTTAAAACTTTAAAAGACTTTCAGCAGTGACTATTTGCCAAAAACGAAGCTTCATTCACCACAAATTAATTCTCACTCAAATAAATTTTACTTTACATCTCATCAGACTCCTACTGACAGCTCAGGTAAACATTAGGGCAAACTGCTGCTACAGACAGTCAAATATCACTACCAAGGCTTTCACAGATTTTCACTGATATTCACTAATGCAATTTAACGTATTTTGTGCTTATTCATAAAAACAGTAGAATCTGCAGTTAAGTCTTTTCTCTCAGCTGTAAATCCTAAATAGCATAGGCAACACGTAAGACCCTCTGTGCAATAACACATTGGCTAATGCAGCAGTAGGAAAATAAAAATATTTATATAAAACTATTATACCAGAGATATTCACCACTAGCTGTGATTTCAAATGAGACAACTATTCCTGCCTTCTTCTGCACTGCCCATGGAATTTGGGAGTGCCTGCTGAAGTGGAGCATTTCAAGGACTTAAGTGCAGATGGGGTCCTTTTCTGTTTTACACATGGAAAGACAACTTGGTTGCCCTAGATAAAGGTACCTAAATTTAGAGTCATACTTGCAAAATTTAGGCACTGTATTTTACAATGAATCAAAAACATTTCTGATGGGCTTATCTTGATTTAAGCACCCAAATTCTAAATTTTCCAACTGAGTTTTAAAGTAGTATTTAGACTCTTCCATTCCATATTTCTAAGCAGCATGTAAGAAGCAGAACAGGAAAGGTGCATGTTATGCCCAAAGCAAAACCACCAAGGCTCAGTTGATTGTTCTTTTCATCAGCACTTAGATATACTGCTGCAATTATATGATCCATTCCAGTGAAATAGAAAATAGCACAAGCAGGCCAAAAACAACCACTTTACCTGTCTTAAAAGCAGAAGGACTCAATGAACTTTTTTTTTTCTTTATTTCCCAAGTGCTACACAGACTGCAGTGCAAAGTAACTCTTACTGGTATTTCATGGAGAAACTACCTTTTATTCTGTGTTCACACAGTGTTGCTCCATCACTCAGGCATATGATTGATAATTCTATGATTATACAAATTAATAGTACTAACATGATCATCTACTAAATATAGAACTAATTTTTTGAAAGAACTTGAGAACTTTTATAAAGTACTCTAAAAGCATTGATTTCCTGGGTCAGCCTCATTTTGAAGAACAATGGTCTATAAAAGGCAACTAGTATAGTTTCCAGCCCTCATCCATGGTTTTTAGATTGCAGAGGGACTGCAAGTAATAAATATTCCCCTCTGAAATACTACTGAAGCAGAACAGTCATCAAGGAGCTCAGAGTTGAAGAAACTCTCTCACCTGTGAGAATTAAGCTGTCAATTACTGGCATGATTCATGATTCAGGAGAGTTATAAGCACAAAAGCCCACTCCAGCAAAAGATGACTCAGATGAATTGATCAAAGTAATCTTTTCTTAAACTGTTTTTGTTTTTCAGATTTTTTGGTAGCTCTTCACTGATATTCCTTATAAAGTTAACAAGTGATTTCAGCTTATAAAAATTAAACTCAGTCTGGGAAGCTATTGTGCTGTCTCTCTGGGGAGGGTATGCTTATCATTCTAATAAATAGTACACTGCATTCATATTAAAGGAAGCACTTTAAAGGCAGTTACTTTGACTGTTATGAGTTTCATGTGGATAAATCTGCATGGTGCTCCATTGGCTCCTGACATCTACCTTAGATAGCAAACCCTACAGTAGATGATGTGTTCTTTATGGTTTTCCTTGCAAAATCTTGGAATAGGTTAAAATTTAGTTTACCAATAATCACACAGCAGCTGTATATCATTCTGTGCTGAGATATATGTGTATTAGTGTGCACTAATTCAAACAGAGAACATCCTTCATTATGATAAAGTAAGGGACACCCTTCAGAAATATTTCTATTTTTTGCATGACTCTATCTTCTAACTAGTCTTTTAAGAAAATAAGGAATAGAAATCAAAAGATGAATGGTCCCTAGAATCCTGACCATGTGAAAACACCCTTAACAAAATCATTTTGGAAAAAGAACTATAATTCAATGGGACTCAAACTTTAAAAGTGCAAATATAGCATAAAATCAGCTTCACTTTGAAATAATAAAAATTAATACTGTGGTATGCATTGTTAAATAGTGATAAAATGATGGGTTTGACCCTGAATTACCACTCTTAGCCTTCGAAAGATTTAAACATATATTTTTATAAATATTTGTTGGGTTTTATACAATTTTATTTATAAATATAAAATATATTTATTTATAAATATATCCCACTTAATAGGGATGCAACTAAGATCCTTTGAATAGCATTTCAGAGGCTTAAATATAGAGTGTTGGGCAGTCAAAATTTGCCTAATTTATGTGAATTGATATTTTTAAAAACACTTGGATGCATTTATTGTTTTAGCTAATGTACATTAATCCTGTGGCATGGTTGTGGACTGATAGTTTTGATTAGGATAAAACTCAGAGCATTCAATGGTGAATTTTATCTCTCTGTAAGATTCTTTACTGTCTTATCAAATTTCAAAGAAAGGATATAACTTAAAACATTAATTCTATGCAGTCTTTATAAAAACATGAACTTATTCAGATGTCCCCAGGTTTAAGTAGATGCTGATGACAAAACACCTGTATTTAATTATTCATGTTTAGCTCCTTTTTGAAGTACATTATCAACATTTTTCCTACTTATGAAACCTTTTTTTTCTCTTTTCTCTACTTTTTTTTTTTAAGTTGTTCTATCATGATCTGAAACCAGATTCAACTTCGTGATGAATACTAGTGGAGAGAGCAGCAGCAATGGAGCTACAACATTCACAGTTCTTGAACTTTCTATAGCTTCTAAGTTGCAGTTCGTATGTACATAATAGTCCTTAATGCATTTTCAGATATTATTACCATTATGTTTCTTCTCAAGGATCACATCAGCACAATTTAAGAGTACATAATGATGCGTTGATAATCATCTCACTGCAAATAAAACACATTCTCCCCTGCTCATATTAAAGTATCCTATGATATGCTTTCTTAGAGAGACTGTTCTAGATAACTCATTGTAGTCATTTTATCTAATAGTTCCTGCTGTGGTGCCATGTTTGTGAGAATAAAAGAACATATGTTCTGCCAAAACCTTCAACCAGTATCACTGTTATATTTCAACTTTTGATCTTTCTGAATATCATCCCTGTAGCTACTGGTTGAATGGATACCACTCTCACCATTGCCTGTGTAACAGCAGTGCTATGAGAGTTGGTACACTCTGAGTAAAACTTTGAAACAAGGAGACAGCAAACTCTGAATTCTTCCCCATTTTTGAATCCTTGGCTAGCTATACAGACATTGAAAAATAAAATCAGGCAACATGCAGAAACAACTGACATGAGTCTTTTTTTTAGTGTGGCATCTTTCTCCTCCTTGATAACAGAAACATTCCCAGAGGAAAAACACCATGAAGTACAGAACTTCATAGAAATAATCAGTTTTGCATCCAATTTCAAGGCCTGAAGATGGACATGAGGAATGCTACATGAGCATTAGAAGGAGCAGGAGTTACTTTTACATAAACTGGGGAAAGCAGGGTAGGTGGGACTCTCTGGATGATTGAGTTAATTGACTCAGTTGTTCCCTTTCCATATTATTTCTGTCCCTGAAGACAGAAATGGATGGATAGAACTCTGTTGATGGGGATTTCTGGTACGATCTTCTCCAAAATTATAGGAGGCGTTCTTCAGCTCATCATACTTAAAGAATCACTTCAAACTAAAATGCATAGAAATTATGAGGCCAGATTTTCAACCCTTGAACTCAAAGTAAAAAACGTGTGTGTGTGTGTGTGTGTGTGTATAAAGAAAATAAACCCCTCCTAATTTCAAAATGTTTATATCGATTATGTCCCAAAGCAATTAATTCTGTTTTAAATTTTTAACACTGGAGGAGACATTACTAAAGAGGAAACAACTACCACTGGGTCGAGAGGAGGAGCTGTTTGATAAAATTAACCCTAAGGGCACATAATTAACTAGAACTGAGCATCTTTTTAAGAAGTCACTGACTCAATGAATTTTGTAAGCTATTCTTCTGGCTAAAAACCACTGCCTTTCTAGACCCTACTTTATATCAGTGCTGTATATAAGCCTAAATATTATAAGTTATCATTAAAATATTTGTAGGTTACTTTAAGTCTATTAGGATTTTCTGATTATTTAGATAGTTAAGAATTATTTTATTTTATATTAAAGCTGCTGTTTTATAAATGTCACACTGAGAGAATCCAGTCCCACAAAGCATTTAACATCTCCCCCTGCAATTAAAGCAAATCAGAACTGAGGCTCATGAGACCTCTGGAGACTGGGCACAAACACCAGTAAGATAACTTTTTCCCCACTTACCATCTAAATTCATTGCAAACAAGATTCTCTCCTCTTGAGAGGACAGTTTCTAATTTAAAATCTGATTATCATCTCATTAATTTTAGCTGGTAACTTAGCCTTACAAAAAGTCATACACAGTTCTTTGCATTTTTTTAGAAGGAAAAGGATAAAGGAAACTATATTAAATTGGGAATTACAGATTGTCATTGTTGTTTGTAGGAGTGTTTTTAGTTTTCACATTTTCCCTTCTTTGCCCACTCTTCTTTGCCTCTCATCAATTTGCACCTAGTTTTTCTATCTTTTCTGAGTGCAGTTTCTAAAGGGGAAAATTTTTTTCTCTGTAAATAATATAAACATACACACATATATAAATACATACACATTCATGCAAATAAACAATATCAGTATGTGAATTCCTACATTTCAGTCCACCCTGCCTGACTTCACCCTTCAAATTTAAATTTCTCAGCAGAAAGAGAAATTATGTAGGCAATGACTGTATGTTAGGCAATGAATTCTTTTCTTCCTCATTATAGTCTTATTTTCTGCTGCCTCTACTAGGAAAATAATCTGAATTCAGTTGTATGTATGTATGTGTGTATGTATGTATGTATGTATGTATGTATTTTTTGCCCAATAGTGCTGCCTAATAGTCAAAGCTTTTTATAAAAGCTTTAAAAAATATCTCTGCAAGTGTGGCATTATTTAAAGTCCCAAATTAGAAGGGAAAAGAGAGCAGAATAAACAGCATATTTGCCTGGGCTCATAGCTACCACTACAGATTAAAGGAATTAGAAAAGCCATATCCTCGCTACAAGATTAATTGACCAGGTGTCTCTTCAGTAGAGCACTCAAAGAAAAATATCAGCTTAGTAGAAGTGCAAAAATGCTGTTGTAAGGCAACTGAATAGCTGATAAAAGTGATGCTTTGCTCCAGGACTCCTGGACTTTCCCATGGGCTGCTGGCGCCTGTTCCCTTTCCTGCAGCACCCAACAAGAACCTAAACCTGAGCATTACCTTTCCTTTTGCTTGTACAGAGATAGGCAACATAAGAATTCAAATAGCTCAAAAGGTAGTATCACGCCACCTTCAGCTTGCAGTCAGGGTCACCTTTCCTCAGAATGTAGGAAATAGGCATCTTACAAGAGACCTCTGTAGCCCAAGCAGCTTCTAAAAGCACAGCTGAGCAAGATCATGTTGCTCAGCTCAGAGATACATCCTATCCTGTTTCAAATATCTGCAGAGGTGGAGAACCCACAGCCTCTCTGGGCAAACTGTGACACGGTTTGGCCAATCTCATAATGAAAAAGCTTTGCCTACTCTATGTCTAAGCTTTGTTTGCTGCCTCTTCTCCTGTCACGATGCAACACTGTAGAGTCTGTTTTCATTACATCCCTCCTTGCATTGGGTAGTCCCAAGCAATATAGTAAGATCTTTCTTCTCCAGACTGAGCAAACCCAGATCTTGCAAGATCTCCCACGTGCCCCAGCCTGGTTGCTACTGGATGTCTTGTAAGAAGCCAACATGACAGAGGTATGTTTGCCCCCACCATTGGTATGGCTCACATACTCTGGCACAGCTGCAGACTCTGATGTTAAAATCCTCTTGCTTACAGTTTACCTCAGGAGAGAGGATAAAATACAGAGAGACTGAGGAAACATAAGTTCCTTTTCCAGTAGATTCTATGCTATAAACTATGTTGCCATTGCTGCACAGAATTTCTTCCTTGTGCATGTCAGGGTCTCTTCATTAGTGCATACTAAGTTTTGTAATGTTATTAGACATACCAAAAATTTCTTTTAACATTTTTTATCTAGTTAATTACAAATAAAAAAAACCAGTGTCAACCAAAAGCGAAGGAGAAAGCTCACTTAACTTATAATAAGCTTCAGCAAAGCTTCAAGCTCTAATGTTCAGTTACAGATTTGTAACTGATTCTCATTTCTGTCTTCTTGACTTCTATTGAGTATTTTATACTTTTATTAGCTATAGGAAAACAGATTTTTTACTTACACCTTTATGTAATAAGAGATAAAGTTACTCAGTATAAAAAAAGATTGTATTTCACCATTTTAATAATTAGAGAATTACATTTATAGATGGTCTTGAGCATGAATCAGTTTAACAAATTGTGAATGGCATGATGGTGCCTTGAACATTTAATGGTGCAATGTGTATGTGAGAGGCAGCTGATGAAAATGTCAGAGACGCAGAGGATTCCTCACCATGGTGTAGTGAATTTGATAATTTCCTTTCATATCCCTTCTATGTAGCTTTCAGTGTTAAATATTTCTTTCCATGCAGTGCTGCTGAAGCAAAAATCTTCACTAGCCCAGACCAGGCCACAATCTCTCCTTTATGTGGGTAAACCAAAATTATTACTATTGAGTCCATCTGCTGTCTTTTTTAACAGCTATTTGTTGCAGAGGGAACTCAGCTGGAATGGAAGAGACAGGTTAATGGGGAAAATGAAATGGCTCTTTACTGCTCTGTCATCTGTGCCTGCTGAGTCCTGCTATTTCAGCTCAGTAGCCATGTTGGGATGACCTCCATAGCCAATGCAGGGGAAGGGGAAAAAGCTGAGTGAGAGGAAAATGAGATAAGGACACAGCAGCCAACAGTGGCATATCACACAATGGAAGCCAATTCACCTTGTTTAAAAGAATGATAAGTGGAAAGTAGTGTGGATTGTATTATGGATGGAAGTAGTTAGTGAGGCAAGAAGAGATCCCTGCCTTGCCCTTAAAATCTTAACTCCTTTTAAGTGATGAATAAGTTGTTTTTCTCTAAGTTTTTAGACCTTTCAGAGCACTTTGCAATCTTTTTGTAATTCTTTACATTAGCATATCACATGGGGCAAGCAGCATTCACGACAGGCTATGAAGAGGCTCCAGTTATTCCAATTTACCTTACAGAGAGGACTGTGAATAATCTCTTCTGTTATCAGTTCTTCACATGTTAAAAACACACCCTGAATTAAATACATAACCTTAAAACAGGACTAAATATTCTGTGTATTTGTACAGGTTTGCTCAGTAATTTGGAAAAATTAGTCTGACGTATTTTTTGCTGGCCTGGATGGGAAATGTTAGAGCTGATTCTGATGATGCAGGGAGGTCAAATGCTGATTAACCTGTTCTTTTGTTGCTCATTTCTATCTGGATTAAACTAGGCCCGTGAATATGCTCATTAGAATTGCAGGTGGCATTTTGCTGTATTGAAGAGCATCTAGTGCAGAATGGACCATGCAAGACCCTGCACAGAGCTGCAAGCTGACAGTACAGTCGCATGGCCTTACAAGTCTGACCCCAAATCACTGCTTAGACTACATTGCTGTAATGGATGTGGTCTGAAATTGCCTGCAAATGTTGATTGCACAAACCATTCTCTCTGTAAGAGGGAGAGGTTCAACTGGAGCTATAATTCTGATTTTTCTGTGTTACTCCCAGATAGTTAAAAGGTGCAGGGTTTTTTGGTTTTTTTTTTTTTAGTTTTTTCCATATATTGTTTGTCCATCATATTCATATGATGTGTGGGCTTCTTCATGATCACAGTGGTGAAGTGCTTCATAAGCTCTAATACATTAAACCTCTGACCACACTTGCAAAGCAGACCATTGGCTCCATTCTCAAGGAAACTCCAAAGTGGAGGTTATGTTTATAAATAACTTTGGGGAGTTATACCAGTACAAAAATTTAACAGAGCTGTGTTGAGACTCAGGTTAGTTGATCATAATTTGTTGAGGTTTTTTTTTCTCAAAAATGCTAGGCAGTGGATAGGAAAAAAATAAAAAAACCTCAAGAAAAATTGCAATGAGGTGGTGGTAACAGATTTAAGAGATACTAGTATTTTCTTCTGTTGATGGCTTATGGAATGATGTACACTGTGATTCACAGGGAAGTAATTTAGAAGTGAAATTCAAGAAAGCTTTTAATATTTCAGTGACATTAGCATCTTGTAGATTGCTGGATCAAAATTTATATTCTGGGCATGTTAATTTGTGGGTTGCTATCTAAAAGCTTACTGTTAGGAAGAATTTTTTATTGCAGATAACCTGACAGCCTCCCATTTAACTATGTACTATTACTGACCTCTTACTCAGAACAACTTCCACAATATACTACTGTTTTTTTTAAACAGTGGCTTTCTAGCTGCACTGAAAATTTTCAGGGGTGTAATCTGTCTGGCCTGAGACCATTGGGTTTGTGAGGGTGCCTTGCTGAAATAAACAGATGCAAATACTGGCTTCTTAAAGGCATGCTGACCTTTTACATAGGATTTCAATAAATTAAAATTTTAAACCCCAAATCCATACAGCTATCTCTTCAGTATTGTATGTACTTATGAATATTTCAAAGCTAATATCAGAACAAAATCAGGTTGACCTGGAAATATGTTATGCATATATGAACGGGATTATAAATGTTATACAAAAAAAAAAAAAAAAGATGGACTTCTATGGCTAAGTGTGAGGTAAATTTTCCTCATCTTAGTTCTTTCAGTAAATACACAGATCCAGTGCTGAAGAACTTGCTTGGGCACAGAATTATGACAAACACTTCCACTAAAAGAACCCAGGCATTATGGTTACAGTGTTGAGATCCATGAAAAAGACCACACCAGTCTCTGAAATAGACCAACTTTAAACGCATTTCTGTTTGTTGAGATGCAATGTTTTCATTTTTTGAGAGTGACTGTCAGGATTGAATGCAAGTCTCTTTCTGGAAATGGCTGCTATTGATTAAGTAATACTGAAATCTAACACAGATCTGGTACAATTCTATGCATTTTCTTAATTCAGGAAAAAAAATGGGATTGCTTTCATATAATATATATATCTATGATGAAACTACTTTTGTTATGAAATAATTTTGCATATTTTGCCTTACAGATGAGAGACGTTAAAGGAAGTTAAAAAATTGTTAGAAGTATGATTTCATGATGCTCAGTTTACCCATGAGAGCAATGCAAAAGAAGTCAAGGATCTAAAATAAAAATGCTGCATAGATGAGGTTTTCTGTCTTGGCCAATCCATTTTTAGGTAGCAATAGTATTAAAGTAAATGGAATGCTTATCAGAGTTTCCTGGTACACTTATATAATCTGACGCTGTATATATCAGCTGGAGAGCAAAGCAATCAAACTGTTTTGAAATACTTAAGGCAGAGTAAGGAGATGAGTAATGGCCACTGGGGATTTGTTATGAACCAAATATGTCAACCCAGTCAGATGTCCTGCTGTGACAAGCTTCCAGCCCTTATGGATAAAGGGAAAAGTAGGCAAGCTATATATTGAATACAATAAAGATTTTTGATGTTTTTTTCAGATGACATTCTTATGAATAGCTAAGTGAAAGGATTAGAAGGTGTATACAAACTGTTTGGAGTACTGTACCCTGTAGTATATACTGTGTGAGATCCTGAAGAGATCTGCTCTGGCTTTTGGGACTAATCAAATATTCAGTGTAATGGAGACACACCTTTTTTATCATGATACCAGTAAATTTGCACTGAATTCAGTGCTGTTTTAACAAATTAGAAAGCTGTTTTATGTAAACCACGGTGCCATTCAGTCAGTTTTGAGCAAGGATCCTAGTCAGAAGTAGTTAAACAAATAAACAAACAGGAACAACTAACCAGTGGTTCATGTAGACTGGAGGCAAGATGCTGGAGAGCAGCACCATGGAAAGGGACCTGGGGCTCCTGGCCAATGGGAAGTTGAACACGAGCCAGCAGTGCCCTGGCAGCCAGGGGGGTCAACTGTGTCCTGGGGGACATCAGGCACAGCATTGCCAGCTGGGCAAGGGAGGGGATTGTCCTGCTCTGCTCTGACCTGGGGCAGCCTCACCTCCAGTGCTGTTTGGGGCAGTTTGGGGTGACACAATGGGAAAAAGATATTAAACTATTAGAGAGTGTCCAAAGTAGGGTTATGAAGGTGATCAAGGGTCCAGAGGGGAAGCCATATGAGGAACAGATGAGATAATTTGGTCTGTTCACCCTGAATAAGAGGAGACTGAGGGGAGACCTCATTGCAGTTACAACTTCCTCATGATGGGAGAGAAGGGACAGACACTGATCTTTTTTCTCTGGTGACCAGGGACAGACAGGACCCAAAGGAATGGCCTCAAGTTGTGTCAGGGGAGATTTAAGTTAGATATTAGGAAACATTTTTTCACCCAGGGGGTAGTTGAGTGCTGGAACAGAATCCCCAGGGAAGTGGTCACAGCACCAAGACTGACAGAGTTTAAGAAACATTTGGACAACACTCTTGGGCATGTGGTGTGACTCTTGGGGCTGTCCTTTGCTGGGCCAGGAGCTGGATTTCAATGATTTTTGTGTGTGCATTCCAATTCAGAATATTCTATGATTCTATGATCAGGACTTGTGCAGAAAATTAGTTCTAGCTCTAGTGGAGGACAAGAGAGGTCTGAACTAGACACATTATGCAAAAAAGCACACAAAGTGGACTATTTCCTTAATACTGTTCTAGGTTGTATGGCCTACTAGCTTAGCCTACAAAATATAAGATGCAATACAATTCTTTTACTGGGTAAAGCAAAAGGAAAAGAGTATTCCAGGAAAGATGTAGATTTCTTGAAGTCATGAGCAATGACAATAATCAACATGTCTTGAAAATGTGATCTATGAGAGAAAATTGAATTAATTTCTTTTGCTTAGCATCAAGAAGGGAAGAGGATAGGAAATAAGGCAATAGATTTCAGGTATGTAAAAACAAACAAGATTACTGCAGAGAGAAAAGAATAATCTCTTCTTCATGATCATGATGAATAGGACAAAAACTCATGGGTGCATATCTCAGCAAGAAAGATTTAGGTTAGATATGAAGGAAAATATTACAGAAAGAAGTATAGTGAAGCACTGGGATGGATTGCCTGGCATTTCCAGAACTAGATATCTTTATTAACAGGTGAGCAAAACATCTATCAGTATGACACAACGCATAGGTAATCTGGCCTTGAACAGAGGAGTGGACTCGGTGAAATATTGAAATTCTCAAACTTCTGATTGTGTGCTCTGATTATTTGGTTGTGGATTGTTGTCTGACCTACTGCTTATTTAAAATAATATTGTCTTTAACTCATCCACACAGTTTAATCATGACTTTCATCTGACTACAAAACTCTTTCACTGTTTTTTTTTTCCCAGCATTACCTTGGACAATCTATATGTTTAATGCCTGCTTGCACCTTTTTGATTTTTTTCCATTCTTCATAGAATTTCACCCTGCATTTGAACTTCTGGAAATGACTGGAATTCAACTGTCAAGAACAAAAAAATTATTTTAATACTTTTATATCCATTTGTCCCTCTCTTTATTTTAAAACTGTTTGTAAATAGGTTTCATAAGTACTTCAGATTTTTAATGTGATTGTGCATCTGTCAACATCATGTTTCTATTTTTCCCCCTTTTTTATGATTTCTTAAGATTCCTCATGCTCCTTTTGGCTCTTGTTCTCGTCAAAAATTGTGACGTACAAATTTTTTAATCTTACTCCAGTAATATAATTCCTTATTGATTATATTTATAAACATGCTTTTATGTTGATATATTGGAGAAATCAAACAATAAACTTTTTTCTCAGTTACTTTACACCTCTTTTGCATGCCTCCTTAGTTTCTTTCTTGGCCTTTCCTTTTTACCTATCAAGTTATTTCCTTTTAAACTGCAAACTCAGTATTTCCACTGTTTTCTCTACTGTGCATGATTTCCTAGTCAACTTGGAACCACCATACTATGAATTTCTGATTTCCGTTGGTCATAAAGTCAATGAGAATAACTCAGCTTTACCAAGAGTCAAGAGGCATCAAATAACCTTCCTCCTATACTTATATACATTCTGCTACTTACAGATACTTTTTGCTTTTAATTCTTTGTCTTTTTTTTGTCATTTTCTTTTTTTTTAATATAGGGAGCCTTGAACATAAAAAAAAATTGGATTAATTTTTCAGTTGATAATTAACAGAACTAGTAGCATTGGCCACCACTCCAATTTGGATTGAGACAGCTACATAATGCATAATGCATACTGTAATAGACATGACAACAGAAACATTACAGGGTTTTGATCTCTTTGTCTTTAGTATAACATCTATATAGAACTGCGTAAAAAAATTTTTCCTCCATCAAAATGTTTTCAAGTGAGTTCCTGTGTAAAGAATAGCAATTTCCTCACATGACCATTTGTAATATATACAGGTGGCATGTCACTAGAAAATGTTGAGTTCCCATAGAATCTAACAAAGTAAGGTTCCTCCTTTGGGATACTGACACCAGTATTTTCTTCACAATTGCAAACGATGGGTTCAGAGTAGCAGTTGAGAATGGCAGGAGATTTTAGATTCTCCTATACTCTTGATCAGTTTTGATAGGACTGTGACATGCTGTATGAAATATAAAAAATTCAGTGCTAGGAAACTACAGTCTATAATGGTGCACAAGAATGCTGTTCAAAACTAACTGATATGAAAAAAGTCTTCCCATGGGGAAAAATTGAGACCATCTTAGCATTGTTAAGGCAGAAAAAAAAATCATTTATTTTCTTTTATTTTTGTCTTTTTCTCCAGAGAGTATTCCCATTCCTGAAAAAATAAAATCAAAACTTAATTATGTAATTAAGTGGAGTTAGGTTCTATGCTCAGAAAACATCTGAAATTGATGGGAAAAAATGTTCTCTTGTTTTGTAGAGACCAAAACAATGTATGATTGTTTAATTGTTTCCCTAAGTAAAAAAAAAACATGATGAATCAATGCTTATCTCATCAGCTGTGTTTCTTGTTTCATCTGATTTCCTTTCAGCAAGGTATTGTCTTTGCTTTGCATTTCATCTCAAATTTTGTCTCAGACTATCAGTTCCCAAAGTCCAAAATGGTCAAAGTTCAAATGGTCATTTTCTCCAGGATTTGTTTAAACTATGAAAATTATAAATTGAGTTTTATCAATTAGATGTACATCTTCTAACCATAATTTTATTTCACTGTTTCTGATAAGACCAACTCTATGGCATAGTATTATTTCATTCATCTGAAGATGATGAAGACGCCAGTATAATATAAAGAGCAAATAACCTATACAATGTTCATCTGATGTATCACTTCAGTGCAAAATTAATGCAACTGGAAAAAAAAATCAATTCTGCTATGTACTCTCATTTTAAAATTATCAGACAATTCAATTATTGCAGATTGTCAAATATAAAATCAAATTGTTGTAGAGTCCTTCAAATTAAAGATGAAAAGTTCTAATGAGTAATATATTCAAACTCGACTTCATGCTCGTAAATTTAGTTCTTATGTTAACTCCACCTTGGATAAACACTACTGACAAACAGGAAGTTGTTAAAAGAAATCTGAAGTACATCTGAGCCTAGGTCAAATCAGTCTATATTCATATACAATACTGTACTTCTTTAATGTTATCTTCCTCCACCAGTTTTGTTAATTAGGCAATTATCATTGTCCAAGTACTCTGCCTCTGAGTGAGTTATAGTCATTTTTTTTATTAAATTTGCATACAAATGTCACATCGCATGGTTCTTTTGCACAACTCAGTAGCAGAATTAATTTCCAAATTAGTAACTAAATTGGTGTTCAGTGGCATATTTCATCTGTTAGGTGTGCAGGTGGGAAAAGGTTGCAAGTTTAATTGAGACAAAAAATAATGATAATTATGTAAATGTATTTATGTAATGTAAAATTTAAATAGAAAAACAGGGTATAAGAGTGGAGGAAGAAAAGTAAGCTTGAATTAAGCTAGAAATTGTCATTATTGGACTAAAGTTTCCTTTGACCAATATTTCAGAATCTCCCTATTCTGAAATATTGAAATATAGCCTATATGCAGCATCTGCATTAATACAGTCTGGCTGTAGTCTGTTGTCCCAGTTGGAATAGGTCTGATGAAAAAAACGATTTTCCATCAGGCAGGTGTGGTAGCAGATAAGGAAGGATACACTGAAAGCCACTGGAATTTTCAGAGCTTTGAGACAGAAACATTTCTTTAACTGAAGATGGCTTCATTCTGCCTCTGAAAGTCACATTCTTTCCCCACCTCCCTCCCCTTTCCTCCACTCTTAAATCACTGGGACCAGAGAATATTGATCCATGATTTATCTTTGGTCAATGAAATGAAACAGAAAGATTAGTAAGGAGCTATAGGAGATGTGAACACAAAAAAACCAATTTCAATTTTGGTTTTAGTGTTCAAATCTGTCAAGGAGACTATATTAACGTGAGTGGAATCCCTCTGACTACCATAAGAACCTACCCATTCTTAGGGTGAACATTTCTAAATGTGATAAATTCTATTTCTCAATAATCTTATCATCAAAATCACAAAGAGATAGAAATCACCACTGACAAGTCCTTCGAGGGGTCAAACCTTCTCTCACATTGCCAGTGACAGAGAACTTTGAACTCACATGCCCAAATATATCCTGCAAAGACATCATACACGATGCCTACACAATTGCATCAGTTGTAATTATTATTGTTTTGTCTATTGGGTTTTTCTGTATTATTATCTTTAATAATAGTTATTTAACTGCAAGAGAGATTGAACAATTACCTTTTTCTTGATATTTTTTCCACCATGTAATTTACCCATTTAAAACATATTAGCTAATTATAGGTGTGTGATGGTATTTAAGATGTAAAGATCTCTTTATTTGGTTGATAATAATTAGTTTTCACTTGAGTGTTCTTCTAGCTGTGATATTATGAGATGTTCAAAATATTAATTGATATGTTTGGTTAAGTATATTTCACTAATTAGGGTACTCTGGGGATTTGTAATTGATTTAATTGAAGTTGAATGAGTTAGTAAATATATGGGTAGCATATTTATACGAACACAGAGAACACATGAGACTGTGGGGAACAGAGATATTTGGAAACAATAACTGGCTGAGAAATTATGTTTTAGCTGTTGATGTTCATAATGTTTGTTGATCACAAACATGAGATTTTTTTCCTAATTTTTGTATTGCACTTTAAATTACAAAATGTTATTCTGTAGGACTGTATTTTAATACACGAACATTTGTACACGGACACTTGCATATATTGTATATATACATGTATGTATAGATGTATAGACACAAATATACATTCTACACACATATCTATTTATAAGCATATAACTTTTGGATATGTGGTCTCTTCCATGTTTTTACCATGTATAATATATGTACAAACATATTCAAAACACATATGCCATATTTGCATTTTATATATACCCAGAAGGTAATAAAGGCAAGGGAGGTAACTTCTTTTCAGAGAATGAGTAAGAAGGTAAGTGATAACACAAATTTGACACAGAGGACCAAGCCATTAAGTACATGAAAAAAATCTGAGGCTTTTTTGAGAATAAAAAAGAGGACTGGAGCCAAAGCTGCATGCCAAGTACTGCTCAGCCATATGGACCAGGGAAAACAATATATGAACTTAAGCCCACTGACCATTTGTCAGTCTGTGTTGCTGTATCTCCTCTCATCAGAGTTGCTGTAGATTTCTCTGTGTCCTTGTGGACAAGGTAGGCAAAGGGAGTCATTGATATTTGTTTGCCAGAGAAAGGGGAGCAGAAAAGGCACACCGAGAGCACAGCACATGCCCTCAGCACTCAGGTTAACTGCTGTGTGGATCACCACCTCCTCCATCTTCAGCAGTCTTCCCATCCCATTAGGATAACTACACCTGGTCTCTCAGAGTGATAACACTGCTAAATCAAGGGAAACAAAGCTGCAGGAAGGTCAGGAAAAGGTCAGTCAGTTGTCTCAGTCCTGAAATCCTGTGAACAAAGATTATGCCCAGTTACCAATAACATTTTATTTCAGGGATACATAATTAAAAATCAAACCATATAGTAAGTATTATTGATATAATTAATTGTCTTATGATACCACTTGGTCTTGCAGCCAAGATATGGACACTAACATTTGTAACTTATAGAATAAAATCCAGTTTCATATTTAAGTGTATTAACATCTACCAAAACTAAAGGAGCAACCCTTGCTTACAGTTTGAAAACTGTTTTTAAAAAAAGATAATTTAAATATATATCTATTGTTTTAAGCATTAGTGAAATTAGCAGAATTAGGTTAAATACAGCACACTAAAACTAAAGAACTTGCAAGAAGTGTATAACTGAATTCATACCCTGAAAAAGCTGAAATTCTCAGGGCAACTTGGGAGGAATAATCACAGGAGGAAAATGCAGAGAAGAGAATAGAGAGTGTTTAAGGCTAAATTAATGTAAAACCAAAGGTTATGCATGTCATGTAGTAATAAATACTGAAAGAATAAAAAAGGTCAGTAGGGATGTACAAGAAATTCTAAAAATAATTGAAGCAGGAAAATAGCCTATCAAAGTTATAAAATATCCAGCAAGAACTCAGAAGAACTTAGAATGAACCCTGACTGAGAAAAGTAATATGGAAACTAATAAAAGGAAGAATTAAAGTGATGTAATGTTAGAAGCACCTTTAAAATATTATACCATTTCTACTTAGTATGAAGTGTGGTCTTTGCAGCTATGAAATCAGCTCCTTCATTGCTGCAGCTCAGAAGAAAATAGATGTAGGTTATTTCAAAAGACTAATGATGAATGAAATAATGAATGAAAGATACTTTGCAGACAGTTTTATCTGTGTTCAAGTATGAAAATATAAAAGCATCAGGATACTACTTCAACTCCTACCTTTTCCCTGTTCTGTTCTCCCCTCCACAGTATTTTTAATTGGAATTAAATGAAATTTTTCATTTTTTGAAATATTTTATTTTAAGTTTGAGCACCAGGCAACAGAAAATTGCTAACAGGGACTGTGAATATAAATATAAAGAAGAGAATTTTGTTTTCTCTCAACAGTCTAAACCTTTCTGATTTCAGTTCAGTGATGGATAATACAAAATAAAATGTTGGAATGAACACTGGATGTCAAATCTGAACTCAAAACAGGAATGACTTTGAATTCAGAACAGCTTTTATAGAATCTTCACCAATTTTATGTATCACCAAGGTTACTTCGGTAACTTCACCAGGCAACCTCTTCCAGTGTTGTCTCACCCAAGTGGTGAAATAGTTTTCCTTCTAGCTCCCTGGAATTTACCTGGCTGCAATCTCTGCAACCTGCTGTTCTTTCATAATGTTCAAGAAGTGTCTGTCCATGTCCTTTCCTTAAACACCTGTTAGGAAGTTAAAGAGAGCATTAGAAAATTCCTTAGTCCCCTCTTCAAGTTAAGTAGAGTCAACTTCCTTGGCCTCTTCTCATACGTGCACTTTAATCGTCTTGGTATTCTTGACTTTCTTGTACAGAAAAAAATAAAACTGAACATATTTCTTCTCAAGTCATCTCGGCAGAGCCAAGTAGACAGGCATAATCATTTCATGAACTGGCTTCACTTTGTGAATTTGGCCCAGTATCACAGAATCACAGAGTGGGAAAGGTTGGAAGGGAACACTTCAAGGCTTAGATTAACAAATGATCCTGTTGTGGCATTATGATACTATCATGAGAAAGCAACTTTAAATTTATTTGAGTGCTATTGCAAAAATGTTCCTCTGAGGGCCTCAACACAAGAGTGTCCAAAACAGGACTAACATAAGCACTTCTCTGCTTAGATAGTGCAGAAAACCTGAACCGTCTTGTTGCTCAAACCTGCTTAAAAAAACAGAGATGCTTGCAGTCCCGACTGACTGAATTGCTTTTCTCCTATACATGTGTTTCTCAGCTATTTCAAATTATCAGACCATGGAAGCTTAAGAAAAACTTGAGATACAAAAAAACTTTTAAACTAATCTTATTCTTTCTTGCAACAAAAATCTATGCTGATTTGAGAAGCATTTTTATTTCTTCTTGATCTTGAATTCTCCAGAAAAATAGACCAAATATAAGTGAAGCAAATTCCTTTCAAGAATGTTTTGGCCTTTTGGTCAAGCATATGGCCTCCAATCCCCAGTGTGGCACAGAGATCGGTGGTATCTTTTTGTAAGCAGAGGAAAACATGGTTCCAGAGTGAGCATCCTTGGCCTTCCACTTCCTCTCTCATACATTCACATGGCTTCTCCAGAGACCTTTTCCCTTTTCACCCTCTTTTTCCAGTTTCAAAGACTAAAAGCTAAGATCTGATCCTGTTTCATGCTGAAGTGACTGTATAAAATCCTTTTGTATTTTTAAACATTCATTGTTTTTCTCCATCATTAACATCTTTATTGCAAATTTTAGCAACTTTTTAAGTTGTCATTTTTTTTCCCAAAACAACTTCACAATTCTTCACTGCATCTCACACTGGATGTGATAGCAGTGTTTTTCTATTTTCTGCTTGTATAAAAAATTGCCTCTTTGAAAATGTTAGGCAAGAGAGACATATTTTTAAAAATATGACTGACAGTTCTCTTATTGCATCATCATAAAACTATTTTATTTTTCTCTGAAATCTATTTAGACCAGTATGAACAAAGCAAAATTTCATGTCAAGAATCTCTACTGTTCATCACGTTTTCTACTGCTTCAGTGTTGCTGAATGTTGAGAGTAGAATGCTGAAATTAATGTGAATATACTCTTCTGGATAATCAGCTCCTTGGTTTTTGTTCTCTGCTGGTGGATCCTTATGTACTGAAGCCATTTCTATTCCAGTATGTCTTTTTTTTTTTTTTTTTTTTGTTTTGTTTTTGCCTTTAGATTTCTCCACTTCTCTGGAGGGTTTGCTCTTTACCTTCTAGGCAACCAGTCCTAAAGAATCAATGCGACATAGTTATTTGCTGTTTTTATCTTTGCTGTCTTGCTTGCTGTTCTTCCTTCAGTTCTGGCTCTTAAATTAACCCGCAACTTCTCTCCAGGCTTTTACATGCTCCTGCAAGGCATGGGGAGAAGGGAGCTTATAAGCTGCAGGCTGTAGCTGTCAGAAAATTGTATGCTGACAAAAAAGTTAAGATAGTGTTCTCTTTTATTTGTAAATGATTACTCAAGTTCTAGTCTCATGACACTGTAAATCCCACTCTACTACCAGCCTAAACTGAGATCAGAATATTTTCCTTTATTTCTTCTTATCTTCTTATAGATATTCTTATATCTTATATATTATCTTATATATTCTTATATATAAGAATATCTTCTGATAGATATTCTACAGTCATGTTGGTTTTCAGGCTAGTTTTAAGTATGCAACTGACAAAGAACATTTCCAGTATTCCAAAAGACTAATAGGAGAAATCCTTTACTTGCAAAAGAAAAACTGCTACATCCAGTCCATAGAATGAAAAGATTTTGTATGCCTAACCCTGGTGAAAATGTTGTTGCAAGGGAGATGTCTACAGATGCCACAGAAGAGGTTAAGTGCACCCCAAGTTGGACAGAGTGGCTAATCTGTTGTTACTGTTGGTGGAAAAGTACTGGTACAGAAACTTTATTAATACTAGAAACAATTAAACATTTCTGTCAGTGTGTTGACTAAAATTTCAACATTTAAGCCCTGTATGTGCTCACTCTGACTGGAAGATTAACTCATTGAGGTGAAGAAATACTCAGGAAGAGTGGGATTCCACAGGACAGAGTGGCACCAGGTAAGTGCATAGGTCTTCCACCATTTGGTTATTTTTTCATGTCCAGATTCCATTTATAAGACAGCATTCTATTAGTAAGTGTAATAGCATCTTACAAATTCTCTTCTCCTTAAAATTTGGGCACATTTTCCTTTCTTTTTGTTGATGAACAAGCATATTCACATTAACTTTGGTGAAGGAGATACTAATGCTGCAGTGAGCAAGAAGTCCCCCTCCCCAGTCACAAAATAACAGCAGCAAATAAATTATATTTTCCATGTGCCTGAGATATAAAGTCCAATGAAAAAAGCCCCTCCAGGCTCTCTTGGATATGCTAGAGAATACAAAATAAGCCTGAAAGCTACCAGTATTTGAATTAGCAGAATCCAGAGGTGTGTTTTTATTGTTTTGTTAATTAATATGAGATAGGATAATCAGGGAGAAAAATGTCATTGCAAAATTAGAACAAAAATAGCACACTTAAGAGCTTGGGGTTTTTTTCCTCAAAGTGTTTTCTTCATTGAGTTTAATTAAACTCTCCATAGCCTGATGAGCAAACTTCCAATTAAGTTCTCATAATAAAAGAGTAAACATATAAAATAACTGTCTTCATGAGTAAGCTCATTTGAAAACTAGGTATTCTAGTAAATTTTAGTGCTCTGAAAGAACCATGTATGTTTTTTTCAAAGATGTGGGCTTAAAACTGGTATATTCATAATTAAACAACTATTCTAGTAGAAATTAAAGTAGAAGGTAATAAGATTATATTTTTTATGTTTATAGCACTCTAATTCTCACAGTATCATTATGTAATGTGTTGGTGATACCAGCAACACTTTCGAGATGCAGTACTTTTGATGAGTTGAAGGGTCAGTTAGCTCTCACTGAAAATTTTGTACAAGGAGTGTCAAAGGAGTGAGATAGGAAGTGAAAACCTTGAGGGAATGCAGAAACAAAAGTAATCTTGTTTTCCACCAGGTCAGGGAGCTATAGATTCAACACCACCCACCCAGCTACTGGAAACTGTGAGACACTCAATAGGGTTGCTGCTTAGCCTGGGAATGCTGTGGCCATCCATTGCAGTTATTAGATGTCTGTGTCCATGGTATTCTGCTTCTGGGAGAAAAAATAAAAACAGATTTAAAAGCAAGAAAAGAAGAAAACATTCTGTGATATAGTCAATATTAGTATCTGATATTGATGTCAGAAGTAATGACACTTTGGAGTAGAAGAAATTTGGGGACAACTCTTTCAGATGGCAGATAAGCACAGCACCTCAATTGGCTTCAGGAAGTGATAAGAAAAAGAATTTCAGACTTTGATCATGCAGTATGTGCTGATATTTTATTAAAATGCAAGATGACTCCAGATAGCAGGTGTGTTAATGCACATACATCTACAAAATCATCTTCCTGAACAAACTGAACTTCCTTGGAAAACGGGAACTATTTCAGCTGTCTCTGTAGGCAGAGGAGATTTTATCTGCAGCAGTGTTTTCATTCACAGTTGAACTGTTCTGGTCGGTTCCTAAGAATAACAATGTGGGAAAGATAGATGACCTTCTGAACGTCACATTCACATACAGTTCATGTTGGCTGACCGCAAGCAAGGTTTTTGTTGCCTTTTTGCTTTTCTCTTAGTTTTTGGGAGTGGGGTTGGTTTTTGGGGGTTTTTGTTTTTTTTGTTTTGTTTTGGTTTGGTTTTGTGGGATGGGGTGTTTTTGTGTGTGTGTTGTAAATTTTTTGTGAGACATTGTGAGGTTTTCTCGCTCTGGGAAGGCAGGGGAACCCCGAAAACCCCACTAAAAGAGGTCCCCGCCGGGTGCTTCCACGCTGCGTGGGCAGAGCGGATCCGGGGCCGGCGGAACCCGAGCTCGGGCTGTCTCCCCGAAGGCAGGATAGCAGGAGCCTTGGCGATGAAAGATGCAATCTCTCAGCTTTCTGAATCCAGGGTTTATTGGTAGGGATGGCGGGGAGGAGAAGGCAGATGGGACCGGGACGGAACGCGGGGGAGGAGGCGGCGGGTTCCGAGGAGCTGAGAGCCCCGAGTGCCCCCGTTCCAGGGGTTAAGAGGGATCGCAGGATGGGAGGGGTTTACACAGGAGAGCCAGTAGGGGCAAGAGGGATACAGAACTGGCAGATAAACAGGGGAATAGGGGTGCGAGGAGGGAAGGCACAGAACTTCAAACCCAATGGGAAAACTCGGACAGAGGCAACAAAGTAGAATTTTCCAGCTTTTAACTCTATGGGATAGGGGAAGGGGGATGTGCAGTGCCAATCATCTCTGACTACAGTGCTTGCTTCCACTAAAACCTGCAGACACACTGCTACAATATTGAAATGCTATGTAATTGTATGATCTTAAGTAATACCATTATAATCGCAACAATTACCTACTTTTCCTATGTCACTTCATTTTCACCTCTAACAGTGAGCTCATCCTTTCCAGATTGTGCTCTGTGAGGAAATTATTGAATATTATGCTAATGCTAAATGCAGATACTACGAAATATTAAGTGTTAAAGGTTATCTAGTTACAAATAATACAGTTCAATGAGGGAAACTGACTATGAATTTATGTTAGGCTTAAACAAATGCCTGAATATTTGCATTTTTAAAAATGTTTATATTCTGACTCACAACCCACAGAGTTCTCTGATCAAACGGAAATATAAATATCGGGTTTATATGGTACTTTATAATTGAAAACTGCTAATTATTTTGTTATGATACTGTTGATACACACTGACTATAGAAGTACAACTTACTGAACGTCTTCTAACTAAAAAGCTAACTAAAAGATCTAATACTTTTTTTAGAAATTAGGCACTTGGAATCAAGAGCAAGGCAGTAAATAAATGTCAGTTTTGATATGTACAGTCCTGGCTTTATTACTGCTCTCAGTATGTTGCTGTGCAGCCTATCATACCAAACTCTTCACAAGTTTAAAAATACACAAAAAGTCTACTTTATTGCATTGATTTTTATGGACTTCTGCAACCTTGCTTATTCCTTGCCTCTGTAATTCTTGCTAACATTTGCTCTATTTCCGCTCCTATATAATGTACATGCAGAGCAAGTCTCAAAAGTTAGGTCTGATGAAAACTGTACTGAAGTTACCAGAGTCACCCATTACCCACATGGCTTTTCAATAAGGTCACGGATTTAAGAAAAAAATACTTAGAGAATTGAAGTTACATTACTGGCTTGGAAAAGTCACTGAATGTGCACTTCCTTTATGTGAATTTCTAGTCAGTTAACTGCTAATGGAAGTTGATGTGGTTGTTCATCCATTTCAAATAAACTTTCTGTCTGAAACACCAATAATTCGACACCATGCCAGAAGGAATGAATCCCAGCAACACAAAAGTTCTTCATTTCCCACTAAACTATCTTACCATTATTATTGGTTCAACAAAGTGTGAATGATGCATCAGAAGTTAATTTCCTCTCAAACTGTCTTACAAGCTAAATTTCAAAAAGAAAATATCATCAAGTGACCTAGACTTCTTGTCCTTGGGCCTTTGTAGTTGAATCAAGTCTGGGCCTTGGAGAATGTACTTTTCAAGTGGTTTGCATCTTTGAGGTGAACATCCCAGACATCTCCACCTACACTAATTTGGTTCACATTACAAACTGTCTTGGGACACGTGAAGTGGATTCTTTTAGTGCTGCTTTGACCCCCAACATTTTAGGATGAAACTAAAATGGAAATGCACTTCAGTCACAGGCTTAATGTTCTCCTGAAGCAAATCATTCTTCAATTAATGAGGGGGAGCCCGGAATTAGTTCAATGTAGAAAACCCCTGAAAATGTGCCAAGATCACCTCTTATTTTGCTCTGCACATCCATATTTGTTCATTAGCTCTGTTGGTCATGTGGATGTAGCCTCAGTGTTCCATTGTTCCATGTGAGATGATAAATCATTCTTAGCTGAGGCTTTGCTAAGGAAATGGTTACCAGTAAGAGTCTCCTTGATTTATTTTTTTGCCATGTATTTGGGTCCTGATGTGCTGGGGGATTCCATGCTAAATAGTTTCTATTGGGTTATACAATTGTTTCCTCTCAAATTGAAAAAAAAAAAAAAAAAAGTAAAAAGCTGAACCAAAGAAACAAACATCCAGAAAAGAACCCATCAGGATACTTTGGACCAACAAGAGTTCTCCAGCTCTCCCATTTCCAAACTTTCCAAACAGCAACAAAAGATTATACATAAGAAAAGTTGCTTTGAAAGTCCTAGTGCAGTTACCATGTAACAGTAGAGGATGATACTGAATTTTGTGAGTTGTACTTTACATTTTGGAGTGCTGAGCCTATCTCAGAGTTACCCAGTGGAAAAGTCATGGCAAATTGGATCAAGTCCAGCAAAGGACCACTAGGATGAAAAAGATCTTGAAGTATCTGATAAGCAAGGAGAGGCTGAAAGAGCTGAAACTGTCCAACCTGGAGAACAGGACATAAGGATTTTATCAGTACAAATACACAATGCCAAGGAGATGCCATCTGAACATAAGAAAATACTTTTTTAATGTGAGAGTGAGTGGTTGAACACAGAAGCAGGTTACCCAGGGAGGTGTTGGAATCTTCCACATTGGAAGTATTAAAACCCTGCTCTTGACAGGTGACCCTGTTTTGAGCAGGTTCATTGGACTAGACAATCTCCAGAGGTCCATTCCAACCTCAAGCATTCTGTAATTCTGTAGTCTGAGAAACTAAGCAGCCTGTAACTCAGTAATGTTAAATGCTTAACCTATTCAGTGCCTACAGTTGAGCTTTTTAGGGTCTGTGTAATTGCACTTTTTAGGATACATGAAGAGTAGTGAGTTCAAATGAAAAGTCACTGTGTTTCTCACTTTGTCTCAAAAGCTCTAGGTATTCAAAATATATTGTCATTCTTTATTTTCTCTTCAGGCTATCTTATCTGCTAATTGTGGCCTAGAGATGCACTGTACAAAAGATTATGTTATAAAATCATACCTGAGCAGCTTTTATTTTTCAGGTTTCTCGAAATGTGACTGAGATTTTGTAAAAGAAAATATTATGTTTGGCCTGGTTGATGACAAAAGTGAACCTCAAATGCATTATAAAGCCTGTAAAAATCTTTCTCAATATTTTTAGAAGTTTTGCTAAAGTATTACTGCAGCATGTACATGATAAAAATTCTGAAAATTATGTACCATCTCTATATCAATGTTTCTTTAAGGTGGAAACAAAATATTAAAAAGTAATTTTTTCTTGAACGTTCCACTAAATACAGTAATTATTAGATTAAGTAAACTGAATTGTGTGGAGCTCTTAATTGGCTAAGATTCCAAAATAAGTTTTACTGATCTAAAATGAGCAATGAATGGAGAGATGCTGCCATCACAGAATACAGTGAACCAGAATTTTCTGCAGCAGTGAAATGTTGGTAAAACTCTAAATTTTTTATTATTAGTCTTCAGTGCTTATATAATAGTATTATATAGTATATATATTATATAGTATAATATAATAAAATTTCCAATGAAATAAAAAGCTGTATAAAATATAAAACATAAACATATAGGAAGAACTTAATTTTTCTTTTAACTTTCCCTGAATCAAACAAATATTATTTGTTATGCAATTAATACAGGCAGTAAACACAAGGCCTAGTTCATGGAGATGCTACAGGAGAAATTTATCAGTTGTGTTAGAGGATGCCTCTTCCAAATGGATTTTTTCTTAGAATTGTTAGCTAATGCATACCCAATGGTTCATCTTGAGTAACTTATGTATCTAGGAATAAGCCATTAGAGTAGTTTCCATCAGGAGGCTGAAATGAAGCAGTATTTCTCTCTTAACCTCTATCCTGTAATTATGAACATAATAACCACAAACCCAGCATGTCTTCTAAATTGCAAGTAACTATACTTTCTGGAGATGCATTTTCTGTAATGTGACAGGTGAGAGATGGGATATCTAGTAGGTTTTGATTGGCAAGTACTTATTTGTATATAATTTAATGCACACAGAAGGTAGTGGGTTACCCTTTATGGTCCATCTATTCACAAATTAGAGACAGCATGGTCAGCATTCTGTCCATGCCTCCACCATATTCCTGCCCCAAAGATAAAGGAAACTAAGTTGTTTCTATGACAACATCACATTTAGTACATCTGTTGACCCTGACAGCAAAATATTTTCTAACCACAGAATCTGTGTGGCACAGAAAGTATAGGAGCAGATTAGAGACAGGTCTGGGCTGAACACTTTGCAACTAACCATCACTTATGCTTTGCATAAAGCAAGAAAGAGCTTTCAATAAAAAGACCTTTGGCTACTGACTCAAGGATTAAAACTCAAACTAGAACCAATCAACTCTAACATGCCAATATGAATATCACTAAAATTGTATCATAATCAGTGAGGCTGAGTTTTCTAAGCTTTCACCTTAACCTTCCCTTTGTTCCATCACTAAGAGAAATTATTGATGAGAATTAAATGGATAGGTAAACTACAGAATCACAGAATGGTTGAGTTTGGATGGAACCTCCGAAGATTATCTGGATCAACCTCACTGTTCAAGCAGGGCCACCTAGAGCCGGCTGGCCAAGACCCTGTCCAGATGACTTTTGAGTATCTCCAAGGAGGGCCTCTCTGGGCCAACCTGTGGCCTTGCTCACAATGAAAAAGTGTATCCTAGTGTTCAGATGGAACATCCTGTGTTTCAGTTTGTGCCCACTGCCTTTAGGTCTCTCACTGGGCACCACTGGAAATAACCCAGCTTAATTTTTCTCAGCATCCTCCCTTCAAGGGGCTATATATGTTGCTAAGATCCCTCTGAGCCTTCTCTTCCCTAGGCTGGACAATCACAGGTCTCTCAACTTTTCCTCATAGAAGAGACATATCAGATCCAAGCCTGGACTAAAGCTGTCCCTGGACTAAAGACTTATTTGTTCAACTACAGTTTTGATTATGGAAGGTGTTGTATAAGTCTATCATATCAGTGATCACACTGCCAGTCTTGATAGTGATTAGCAGCAGTTAGTTTTGTAATTTAGGCTTAATTGCCTTACTTAATACATGGTTCAGCACACGAAGATTTGTCTCTCTAATTTCAGTGGAGATCAAAGGTAAAGTCTTCTTTTGAGACCGTATTATAGATCTAGCTAACAGTGGAAAATTGGCTGCAAGTAGCTCAAAACCAACTGTTTCTAATTGATTATTTAATATTTCAGTGCAGTGTTTTCTAATTAAAGACTACAGGACCAATGTAGATTGCTTCAGTATTAAAAGACATTGTATGCTCTATGTTTTGCCTTTGTTTTGTATTACATTTCCTTATACTGCCCCAATGAGCTACTACTTTTTTGCATTCAAAACAGAAGTGAATAATATTTTTCCTCTGTTCTCCTTCTTTCTTCATACAAGAACTACATTTTATAAAATGCATTTTCATTGAGGCAGACATCATATAAGCAGTCTATATTTTCCCTCAGCTCTTTCTACTTTGCGGCAGATCCAGAGAATTGAACATGATTGCACTGATATGACAGCTTCTGAACCACTATCCACAGCCTAATGCAAAGCCATATAGCAAGAATAACTGGAGGCAGAAGCAGAAAATCTCTGGCAGGAATAGCTGGTAGTTGGTCTTTCTCAACTATCGTCTCACTCTCCATGAGAAATGGAGACCAGACTACAGCAATTAAATTCTAGACACAGCAGAGGCAGGGAGTCAGCAAAGGAATTTGAAGAGATGGAACTTGAAGTTAAACAAAAGCAGCAAGAGGGATGTAAAAAAAGACAAAATTTAGGAGAGCATATATTTATTGTTAACATCTCCAAATGTCAGAAACTAAACATTCCTATTTTTGTATCTTCAAATATGAAATCCATTTTCTAGAGATATTATGAAATGCTATTGAACTTCTACCCTATTTTACTAGAAGGACATAAGCACCTGAAATTTGTCAGGTGACTCCAGTCTTTCATTTCTAACTTTATATATTGCCCTACAGATGACAATGCAGACTGTTCAGAGTCCATAAAGTTCGGAGTATATAAAGTAGTCTCTCATTTCCTAATGTGAAATACAGTCAGTATAAAGATATGTATCCAGAGTAGTCTGATTTCCAGCAATGTTTCAACTTTAGGAGTGGTGTGAAGATGTAATTACACATGCTTGAGTCTCTTCCTGACAGACAATTGCCTTCTGTCTCCATCCATAACACATCATCAACACTTCTGTAACCTTCTGTTGCCTTTTCTATATCTGCCTCCAGGAAATCTCATCTCAAATACTCAAAAGATTCTGGTTCCCCAAGAAAGGTTCACAAAAAATCCCAATAATTTTTTTTTGCTAATGTTACACAGCTTACACAAGCAGGTTTACATGCCAGTCTATACAACCTATTTAAGAAAGACAGGTCTGTATCTTACTAAAATTTAAATTTAACTCCTTTGAGACTCAAAATTAAATATATTACAGAAATATAAAGTTTATAACCTTCCACTTGTTTGCAAGTTGTAGGTAACTATCTTGGACATTATGAAGCAAACATTTCAGCCAAACAGCTGTCCACAGTATGCTCTGCTTAGCTAGACTAAATGTGGAACAAAATTTTAATTATTTAATGTTGAGAAAATGTCAAGTATCACAGAGATGAATGTGCTTTATACAGATAAGTACCCATTGGAAAAGGCTTCTGGATATGTATGTCTTTAAAGATCAAATGTGAGCTGACAGCATACCTTCAAACACACCACTGCAAACCAAAAACTTTACCCTAGCCATTGCACAAAAATCTCAGAATGACACAGGCAGTTCAGAAGTTGATGTAACTTTTCTCCACTAGGTCAGACATGAGATATTTGAATTTCTGCTTCCTTTGACTAATTGTGGAAGAAATTATCCTATGATGATCCACTTTTGTTAATTAATGAGCATGTAATACACTCCAGTTTTAGCACTTAGAGGTCTGTATTGAAGGTTGCTCACCCCCATTAGGAGAACATGGAGGTCTATAGAATCAGGACACCTCACACCTACAAAAAGCAGGCAGATTACTTCATAGAGCACCTCACACTCCAGCTTGAAATATTGCAGCTATATGGCAAGGGAAACAGACAAAAACATGGCACTCCCTTTCCATGCACTGTTTTCTTGGAAGTAATTACATCAATATGACAGCAAAATCTGCTCTAAACTTAGTGGGGTTAACAGAAATGTTGGTTTACCTTGTGTCAGAACATATGACAGACATGGAGTTGCAGCTATGGAAACATTTGCATCAAGCAGTAGCCCATACTTATCACGTATACACCTCCCACAAACAGTCTTCATTTGATATGGGTGCCCTGACTACAAATTACAAATTAGGATGGTCTAAGAAGAGGTACAAACAAGAACCATCACAGATCTATGATCTTTGTCAAACTTTCATACCTGTGTGGCACAATTAAATAGCACCTATGTTTCAGTTTTCAGTTACTTGTTTTGAAATAGTGTCTCTGTCATTAAGATAACAATTTATGAAAATTGAATCTTTGTACTTTATCTAATGTACATAGTGCGCTGTAAATATAAATACACCATGTATTGAAAAGGACCCTCACAAAATGGGAACTCATAAACAATTCTCTAAAGGGAACTGTTGCGGTCACCATGGCCCAATTAGGTGCTGCAAACTCAGACTGCAAAGGTGAGGCCCCAGACAAGTCCTGGGAGTGAAGAGACTCTGCAGTTAGGGTGACTCTTTGGGGCGCTCCCAGTGGGCCTTGGGGCAGGGCTCATGAATATGTGCCAATGAGCCATGCAATTAGCCTCAAGTCTCTCTCCTCCCCTGTTCCATAAATGGTTATATTCTGGAATGTCCTCCTTTGTTCTGAGCTCGAGTTGTGTATTATTGGTTGGTTAAAAAATGTACCCTCCCCTCCTGTGTTCCCATTGGCCGGGAAATCTATCAGTCTAATGTTCTCCCAACCCCATTGGCTCCCTTCCATTTGGCTCCTCCCCTTTTACTGGGCCCTTAAAAACCCCTGCACAGCCCTGCACGGGGCTTCTCTGAGCACCCCTCCGACCTGCCTCATCCCTCCTCGCGCCCTTCAATAAACCCTCTGCTTTCCCTGCTCGAGAGCAGCCTGCATTTCTCGTCATCGCCTGCGGTCCTCCGTTCTGTTCCTCCCGGTGAGGCCTTGCCTCCCAGCTCCGCCAACCTCCTCCACCGAGCGAGAGCCTTCACTGCCCCTCGGGCAGTGGCGAAGACCGGACAACCCAATTCAAGGACTGTGTCTCACTGCCCCCGGCATCGGGCCGGGAACACCACAGGGAACTGTTTTGTTCATGAAGAAATCTCATGACCAGGGAGCTGTTCACAAAGACAAACCTAAGGTCCATTCTGGACTCCTTTTTTAAACACACTTAAAAACAACACCTTAAAATGCATGTCGAAGTTCACTTAGAATATGACTGGGTTTGGTCTTTTGTGGAGTTGGGCAGCTTTCAATAAAAATAAACTAATAAAGATATAATTAAGACAGAGAATAGATGAGGCTAAGTGACCACAATTTGAATTCCTTTCAGTGTTCTAATGAAGTGCTTTAATCCTGAAGCAATGGTCAGTCTCAGTGTACAACTTGTACTTATTGTGCTTATTCTAATAACAATCTTCATTTTCCTAATAACAAGAAACGAAACTTAATTTCTTTCTGTGGTAGCTATTTCCAGTAAATCAATAGAACTACGATCCAGGTTACCTAATACCTTCTCCTGGTATTATTGAGCATTTTGTTTTCCAGCTAGATTTATATCACTACAGTTTTGAAATAAAGACAGTAGATCTAAATGAGTTAACTTCAAAGGAGCAGGTTTTGAGTTTTGCTTACTCTCTACCTTTTTCTGCTCCCTACTAAATCCTTTCCTTGATATTCCATGGCTAACAGCTATCCTTTTCTGGAATAGTGAAGAGCACAGAGTATATACAAAAACATTTTGAAATGTGAATACCTGTAGTAACTCACCATTCACACAGCCAAAGCTACAAAAATTATACAGGAACTATTGAACTAGAGTGCACATTCTTCAATTTTCTGGATGTTATCAAATGTATGTTTATGCCTGTCATGGTTTGGACACTGGCCAAACACCAGAAACCCATGACAGCTGCTCACTCGCTCTCCCCTGCCACAGCTGGGCAGAAGAAAGGAAAAAAAGTTAAACTAAGGGGTCAGGAGTAGAGATAAGGACCAGGAGAAAACACTCCAAGGGCAAAACAGGCTCAACTTAAAGTTACAAAGTGAATTTATTACCAACAGATTCAGAGGGGGATAATGAGTAGTAAAATAAGCCCTTAAAAAACCCTTTTTGCTCCCCAGCCCCTCCTTCCTTCCCACCAACAGCACAGGGAGACAGGGCATGGGGGTTTGGGTCAGTTCATCACCAAGAAGTTCTTCCCCTGCTCAGGGAGAGGAGTCCTTCCCCTGCTGCACCATGGGGTCCCTCCCATGGGAGACAGTTCTCTGTGAACTTCTCCAGTGTGGGTCCATCTCATGAACAGCAGTCATCCCCAAACACCTGCAGCATGGGTCACTGTTCCATGGGGTGCAGTCCTCCAAGGCCAGGCTGCTCCAGCCTGGAAGCATGGCCCCCTCTCTCCACCAGATCTCCCACAGGCTCACAGCCTCCTCCAGGCATCCACCTGCTCCAGCATGGGCACCTCCCCACGGGCTGTGAGTGGATCTCTGCATCCCCATGGACCCCATGGGCTGCAGGGCACAGCTGCTTCACCATGTTCTTCACCACAGCCTGCAGAGCAATCTTGGCTCAGGCACCTGGAGCTCCTCCTCCCCCACCTTCTCCACTGACCTTTGTGTCTCCATGTTGTTTCCTTCACAGGTTCTGACCTCCTCTTCCTCTTCTCTGGCTAGAAAAAAACTGTGTTCCCCCTTTGTTTTGATTTCTTCTTAATTATGTTATCACAGAGGTGTAACCAACATCTCTAATTGGCCCAGCCTTGGCCAGCAGCTTTGTCCATCTTCTTCAAATCCATCAGAGTTTGGCTCTACTGGACATGGTGGAAGCTTCTGGCAGCTTCTCACAGAAGCCACTTCTGTGGCCCCCTTGCTACCAAAAACCAGGCCATGCAAAACGAACATATTGCCATTACTTAAGAATACCAAGTATATTATTTAAACCTTAAAGGATGTCATGACAGTATGTAAACAGAACATATGTAAGCAGATTGTTTCACCTGGATATAATACTGATGTGATTTCTCTTAGAAAATAAGTCCTTGATTGCCAGAAATGCATTTTTAAAACCCCCAGAAACTCCTGAATGTCTAAAGGGTCTCTTAAGTCTTTTTATCAGCTGTGCTTTCTTGGATATACAGGGAGAGAAGCCACCCTAAACAGTATTCAGCTTTTATCAGTATATCATACCATGAAATATTTTTTATCCTTGCAATGTCATTTTAATGCCCTGTCATATTTGTCTAATTCCACAGCAGCCATTCTGTCCTGCTTAAACACTGAATGTTGATGAACTTTAGATGTAAACCATCAAGGAGAATTCAAACTAATGGAAAAACAGACACCTAGAGGCTGTCTTAAAATAGGATGCATAGAACAGCAGAAACCCCTAAAATTAAAGAAAATTAAGGGGCAAACCCTTGGGTTTAAAATAGCCTGATAAAGGTTTAAATATTATGGTACAATATGGTAAAGTCTCCGAAAAATCTTTAACCATTTAGTTAGGAAATAACATGTAGAAGTTCTGACTAAGTATCTTGAATTACAGGTTATTTTTAGCAGATCACCCAAACACTATTTGGAAGTATATAACGATATTTTTAAAAATAAGTGTTAAACCCACAGGCACTTAACATTTTATACACAAATAATGACACTCACGCTCGGGCAAAGCCTGATTACTGTTTGTTACATAATTTTTTGTTTTAGAGAACTCATGAAAGCATCAATGCTAAGTAAGGTGGTGACTTTTGACCAGAACAATAATAACGCGTGGGCTGAAAGAAAATATGTATTGCAGTATAATCCCTAGTGGACAGTAGTGCACATAATAAAACTACCAGACATGAAAATGTTAGGGATATAAAAACTTAAATTTTTAGAAACTTCCTATTGACTAGCTGTTTGAAATATGGCCAACAGGAAACATGGAACAAGAATGACACCTAGTGGTCCCGCAGCCTTTTCATCAGGGAGGTTTCTTTTCATTTGCAGATGTATAGTCACATAAATACAGAAAAATGTATGAGTTTTCTCGGTCTTATCACTGATTTTACTTTTCAGTCTTCTGAAATCAGTGTTCTTCATCCTCACGTTGTCCCTGACGCAACTTGTAATCTCATGAGACAAGCTATAAATAGCAGGTAAAGGAGAGATGTCCTTAACTTTGCTCCCATTTATATTCCTCAAGTCTGACAGCTGCAGAATGCTGATGTGCAGCAGCAAGTGTATATAATTATTTTACTTAACTTCTTTTTGATTTAGTAAATGGTAATTTTTTTTATCAGCTGACCCACCCCACCCCCACCCCCCACCCCCCCCAGATTTGCTTTGGTTAGCTATCAATTTTCTTTGGAGAATTCTTAGCAGAAGACATATTAAAAGAAGAAGAAAATATTTCTGAGTTTTGGCTGAAGAGGGGTCTTTCACTATTATTGGATTTTGAAAAAGCCTGAGAGATGGGTTTGGGGAGAAACAGCAAATGGAACTAGCACTTGTATGTAGATGAATGTACTGAAAGAAAATTCCCAGGCAAAATTAAAATAAATTAGCATCTGTTATTTTTAAAGCTATTCCTGACATAAATGCTGTGTAATGCTCAGTTTCATTTAAAAATAGCAATTTCAGGTCCCTTTCTTAATATTTACCTGAAAATAACAATTGCAAAAGCTTATAAAAATGGTTATGTAAAAACAAGCAGAGAGGAAAAGATTTGTTTTCCAAAACCATGTGCCTTAAATAAGCAGTAACATTTTCATTGCTCCCTGAAATATTTCTGTCATGTGATCTCCTCAGAAATACATGAATATTGTTGATTGACAAAAGCCTGCATAGATATGACTCAGAACATTTTAATGTTAATTTATATGAAGATATAATGATATTCTACTGCATATTTTTCTGCTTCTGAGTCTATTTCTGGACTACTTGTAATAAAAAGGCACTGCTTCTTTCAAAGGTCTAATTACAAACCTCTAGAGAAAACAGTGCTGTGGTATTTAAGCATTGTCACAGTCACTGACCCCAAGCTAAACAGAAAAAGCAAATCTAATACAGTCCTTCACTTTACTTTTAAGTGATGGTGAAAATCTACATCCAATATTGGTTATATTTATTTACATGACATGCTACATTATAGTGACAAGACCTAAGAAAATACCTGTATTAAATCTAGACAGATAAAAGATACTCTGCTTTTCATGAGCTTATCCTTGGGAGTCAGGCTTGAGAAGTGCTATGAGCTTTCCTATAATACAACGAACCAAAGATTTGCTTTATGTAGAAAACATAATGGACTGTGTCACGGTGTAACCCCAGACAGAGACCAAGCACCACACAAGCCACTCACCTATTGCCCCTGCAGTGGGAGAGAACTGGGATGGCAAAAGAGAGAAAACTCCTGGGTTGAGATAAACACAATTTAACAGGTAAAGCAGAAGTCACTCTTGCAAGCAAAACAAAACAAGGGGTTCATTCACCACTTCCATGGGCAGGCAGGTGTTCAGACATCTCCATGAGAGAAGAGCTCCTGCACTTCCCTCTTTTCCCCCAGCTTTATATACTGAGCATGACACCATATGTTGTGGGATATGCCTTGGATCATTTGGGATCCCAAATGATCCAAGCTGTGGACATTTGCTTGGATCCCAAATGATCATTTGGGATCCAAGCAAATGTCCCAGCTGTGCCCCCTCCCAACTCTGTGCACCCCCAGCCTCCTCGCTGGTGGGCTGGGGTGAGATGAAGAACAAGCCTTGGTTCTGGGTGAGCACTGCCCAGCAATAATGAAAACATCCCTCTATTTTCAGCACAGCATTTAGAATCCAACACACAGCCCATACCCACTCCTGCAAAAAAAGCTACCTCTATTCCAGCCAAAACCAGTATAGGATGCTAGATAAGTCTCTTAAGATGCTAGCCACTTCTTTGAGGATGCATGCAGGTTCCTGAGAAATACTGCTTTTCATGTGACCAAAACTGCAGTTTCATCTAAGTCTTACTTGTGAAATGCTCTTGAATGCTTTTGGTAGACTTAGTCAGGAAGACAGCTACCAACAAATTCTAACATAATGGGTGACACATCAAGGTTTCTATGATTTACATCATGCAGGTGTGTGGAGGGGAGAGTGTGGGGGTGTATATATGTTCTGTTAAAAGATCTGCGGCTTTATTACTGTGTTATAGCTGTAATTAATTTTCTAGCAATGAGTTTACTCAATGTATGTAGCAAGACTTTCCTCTTTTTTTCAAGAAAAATTTGATCATCTAATTAAGTTGTGTAGAATTGAGAATTTTGTGGTTATGTTTTTGATTTCTGTTTAGACTGAGTCTAAAAGAGGACTTCCTTGTGACTTAAGTTCTCCACCTGTAAAATGGAGAAATTTCTTTCTACTCCCTTTTATTCAGCTCTGCCTATTTAAAAGTCTTCAAGGTGAAGCATGTATTGATTTATTTGAATATATATATTTTAGCAGCAAGACAGATTGATTCTGCTCACGTCACCAGAAGGATCTCAGACTGATTAGGATTAAAAAACAATGGCTGTTTCCTAACATCTCAGGTCAGAGGAGCCTGACTTGTCTGTTGCCCTATTCTTCACATCCATTATTTGCTGATGTATGTTTGAGTCTATCACACCTCTTCTCTTCATTGTTTCTTCTTCACAAGGAACACAGCAGATGTTACAGTCTGCTGCAGTCTCCCTAAGTTGTATCTCTGTTTGTAGATTTGAAGTTCTAGGGAACATTCCCAGACATGGAACTATATTGGGGTAGATTGTCAGAAGATTTTCTCATACTGCTCTGGGACAGAAAATTGTCAGTTTTCCAAGCAATGCCTGGACATGATTCCAGTTCCAGTTTTCTTTGTGAAGTCTTCAGTGGCAATGGTAGGATATAAGAGGCTACAGCAAAATATGTGAGGTATGGTCATGTTTAAGAAATATGTGACCACAGTGAACGGTCATCAGCAGATAAAATGAGAGTTTCTTTACTCATCAGCTCTGGATGCCCATTTGAAGCACATATTTCTGAAGCTTCCTGAACAACAAACTCACCACAACATTTCCTAACAAGTTTCTCTCTGAAACTCTCCTTAAACTTCTGGCTTATTGCTACTCCTTTTAGGTTTGTTGTACAAATATTTTCTGCATCCTTCTGAGGCAATGGAGCTCTGCTGGAAGGAAAATTAAAAGAAAGCGAAGAGAAACTGCCTAATTTTTCTCACCTATAAAATCTTAATTTAAATGGTGTCTAAATTAATAATTCATAGCAAATACATTGTGTGATTAATCAAGCCTCCTTTTGTATTATGGTATTATTTGCATTACAAATATACATTATTTATTTTCTCAGTGTTACTGTTCTTAAAAGTATAGTTTAAGTGAAGAGCTGGGGTTTGACTATATCTGGGAGAGTTAGCAGAAAGGCAGCATCTTAAATGTGTTTAAAATATTAGTTCTGTGTCCTATAAATACTGTTAAAGTTATCATCCTTAAAATAAATTTGCTACCACAGTATTTAGCAGCCAGCTGCAAAGAAATTGAAGACCTTAGTGTAAGCTCTTCCAAATTACTTCAGGGAGCTGCATCAGTTTACTTGTAGTTCATACATTTGCACAGGAAGTGCCAGCTTATATATTAGATCTTTCTCTGGCTCATTTAATTTCCTCTGTATTAAACAGGAAAGTGGACCTTTGCATCACAGCCTCCCATATTTCATTCTTTCTGATCATTGATGAAAATGAGAGATATTTTCACTCTGCTCTTTGTGAATAAATCTCAGATTGCCTCTCTGTGCATTCGTGCTAGAAAAGCATCCTGCCTTGAATGTTCATTTGAAAGACATCATTAAACGGAGGCACACATAGTAAAACAAGTTCATTTGAACAAATATTCACAACAATCCTGTTGTGATGTTCACCCTACACCATCTTCAAGACTAGAATGAAGGCTCAGGTCATTTCTTGTTCTGTCTCCACTTAGAACAATGGAAAATTCCAATTTCCTGTTACAATGTGTGTGTGTGTAGAAAATGCACTTTTACAGCTGAAAAAGCTACATTTTTGAATGTTTGTCCCTAACCTACCCAGGTGAGTCTTTACATGATCTGCTTGGTCAGGAAAGTGAGGCGACTATTTCATGACAATTAGAGTCTAATTAAACAGTGAAAGCAAAAGAATACTGTTAGTTTTATTCACTTCAAGGTTTTCTCATTCTCTATGCACTAAGTCTTGCTTGGACAAACATGGCCTCAGGACCTGTGATTACAGGCTCTTAAATATTCAGCAAATGGCCACAGCATCAAATAGAAAGGAGTGATGGGGCCACAGAGGGAAACCTTGTATATCAGACCAGCGTATGAGCAAAATGTAAGCTCTTACCTTATCACCTTCCCTCTATAGACAACTGCTGTAATAAAATCTTTTTTGAAAAATTACTTTTCCAAGAAGTTAAAAATAAATGACAGTTCAGAAGAGAGAGCAATTTACTGATATTCTGAACCTGAATAGTTAGTTGCCTGGGTAAGGCTTGCTTTGTTTTCTTTTTCTTTAATTTGTTCTCACTTTTATTACAACCCCTCAGGCTCTGGAAATGGGTATCTTCAATTACAA
This sequence comes from Entomyzon cyanotis, assembly GCA_024500445.1. Classification (NCBI taxonomy): domain Eukaryota; kingdom Metazoa; phylum Chordata; class Aves; order Passeriformes; family Meliphagidae; genus Entomyzon; species Entomyzon cyanotis. Next base: position 54,219,735 of record JAKEPQ010000871.1, read on the forward strand.
GTTATTTAAATCAGCTGTTCCAGAAACGTATTTGCTATTTTGATCAACTTTTGAATGCTAATTAGAATATTCTTCCTACTGCTTTTCTCCTTAGGAGCTAGAAACTCAGCTGTGTAAATCAGCTTTTGATGATGTACACAGTGGTATGTTTGACTCTGAATGTTTAAAGAGAAGGAAATGTTGCAATAGCGTATTTACCAAAACAGTATTTGATTTCCTTTTGTCAAGGGTAACAAAGAATGGCAGAGGAAAAACACATAGTTTTAAACCTTAGTGGTTCGACTGCAGTTCAGGAAATCAGTTACTTTGAATCAGTTTTTATGAATGAGTTTCATAAAAGACTAGGTTAGTTCTTTTTCCACAAAACTTTTCCTGTCTGAAAATTAAATCCCAGTCCCTTATCTCAAAAATACAATGCAAATTTTCCTACCACACCAAAATGCTTTAAGGCTGTTTCTAAAGCTTTCATCACCCTCCTCATAAATGATGAGTACTACATATGGCCTGGGGAGTAACTTTATTTTTTTATTTTTAAACAGTGGCATATCTACAGGAAAATAAGTGAAATTTTCATCAGCACTCTCCATACTACCTCTTTCCCCAGAGGAATTTTCTTCATAATTAAATTGTGTAGGATGCTAAATAGTAGCCAAACCTAGTGCACCAGCAGGATGTGCCTAGTGAGACCAGTATGATTTCTCCTCTCACTCCATCAAAAAAATTTACCAGACTTAAGACACAGTGTGCTCATCCCTGATGTGCTAGGCATGAAGGTGCTGTTGTTCCTGTTGCCCAGGTCAAGCTTACAGTGAGACTGAGCACACAAACTCTCTGTGTGCTATATACACACTCTGGACCAAAGCAGCAGATCAATCCCAACATGAAAACAGTGCCTTTAGAGCTGACACCACAAAGAGCAATCACATACATTTAAACCAGCCTGATCAGGACTGGAACTAAATGAAAGAGGATCTAATGGTCCCATCTTGTTCTTACTTTTTACCTAGCCAGTCTCAAAGGTTGCTAGCAGATCTCATGCCCTCCATACACATACCCTTGCACAGGGCACTCTGTAGGAGGCCAAGACTTCCCTGGAGCCACTCCCCAGATCTCTTGTCATTCCTGACATACACATGTCAAGCTTGTCTAGCTTGGCATGTGCTGCTGTCTCACGAAACACATAGCTGGCCCGCAGACCTGTGTTCTCCTCTGTGTCTCCCAGACTGCCTGAACTACTTGCGCATTCATCTGTCCTGAAGCCTGCAAGCTTCTTGCACAGAACATGCAGCAGAGATCACGTTCACGCAGCAAAATGTCTGGTGAATGTATGAACTACCTGCTTACATGTGTCTGCCCCATTTATTCCCCTCTCTCTTTTCTGACACTTGTTCCCTCCAGATCCAGCATTTCTCTGCCTGTGTCTCTTCCCAAATAAACAGCTTCCTTCAAATTACTTTTCCTGCATTCAGCCCAGCCCTGCTACATCCGTACCCAAGTCTGCTATTTCTGAAGGACTGGAGAGGTGACTACAGGTTTGGTTACGCAAATGTTTGTGAAACCTCCTTAAGGGAAGACTACCAGTGTTGTTGGGTCTGTGGAGTTAATATCTGTGCCTGGATGCTTGTCTGTATCTGTATTCTACTCCAGAAATTTACCTGGGCAAACTGTGAGGCTTATCTCACTTCCATGCATAATTCTAAACTAACCAGGTGTTAGATGTCAAGAGGATTAAAAGTAATTAATCATTTACTCATAGTTTATTATGTCAACACTAAAGATGGAGGAGAAGGAAGTATTAGACTGAAAAAAATGTTAAGATTTTATGGTTTATTTCATTAGTTAAGCATCTTGAATATCAAATATCACAAGTTTTTACAGCCTGATTGTTCTCTTTGTGTAACTGAATATCTTTCAAAGCTAGCATTTACCACAAGCTGATTCTGAATTACAATCAGAGCTCTGGCTTCACATGGACAGCTGAGACTTTGCTGGATAGCACTCTAGGTATCCAAATGGATATCTATAGTTTGTTCTGACGGAACATAAAATCAGTTTGTTACAGTGGTATAGTTACAGTTTTTGCAATAAATTTGTTCTTGAATTTCAGATTTGAGCACTTCTGAAGAGATCTCAGATGTGTTAGATTCCAGACTATTCTAAAATGCTTATTATTTCCTCTCAGGACCTGGGAAATAGTGTATTTGAAGTGTGAATTAGGGATTAAGAGGGTTTTCTATTCATATAAAAAATTGTGTGGGGGATGTATAAGTAGTTCAGAAGTCATCTATATTTGGTGATTCTGGTTTGGTAGTTGTGTGTGTTGCTGTCTGCAGGGATATGCAGTGCTTCAGATTCAGTGCAAATAAACAAAGAAAAAAGATTTTTTGCCACTGTGTATTTATGTGACTATTGACAGTAGCTCAGAGGAAAGAGCATACTAGTAAAAAGATTTCCACTTAATGCGATCACTAGCTAATTTGATCCTCCCTGTTATTTGATTTGATCTCCAGGAAATAAATCATTTCCATTGATTCTTACTGTGGATTCTTATTTCTTATTTTGTTCACGTCCACTTCAGCTAATACTAGATAATTCAATCAACATTTATTGAATCTGTCACGGAAAAAGGAAGAGCAATCATGTTGTTTACAACATAAAAATAGATTTGTATCATGTGTCTTTTCTATTCTGCTTTTTAGTTTTCCTGCATTGGTAGATAATGACTTGAAATTGGTAGTTACCTTTGAGAGAATCTGGGAATTAACATTTTATGGCACCTGCAACATGGCCAAGCACAAAATAAAATTAAAAGTGTAAAAAGCTATCAACATGTTTATACTCTGATTTGAACTGATGTATAAAAGGGTCCACACTGTTGAAGTCAGGCAAGCTACAGTGACATGAAAGCAATCAAGCCAAGAGATTACAACCATGGTCTGTTAGAGCATTAGATACTGAACGTGCACCGAGTGTTGTTTTTAAATTGAAATTTCAAAAGTTTTGTTTTCTCAGATGATTTTATCAACATGTGTTTTAGGTGCTTTTTTAAGTCTACTGGGGATAAAACATCTACTTGCTTAATATGATCCAAGTGAGGTGAAAACAAATAGCTAGCCCATGCTGAGAATTCAGTTGAGTCAGTGGCTGTGAAATTTGTGGGTGGTAAAAATTAAGTTAATTATGATGGGCAAATTAATTAGTCTTTTGAGCCACTAATGCAAAGGGATTTTATACTAGCTACTAATATTAACATGAAGGGGTGTCATAGAAGTGATTCTCCCCCTCATTGACCAGTGATCATACTCCCTCGTATCAAGTATGAAAATACATAATCTTCTTAAACACAAATACTTTCTACATCTTTGCATCAAAATATGGGACCCCAAACAAATTCCCCTATTAAACGATGGATAATTAGGACTGGATTTTATTTTGATTTTCAGTGTTGTGACATCCTTTTTTGTGAAGATACCAGTATAAAATCAAACAGTAACTCAATGGACCTGGAAATGTTTCATATGCAAACTGTTTCTAATGGCATCTCTGCTCTAATTTTATCATGCTCCATTTTTGTGGTCAACCATTCAAAAAAGGGTAGATATTTTTGCAGCATGAGTGAGATGTTTTTGTTGTATTTATCAGCAAATAAATATAATTTTGTTAAAAGAAAATTATGTTTATTTTAAAGAGTTCACATATATATATGTTGCAGATTGCTGCATTATATAAGACTACAATAAAAAACCTAAAGCCAAATGTATTTACATTTTAGAACATTATTTTAGTTAGGGGATAAGTATTAAAAAATTGCCTGAGAATGACCATTGTTCTCAGTTCTGTGTTAAAGACATATTGAATATTTAACTTTAGAATGTTCTCTGCTCCAAGAAAAATGGAAAAACTCACCATATAGATCTTCCTTTTATAAATTGTTCTTGGAAAAATATGGTCATCTTAGTGAAATACAAATGATTGTGCTAAATATTGAGATAGAGAGGAAAGTTGTCATGTGTCTAAATCATGTCTTATATTTTTTAAATGGAATTATAGTAATCATATATTAATGGAAACTAAATTTAGTAAGCATCATAAAAACCCATCCTCATGAGGTGTTACATTCTAAAAATTACTGTTTCTTCCCACTAAATATACAGGAAGCCTAAGGTGACAGGCCCAGTTGTAGATAGGTATATTTTTTTTCTAGGTGGATAAAGTCTACCTACCCTGCCTGTAGAAGTTCAGGGCAATAATGAGCCAAAATAATGCCAATAATTTGCTGGTTTATTTCAAATTTTAAGAGTGGACTTGTTCATTAAACACTTTGTTATTTTTGTATAGAAGATTCTGGAATGAGCTCAAATTGCCAATCTCAGTGCAGTGGCTACTCATTTTCTTGCATAGAAGAGAAAAACACAGACATGAAAACTGCAGCCCAGACTGATTATGTGTCACTTCTGGAATTAAATGCAGATCTTGAAGAACTACAACATCTTCTGGAGAGAGGAGACACTTACTGCCTTCTATTGTCTACAAGAATTTAGGGTGACTAAGTCCTTCAAGGTATTTATCTCCCTTAAATGCCTTAACTTAGGAGGAAAAAATCTGGGGTTTTGTGTCTTTGTAGAAATTGGTGAACTATTTTCATGGAAGCTTAGAAAAAGAAGAAATGAGTCTTGCAAATTCAGTAGGATATTAAATGTCTATTGGGAAAATGTAATAGCAATGCTCTTTTCCTTGCAGGCATATTGCAATAATCTTGCAAGAGTAAACTCTAGAAATTCAAAGAAAAGGCAGCAATAAAGGTACATTTGAATGAACCAGCACTGATCCAACAATCTGTAAAGGAATAAAATAAACCAATGAAAAAAGATGCAGTCAGTTTAAATGACTAATGACTGGAAATTGTGTATCAGCCTGAGAGATAAACATACAAATAAAATTTCCTTCTGAAATTAATTGAAAATTCCATTCAGTCTTACTGCAGAAAATCCATAAAGCTCAAGTACCCTTGCCATGAATTTGTTGATAGGCAGGCAAGACAGGCTGTTTATATTCTTGCTGGAATCAATGGTGCTGAACTAGGACCTTCTCTAAAGGCAGAAATTATTTTTATTTTTCTGCGTAGTAAAGATCAGAGTATTAGATTAATTAAGTTCCCTTCTCATTGTTCAGCAGTGTGTTGGTTTTGCATGGCCTGGTTTTTGGTAGCAGGGGTCCACAGAAGTGGCTTCTGTGAGAAGCTGCCAGAAACTTCCACCATGTCCAGCAGAGCCAACCCCTGATGGCTCTGGAGATAATGGACATGCTGCTGACCAAGCCTGGGCCAGTTAGAGATGTTGGTTACATCTCCATGATAACATATTTCAGAAGAAAATCAAAACAAAGAGGGAACAGAGTTTTTTTCTAGCCAGAGAAGAGGAGGAGGTGAGAACGTGTGAAGGAAAAAACATGGAGACAAAAAGGTCAGTGGAGAAGGTGGGTGAGGAGGAGCTCCAGGTGCCTGAGCCAAGATTGCTCTGCAGGCTGTGGTGATGACCGTGGTGAAGCAGCTGTGCCCTGCAGCCCATGGGGTCCATGGGGATGCAGAGATCCACTCACAGCCTGTGGGGAGGTGCCCATACTGGAGCAGGTGGATGCCTGGAGGAGGCTGTGAGCCTGTGGGAGACCTGGTGGAGAGGGGGCCATGCTTCCAGGCTGGAGCAGCCTGGCCTTGGAGGGCTGCACCCCATGGACCAGTGACCCATGCTGCAGGAGTTTGGGGAGGACTGTCTGCCCATGGGGAGAACTCACACTGACATTGCAGCAGTTTAGGGATGACTGCTGCTCATGAGATGGACCCACACTGGAGAAGTTCACAGAGAACTGTCTCCCATGGGAGGGACCCCATGGTGCAGCAGGGGAAGGACTCCTCTCCCTGAGCTGTGGACGGTGATGAACTGACCCAAACCCCCATGCCCTGTTCCCAGCGCTGTTGGTGGGAAGAAGGGGTTGGGGGAGGGAATGGTGTTTTAAGGGCTTATTTTTCTTTTCGTTGTCTTTCTCTGACTCTGTTCCTTTAAGTTGAGCCTGTTTTGCCCTTGGAGTGTTTCCTCCCTGTCCTTATCTCAACTAATGTCCCCTTTGTTTAATTTTTTTTCCCCTGTTCTCTGCCCATCTCTGTCAGGGGAGAGCGAGTGATCAGCTGTTGTGGATGTCTGGCATTTGGCCAGTGTCAAACCATGACAGACAGCTTCTCTTTCAGAGTTGAAAAGATTTAAAACTGATTTAAATTTAGAATAGTTTAGATTTAGAATTGCTCCTAGTATCTATATTCTACTACTATATTTAGTTTAGTAAATTGTAAATAAGTAAAAAAAGTAAATAAACCTTGCTGCAACTACTGGCAGATTAAGGTCCTGCATGACAACTGCCAATAAAGGCTCATCAAAAGATAACACAGAATTCACTATTTTTCATACTTAGGCATTAAAGTGTGAAAATGAAGAGCTGGACTTTAATTCCAAGATGAATGTAAAAAGCAGCCCATATTAAGGTGCAATGCAGTCATGTTGCTGTTGAGAATCCAGCAAAGTATTTTTGATTTAAAATAATTACTATGACTCAAACAACACCTTGTGTTAGTATCATCACAAAGCTACTTATATAGAAACACAGGCATCCGATAACTGTATTAGGATGACTGCTATTTAAAATACTGTGACTACACTGAGTCTTCAAGTTTGAAAAAAAGATGAATACAAGTCTCTACAATTACAAGCATAATGAAAAGAGTGGATACTGTGTGATTTTCTCCTTTTAGAGTAAGGGCACAGGAAAACAAATGAAGCCATCAGGGAAGTTAAAAAATAGCCAAAGGGGTGATTCTCCAAGGAAGTGGAAGTTCTTGCCAAGATATTTTTTGGATGCTCAAGGTTCACACAGATTCAAAGGAAACTGCACATATTCAGTACAGAAATCCACTGTGGTTCTACATGGAAACTACATTCAACTCAGACAGCCATAAATCCACAGAATCATTGAACAGTTTAGGTAGGAAATCATCATGGGGGTCATCTAGTCCAACTTTCTGCTAAAAGTAGAGCAAACTTCAAAATTGGTATAAGTTACTTGGGTCCAAGCAAAAAGATCCCACAACCACTCTGACAAAAGCTGCTCTGTATTCAACAACTCTTATGGTAAGAGTATTTTCATGCATCTACTTTAAATTTCTCTTGCTGCAAGTTGTGATCATTGTCCATTGCTTGTTGCCTATGCACTATACATCTCTGAGAAAACTTATGTTTTTTTCTAGCTCCCCAATGCATACAACAATTGGATCACATTTTAGGGCCCTCTTTCAAATGAAGAATAAAGCCAACCTCTCTAACATGTCTGTTCATTCTTTCTGCTCTATTTCTCTACCCATTTTAGTGGGGTAAAATTCTGGGCACCACTTTCTTGAGCAATAAAAAACCTGGACACAAGGTCTATTTGAAAAATTACTACAGACTGAAAATTGGAGATTAAAGTGAAAATTGCAGTCCGTATATCCTTTTCTGAGCACCTATTTTTGGCTACTAGGGGAGAAAGAACTCTGGGTTAAAAGCAGTTTGGATTGACCCAGTATGTCTGTCTTTATGTGCACTATCATAAGCTTCTCAGTTTTTCTTTTTTATTGCCTTTAGCTATTTGTATTACCATAGTGGTTTTGATCAATTATCCTGTTCTAAACAAAGAGGATCAGGGCCAGGTATGACCTCTTCTGAACACTTTCTACCTGTCTTCAGCCAATATCAGGTCTCCCTTTTGTATGTTTTTGTGTCTTGTTTCACTTCATTTAAACAAAACCTTGCCTGGCAGTGGTTTAATAATCCAAGACTGTTGGTTTTACTGTATTTATCACAGATTAAATGCCAAAAATACTACACCTTAATCATCTGCTTGAAGTATGACTCCTGAGAAATGAAAAAGTCTAAATGAACCATTTTCTGCTAAAATAAAAGAGAAAGTATAAACTTCTTAATCCCCTTTTAATATTTTAAATTATTAAAGACATTTTTAAATTTTAGTAAATTAATCTATTGTATTTAAACTCCACATTAAAATATTCTTTCTGTAATGCTAATCAAATTGGTGATTATCAAATGGTACAGTATTTGCCTGGGGTAAAATATATTTTTATAAGAAATGCAATATTTTCTATTCAAATTTTCTTCAATGAAATGATATCTAAAGAAAGAATGGTGTGCTTTTTCTAATCTCTGCTTTATATACTCTCAGCCCTTAATGAACAGTAATAAATTATTTCACTTCTTGAAGTAAAAACTCTAGTGAAGCAGGATTTCATAGCAAAGATTTGATATATGAAAGCAAATAGAGAAAGAAAAGGAAAAAAAAAGAATAGGGCACAGCCTCATTCCTTTTCTTAATCAAAGAGTAAAGGCAGCATGAAAACCATAAATTTTCTCAAAATCCAAGTATTTGATATGCATAATGATATCTAGTGACTTGCTGCACTTCCTCTGACAGTACATGGCTTGCAACATCCACAAGTCTGCTATACGAGTCAGCATTTGGGAACAAGTCTATTTGTGTCTGTTTACAGGAGCAACAGAAGACAAATGTGATTTGTTTGTGTGAAGTCAAAAGAAATCATTAACAAATTTTGGGGAGCAGGGGGTTAAGTTACGAAGCATGACTTCACAGTGCTTCCAACATCATAAGTCTTGAGATATTCTGCTCACTCTCAGGTCATAATGACTTTTCTAGCTGTTCACACTTCTTATCTGATATTTTCAGCCTCCAATACACAAAAACTTGCAAGCAAACTCATGGCCTGAAAACTGCTGTGGAAAATATTCATTCTTTAACCAGGTCCTGTTTAATTACCTTCTGTCAGTGGAGTTCTTTCTTCAACAGAACTGGCAGAAAATTGGGTGTGGTGTCCCCATCATACATTTTCTCAGACAGCTGCCCTGTTCCTCTTCTACATATTACCAATTCACTCAATTCTGCCATGCAATTCTCTTCTACAAGCATTCCCTACTCCATTCCAGCCAAAATAAGATGTATTATCAAAGGATGTTTAAACATCCCTAGGGTCACTTATTCACATTTCCTAAATTTATAACTTGGAATGTGTCAAGGTAGACCAGTACAAGAAGACAATGTACAGTCCAGTACAGAGTCCCCCCCCGTGTGGCTTACATCTGCCTGTATTAGCTAAAGCCTAAGTATTGGACTTTAGACTGAGCTGAGTAAGTTCTCCTGTCTACATTTTCACTGAAATTAGAGTTCCTGATTTCTCTGGTACAGATATAGTTTCTTTGAATATGGTGAATCAACATATATGTTTTGAAATATTTACACTTTCTAATTCATCAAAAGACTAGGTCACTTTCCTTTTAATTTGGAAAGTGTATTGTTCAAGACCTCTCCCAACTAATTGCACCTCCAGCAGAAAAATATCTTTCTTATTTCAGCCACATAGAAAGACTAACACAATCCTAAAACACATCTTAAAGCTAAACTCTAGATTGTCCAGGGATTGCAGCTGTTATTTTCAGTGATACCTCTCTTCCCCAGTTCAAGATGTCTCTGTCTGAGACATTTCTTTTCAATTGTTGGGATTTGTCTCTACTGTTTATAATGTTTCATTCCATTCACTCTCAGAATTTCACACTATTCGTTCATACTGCATTCACCCCCTTTTTTTAGTCTTCTACTTCTTGCCATTGAGGTTGTTCTTGTATACGGCCTTTCCTCTCTGTTTTAAATACTGGTTATGTAATATTCCTGATTATTCAGTGGCCGTTGCTCTTTTTCTCCCATTCAGCTGTGGTCTATCATATATCCACACTTGATAATGAGGAGACGGTTTTGCATCATCCTGACTAAAAAGTTTTACACAGGTTAAGGGTTTCTTTCTTCTTATCACAGTTCTAAAATATAATGGTCAGCAGTGTCAGACTAAAAACACCATCTCACATGAAGATTACCATTATGTGGAAGGATTTCTGAAGTCAGCTTTAGACATAAAGTACTAGGATGCTATTTAAGAGGTATAAACCAGCTGGAATGAGTTTAAAAACACATAGCAACATCTACATGACTAGATCTAGAAGCACTTCTGATTTCTCAGGTTCAAGAGTTCATTATGACTTTTCTCCTTTGTATGATAAAATCCAGGCAAAGTTCATGTCTTCACCTTTTACCACATGCTCTGGATTCTACCAAAAGTCAGATGTATGTGGTAAATACAGCACACTACATGGCTCCCTTTTCTAGCTGGACTATCACGGCGTCAGGTGGGCGATGGTACAGTGCAAGACTTTCCAACCTGTGTAAGTGACAACACATCATCTAAAGTTTACATCTCCTTGGAACACAGGTGAGATTATATTGTCCTCTCAGCAAATACAAGTTCAAGATTACATAGCATTCATAGATGAGAATGCCCATCCCAGAATGCGTAAACAGCTGATAGTGCAAATACATTAAAAAACTCTTCTTCACTTTGTCATATTTTTTGCTAAAATGATCACTGTCTTCTCAGTGAAATGAAATACAAACATTCAGCTCAAAAGCTCAAACTTTTGGTCATATCTGAGGATTTTCACGTGTTGCTACCTGCCAATAATAAAAAAAACATATATAATCTCTATGTTAGTGTCTGGGTAGCACCTCCATTTGTTCCTCTTTGCTATTTCAAGAACAATATATTTTGTTGGTGCTATATTATTCCTCCCATACTTCCTCCCATGCTGGTTTTGGCTGTGATAATTTTTTTCATAGTATCCAGTCGGGAGGGGGCTGTGTTTTTGATTTGTGCCAAAAGCAGCAGGGACAGTTTTGTTATTGATGAGCATTACACAGAGCCTTTTCTGTCCTTTTCTTCTCCTCACACCACCTAACCAGTGAGAAGGCTGGAGGAGCACAAGAAGTTGGGAGGGATCACAGTTAGGACAGCTGACCCCAACTGACCCAAGGGTTCTAGCAAATAAAAGACCTGGACCATAAAAAACAGAAAAAGGGCAGGTTAAGACAGTAATATGTTCTGGGTATGCTTACGCTAGGAGACCTGAGAATTCACCTCACTCCAGTAACTGTACACACAGCCATGTCTTGACTGTATACAGAACCTAGTTCTGGAAACACAATTGCTTTTGCATGCTGGAGGCAGATACTCAGCTATCAAAGGAAGAGAAATCTTTGTTTCTCTACTCTATTCCCAATTTAAGCAGGTAGGTTTTGGCTACAGCTGTTTGTCTTGAAGGAAAAGTAAGTATGCTGAAGCGCATTAGGGCAGTCTTCATGCTGCTCATTTAAAAGACTAAAAGCACTACATACCCCCACTTCCTTCTTTCCTCTTGATCACAGTGCAGCCACTATTACTGGGAACCCATTGGATTGATTACATCCTTTAGAAAAACTGAAAGGTAGTCCCTCCCCCACAGTATGGCACAACAATGAGACTTCTGTAAAAACTGCAGAAACAAAAAGGTATAGGTGGAGCTTCTCTTGACTATAAATGAGCTAGTTCACACCATTTTTTTTTCTGGAACAGACATTTTCCTAACAATAGGATTTCCTGATAATTTGAAGATGTGATCGGAGAAGATTTCAGAACAAAATTGCTTGGGCCTAATGGGTGCTGAATGTTTAGTGATGAGCCTTAAAAGCACCCAAAAGAAGTATTGCCATGGCCTTCTTCTCCACAGTGTGCTGCTCTTTTATTCCCTGTTCTTTCTGTTGTGTTTAAGTCTGGGGAGCAGCTTGCTTGCCAGAGGCTCTTGATCAGGAGCTGTGACTAAAGCACCACACAGGGAATTCTGTTTTCTTACTCACATAGAGCCCAGTGGAGTCTGCCTGGAAAAAAAATAAGTTTCTGTCTATCCTCTAGTCAAAACTCTCAGCAAGGGCTAAATTGGTTACCAATTTTGTTGGGATTTAACTTCTCTCTTTAAAATTTCTTGAGGCTGCTTAGAAATATGCTCTCAGTAACCTTTTCTTTGATAGAAATGTCTTTCTTGCTCTAACCCTTTCATAGAAAATCACTTTCCATTTCAATTCTTACTGTGCTGCTTTAAAAAAGAAATAACTTTTATAACAATCTTCAAAATATTTTTTGTCTTCTCCTACATTAATGTCAGAGGCTAAGCTTTTTCTTCCTTTCAAAGATTTTTCCTTCACAGATGCACATGGGCCTAATTAGAGTCCTTGTCTGGATGTTTCTAATGAAAGAAAGTGCACATTTAAAAAGCTGTAGTATTGGAATGCATCTCATAGAAGAATCTGGAGGTAAGCACTAATATTTCAACAGTGAAATTGCTGGTTTTGGAAGAGTAAGACCACTGGGAAAGTTTCCCTGTATTGGGGGGTAAAATTTTTTGAGGGTTGAAGTCATGCCTAACTTAGGCTAAATCTGAGCTGAAAAGCAACAGCTTCCTTTGTCACAGGAGGATCCTTCACAGTCATTCACTTTGTCACACAATTTCTTCCCTCTGGGAAGGACACAACATCATCTCATAATGCAGTGAAGTATTTTGTGTGTAAGTGTCAATGTCCTGTGGTGACAAAACTGAGATACTGCTGTTCAGCAAACTGACCACCCCTTGCAGCACCTGCACTCCTGTGTGACACACCACGGTGACTGATGGTGCTCTGCTGCATTAGGCTTTATTTGTTCTGAAGTTAAAGGCATTGCTATACTGTTCTTAAACAACCACTGTCCTCCACAGCTCAGTTGTAGCAATTCGAGCCCATTAAAGGTCTAGTGTCTCCCTAAATGCCTGGATCACTAAGCTTGACAATGTAGCAGACGAACTTTACAGTCACCAGCTTCCCCCAGAATCATAGAGTCATTCATTATAAATCTAGATAAGAAACGCCTGCTAAGTAAACTGTATGGTCACAACTATTCTGCAGCTAAAACCTCTGGCACAGATGGATTTCAATGGATTGAAAAATGAAACAAAAAATCAGATGTCTTTGCAGAATATGTCTAGTTACAGGACTGTGCAAGTTCCACTCTCAGTGGGTGCTTAACCCTTCATCTTTATGGACACAAACTGAGACAATACCTCTTTGAATGCTCTGGGGATCTTGCTCCATAACTTATTTGACATGACACTGCAATTTTTCCACTTGCCCATGTTATTTAGATTGACAATACTCACAACCCAAATTTTTCATCTCATTTCAGTCATATTCTGTCTTTATTTGCTAGCCTTTGTTTCAGGTTTCAGTTTTTAAGATAAAATGTTACCTACCAATCACTGTCAGAACGATCTAGGGCTTTTAGAGATAACCCTCTGATTTTGCAAGTGTTTCTCCTAATTCTCATCTGTTTCGTTTGCATTACCAAATACTAGGGGGAATTGTAATCCTGTGTGTGCTAGTTACTCAGACTCCAATATCTGCCTGATCTTTTATTAGCTGATCTTCTCCAGATGCCTGCTCATTACCACCCTCTTATCCCATCTTTTTGATAATTTCATTATTCTTGAGGATAATTAACATCACTACACTTTGCCTCCCCAACCCAGATACCCAAAGCTACTTTTTCCAGTTCAGGTCAATAGACCACCAGATACCACCTTCCTTACCTGAGCTGTATTCACCATAAATGCTTTGGGATATTTTTGCCAATTATATGTTCTGCATAAAGATTTTGGCAGCCATTTTTGTGATGCTGAACAGTTAAACTTTTCCAGAGGTTGCTGGCTTCTCTGACTATACATGTTCAGATTATTTTCACCCTTTTTCTGCAATCTTATCTTCAGCTTTGGTTAAATATATTAACAAGGTGTAACAGATATTGTCAGACTCATAACAAAGAGCAAAACTTAAAGGAAGAACTGTATTTACCTTTTGAGGCAAGGTTATTCTTTTCAAGTGATAGCTGGTCACTGTTACCAGCTTTCTGACATTTGGGAATCACCTATTTAACTTCTAATCATTGCTAGACATTGCTAGATTCTGACACAATTTTGATGGTTTTACAAATGAGTTTTTTATTCCTGTGAGATAATTCTGGATATACAGGATAAATCTGTCAGAATGTCCCTCACATAACCTTTTACCATGCTTTTTTTATATCTTCTGTCCTGAAAGCCTCTAGAAAAACCTTATTTTTCCCTTAATTTTTAACTCACATTAATTTTTGAGAAAGGTGCCCTCTGGGAACAAAGTGGGAACTGACATCCTCAAAAGACTAAACTATTTCGTCAGCAAGAGTTATTATAAACTTCTGCAACCCTGCCCACCAGGAATGGAAATTAGACCATAAGCTTAATTTACATAACTGAATGCATAACTGAAAACGTAACTGATTATGTGATGACTTATGGACCTTAGTGACCTGACTCAGACTTCACTGAACTACATACAAAAGGTGCAGGATAGAAAAATTACCCTAAGTCATACTTATTCTGCTTTTACTCTCTTGCAAAAGTATTAATTAACTCACCTGCTTGCTCAGGAGTTCAATGGACTGAAATTAAAATGCTGTGCATTTTCAATTTACCATGTGTTTATGCTTCCAATCTACGTGCAAACTTCCTCTGTTCAGACAACAGGCAGTTTTGGAGTGTTTGTGTGTGTGTGTATGCTTCAATTCTTTCCACCAAATAGAATTTGCACATTGAAATCACGGAGACTGAAGGCTCCCTACAGGTGGCACTACAGGTGGCACCACTCTGAGGACACTGTGTTTAAAAATGACTAAAGGGCTGTGACAGCAATGAAACCAGCTAAATGGATATGCAATGAGGAATAAATTAATTCCAGTACTCAGTATGAAGGGAGTCCGGGGGTAGTGGTTTATATGTCAGACCTCCTTTTTTTGCATGTACTGTTGTTACTTATTACAGCAAGAGTTTAAATAAATGACCCTTAGGCTGATCTAGTTTAGAGTATCCTCTGGGAACCTAACCAGAAAATTATGCATCCTGGTTTTGGGCTTCTTGTTCCCTATTCAGAGTTTCTACCTGCACATATGCCCACTGCCTGCATAAAATGCCTAGTCTCCCAAGGACACTCAGGTAAATGGTAAAAGATGTCAGTGTAAAACCATGAGTCCATTTGATTATTGCTACTTCAGCTGCATCTTATTCAGAGTTTAGAGTTTCAATGGATGATCCCATTCTTTAACATTCTTTATGTAGACATGTGGCTCCAGTTAAGTTTGAGAAACTTAGTTCTCATTAAATATTTAGGGTTTTTTTAAAATATAAAACTCACAGATGTCCTCCATGTCCCTCAAAACATTTGAAAATTTGAAACTGTGCATCAATATGTCTATGCAAGTCCTAGTGAGTGATCTATTGCTTGCAAAAAAGCAATCCTTGAATATCTTCCCCTGCTGTTAATGTTAAAAACAATATTTTCAATTCAGGTAATTTGCTGGTTATTCTCTGAAAGAAATTCTCATTATTGTTTAGCTGCAGAATAACTTTTTCCTTGAGATTTTTCCCCCAAGGATTTGTTCATCCTGATGCTAGTGTCCCTTTCCAATAGTATATGAAGGTCGGTCTTATTAGAAAGATTTTGTTTCGTTCTGCTAGTTAGGGTGGTATTTTTATAGGCTGACAATCAACTGGCAATCAGACTGCGAGATACTTTTTTGAGTAATAAAGAATTTCTTAGTATCTAGGTTCCCAATTTTCATAAGACAAGCAAATACTTTGCTTTTTATACCAGTCAAAGACCAACCAAACTTGTTATGTCAATCAACCCAGTTGGAAGCTATCAGTTTTGTCTACCTGACTAATAAAAGGTTTTTAAGCTTTCAGAACTGTGTTTTGAAAAAAAAAAAAAGATGGAAGAGTGGCCAGCATCAATTTACTGGATGATCATCCTGCATCAAAAGCACCTCTGTGTCCACAGAAAGGGATCTTTTGTGTTCCTGCCTGAAATCAAACTTAGACTAGGCAATTAATTCAAAGTACAACAGAATCTCACTTAAAAACTCATCAGACATTAAATGGTAGAGGTGCAATGTAAATGTTGAGCAATTAAATTCAGGGTGGAGGAGACCTATTTATTAAAATAACTTATGTTTCTTGCAATTCAGATGGAGTCTAAAAGTAGTTTGTGAGTAGCAGAGAAGCAGTGAGAAGTGGGGACATTGTCAGGGACTCTGGACAGATGGATGAAACTTCTTTTTATCCATATCTGACAACTGAAAAGCTTTGATTAGAGGTCCCCATATTTCCTGTGTCAAAAGCAGTGGAAGACCCCAGTATTTCCTCTGTTAGAAGCAAAGAAAGGAATAGCACAGGGCTATTACCTACTCCCTCCCTGCTATCTCTCTGGGCAGAGGTTCCAATCCGGTTTTTCCCAAACTCTGCAGAACTCAGGTTATTCAGAGACTAATATAAGTTTGAAATGCTATAATCAGGAGGGAACAACAGTTATCATGATCCTGTTAAAGGAGATGTGAGCAATCCTGTACTCCCCTGGAAGGAAGTCAAAATGGGACTTAATAGTGCCACAGCTTCCAGAGCTGAAGAAAATCACTAAAAACTATGCCAGAGCCCTACTTTGCTTGACTCCTCAGCATTGCAACAAGTCACCCAGTAATTGTCACCCCGGTTGAAACACTGCACAGGTATAGATGTGTCCTGTTACTTTATATGTGTATGTGAGAAAAAAGTGTTTTTCAGACACATGTATCTGATGAGATTCCATAATTTGTTATGGAATTCAGCTAGATTTTAAGTTATGAGCTTTCAAAAGTCCATTAAGTGCTTGTGATTGCACCACAGCTAGGGAAGACTGAAGCTGCCCTTGTTTCACATACCTGAGTCAGGGTTGTATGGTGTGCAGGTGCCCAGGTGTGGGCAGTAGGAGCTGAAAGGGGCTCTGTGAGGAGAGGCTGGGATTTCTCCATGCTGGAAGCAGCCAGATCCAACCCATCCACCGCAGGGCACAGCTGAGCCCACGACCAAGGCGGGGACACTTCAGGGAAAATGCGTGTAAGAAAGGATTGAGGGAAAAAGTACTAGGAAGAGGAACAACAAGGTCAGAGGAGGAGGAGGAAGAGATGGAGCTCCATGGCCAAGCAGATACTCACAGTGAAGCAGGAGAAAAGCGTGAGGACAAGCCAGCAGTGCATAGAGGAGTTTGGAGTGAGCCTGGAAAAGGCGAAATGAAAGATGTTGCCTTAATGTTTGTCTTTTTGTTTCACCTTACTTGAATTAGTAATCAAATATTTCTTTTTATTTGTAATAGATTTAGTTCTTTTCTCCCAAGTAGAGTCAGTTTTGCCAGTAGTGCTTACTCATAGGAGATCTTCCTGTCTTTCTCTCCACGTGGACCTTTCTTATTCCCATCTTCCTGCTTTCTCCCATTTATCCCACTGAGGTGGCATAAGAGAGCACAGGGTTGGTATTTTGGCTGCTGACCAAGGCTAGCCTGCCACAAATGGTGGACACTCAGGTTATTTTTTCAACAGTCAGACACACTTCAAAAGATGTTATTACCACGTGCATGCCTATGAATGGCATTGGCACAGAATGGTATCCTCTAAGTTGATACAAACCTTATTTGTTTCTGACTCCCTTATTTTGTACAGAGTTGGGGAAAAGTCACTATTTAAAACACTTCCTGAAGAGGTTTTTCCTGTTTCTCAAGACATTCTGAACTTTTGGTGCATTCTGAAATGAATGTCCTTGCCCTTCATCTATCCAGGAGACACAGGGTCCTCCCACATTTACCTGCCTGCTCTCCATTTTCCCCTCTGTCAGAGCTGTGCACCTTGTACCCCACTCAGCCCATTCTCTTAGGAACAGACCAGCTGCAGAGCACAAGCTCTATGGAGTACACTCCAAGAGACCTATGAAGTACACTTGGAATAATGCTTTAGCAAAACCCATACATAAGCACAAATCCTAAACAGTGCTTCAGCAAGGTGTTTGTTATGTGTGAAGCTTTCTTTTTTCCCCTCCATAATAGAAATAATTGTTGTGGTTTTTATCTTAATAAATTAATCCAAAAAATCCCCCCAGAAGGTTTTACCAAGTTGCAATGCTTACAGTTAGCAGCATCCAATGCATTCCAAATGCAAAAGTTGTTCCATTCTTGGATACTTAACTCTATAAATGGGAGGATTAGATTCAGTGTTCTCATTCCTCGACTCATACATATGCTTACCTTTAACGGAGATCTTATTTTATGTCTTCTTGTTAAGAAATTAAGTCTGTGAGTATCTAAAAGACAGGATGAGAGAGTTTTGAAGTGTTTGATACTTGCCAAATTCTAGGTATAAATTAAACTGTAATTTTAAAAAAAGGCCACTTAAATACCATTGGAATAAAACAATATGAGCACAATCTAATTTGAATATTCAGCCACTTCAAATAAAGTAATTAATAACTATTTAAGCATCATCTGAGGTATTCTCATTGCTTTTCTTAGAAAATAATCTTAAAGAAGCACAAGGTATTCTATATTCACAACTTGTGATGGGAAGCAGATTTTAGTAAATAATATCATTTATAGGTGGTAATAGCTTTAAAATCTGATTTCTTGGAAGGTGTGCAATGTTTCTGCTTCTGGTTTGATAAATGTAACTGCAGCTAAATTACTCTGCAAATTTATATGCAGGAACTGCAGACACTAATTGGAAGCTGAAAGCATCAGACACTCCACTAGCCCTAGCTATTTCTGTACCAAGTAATGGGATTATTGAAAACTCTGTCCTTACATATTGTGTTCAAGGAGAAAAGCACTGAAAAATTCAAAGGCTTAATTTAGGCACCATTAGAAATATACTGAAATTCGTGGACTACTCTGTGCTGATATGAGCAAAATGAGCTACTGAGCAGGGAACAGAAACGAGTATATACAGAAAAAAAAAAAAGAGAGAAATTAGAATGGCCTTTACATTCATCTCACTGTATGGCACGTACTTTTCATTACTGCTTATGTACATTTTGGTTCATAAAATTCAACAGTATAAAGTGCACATAAAACATGCATAGTGTTTTCAATTCAGATTACAAGAACAGACCTCTTAATGGAAAAGTACTAATATGAGCTATTTCCTTCATATATGACCCTGAAATAAAATAGCTCATCAATCACTTCCAGCTAAATCTACCAGCTGAGCAAAAGTAATAGACTCTTAAAGGTCAAAATATTGGTTATTATAAATGTTCGGTTCACTTCCTAATAAGACACTTAAAAGTTTCGCGAAACTAGAGCATTGCTTTCTTTAAATAAGAGATCCTGGGCAGTCATCTATCCCACTATTTTAACTGATAGATATTTGGAAAGTACACTGTTTGGACCACAGCTTTTGTATTACTCACTCCTAGCAAAATGTAGGAAGGCTTCATCAATTCTCATATGCAAGAAAAGACATAGTTTTGTATATATGCACAACTTCCTCCTGCTCACTGTAAAGGATTTGAAGATTCAGTGAAAATGTATTTAATAAGATCCTGCAGTGTTTTCAGTGTGGTTGTTGGTACTCTTTGTGTCTTTAATTTCATTGTATTTCATGTGCATAGATATCAAAAGTTTTGCTTTCAGGGATGTTAATCATAAATACCCCACACCCCATCATCACTGTGTGGTGACATAAGGTTATGTTCTCCCCCATTAAAACAATTTTTTTCTTCTTTATTTTTTCTTGTGCTTCTTTTTTTTTCCTTTCCTTTTATTTCTTTTTTTTTTTTCTTTCCTTTTTTAAATCTTATTGCTTGAATATAAAATTGTGTGTGTGTCATTCTTTGGAGAACATGAGGATACAAACAAGATGGCATTAGAAGTCTAATTTTGCACAGTTTCATCCCAACAAAGTATTTCTGCAGGTGTTACTGTCTTTGCAAAATCACAGTATTATAGACTCCTTATATATAAAGATAAATTCTTCAATTCTTCAAAACACAATTTTTAAAACTTTATATTGAAAATAAATAATGGTATTAAGTGCAATTTTCATCACTTATTGATTTATAAAATGTAATCTATACCACTCAGATTATTTCCTTGGCTTTAGCCAAAGTTTCTATCTGAGGATGATTTTAAACTGAATATTTTAATTAAGATAGACCATTAACATTTAATATTAACAATTTTCAAACTTATGTATTTTTTAAACAGAAGATTACTAGAAAAGAATTGGTGGCAATTTGTACGACCAGATACTTGATATATTAATAGAAAAAGAGGTATTCTTGAATTTGTTTCAAGAGGGTCAAATAGAAATTAAAATTAGGTGAATTGTGGAAATTAATTTAAATAGGGTCCTGCATGAGTGGGATTATAGTACCTCAGAATATCTTGTATTTACTGTTCAGAAACATAAAGGTTACAGAATTCTTCCTGATCAAAACATAAGTTGGTTCTATTTTACAGATAGAGCTTCTGAGGTAGGCAAATCACTGAGATTCATTCCTGTTTTCATAATCATGAATGTTTGCCTTACTTTGGTTGTTTAAGTCATAACTGACGAGAAAGTTTATCTGGACAGGCTATGAGGTAGTTATTTTTATGAGATAAAATTAAACAGTTTCTTCTTTCATGATCCACCCTCCTAAATGAGAAATTTATTCACCTGTAATGATGCCTACATAATCTTTTTTTTATACATTTTTAATATATTTGTAGCTTTGTAAATTTTTATATATATATCTGTGTAGATTCTATCATTTTCTTACACTTTAGAATAATAGATTACCCTTTCTCACATATTGCGTCATCTTCTTGAAATTCTGTTTAGTCTTATTTTCAAGAAAAGAATTTCTAACAAGGATGCCCGGTTTTGCACCACACCAGCATCCAGGAGACATAATAAAATATAGCTCTAAGAACCCTTGGAACATCCAAGGGGCAGGCCCGAGGGTAGGTTACCAGGCAACCAGTCTTCTATTGGATGTACTTGCTAGATATACTAATTAATTAAACTTATAAAAATTGTGAAAATCTGGTGCCGGATGTGAGCATAGCTATATTTTGTCCACATGAAAGCTTTCATTAAAGAACTGCTCTTTATGTTACCACTTTAATATCATTTGTAAAGTCTGTCTTTCAATTCTGGGCAACAGTAACATCATAATGAACCATGAGTTAAAGATTTCAAACATGTTCTGAAACCCTGAACTCTTCTGAGGGGATAGATGACCTCAACCTTTAGAAAAAGAGGCAGAGAAAAAGTTTGACTATGTGCTGTCTTTGCTTCCCTAGTGATCATATGCATTCTATCTCACTTTTAGATGTGATCTAGCATATATATTCTTAAGAATAAGAGCTCAGGGAGCCACAGCACATTGTCAGATCTAAATGAAACAGCTTCAGCCTGTATATCACCACAAGGAAGATAACACTGAGAAAACACAGACAAAATTCAGCTTTGCTTACTCAGCTTCTGCCATTATCCCCGGGCATTGCGTGTATCTTGCCTCATCATTGTAACTATTTCATAATGCAGTTATGCTACAGAGTGGTCCCTGCAATCCTCCAGAACATTCATTTGCTGTATATTCATCAAGAAGCCGAATTTTTGTGCCAAGTGTTGCAATCAGTTCCTCCCATGTGGTTTCTTTCATGATAAATGCTAAGGGTTACTCTAGATTTAGTACATTCTAGGTGTAAATAAATGCTTCTATTGGCTTTTTGGATCTTTAAATCATGTGAATAGCTGCTGAGATGATTAGCACCATTATTTGGTGGATGGGGATGCAATTTCTCCCCCTTTATAGCACCATTTATCATGCTCTCCAGATTGGAACTGTTTATTCAAATAGCACAAATAAAGAAAATCTAGAAAGATGAGTTATTAAAATAAGAAAGATTATTTTCAGGACATAAAAAATGAACACATTACTTGAAATGGAACAAAAGAGCAAGATAAGCCAGGTGGAAAAGAATTTAATTAAAATTAAAAAGTTGGATGAAACAAGGAAATTATTTTTCAGGAGCATGTAGTGAAGCTGATAGGCCAAATGCAGGATTCACCCTAGGTTAAAAAAAAAAAAAAATTACTATCTCAATTTGGTCAGGAATGAATACAATATTGGTGGTACAACAAGGTGGAGATGGCCTTGCTAAAACAGCTGCCAATAATAGAGTTTATAACAAGAGAGGTGAATCAGCAGCTCTCTTTTGCTGCATCATGCATTTCAAAGTGAATACTTTTCCCACTCTATATTGTCAAGCATTACTGTCAAAGTTCTAGTGGATTTAGGGAAATCTTTGTACAGTAAAATATATTGGACAGATGAGAAAAATGCCAAAATGAGTTTTAGTAAGACAAAGGGTTTACCATTGAGGAAACATTGTAAGTAAATTACTCATTTATTTTGGTTTTCCTTAGATAATTTTATAGAGGCCTGAACAAGTGGTGATAAATGAAGTAAACACATTTCAAAGAAATTCAAACCAAATCCATCAACATTTAGTGATGGAAATAGTCCCACTGACATCTTACAATTGTTGTATGAGCAAACACTTCAAGTAGACAGAACACTGATGCACTGGGCACCACTGATCATAAAATTAGCATATTTCATTTAGAGTGATGAATAAGTTTTTTCCCATTAAAGTGAAGTACAAGAGATTGACCTAAATGAAAAGAAAATTAAGATTTGAAGGAGGAAATTTTAGGATACTAACACACCAATATTTACTATTTTTCTACACATAAGCAATCTATTACTTCTGCTTTTTCCACATTTAGTGTCAAATCCTACTGTGTTTTCTTATGAGGTAATGCGTGTGGTCTTAATAAAATAATTTCTCTCTTTCTCTTATTTTTAACCTTTTTTAAGGGTGATTAATTACAAAGATTAATTAGCTGCCTTAAAATGGGATTAATCCCTTTTTAGCAGTGCCTATCCCTCCTACAGGCTCCAACAGTCGTTTTAGTAGCTTTCATTTGCTAGGGTAAATATCAGCAATAGAGTCAGGCATGTTTTCTACTTGTTCCTGCAAAATTAATATGTCAGCAATGGCCCTACCCTCAAGAAACTAGTGTAATTTGGGTGAATTTTTAGAACTGTTAACATCATTGCCTTTTCCAAACCTTGAAGTTCCACATTGTCACAGTTCCCAAAGCAATGCTGGAATCCTGAGCGGGCACATACAATTAACTTAGTACTTGTTAATGTGCATAATTATGTTTTATGTAAGCATGCTATGTGTGTGAGGATGTATGACAGTAAGTTCAGGAAAACTAAAATATCTCCACTGCCGTCTCTAATTTTTTGCCACAAAATGCTTTTTGTGGCTTTTACTATGAGAGTGTAATATGTTCTCATCACCTTCAATTGACACTTCTGTTAGAGTCCAGAATTATAGAGGAAACGGTTTGCTGTCTGCTCTTTTCAAAGTGCTCTTCTGGGGCCAAAACAGAAGAAAACAATTTGGTTAGAAAGTCAAGATGAGAATGTATACAGAGCAAATCTTGGATTCAAGGTATTCTTACTGAAGTTGTGTGTGTACACATTTATGTGACAGAAACATATCTTAACACTATTGGTCTTTCTTTTTCTCCAGGCATATTGGGTTTGTGTGGCAAACTTTCAGTAGCAGCAGAGCAGGGGACAGGGGAAGAATTTTAGGGGTAGTTGCTGTGAGAAGCTTCCCCTATATCCAATAGAGCCAATGCCAGATGGCTCCAAGACAGATGTACTATTGGACAAAGCTGACCCCATCAGTTACCCCACAGTGGTAGTGCCTCTGGAATAATGTATTTAAGGGGGAAAAGTTACTGATCAGAACAAAATTGCACCCAAAGAAGAGAGACGTGAGAATATGTGAGAAAAACACCACCAAGGTCAGTGAAGTAGGAGGGGGGAGGAGGTGCCAGGTGCCAGCCCAGCAGCCCATGGTGCAGACCATGGTGAGGCAGCTGTGCCCCTGCAGCTCATGGAGGTCCGTGGTGGAGCAGATGTCCACCTAGAGACCCTGAAGGAACCCATGCTGGAGCAAGTGGATGCCCAAAAGAAAGCTATGACTCTGTGGGAAGCAGGTTCCTGTCAGGATCTCTGGCCCTGTGGAGAGAGGAATCCATGCTGGAGCAGGTTTGCTGGAAGTACTTGTGACCCCACAAGAGACCCACATTGGAGCAGCCTGTTTTTGAGGGACTGCACCCCTTGGAATGGATTCATGTTGAAGTTTGTGGAGTACTATCTCCCATGGGAGGGGTGCCACATTGGAGCAGGGGAAGGATTCCTTCTTCTGAGGGGGAAGCAGTGACAGAAACAGTGTGTGACACCCATTCCCCATCCCACTGAACTGGTGGCAGGGGAGAAGGTAGAGAAATGGGAATAGGGAAGGAGGGATGGTTGAGTTGAAGGTAGTTTAAGATTAGGTTTAACTTCTCATTATCCTACTCTGATTTTGACTGGTAAATTCAATTACTTTCCCCAGGGTCAAGTCTGTTTTTTCATTACTAAAATTGCTGAATGATCTCCCTGTCCTTACTTTACTTCCTTACCTACCTGTCCTTACCTCCTTACCTTACCCACAAACCTTCTATTATATTTTCTCTTCCCTGACCAATTGAGCAGGGAAGTAATAAAAAGGTCTTGGTGGGCCTTGTCATCTCGTCAGGCCCAGCCTACTTGATCAGGCATGAATTCCTCTTTGGTTTACCACACTGCTGAACACAGAATCATAGAATCATTAATGTTGGAAAAAACCTCCAAGATGAAAGCCCCCAAAATCTCACTCAACAAGGCTTTTAAAAGGGCTTGCGGTTGTTCATGTACTCTGAGTTAGGCTCATGGCAGAAACACTAACAAGATATTTTCAAGAGGTCAAAACAACAAAAAAGACTTTACTAACAACCTCAGAAAATCAGAGAACTTCAACAAAAGGTTTAGAACACCCTTCAATCAACAGGAGACACTTCTCAAAGCATTAACTTGGCCCATTCAACTTAGCAAACTCTAAGCTTGTTCAGTTTTAAGTTACTTGAAAATTCTAAGAGGGAATTAAAAGAAGAAAGAGAGAGACAGAAAAGAAAGGGGAAAAAAACAAACACAGCTATCACTCCTGGTTCCAGCACTGTTCAGCTGATAGAAATTCCAAGAGGAGGTAGGATCAAGACATGTGCTTCCTCCTGTTCTGCTTTAAATACCCTTTGGCCTTCCTGGACCCTTTCCCAGGTGGGACTTGCAGTCATCTGGCCACCGAGGAGCTGGGTTAGGGGCTCCAGGGGCAGGTGTGGAGCATTGCCTCTGGTGTGCCAGGGACTGGCAGCTGCTGTGGGGCTGGGATACAAGCTGGGGGAGGGATGGGGTGTAAGGGGCAGTTCAGCACGTCACCAGAGCAAGACCTGACCTGCCTTTTGCCCCACACATGCACCTGAAATGTTCTGAGCGAGCAATTCTTCCAGGCTCTCATGCAAGATCATTGAGCCCATCCCTTGACAGAACACCACCATGCCAGAAAAACCACAACAATAAGTGCCACATCCAGTCATTTCTTGAACACCCCCAGGGATGATGAATCCAACACTTTCCTAGACAGCCCATTCCTGTGCTTGGCACCTCTTTCAGTGAAGAAATATTTCCTAATGTCCAACTTGCACCTCCCCTGGCACAGCTTGAGGCCATTTCCTCATTATTCTATCTGTTATCCCATGCTTCCTGCACAGTTTATTTCACGGAGTTAAATTCAAATTATGAATTCTTCACAGTAGGCTTTATCTTTCTGTTATGCATACTCCCTATGCTCCACTACAATGGGCCCTTAAACTTTGCATCATATTCCAAGACAATACTGGAAAACAGAATGCTCTTAATAAATCTCTAAACTCTATTAAAAATGAAATTGTGAATGATGGCAAATCATTTAACAATTCCTCTATGGATTAATTAAACAGAATTAATGTATTTCTCAAAATATGCTAGCAAATAACAAAACATGTTAATAACTTGGGTGTGGCTAGCACAGATTCTTCCCGTGGGAACATTTTGCTATATTTCATAAACAAGATAAAGTTTGGATGTTTTGCAAACAACATCTCCGGATTAGGTCAGTTCGGGCTTGGCCAATTGGGCCTAGGGGGAGGTCTCGGGCTGACCAATCTGGGGCACCGCTGTAAACTCTATATATATAGAATTCAAAACAATAAAGCTCTCTTCTCCTCTCTTTCCTTGTCTGAGAACTTGGGTCATTCCTCAGCTAGCCGCTCAACAGCGACACTTGGGAAATTATTAAAGAGGAAAAAATGCTGAAATGATACACGCTTTACTCATCAGCAGAAGAAATTTTAGAAGATATGTTGCTTCTGGGCTGGCTTCTCTACGACTGCCTAAGCTATGTCCCAGCCTACTCCAGCTCCAAGCCCTATAATGCAATTACCCTGGGAGCACTGCAGGACACCATCAGGATGCTGGAAAGTGTTATGAATAAGGGAAATGTCTTCACAGTGAAGGGAAAATATGTGAAAAGGCAGGATACTGTAATTAAATGTAGCTAAGAGCTACAAATTGATATTTAAACTCTTGAAATTCTTAGCTTTGAGAAAAATGAACCAATGACCCAAAGCAATCTTGAATTTCTGAGAACAAACATGCTGCTATATAATTCAGTTTGTTTCTTCTTTGAAGATGTAAATACATCAGCAGACTTTTGCTAAGAAATATTTTCCCTGACTTACTTTTTAATTATGCACTGCAAATACTAAATAGGGGGCACAAAATACAATACAGTAACACAATACAAATAATTGAAGTGCAAAGGAAAAGCTGAGCCCTGTTTTACCACACACAAGCAGGGCACTGGAGGTTTGTAAAACCTGAATGTGTGTGTTAGAAACAAATTCTGGGATTAAGGATGTGTCGTTTTTAAAAGAAACCAAATTCTAACCATCTACTGAAATACCAAGTGGCATATGCAAGAGACACTTTTGTCACTACTGCAAGAAAAAAATATGAGTTCACTGACTGTTAAATTTCAATGCAAAAAGCTATGCTAAACTGAGCAAAACTTTTTCTAGAATCACCTGCTTAAACCAAGTCACAAAGAAGTAACCACATTAATTCTTTCTGATTCATTTTCTGCCTCAAATAATGATGAAATTCAAAAACAACTTTTATTGAGAAAAATAGCCTGATATATCAATGAGCCAGTGTATTGAGTCTGTACATAGTTAAACAAATTCTTTACACACTTTATTCAATGGCATGCTTCATTTTCACTTAAGATATGTGTTACTACAATTCACTACAGAACTGGGTATTGTAGGCAAGTGATTTTTTATTCCATCACATTTTGACTATATCATAAATTCCAAAATGCAAAATTTTCTTTGATCATTTGAGTTAGGAGTATAAAGACAAATTTTTGGTGTAGTTGTTCGGTAGATACTTCTAAGAAAATTTTCTCTACTAATTATATGGCTATTCAAGGATAATGTCCAATGTATACTCATCTCTGACAATTTGATTATCCTAGCAATTCTCTGTATGATATTTATTTATATTTTACATAAAATTTTTCCTGTGTTTACTGAAATAGAAATTACTCTCCCATTTATCATGGATACACTTGTTTAAATTTCGACAGACTGCTTCTCTACAGGACAATCATAACAATGGATTTGTCTTTTATTGTATTTTCATGCACTCACTGTCCTTAATAGTCATTTACACAATTAAATTTTTTCTTTTAGAGGAGAAGATGTTAAGTATGTTTCTGGGAGTAGAGAGAAATGTTCATTCTGCTGCTGAAGGTAAGGAATTCTAGAGGTTAGACGTACTCCAGTTTTGAAGACAAGGCATGAGACCCAAAGATTTTCATCCTTCTTCTGTCCTGATTTCCATCTTTTGTGCTCCTTCTCTAAACACCTTCCTTCTTCTGCTTCACAGCATCTATGTTCTATGGCTCATCCATTCCACAGGTGCTGCCATGAAGGGATGAGGAGCATTGTCAAACTCAGGCAGTGAGGAAGCATGTGAGAACATCCCTGCATGAAGAACTGGCTGCCATGTCCCCCTCTTTCCAGATCACTATTTCTACCTTTTAGTTTTAAGAAGGTTCTCTGGACTTGCTGAAATGAACCCAGCTGAATGCTATTTTGGAGTTCTCGGGAAATGTCTCAGTTTTCAAACCATGTAATAACTTCTTCTGTGGTTCCCGTACAGATCCAGAGGTGAAGGAGTGGTTGTCTCAATGTCTTTCAGAGCTGAAAACATTTTTCCTTCTGTTGTACAGTATGGAGAGAGATTAGGGTGACAGATTCCAGACATGATTTTATCAGTGCCTGAATTTCAACAAAATCTGACCTCCTCATATACCTTGAGGTTGAGGGTACACGAGGCTCTCTTACTGCAGGCAGGATCTACAGTGCAACAATCTGAAAAGCAACGTTTGCTTTTCTTAATGAGATTTATTGACAATGGGACCTTTCTCTGCAGCTTACTGATTATAGTATGTTTCATAATCTCTGAGTCCTCATCAAAGACAAGATGAAGTGAGGTGGGAGTTTATCTGAGCCACAGATTATACAACAAAAAATCTCCCCAGGCAAAGCAAAGTCAAGGTCTTTTCTCCTCAGCTGCATATGTTACTTCTCCAGCACAAAGCATACTTTCTGGAGAGACACGTTGACTTAGAGATGTACATCCCAACATTTAAAATAAAGAAGTCTCTCTTCTCAGATATCTCTTCTCAGATAGTATGGAGATTTTGCCATCTGCCTCACAAAAGTTTTACAAATATCCATTCCTTTTCTCTGATTTTTTAAAAATTACTTCTTAAATATTGAGAGAATCCAAAGAGGAAAAATTATTGTCATTATGCTTTAAACTTTTTGTGAGACACACCTGAATGTTTGAAGTACATACCCAAATCTCCATCATTTATATTGTAGGCATGCTTATCAGCTCTATTTATGTTATTCCCACAGTATCTTTAGCTTTCATAACCAAAAAGTATTCAACCTTCAAAAATTCCTGACGGCAGAGTAGTGGTATTAGTATTACCTATGTTTAGAAGCAGCAGCAGCAGGAGGAGGGGTAATAGCTATAGTAGTACTGTTTTAGTAGTATTGGAAAGCACAGTGGAAGGATTGTGTGGTAGCAGTAGTATCCATCATCTACTGATTGTTTTACTATTCCTTCAACAAACGTTCAAAAGGCTTTATTTACATTGTGTTCAAATGTTTTGAACAGTTCTAGCAGCTGCATAATTCTTGTCCCACATTGCAGATGAAAAAGGCAAACTCATGATCAAATTTAGCAGAAAATATTGCAGGTTGTGAAACTCTTTGCAAATTATTCAGATTTTGTAAGCCTACATATATCACACCATCATATATTATGGTCTATTTTCCTGTAGTTATACATACAGTAATAGTATACTAATAATAATTTTAAAGATCAAATCTGCTTTATTTCACAACAACTTAAGAGGTGGATGAGAACTGATACACAGATTTTTTCAAATGACCACCATTAAGTAAAATCTTTTTTTTCTGCAGCTGACTATACTGCTGAGAGCCATAGTAGGAAGCAGGCAGATTAAATAAGAAGTACTTTGGTTCTAAGTTTGTCCCATGCCAGCAAATCAGCATTATCTAGTGCTTACTGGATGATTTATGGGATAAGAAACTATGCCCTGCAGGATCTTTTACCTGGCTAAATGCTTGTTAGACAACCAGGAAGGGAAGTATTCCAGTCTTCCTACATTTCTGGATTAGGATAAAGGTTAGTTCAAGGGTAGTTATGGTGATGCTCAGGGTGGTTATAGTGCTTCATCTGAGTCCTTATCTCTTAAGTCACTGGATTCTTGTTATTATCTAGAGTCCCACTCACTGTTATTACTGCTTTCCACTGAAATAAAAGACACCTCTAAATAATACTGCTTAAGCAATTGCAGCCTTCTCTTTAATTACACTTTTACATGTTTTTCAAATTAAAATATCTCAGGTTTTCAGAACTTCCTTGATCATGTAGGATATACCTCAGCCTGTTAGCAAAAAGACCTCAGAATTGTTTTTCAATGATTTTGAACAGAAAACAGTGTTTGATTCCCAACCTCTCATTTTGAAAGAACAAAAGTCTAGAGTTTACTGAACTATGATGAAGATGCTTTGAGGCAGAGCCTTCATCCCCCAAAAATTTATGAACATATGAGAGTACATAAGAGGGAAAATATTAGGTGAAAGTCAAAACAAGAACACAGGGCTATAAAAGAGACTTTTTTGCTTGAAGCAGGGCCTGAAAAGAGTGGCTTCTCTATGGAAGGAATCCTGGATCAAATGGAGACCAAGCAACAGGACCAGAGGCATGGTGCGAAGCAGGCCAACAGGACAAGAGGCAGTGGGCAGGAACTGATGCACAGGAAGTTCCACCTGAACATAAGGAAGAACTTCTTTACTGTGTAGGTGACTGAGCACTGGAACAGATTGCCCAGAGAGCTTGTGGAGTCTCCCTCACAGGAGATGTTCAAGAACTGTCTGGATGCAATCCTGTGCAATGTGCTCTAGGACAACCTTGCTTGAGCAGGAAGTTGGCCCAGATGACCCACTGTGGTTCCCTCCAATCTTACCCATTCTGTGATTCTGTGCTTCTAAGGTAAATGCTTCCCAAAATGGTGTGCAACACTTGCACACTATCCCATTCTCCTACCAAAGGCTAACAGCCTCGAAGCAGAAATGAAAAGGAGCTTTTGTTCATCCAGCCACCACCATGAATCAGCTTCCCAGTCTTCAACAATGCAGGATAGCAGTCTGCCTGGTCTACATATATCAGCATAGTTGTACCTCCTATACAGTCAGCTGCTGCACACTTGCCAAGTGGTTGTACAAAGCTCAGTTCAGCTAAAAATGAATATTGATAAATGACTGTAGGAAATGATGGTCTGCCAAAATCAAAAATCTGCATGAATCTTTTCCAGGTGGCTGTGATATGTTTTCTTTAAATGTACGCCACTGGTTAAGTGGGAATAATTTATTTTCTATTGAAGTGATCTTTTAAAAGAGCTCCTATATAAGCAGCTCTTCTACTGACAGTGTTGCTCAGTGCAGTGGAATGAAAATGGTAGTGAAGGGGAACATTTTTCTCAGCTTACTCTAAGTCAGTCTATTCTGACAGGCAGAAGGAGCAGGTAGTGATTTGAGACCAAAGTCATATCAGACTTCAGGCTTTGAAGTGTATGAGAAAATACCTTCTTTGAGTCTTATCACTATCTATTCATCTCTCTGAGCTATTCTTTGAGATACTGTGGGTGTAGTTTGTTCTTCTTCTGTGAACTTTGTTAAATAAACTCTATGGTTTTACTGTGATAGTATATTTATAGATATGCTAAATGTTTCTTTTTAACACTAATCTACTAAGATATTGGTTTTACGCAGTTCCTTGAGAAACACTAGGAAATCGTGGTCATGATGGAATAATGCACTAGCAAAACTTATCTTCTAACTACCTCTTCTTTCTCCTCATAGAAGGTACTGAACAGAATGCTTCTTGTCTTTGGCTATACAAATTTCATATCCATAATTCACTGAGTTTCACTCGTCCAGCCACTATTGTTCAAAATGAAAAAAGCCTCCTCAAATTAATTTTGTTGTCACACTTAGAGCCCAGTAATTGTTTCATAAGGTTGATTTGTGTAATTAAACACTACTAATGAAATTTTATTTTAACTGTGATTTTTCAGTTTTGATCAATGTATTGCCAAATTTCTATTTTGTGCATATAATATGATCAATGAAAATTATGAAAGATTTTCATCCTAAGAATAAAAGTATTTTCAGATCACTCCATGATTGGTGAGTAATCTAGCCAATTTATAAGACACAAAATTTTCAATCAGATGAGCACAAATCACCAAACTGTTGATACACATAAGGTCTTCTTTGAAAAATTATGCTTTAATAGCCATGTATTTGTGATCACAGATGAGGCTAAAAATCCACAAAATTTCACAGCAACTATAGGTTGGTCTTGAAACCATGACAACAGTGTGCCAGAGGAATAGGGAAGAGTACCCAGGAACAGAAAGCAATGAAGAGTCCCCACAAACAGAATACTATAAATCCTTATTTTCTTGACAAATAATTGTTCTGCTTAGATTGAAGCAGAAACTGTAACAGAGAATAAGGTTAAATAATAACTTGGTGGTACCTGATAGGATGGAAATATAACCCCAAAGTATCTTAGGTGATTATATTGCTAAAAAACACACCCCCACAGAAATTTGTATATGTAAATGATAGTATAATGAACTGAACCAAGACTACCACATGCGCATTAAGAATTTTGTTGTATAAGTGTGAGTGACTAATCACCTGGTTTTGCATCATTCTTTCTCTGTTATCTCTTTGTATAAAAAAAACCTGTGCTTGTTTCCTAAAAGATATGTTGTCTGTGTTAGATACCTGGCACCCTATTCTGCAGTATGGCAATAAAATCAAATATCTCAACTCAAAGTGTTGATTGGCTCTTGTACACAGGGTGACAGAGCCCATGTTTGGGACAACATGTGTAGTTTTGAAATTACTGTACTAATCTGCAAGGTGTGGGACAATAACTCACACATTCACCCACATATTGAAAGTTAAATTCATCATCCTTCCCATCAAACTCCCCCATTTCCTACCATTCCTGTGTGCCCTACTCAGTGACAAAAGACCTCTTCCTCCATTTCCAAAACATGTCTCTTTCCATCCTTCATTCATCAGGCTGATTACAAATTCTGTGGTCAACAACATTTTTCATTCCAACAGTTTAAATTCCTCTCCCAGCTTTTCCACCTCTTCTGACTCTGTACTACTTTGATCCTATTCTCCCAAGGATGGGAGTATCCACATGATAGATCTGCAGCAGCAATCTGTTCTCTCCAGACCTTAGTCTGCCAGAGACACAAACAGTAAAAACAAAGACTGGACAGCAGTCTTTGTTTCTCCCAGTATGAAAACAACGTGCAAACTTGTCTACAAAAATCTTGTAGTCAAGTACAATTCTTCCCCCTCCTAAGTACACTGTAAGGTATAAATAAGTAAATCTACTTTCAGCCCTGTTCTTTTTGGCAGCTTTTAGCCACAAGGCTTGGCAAATAGGGAAGGAAGCCAGATCATTGGAATAAGACCTCTTGAGCTGGCAGGGACCTGTGCTATGGTGCCAGCCAGGACATCTGCTTAGGCAAGAGTGAATATGTCCATTGATTCTGAGTGAGCTCTTACTTCTTTTTTAACTGCTCAGGTCTTTCTAGAATCCCAGATCATTTCATGTGATGAAAAGCTAGTCAGCTAGGTAGCATAAGCATTAAATCAGAGATCAAATGTGTCACATTCAGTTCCATTTAGATGAGTTAGTAAGCATCAAATGTGGATCACAATATATAATAAATTATAAAAGCAAAGTAAACACTTTAAATCTCCTCAATTCTTTCAGCTGATGAATTAAGGATTCATTAATGGCAGTGAGTCACTTTTTAATAAAATCTATCAACAGAACATGAAAAAGCCCCTCTGGTTGTCATGGTATTTAATATAAAAGGTATGGTAAGATAAATGGCTGATTTTTAATTAATAGATCCCACTCTATAAAGGCAGATACTTAGGCTCTAAAGCCATGTAGCACACACAGCAAATTGTCTGGACTTGGGGTTTTGCTACGGGAATTATAATTAGTCTGTCTGCAACTCCATCTGTAAAATGATTCCTTGTCAGAGCATGCAGAGATTCTGTTGTGGCAGCAAAGAAATGTCATAAATAACAGCAAGAATGACAGCCACAATATGGAAATCTCTTTTTACCCCCAAAAAATCAAACAAAACCACATGCTAATCCATAAGGAAAATCTTAAAATATAAACAGCTCAAAAGTGAAAAAAACCCAACTATGAGATAAATATTTTCTTAGGCAGGAAAATGTATCAGGCTTTTCCTAGGAATCCAGTGGAAATTTGTTCCTGACTTACAAGGAATACATGAGTTGCATTAATTGTCCCTGTGATGAGCAGCAAAGAACACAGTAACTGGGAAGCTATGCCTATTTATTACTTTTTTGTTCTTTCAGCTGGTATTCCTAAGAATCTTGCTCAAAACTGTTAAGGGATGGGAAACTTTATCTGTTCATTAAATTATGTTGTCTATTTTATTTGCCTCTTCTTCACAATTATATATAGTCCTTTCTATTACCTGAATTGCATATCACTCATAAAAGAAACTGTTATAGCCACACAATACTGTGCAGGGTGAATGATTCCATCCTGGATGAAGGAGGTATTCCTAAGTCTGGTTAAATGTGAGCAGACACCAGGACCTCACAGGAAAGAAGAGGATCTCACATTGCTGGTACAATGGGGCCCTTAGACTTCAGGTATGCTTAAGAATAAAGGTGTATCTGAACAGGTTTGGTTAGAAGTGATGTGACAGGACTGAAAGTGAGCCAAAGCCAAGTTCCTCAGATAAGGTTTGAGTGAATAAAGAATGAAAAGTTAAATACTTTGCCGGTAAGAGCAATGATTAGAATTTTAAACAAATACTGAAAGACCAGGTTTTTTAAGCCAGAAAATACAAGAATCTGTAGGAAATTTAGAAAAAAACAGAGAACTTGGAAGAAGGTGTATTAATTGATATTTGCCTCACTGAGGTGTGCATTGTTTTCTGTGCTAGAAATTTTAAACTCATCCGGTGTAACCAAGTTTACAGATATTCCAGGGGATTCCTGTTGTCTCTCCAGAAAGTTTGTTCAGGGCCCAAACTGCAGCCCTAGGACTAGGCAGGTGCACAGGCTTGCTCTCTGCTCTGTTTGCCTGACCAATGATAGCTTGTCTCTGTGCACTGGGATGGGACAGCAAGCTGATAGACTACAAGTAATGGGAATAAAACCAGGAGCTGGAACACTGACTTGTGTGGGGATCATTACTTGTAAAGTCCCTTAGTATAAGGACTAGAATACAAAAGAGATAGAATGAAGAGGATTCCACAATCTCTTTTGTATATTTAAATACAAGAAAAATAATGTGACAGTTAATATGGTGATTATGTTGAAAATTTGTAAAACTAGAAATTGCATTATTTGATTAATTATATTGATTTAAAATAAAAACTTGAAAAGACAGTATCCATATTGGTTTTTAAGATCTGTGCTCAACAAAAAATTCTGGGATGCATAAATAAAACTTAAACAGCTTCCCTCCCACTCTGTAGTCTTTTCACCCCAGAAATTTGATTTTTCACTTGTATTTCTTTTTCATCCATCTTTCCCAGGTAGCTCTCAGGCATAAGAGAGAAAAAAAATTATATGGGGAGGAATGATCCACCATGTGGTATCTGTTTTCACTATTTGTGTCTTTGAGACATGTGTCTAAATGTTTAGAAATACCTTCATATGCACACATTATATTCAGACAGTAACAAATCTGCTTTGTTGCAGATTTTTTGATCAACTTCTGTAACAGAAAAGCAGAAATTGTCACTCCTTTACATGATTGTCAAAAGTTCTAATATTGTTAAAAAGAGGCAATTCCCAAAGGCAGAGATTCAATAAAAATATAACTTAGGTTAGGTTACATTAAAACATATCTAGATTTTATGATTTCCACTAAAATTGACCATAAATATTCTAGTGCTGTTTATCGGCAGAAGTTAATGATACTGTTTCATGACCATCCTAATTTACAGTTTATTCTCTCAGAAGGCAGACTAAAACCTGTGATATAATAAAATTTTGGGGCCACAACATAAATATCTGATGCCAGAAATAAATGTTGACATAATAATACTGTAAGAAAGTTTAAATGCATAAGGAAACACACACTTATAGTTAATAGCTTACATCAATACTATTTCTTTCTCCTATTGCTTGACAAAAAATAATTAGAATTAAATATCTCTGTATTATGCCTTATTCTGAATAGTCCTCAATTTTCTGTGATTCGAATACAAACTCAGGACATCTTTAGCGAGTGCCTGATGTTAAATTAGTTAAATTAATATTAGGATTAGACTTTGTCTGACCAAAAATATTGCTAGGAACTTGTGATTTAGGGAGAAAGAGACTGGACAATAAAAGATTTATTTAGTTTATCATTTTCCGAAAATAGATGTTTCAAATTAGTCAAAATTTAATGCATCTTTAAACTGTGTGAGGTAAGGACTTGCTGTGCAAACAACTGTAGTTTTCCACTACTTTATTACACCTTTTTTTTTAATCAGCAGGAAAAAAAAAAAAAGAGAAAAAATTTAATGAATTAGCACATATATTTAGATGCCTACAGTAAGTTATTATGCCACTCTGTTGCTGTATACAGTAGCCTCACATCTGCTCTCTGTATTTTCAATTTTTTGTAAAGAAGCCATGTATTTCAGATCCTTCTTTGAAGCATCCAGCTTATTTTTGGGTGCTGAGATATCAGTTATCACACTTAACATGAACAAGAGAGACCTGATCTCTGATGGTTACAGTGGTTGGGAATGATAGGAAATCAGTAATTTATGACATAGAGAAAAAGGACTAATAAATAATGATTACAATGTGTAACCTAAAAATTACATAATAATCTCCTTTCATCACAATGTGAAGTTTATGACCAAAACTATGATGTTTGCATATCCCAGCTTGTGAGTTCCTTCTTTTAATTCCATGGCTTATTGTTTGCAACTCAATAAACAATGGGGACATGCATTAGTACTCTGATTTCAGAGGAAGCTTTAGGATAGAGGGGTGGGTCTGGCTGAGTCTTCCCAATTTTGACCAAAATTTCACTCCATCCATGTGCCAGAACAGTCTTCTCTTCCAGGCTTTTCCTTCTTCAGATTCTTTATATTATAGAATCACAGAATAGGCTGAGTTGGAAGGGACCCACAAGGATCATCGAGTCCAACTTCTGACCCTGCACAGGACTCTTCCCAAGAATCACACCATGGGCCTGAGAGTACCCATTTTTTCAGAGTAACTTTCACTTCTCTTTGGGGAATTCTATTCCTTTCCTCTAGTAGAGGGTTTATTTGATGGTTTTTATTTTGTTGCCTTTGTTTTTCTTCCCATTCCTCTTTCTCTAGAGGTCTTTATATTGACCACTATACACAGTTCTATATAAAACCAAAAAGTTATGTTCAGACAGTAAAACTGGCTATCAGTCAAGTCCCCTGTTTATTTTATATAATTACACTCTTGA
This sequence comes from Entomyzon cyanotis, assembly GCA_024500445.1. Lineage (NCBI taxonomy): Eukaryota > Metazoa > Chordata > Aves > Passeriformes > Meliphagidae > Entomyzon > Entomyzon cyanotis. The sequence goes on from JAKEPQ010000871.1 coordinate 54,256,805, forward strand.
AGAAGCTGCCAGAATATCAGTGAGGTCTGCACAGCCGTCTGACTGCAGTAGCACAAGTGTGGCACACAACTGACTCTAGTTCTACTCACTCAGAGCTCTGTATACCTCTAAATAAGAGTCCAGAAGACCTCACCTCCCCACATTTTTATATTAGGTTTTTTTAATAAAAGGGGTTTGAAAATCATTCATCAAGAGTATTATGGCAACTGGCAACTATGGTAAGCTTTCTCCTTCTTTCTTCTGACAATTTACAATGTGGTGTTATGAATAAATCAAGCTTTTTAATAGAGCATTATTCTTTGAAGACCTAAGCAAAAAAAGAAAATCTGCCATAGTAAAAGCTCTGTTCACTACTGGGTTTAATCAAGTGTTTATGTATTTCATTCACTCTCCAGAAAAACTTCTTTATGTGTTGCTGAAATTTTTTTCCCAGAATCAATGCATCTAAACACAGGAAATACATTAAAATACTCCTAGCCTTTTGGCTGAGGCTGTAGTTTTATTTAGCTTTAGTTTGCACAGAAGGAAAGATTTACCAGTGTAGAAACATCAGTCTAAAGAATGGAGGACATGACCTATGGGAAACCTGCAGGAAGCAGAGATGTGGAAGGGTTTCTAAAAGATCTATCAACAGAATGATTAGGCAGGTAGAAAGAGAGATACAGATGAGAGCAGTTGCGGAAGCAAGGACAGAAAATTATTTCAGATGAAATAAAAGGCAGTGTAGAGGTCAAAGACAATGAAGAAATACTGTAAAAGTCTTGCTAAAATGTCACTAAAGATATTAACAAAAATCTCACCCTTCAATGTAAGGGATAAATTGAGCATAAATAAATGGGGAAAACCAGTCTGCATTTAATGAGCTTGAAATAAAAGGGATGAACAAGATAGCACAAGAAATGAGGATAAAATTTAAGATAAAGGTGGGATATCTTTCAAAGAGCAGAGACTGCCCTTTTTATGTTGTTAAATAAAAGATCCACAAAACAGTGAGAAGTTCTGTGGAAAATAAATGCAAAGGTAAAAGTGGTGTGGAAGAGTTTCAGAGTTGAAGAGAGGTCACAATAACAAGAGCAAAGTTGAGGGGAGAACTGATAAAAAGTATGCAGATCAGCAGGGAGAAAGAACTGAATGTCAGGAAGAAAACAAGGAGGAAAAGAAAATGAGAAGAAAGTTGTCCTGCATTTCAATAATACAATCTTGCAAGAAACCAGCAGGGTCCTATATGGGGAATGGGAAAGGGCGGAAGGATAAAGGGAGAGATGGAGATAGAGAGGCAGGGAGGGAAGGAGACAGAGGAGGGTTGAAGTCGCAGCTAATGGTGGGAAAAAACAGATGGAAATAAGGAGTTTTAACTATTTGGGAAATAGATATTTAGGTAAATAGATGGTAGAACTGAACAGAAGAAAGCAAATTTGTAGTGAAAAGACATTACTTTCACAAGTACTTAAGAAAATATTCCACTGTGTTGGGGAAAGTGTGAAATATGCAGGCTCAATGACATGAGAAAATAGTAGTGGTTCAATGAAGTGGTGGAGAGCCTGATCAGGAACCAGTGTGAGGACAGAAGAGAAAATAAGGAGAGATGCTAAACTCAAATGTAATCTCAAAGCTTGGCAGAGTATGAAGACAGAGAGAGAAGGGTATTCCATGAAAGTAAAAAACCAGTTTTTAATGGAAAAGGTGTTTCTCAGTGACAGCTGCAAGCCAGTGGTATGGTAGTATAATGAGACTGAGCATTTTTGGAATTTTAGAACAGGATTGTTGGCTCACATCTGGAAATTTTATCCTTTTTAACACAATGATCCTTCTACAGGAATCTATTCAACTTCTATGTGTGGATCAGGGAGTTTTATATATTTTATTTTTTCAAAATTTCCAGAGAAATTGTATAGATCCCCCAAAAAAGTATGAAAATCTGTATGGCATTATTCAAAAGGTAGGTTTTTTCCCAGTTAACTCTTCAAGTTTAAGAAAAAACTCAACATATGTGGAAGATGACTGTCTAGTTGCTTTCTCTCATCTCCTCACTGCTGTAAGATTTTCTGTGTCATCATTCTTTTTGTGCAGATATGTGTAGTTGAATCCCCCAAGGTATTTTTGCCATGTTTAGCTTTCCTTTCATCTATTTAAATTTCTTGATCAAATTTATTAGCTATTCCCAAAAAGGGTCCTGCCATAGCTCTCTAATTTTCTTTATTCAAACCAGCTCTGAAAAGCACTGATAATTTTCTCTTACTCTCTCTCTAAAATAGGAAATTAAAAGTCTCACATTACTTTTTGACTCCAAGAGATATTTAGACTATCCACCAGCAAAAATTATCACCGTCTCTGCTGCCATATTTCCCCCCAGGAGTCAGTAAATATTGCCTTTTCTTCCAGTCTTTCACCTTGACCTCATATTGACTTAATAGAATCTTTACCTCTGTAAAGGACCAAGAGTTGGTCAGGTCCATAGGGGAAGCATATGGTAAAATGCACACAATGGTAAAGAATAGAACAATTCCCATTGCTCTAATATAATTCATTTTCAAAAAGCTTTGTGGTTTCTAATGACAGATTCCCTATGCTGTAAAACTGAGCACTAAAAAAGCCAGAATACATAGGAGATTTAAATGTTTGAAACAGATCAAAATTAGAGGAAATCTGAATATTGAAACCAGAATAACTAATCTATAAATTACTCACACATAACCTTTCATTTCAATAGTGACCTTGGTCCCAATCAAGAATTTAGGGAAAAAAACCCCCAACTCTGGAGAGTTTTTTAAATGCATGCCTCATCAAGTTACCATAATTAAATCATAATTTTCATCAAGCAGTAAAATGTGACCAAAGTACCATGCAAAATTATTAATCACAGGACATATACATTTCAATTGCAAATAGTTTAAGATGCATTTATTAAAGTCTTAAGATAATAATGAAATAAAATCATGTTAATATTTTGTTATTTGAGGAGGAGTTAGAGGTATTGTAGAAAGTTTATTATTAAAAATATGAAATCCCCAATCCTGAAAATTATTGATATGGATAAGAGATTCATTTTGATATATTTTTCTCTTACTGTTGCATCCTCAATTAATAAACTGAAAATGTTAATCATGTTCCTTATATGCCTGATTTTAGGTACACTGTACTTAAAGTTAACTCCAAAGACAGCCAGAAATCATTACCCACAGATTTAAGCCCTCTCTACTTTAAATTTCCACACTCTTAAAAAGATTTGGTTACTTTTTAATAGACATCAGAGACATATTAATGCACAAAATCTGTATGTGCATGCATCCCATGTGAAATCATTTTATTTAATTACATGAACATTTAACTATTATAGAAAATGAAATCATGTGACATAGCGAATATAACTGAGATCACATTAAGACTCATATTCTACAACAAGGATGCAGTATGCTAAGCAAAATTTAATCTCTGGTAAAAGATGTTTTGACAAGAAAAAAAACAGAAATGATAACATTTCAAATTCATCACATTAATCTTTGTATCCTTTTTGCAACAAACATCATATATGATTTGCCAGAGCACTACTCTGTGAGTATTCTTCGCTTTCCTTCAGGTCAGGTTCCATGGTTTTTATACTGATGTCATGAGTAGTGAGCAACCTCCTTATTTAGAAATTATGCCCTGCTGACTCAGCAATCAAGACCTAACAATTAGATCTACCTTTCTAATGAAAATCAGCACTGTTACAAGTTCACCTATCCATATTAATTTCTTGTTTCAAGGTATGCAAATATTTTTATCTTAACTCCAGGTGATCCCTTTTTTTGCATCCTTGGTTATCTTCTCTTCCTACTGACCTCTGTTGGTTTTAGTTAAATGATCATTCTAGCAAACACAGAAGAGACAGTGACTCCTCCATTCTCTCTCCTGCTCTTCCTACCATTTCTTTTGAGAGGGAAGGTCCAGAGACCTCAAGCTACAGGACCACCAACTGGGCCATTCAAAGAGAGCTATACTCCTCGATATGTCTGCTTATTTGACCTTCTATCTTTCTTTGCCTCCTTTACAGAGGAAAGGTTTTCCTTCATATGAAGTGTCCTGAAACACTTCTGTATTTTCTGAATGTAGCTACAACATTGATTTGATGAGCCAAACTGTTGAGGAGTCTCCTTGATGTCTGCCTGTCCATTAAGTAGATTTGTTTCTTATAAAGATACAGGGGTCAGAAATGTTTCTGAGTTCTGATAGAGTGTTCCTTCTGGCTTGGTTGCATGTGGTGTTTTGCTGCTCTGATTTATGCTCAGATCTCTGAACTTAGTTGTCAGTGGTGCAAACATGATATCATATTCATCTGAAAGAAATAGGTGGAACAAAACATGCCTCTCTCCATGTGTTTTGGCTACACCTACACTGTAATTTTGCTGGGAGGTCATGGATGCTGCTGGAAGGTAAGCAGGGCCCAACACTTTCTACCTTCACTGCATTTGTGAACAACCCATGCTACAGCTGACTCTGTGGTAAACAGTGCCAAAGCTATCCTGTCTACTCAAAATCAGCCAGATTTCAGGGAGAGAGGTTGCAAAAGGAAGACAGCAGTCCCAAAGTGCTGTTCTCTTCTGTGTTTTTTGTATTATGAAAGTAGCGAAGGAGAAAATGTTAGTGTAAAATAAGGAGAACATAGGAAGAGATGGAAAGAGAAATCATCAAATATGCATTTGATTTATAAATCTTGATACAATGACAGAAGGAAAACAGTTTTATATAAGCCACGAGGTGTTCCTTGGAATTGAGAGGGTCATATACTGAAAGAATTTAAACAGTGGATAACTTTTTTAGTGGACTGGTAATAAAAAAAAGAAAAATATTTTCGAAGATGAACAGAGGACAAAAAGGCAAACACAGCAGGATAAAGCAAATGAGGAATAGTGTACAGAACTTGACAGAAATGAAGATAAAACTCAAGTGTGCACTCAAGATAGAAATGAGCTAAATAAGAGATTAAATTTGAATTTATGGAGACTAATAAAAATGGACATAAGCTCATTAATAGAAGATTATTAAAGTCCATCTAGTTATCTGCATACAAATAAATGTGTGATACAATGAGCCTAAGTAGAATTCTTTTAGATGATAACAATAAAAGTATATTAACATCATGGGATAAAAATTGTCTTTAGCATAGACAGACAGTGTAATGATGCTTGGGCAATTAAGACAGAGAGGGAGAATTACAACTGTGATATATTGGTTGGAGGTTTTTGCAAATATATCTCTTGTGCGTTTTTAGAAGTGACACAGTTGAACAGTCACCATGAGGGCTACATTCAGAGAGGAAAAACATCAGCTCCTTAGGCAATCACAGGCTTACAGGCCAGATTTTAAACATTTTAAGACGGAGTGGAATTAATTAAAGTGCTTATCTCATCTAGGGGACAACTTGTACTATCTTATTTTATATATGCTTGTGTTTGTATAGATGGTGGAGGGAATGTTATTCCAACTAAATACTTATCTGCAGCTGGACATTTCTCCATAAAACTTTATCCCCTGTGTCCAAAATCCCAGAGGCTGTGATTTATTCCTGCCTTTTTTTTTTTTTCTTTCCCTTTTTCTTTTTCCTGTTCAGACCCATGCACTTGTTCTCCGACTAGTATTACTTTTTTTAGTTGTCATTTCCAGTTGAAGCCATCTCTTCTGATTCTTAAGGATAAGCAATCTTAGATATTGGTCACGGCTATCAGTACATTCAGTTTGTTCTCCAAGTACCCAGAAACTGGCAAGATTCAAAAAGAAAGAAATCTAGGACATACAGCTAATTCACTAGAATATCCCTCCCCTTGGGAAGAGTTAATGGAGAATTTAAGAAAGCATTTGACATCAGCCAGTTAGCAGCAATTCAGCATCAAGTATTTAAGCCACTTGCTTTCCAAGGGGAAAAGGGGAATTTACAGTGATCTTTTCACACGTGACCTGAGCACATATACTTTATTCCTTTTTCCAAACTATTTTAACTAGATTTATGTGCTCTTTTCCCATCTCTCTCAATTTGATGTGTTTCTTTCAAAGCTGATGCATATCTTCTTGACAAGAATAAAAAGTAATTAGATGCCTTCATTTTTCTGTGATTCAATACTTTGGGGTCTTTGAACATGTCTGTTGCTTTGCATGTCTTTTCAGAGGAATTTTCAGCGGAATTTTCACATTCCTCTCACAATACAGTTGGTTCATAGTTTTCATAACACTGTTTGGAATAAAAAAGATGAAAATTCAAAACATGCCATAAACACAAAAAATATTCTTGCTGCAATTATTACTTATTTGTACTCTCATTATGGCAAGAGATTGCAGACAGAAGCAGGATTTAATTGGAGTTTTACATTGCTTAAATACTAAAAGAAAGAGGATTTTTAGGTTCTTTAAAGAATTTACACTTTAACACATTTTCTTCTAAGAACTTAGAATGGTTTAATTCAGCAAATGAAGACCAGAATATGGCTACTGTCTTGGAATATGATAGGGGGAGCAAAGGAAGCAAATAAATTCCAACTTTGAAGATTAAAGCAAATTTGTCTGATATAACCAGAATGAATGCTGAAACTCGATAGGTTTTTTGGGGGGTTCTTGGGAGCTATAAGATTAAACTGCAAGATTCTGGAACACCTTTTCTTTAGATACAGAAATGCAAACAGCAGTTTTATGGTGGAGTTTCGTTAGTTTATACAGTTTCAACTACATATAGTACATATGGCTACTATAAAGTTTCGGTAAGCTTCCTACAGACTGTTCTTGGGACACAGCCTGAAATTAATTCATCTGGAGAAAAAGATTTGGGGCACATGGATGGAAGCCCAGCTACATCTCTGTATCAGGACTAAAGGATGGTCTCTGGCCTGTTATATTAGTTACAATCTAGCTTGAAAGTCTTCACTCCTTTCTTGCCCCTGGATGCATCTTACTAAGGAGTTAGTTTCCTATTTTCCTTTCTTTCATAAGCACCATTTCTCCTCACAAACCTCCTTATACCACCTTTGTCTTTTGCTCCCAGTTCCTCACTCCTACCATTTCATTTTCTTGTGCTGGGGGCTCTGTGTGAACTGACTTGGCCATGACAGAAGGTCTGCTTATGCCTGTTCTCCTTTCTTCCTTTGACTTTTGTTTATGGATGATCAGCGAAATGCTTTGAATCAAAAACACATTTCATGACATCTCTACAGAATAAGTAGGAGCAAACTTGCATGATGTCCTCCCATTTAGGGTCAGGCCAAACATCCTTGCTTCTGAATTAGACATTTGTCTGGGGAGCTATGTCATGCAAACTTTAGTTCCTAGACTTAATGCACTATTTTAAATTAAGGTAAGGAAGGAGGATTAAGCAGATGTCAATGCCCTTGTGCATGAGTTACAAGAAAGCACAAAATGTACCATTCCAAAATCATAATCACCTGTTCATCAATATTTTAGGGAGATATTTATGTCTTATTTCAGAAATGACAGGGGAAAAGATATTATCCTGTGGAATGATTTTAAAGAAACAAATAGGGAGAAGACATAACCAAGTGTGAAGTAGGGACAGATAAGAAACAAAATTTGGCTGCACTTTGATTTTTATGAAGATAGCTTTTCTGATCCAACTTTTCTGCCAAGAAAAAGTACTACTTCTTCCATAGTATACTTCTAGTGAAAGACAGAAATTTGACATAAAGGTACAAAATGGTTGACATCAACTTGATAAAATACTTTCAGCATATTACCTGATACTGAGGATTTATATCCTTCAGTAAAATTACATTGTCAGTCTGTGCATTCCAGTGGGAACTTGGCTATCTCGTTGATTATTTTAATATGTATATCTCATATATCAAAGGTTCAGGTTGAATCAAAAAGAGTGAAAAATCTCAGAGAATAGAACAGAGGAGACTTTTAAAAATCCCAGATACTTGCTCTTTGAAATACAGCAGTTATTTATTGGCAGACTTAAAATGAAATTTTAAACAGGCTATCAAAGGCATAATTTAATTTTGGCATCGGAAAATTTACTCATATGGTAAACTGGTATCTAGAACTGAAGAGAAGCAATTTTGTCAAGATCTAGTCAGACATTTAAAAAATGGTGAGGAAATCTTTATGTATTGAAGGGAAACCCAAATAAATTATAAATCAAAATTAAACACAAATATAAATAGAAATCATAGAAACAAAAATAGAAGTATTGCAAAGAATCTCAAGTAAACCCAAAATATGCCCCAATTCCCAAATAAATAGCATTGTCTTAAAAGAAAATTGAAACGTTGATCACAGTAAAACAAACAAAAAACAGACGCACTGTTTAAAATAAATGCTAAAAAAGCCCGTTTAAATGGCTTTCAAGAAATTTGATGCAGAAAGAAAATATTTAACTTACTTGTTTATCACAGACCTTTCATTTTCATCATGACTAAACTAAGTTTAGTTTATTAAGGCAAAAATTTTCCATCACTTGGAACTCATATTCAGCACAGTGAGATCAAGCTAGTATTTATGGTATAGAAGAATATTCTGGTGGGAAACAAACAAAAAAATTCCGAAGCCCTCCACAAACATGCATGTAGTTAATGCCTACCCAGCTTCCTTGAACTTCTTTCTGAGCCCCAGGTCCATTGGCTGCTCACGCTAGAGCCAAGGATGACCCATCAGCTCCACAATCCCAGGAAGATCCATTTTCCCAGGGCCTTTGACAGCAACTGGGCACAGCGCAGAAGGGAGATGGCCCAACTCTGGCATTTTATTCAACACTTGTAGCCTGAAAGTCTGAAAAAATTCAGACCTGAAGTTAAGAATGGGTATATTAAGGCAGAGCTAAAGATTGATTTTAGTGTAGTGGCTCATATCCTCCCAATGAAGGAAGGAAGAACTACAATGGTTTGCTGCTAAATAAAAGGTGAAGACAAAAACAATCACCAGAGCTATGCAGACTATCCTCCTGCATGTGCACTGACCACTGCAAGGGGCTGAATGATAAAGAGGTTCAAGTATTAGCCCACAGGATGCACAAGATGAAAATTAAACCTTTTGGAAGTGTAAGTCTTTATTTTAATAATTCCCAATTATTTTGTAATGATACCTCATGGCAGCAAGAATCCAGAACCAGCTAAGAAAAACAGTAGCTAGATATTTCAAGTTTTTCCAGTTATGACATTTTGTTTCATATTTTCAGTAAAAATGTGGTTAACAGGAAGAAATTTTGTAAGTATTTTTCTGAATAATGATTTTTCACTTTTCAGTCAGCTACATGTAAAATAAAGACTAAAGAAAAATAAAATTGATTGAGAGAGAACAAGCCTTGTGATCCCTGAAAAACTCACCTCATTATATCTCTAAGAGAATATCACCATTATATTAATAATCATCATCTCTAGGATGTGATACGTTTTTTATCTAAGAGACTGAACAGGCTTTCAAACCCAATTTCTCCATTTCCTCCGCTTGCTACACTTTGTTTCATGCTCTGAGAAGTCCTGGAGCGTATAAACTCAATTACTTTTGGATGAAACTGAACTTCCTGAGTGCACATAACATTTTCCAGTTGCTAATGTGCTTGCAGTCCACAGGAGCACTCTCAAGCAGCTCCAGGAGGAAACTCTCAGCAGTGTGGAGGTCAGGTTCTCAGCACCAGTCATTTGATCATTGCATCTGTTCTCTGATCACACCACATGCTTACATAGACAGAGCATTCCTCAAATCAGAGCTAGGATCAAAGATATTTAAAGTTATCTTCCCAGTCAATATATGTTAGCTACCTGAGAACCTCTCAGTGTGAAGGAATATTCTGATGTAAAAGTTAAGAAACAGAGGAACATCAGTATCTAGTGTCAGTGCAAAACTTTAAACACAGCCCAGGTGCATTCCTCACAAAGAGTACACTGCTCCATGTTATGTTTTTGATTTTGCTTCTGTTCAGTCTTACATACTTTGGTTATCACTGGGGGGAATAAGATGTAATTTTTGTAAATAACAGCTGGGACTATTAATTTAAGTTTAATGAGACTACACTGTTACTCAAAACTTGGGTATGCTATTTGATTTGGATCTATTTTAATTTTAGTCCAATGGCTTTTAAATCAGGTCACTGACCAGCACATTTACACATCCTCAACTAAAGCAAATTTACTCACATTATGCTTTGTGGAGCATTTCAATGTAGAAGCAAGATCTATGATTGTATTATAGAATCTCATGGATAAGGGCAAATAATTTTATCTGAACAGCAATACTGGTTAAATAATTTTATCTGAACAGCATTACTGGTTAAACAGCAAAACTGGTTTATCTGAACAGCAATACCATGTCAGTACATCACTTATCACTCCTGTTCTTTACCATTTAGGAACAAAAATTCCTGATTGGCAGTTAAAACAGTTTTTACTGAGATCCCAGGAGTTAAACAGCTGAAGAATTGGGGCCAATTAAAAAAAAATCTTAAAGAAGATGCAACATCATCTGATATCAAGATTTTTGCAGCATTTGCTATATCTGATTACTTTTCAGTTCCTATCATTAGTATTGATGCAAGTCGCTATACTTAAATAAATTTCTTAGTAAATGTGTCTTTTTTTCTTTTTGCTACGACACATGGCATTAGATTTAATTCTACATTGCTGGATTTTTTTAAGGTAGAGATTTTTATTTTGTGGAGTTTTTATTTTTATTATTACTATTATTATTTGTTAATTCTACCTGTTACAAGGCCAGCAAGAAACTCTTATATTGTTTTATATTCTATGTATTATCCCAGAGGGGAAAAACATTAAAAGACACATTTAAATAATCTTTACAATTACTGCATAGAAATAGAAATAGATATAATATATAAATAAATATATAAATAAATTTAAACTTCCTAACATGTTTGTCAGAAAACCAAGATATTTTATGTTAATATGAAAGTCTTTGATACTATATAAACAAAGACATTAAATTAATGCAATGGGAATGATTCTCTCCTACAATGATCAAAATGGAATTGAAATTAAGGAAATCTAAACTTTATCAAAAAGGTGTTCAGGTGAACAGTTGTCTTATCTAGAAAGAAAGCTCCCAACAACTGTAAACTGATACTATAGTTCAATAATAACTATAAACATGTTCACTCAGTTGAATAGCTGGAGCTAAAAAAAAAAAATACAAGTGCTTAAATTTAAATATTGAGCAAGAATACAATTTCCAGCATCTTAAGTATCAGACCTTGAATAATAGCATGCCAGTTATTTGCGAGAGAAGAATTTTTTGATAAATTTTGTTTATAAGATATAAAATATTTTACATCTCTTTACATTTTATTTCAAAATAAATATTGATGACACTGAGGTTTTATTTTTCACTCTAAAAAGAATTAGATGTCATGTTTTTACCATATGTTTAAACATTAATCCAAGGCATGTAAGTTGTTTCCAATATTGTGGACTTACAACCCAAACAGTTCCCTGATTCAGAGACCCACAGATCCCTGCTTCTCCATGCTGGGCAGGATGGCTGCTGCATCTTCTGTGTCACATTGTTAGACAACTCCCAGTGGGTGGAGGTGCTTTACTGCTCAAACCTCCATCCCCACACGTGGAGGGATGCTGGGTTTGATGGTGTGGCTCAAAGTAGGCAATCAATAAATCCAAGCTCACAGAGCATATAATAAAATTATGCTTTTCTTTTGAGAGAAGCAAGCTGTTATACACTTTTCTGAGGTTCAGAGCCCTGGCCAGGAGAAAGCAATCTATGAGGGACCTCAGGGACTGCATGATGAAGAAATCTTTTGAAAACCTCCTTTTGTTACCCTTTTCAAAGAAAAAAAAAAACCCAGGTGCTCCAGTCATAGCTATAGGTGATATAATTAAATTCAGAGTAATAATATAATCAATGCCTACTGTTGCTCCAATGTGCTCGAGCTCTTCTCTTCAAGGCCAGGTTGGCTGAGGCTCTGAGCCTCACTTGTCCCTGTCCACTGCAGGAAGCTTGGAACTGGATGATCTTTAAGGTCCTTTCTTACCTGACCCATTCCATGATTCTATTATTGAGAAACATCTTGTCTGATGCCTGAGTAAAAATACAGGAGAAACAATATTTATTGATAAAATATTAGACAGCCACAATATACAAACCTTCTTTTTCCTTCTAAACTTCCTCAAATTCTGGGAAAAGGACATAATGCACACATATTATACAATAATCTGACAGCTAAAATATCTCATGACTGTTTTAATATGCAAAGTACTTTGTACTTAAAAACAGTCTTTATCATTTTCTAATAGGAGCCTTTTTAGGGAAAATGGATGCAATTATGAAAAATAATAGTATATTTTCTCATATATATTAATCTATTTTATATCACATTAATAGGGATTGTGAAGGCATAAGGGAATGATCTGGTTGCAAAAGAATAATAAAATTTGAAAATAGAGTTCATTAAGGATTTTAAAAGAAGAGAAACCTAATTGACATTCAACTTTAATGTTCTAATTACATGATAATCAGTAATCACCATTGTCTCCAGTCACATGAACTAAAAAAAATCATTCCCAAGTGCACAATAAAGTGCCAAAACATTAACTGAATTACACAGCAAGCAATTTTTGGTTCAAACATTTTCAGTAGTCTTGGTTGCATTGTTCAGAGTTTGGTTTTGTTGTGGATTTTGATTTTTTTTTTTTAAATTATAGTGAATAGAGGGAAATTAGAAATTCCTTCCAAAATTAAAAAAAAATAAAAATTAGCTGCTGTTATTTTCTAAGCTTCTTTAAAATGCTTCCGTATCATCTCCAGCAGAATCCTGCAATGGGGCCATGGACTGCAGTCTATACAGTGGCTTGCAGGAAATTTCCACTTCTCTCAAACCGCTCTGACAGGGAGTTTAGAAATGAAATGCCATTGAATTAGTAACATTCCAATTTATCAAACCTGCAGATGATTCATTTTTTTCTCTTCTCCCCTTATTGAACAAGTGATACAGACATTATTGATGAAATGGTCATATGCTACTCCATCATCTGGAGCATTCCAGCTCAGTCTGTAATTTATGCTTTTTGCTCAAAGGAGGAAAAAAACAAAACCTCCAAACTATTTTCAGAGAGTGACAAATGTCAACATCAACAACCTTGTGATCAATTTTAATTCCTGTATGATGTAAACACATATGTTAATTTCCTGTCATTACAGTAATTGCAGCAAACATAATTTAAATAAATATGTATCTGCAGTTAATTTACAGTTGTACCTTGAGCTATTACTGCTATTTCTGGTTCTAAATGTGTGCACCTAACTGTAAACAGCATGTAGAAATTGCACAACTAGTTTTTACTGTACTGAAATACCCAACAATCCTTACAGCTTCAGACTGGAACTGAGTAGTCTCCTGTATTTGATGAAAAGATGAAGAGAGAAGGACTTCAGAAGCAAGATGTTCTCATACAAAAGCATATGGTTTAGGTTCTTGGAGTCTGTATAGATTATCTTTACCAAAGATATTATCCCTACTAGAGGTTAGAATAAAAATCACAAATTGGTTGCTAACAACTATAAATGTATACCAGAATAAGAAAGCAAAACTTTAAAAAACATGTATGATTTTGAGAAAAGTAGCAAATTTTGGTAAAAAAATCACATGCTTTGATTTTTTTTTTGGTTTGTTTGAAAACTAAAATTAATGGACAAAATTACCATACAGTTAATTAAATTTTACAAGACCTTGAAAACAACAGGAAACGGTTTTTCTTGCCCATTAAATTCTTTATTTTGCTTATAATCAATTTCAGATGCATTTCTTCATTTATTTTGTTGGAGGAATGAAAGCAGAAGGTTTAAAAAAAAAACCTTCATGCTTCAAATTCTGAGAGTTGACTTTAGCTGATAAAAGTCTGTGACACAGTGAGGCAATGTAGATTCTTGCTGGCAAACTCTACAGCTTTGCAAAAGTGTTTATCAGCCTTGGGGAGGGTGCACCTGGACTTGTAAGAACAGTTTCAGCTGTGCTTCAGAACTTTAATTCCCTGACTGCCATGGTTCTTGCCTGCTCTCAAGATCAGCACAATAGTGTTTATGCTGCAGAAGAGCCAAACTCAGCAATGCCCAACTTCAAACTGGCCTCCCCACACACTCTCAAGCAGGAAAAGGATCACAGTCATTAAAACTCAAACATATTCTGTGTCTGTAGATCACACAGCAGTGTTTGCTTGCCTTCAAGTAATAAGATTACTAGCCCTCTCATTTACCTGGATCATCAGGTTACAACCAAAAGCGCCTGAGGTCTTGTCAAAAGGAAAGCCACACAGCTGAGAAAAATTTAAAAAGCTCTTTAAACTTTACAGGATTCCCAATAATATCACTGAAGGGAGTCTCACCCTCATTGTTAGGAGTGAGCAGGGCTCCAGGCAGATTGACACTGAAGCAAAGCATCCAGAAAGCCTGTTTGATGTTGCAGATTAAATATCTGCTTTTAGTTTTCTGGTCAAAACTAATTTCTCTAGCATTGAAACACTTTGATACCACAGGCGGAAAAAAAATATGTGTGCAGATAGACAGTGCCATATACATCCTAGGGTCCAATTTGTTTTACCCCACACATGATATCTGATGCCTCCTATGCACATTTCTTTTCCCTCCACACCACAGAGGAGTTGCCACGTGCTCTACCTTTTGGTTATCTGCACTGTACATTCAGAGTCCAGAAATCCAAATCAGACTCTTTTTTCAGATCTTTCCCAGCTTTGACCAGCAATGCTAATTATATGGAGAAAGAAGAGACTGCAAGTTCTAAGGGAAGTGGGTTTGGTTTAACAGCATTTAGGAGCATGGGGCAGGATCATCTCTCAGTCTGAAGTGAAAAAATTACCAACGACATGCCTCAGTTCTGAATATTTGTCATTTTCCAGTTTCCTGTAGTTTATAGAATTGTAGAATGGTTTGGGTTGGAAGGTACTTTAAACATCAACTAGTTCTAATCACCCCACCATAGATGGGAACCTTCCATGAGACCAGGCTACTCAGAGCAGAGAGGTCAGCACAGAGCCTTTCCTTCTCCAGGCTGAACCTTAACTCTCTTAGCCTGTCTTCACAGGAGAGCTGCTCCAGCCCTCTGATCAATTTAGTAGCTCTCCTCTGACTTGTTCCATCAGGTCCACGTCTTTCTCGTGTAGTTATCAGTATATATGTATAGATATGTGTGTGTATATATATCTATATATACATTGTTTCTAAGTTGTGAATTCTATTTTGACATTCACTGCAACAACAATATTCTTTCTCATGTTAGAAAGCCTGCACTTAGTAAGCAGTTTGTGCAAGAAAAGTTGTTTGGGAAGCTTCCACTCATGAGTCCTTTGATCCTTCTTCACAGATGATGAACCCAGAGAATAGTGACTGAGCTAAATCACTGCCGCCTCTCTGGGGGCTGGAGGGAAAAGTCAGAGGTGTTAAACAACACTTTCAAGCTTCAATATTGTCAAAACATAAGTACATTTTCTTTATTACCTTCCTTTCATAAAATATATTTTTCATCTTTTTTTAACCATCTCAGAATTCTAGAATCATCTTTACTGAATGCTTTTAACAGTGCCTTTTCTATTATTAACACTTCTTTATCTTTCCTGGGAAAAGACATTACCTGACAATGCCCACAATCACATTTATTTTTTCACAATCAGACCATGCTGATTGCTTCTTGTCACCCTACTAACAATGAATTCACTTTCATCTTTTGGCAGTGCCTTAAAGCAGATATGAGGCTCTATTGCTTAGTACCCATCTGGGCTAAGATTAGCTTAAAAGTTAGCAAAATACAATCTCTTTGATAATCACCTCTTACTAAAACTGCATTATGTAGCAGCCTCATTACCTAAGGCTACATGTGTTTATATTAGAAAATTATTTGTTTATACCTACACTCAAACTTACTAAATTTCAAACTTTCATAAAAACATTTTTCTGACTCTGCTTTCTGCCTAAGGCATTTTTGTGTGTCACGGGTGAAAACACTTCAACAACTTTTAAGTATAGTGAGCAAAACAAATACTCTGTCACCATTATTTAAACATTTTAGAATAAATTTAATACCTGTGGTTTGCAATAAACCCTTGATATTTGAGAAGAAAAGTCTTGGAACAATAAAGGAAAGCCCACATCTATGTGTAAACTAAGCAAAATGATTTTTAAATCCAGATATTCCCAAGTTTTCTTGGTACCAGATGTGCATCTATAACAAAGGAACTAAGGAGGAAGCCATTTAAAAATTCTCAGTGATTATGTTTATAGGATAAAACAAGAATTCATTTCATTCATCTGAGTTGAGCAACCAAAAGACCAACAGAGAGGCAACAAAGGCCTTTGATTCTCTTCTAGAGGAAGGCAGTATAAAGTCTAGCAGTCAGATTTACCCTACTTAGGGGAGTCTGTTGTTGTGCTCTGAACTATTTGCAGCTTCCAAATACCTAGTGATTGTCTTTTTGGCTTCTTTTTCCCTGAATCAGAATTAATCTTGGAAGAGGAATAATAGAGACCAGAAGGTTCCCTGCTGAGAATGGTCTTTGTAGACAACAGGGCTTGACCCAGACAACATTTAAGACCTTGACTTTACAAGTGCACAAGATGTGCCAAGCAACAATCTTATGAAAGACCTGTCTAGGAAAAAAGGTTTCATCTATTCTATTAAATTATCCTCCAATATAAGGTAGCTGACTGCAAGGTGTCTAGTGAGAGTGGTCTGTGGCCCACGTTAACCCTGAACCATGACAAGAAATCTTTTGAGAAAGTATGAGATCAAAGAGCATGTCATGAGCTGCTCTGGCAACTCACAGGAAGAAATTCCAGCATGCAGAAATATTCCTTGAGATTACCATGTTTACTAGCCAAAGTAGCAAAAAGATGTAGTTAAGGTGTACAACTTTCATGCCTTTCAGCAGGATTAATGTTTGGTTAGTTAGCTGTTATTTTCCAATGGTCTGAGAGAAAGATTAAGTATCTCAGGAAGTATCTGACTGTAAGGACACATGGTCAATATCCAGTGAGATACATGGCAGAGAAGAGTGTGCTTAAGCGTGTCACCAGAAAGAGCTAGGTTCAACTGCAATGTCAGTAATGCAGGCCTGAACCTCAGACAGGTCCATGTTTCTTACTCTGTCTCCCATTTCTGAAGCTGTGTTTGATGTTCCATAATGTTAGGATAAAAATCAGGAATAATGCTGTGAGCAAGGAAAAGAAGACACATCATCCATCCAACAGGAATTTCATTCCTTACAAAATCCTGTTTATTTTTCTATGGTCTAATCTTGTTACCACATTTGCACAGCATTGCAGAAAGTGCAATTCTGTGGAAAGACAGCAGTGTTTTTCTAACTATAAAAGGCCATTTCCTCATGGTTCAAACACTGTCATGTAGATCACAGGCAGGAACACGGAAGGTGAGAAGGGAGTTATATTGATTTTGAAGAACTTCAAAAGAAAGTGGTAAACACAGATGCATTGTGTGAGGTACAACATACTATTGGAGCGACTTGAAACATGCTCTGAACATTCAGCCTGAACCATGTTTGTGTTGGAAGTAATATAAAAAATTATCTAGATCCAACCCCATTGCCATAGGCAGGGACACCTTCCACTAGAACAGGTTGCTCATAACCTCTCCAAGCTGGCTTTGTACGCTTCCAGGGATGAGGCATGTGCAGCTTATCTGGACAACGTGTGCCAGTGCCTCATCACTCTCACAGTAAAGCATTTTTTCCAAATATCTAATCTAAACATACCCTCTGTCAGTTTAAAGCCATTCCCCCTTGTCCAGTCACTACATGTGTTTGTAAAAGTCCCTCTCCAGCTCTCTTGGAAGCCCTCTTTAGGTACTGACTAGGCACTAAATGCTGCTCCAAGGAACCTTCTCTTCCCCAGGTTAAGCAGCCCCAGCTCTCTCAGCCTGTGCTCTTTGGAGAGATGCTCCACCCCTCTGAGCATCTTTGTGGTCTCCTCTGGACCTGCTTTAACAGCTCCATGCTGTTCTTATTTTTGGGGCCCCAGAGCTGGACCCACCACTTCAGGTGGGGTCTCATGAGAGCAGAGTAGAGGGGTAGCATCAAATTTCACTTCATTTACATTTTTCTTGATATATTCTTTCATCACACTTTGATACCATAACCTTTCACTAGAGAAGAAAAGTAAAAAAATGAAAAAAATTGATTCTTTTTCTGATGTTCAATTACCAGCCTTATAGATAAATTCACATGCTTTAAAACTTCCCTCCCCAAACAGGTCATCTGTAAGCATGGAGAAGGACAAGAAATAAAATAATTTGCTCCACTTACATATTCTATTTTCTGCGTAGCTTTATAATATGCAAACTATTCAAGAGAAATAGTTTCTTGGATCAAACTGAGCTGAAAAAACCTTAGTGATTGCCTAAAGCAACATAAATAAAAGAACAAAGTTATGGTTTTTATTCAGTGTTTGACTTTTGTTCTTGTTTTCTTTTCCATTGCTGAACCACACTTCTCAACAAAAAAAGACCCTGGGTATTTGCAAGCCTGACGTAATTTCACCTGGGGACTGTAAGCTTTAGTTCTCCAAAATCTACGCCAAATACAGTCAAAAACACAAACAGAAAGATCAAGCACTTAGAGGCACTAGAATGTTTCCAATTTTTAATTTAGCTGTAAAGGAAATTCAAACTTCAGCATACAGACATAAAGTCTACACTCTGCTTATTAAGTCTCCAAGATAACCCATATAAGACTGCAAAAATAAGGAAGAAGTAAAATGAGGAAACTCAGATGCAATGGTAGTCCTAATGAGGAGACAGCAAGCTTTTATGACAAAGATTTCTCAGCTGAGGACTTTACAAAACCTGTACACATAGGTCACCTGTAGCACTCATGAAACACAGGGATTTACAAATAATTTACTGGTCCCACATCTGAAAATATGGTAGTGATTATCTGTCACAACTTGCCAAGCAACAAACAGACCATCTTATCAACTTTGATTTCCATTTTCATCAGTGTAACCTTGAGCATGCCCTAGACCTGTATAAACAGAAGTTCTGTTAAGTATTATAATTCTTATTTAAATGAAGTGAAAAAGTAATAATTCCACATATTGCAAAGCAGTTAGTGATCTCATTGTCCCCTCGTGTTGTATGCATATTTGTTTATTTGCATGAAGCAGCTTCTTATCTCTTTTCCAAGCCCAAGGCAAACAAAGTAAACATTTAATTAGAAACATCAGTTTCTAAACTTATTGGCATTTTTGCCTTACACTGAACTCCCAGCTCACTGAAAAATACCCAAACAGCACAACTTTCCCTACATTTGTATGTACTGGTGTAGGAGAAGTCATTATTAGTATCACTGATGCCTGTTCTTATACAAACTCCTTTATTCCAATGCCATCTGAGGAAACATTAAGCAGACATGGATTGATGGTTTAAACAGATAAATCCGACGCTAGTTTTTAATCCTGTGAATATATATGCAAATGGCTGATGATGACTTTAATGGAAATTTTGCCTACATAAACATTGCCCTCTAATGGGAGAGGAGGAACAAGAGCTACTCAGAATTTTTATTTGGATCCCATGGGTCATAACATGGATGGGTCTTATTGTGCTTTTATGTAGTGCTTTGATTAACCTTCCATCGCTTCATGGAGTTTGAGGCTTCAGGGATCTTCATCTAGACTGATTTCCTGGATAACACAGACCATTTGTTTTCACCCAGCAACCCTTTTATTAGTACCAAAAAAAAAAAACAACCTCCCAAATGTTTTACATTAAAGCATTTCGCTTCATAGAGGCTGACAGTTGCATAGCACCGCGATGAAGCAGGGAAGCTCAGTATCACTTCAGGGCCCCAAAGTAGCGGAGAATAAAATAGAGGATATACACTTCAATAATCCTGCAGATACTCTCTGTTTCAGTTTGCCAAGGAGGAAAAAAAGAAGGAACTCAGCAGCCCTGTGAATATGAATGGCAAAAATATTTCTTTCCACCTCTAGCCCTGACGGTTGTTCAGACTGTATTTTTCTCAATACAAATGATTGTTTTTTCCCCAGACAGGTGACATGGTTAGCTTCAGGGCACTGCCTTACACAGTCTTGGTCACCTCTGAGGTGAGAGAAAGGAAAACAAAATAATGTTAAAAAAAAAGTAAAACAAAAAACCAAAACACAAACAACAAGAAAAAAACTACCCAAACAATTAAAAAAAAACCCAAAAACTAACACAGAAAACCCCCACCCACAACACACACAACCCCCCCCCCCCCAAAAAAAGAACAACAAAAAAAAAAAACCCGCACAAAACACAATTAAAAAAAAACAAAACAAAACTTCCTTGATTGTGCCTAGAGGAAAACTTTCCTGCAAACCCTGGAGAAAATTTTAGAAATGGTGTTTTGTAATACCATGTGCCCTAATGCAGAGCTGCCCTTCTTTGAGAATATGAATGCTCTCAAAAGGTGAAGTAAAGCTTCTTTCTTTCTTTTTCTTTTTTTTCTTCTTTTACTCTCCCAACTCATTTATATTTCTGTGAGCTATGGTGAGTCCAGCACCTCCCCAATGTTTAATTACCTGCACTGCAAGTAAAATTCATCTTACCTTAAGGCTGATTTTTTCTAATATTAACCACCAGCCACTGAATCCTGTTTTGACTTTTTCTATGAATGTTAGAAAGTTTCCACCCATCAGATTCACTTATGTGTGAAATGATCTTTCAGCCTGCTTTTCAGTAAGCTCAAAGGGTTGAGCGCTATAAGTCTCACATTGTTTTGCAATTCATAGATCACTTTGAGTGCCTTCCTTCAAGCTGTCTCTATACATCCCCCTTAAATTACAGAGGCAGATGCAATGGATTATCATTTCAGCCTTACAGTAATGCTGCTAGAGGCAAGCTCATGACCCTATTTCTACTCTTTACCTATACAAGGATCACATTACCTGTCCTTGCTCCCAGCACTACACTGTGGAAGACGCAAGGAGCTGGCTATTCTGGGTATCTTAAAGCCTTACTTTCCAAGATTTACATTCTCTCCCTGCAAACTCTCTTCAGTTCTTACCTAGACTAACTTACTTTTCAGCATTTAAGTGCATTTTTGGGGCATTTGAACACTTACTTTGGCAGTTGTATTTCTTCATGGGAATATGCAGTCCTCATTGCTTATTTTTCCGTAAAGAGTCATGTCATGGCTGGACTTGCCTGGTAAATTGCTTCATCATATTAAAGAAAATGCTATATAAATAAATACTAAAATGATACTCCAAGGGTAGACTTCTGTTATTTGCAACAAATAAAAAGTAAATTTAGAGATTTGCAGTACACAAGCCTTTAATTCATCTGGCAGAACTCAAATTATTTCTTAGGTCAAACTTTTTAATTATTTTGACATTGGATACCATATTGTATCACACAATTAACAATATAAATAAGTACAATCCATCCAAAAGCAGCTCTTACTATAGGGTTATAATAATATTTTAAGCACTAAAATTCTTCACTAAATTCTAAATCTCAATCAAACAGGAAATCAAGAAAAGACAGTGGGAGGTCTGCATGAAATATTGAGATGTTATCCAATTGAGCAGGGGTGGGAAACAAATAAGAAAGATAGGGACATGATAGGCTAAGTACACCTCAGAGTCATGAAGGTGATTAAATGATTGAAGCATCTGCATATAAAGAGCACCTGACATATAGGGAGAGGTTTAGAGATCTGAGAATGTCAAGAGAAGGCTCAGGAAGGATCTTACCATTGTGCATAGACACCTGACAAGAGGAGCAAAGACTCTTCTCAGTAGTTTCCACTGGCATAAAGAGAGACAATGGGCACAAACTGCAACACCTGAGATTACACCTGGGCACAGCAAAACTCCTTTTTACTGTAAGGATGGTAAAACAGCAGAACAGATTGGCCAAGGAGGTTGCAGAGTCTTGATTCTTAAACCCAGCTGGACATGGTCCTGGATAATCTGATTTGGCCCTGCTTGAGCTTGGAGTGGGTGCTCTCCAGCAGTCTTTTCCACCTTGATTGTTCTGTGCTTTTGTGCTTCCATAAATATGTCTTACCAGTTTAGTAGCCTTTAGTCCATCAGTCTCTAATATTTCCTTCAGTCTTTCTCTTTTTAGCCAATAAGAATGATTATACATAACTTACCTGAATTACTACCTGCTCTGTTTTTGGAGAAGGCAACACATTGATTGACTGAATACTGCCAGCTGCAGGAGTTAACATCCAAGGCTCTGAGGTGATGGGAAGACTATTTTCTTAAAAATCCACAGGAAACTTCTTGGTATTTTTTCAAGAAAGCTGCTGATAAAAGCTAGACTGAAAAGATTAGAGGAGGGACTCTGTCAAGAAACAACACAATGAGTAGGAGACAAGTTTCCATGCTCTCTATTTAATCAGGGTTGCCCAGCATATGTGAATTTTCCTGTGTTTCAAATTTACCTTGTTCCAGTTTAATACACTTTTAAAACACTGACTTCAAGCTTGGAACACACAGACGCCATTTGATGCATTCACTCTGAAGTTCAGCTCTGATCTCAGTGCATCTAGACACACTTTCACCCTCAGCTTTTGTGATTTCAAGATGACTGGTAAACACTGAAGAATTCAGCTTCTGTGTATTTCCCTTTCTAAAACTGGACTAGAAGTTTATTCATACAGTACCCAGCATCTCAGTGCCCTCAACTGAAATGCAAACAGGGGACTCTTGCACTAACTTTTATGACAACTTTGTGTGTATGTATGTATGCATATATATGTATAAATATATATGTATGTACTTAATGTTGCCTGCACAGGCTCCAGCAGCAGCAGAGGGTGCAGGGTAGCTCTGTGAGGGGAGGTCAAGACTACCTAGTGCCTGACAGATCCCACTCCAGCCAGCTCCAACCAACCCACTGCAGGACACGGCAAAGTCCCACGGATGAGAGGGGAGTGCTTCTGGCAAAGTGTATGTAAGAAAGGACAAAAATGCTACAGTGGTAGTGAGGACTAAGGGGAAAAATTCAGAGGAACAGCCCTGTGAGATGGGGACAGGAGGAAGAGGCGGGAAGGAACAGATATTCCCAAAGGCACTGCAGCCATGGAAGACCTGAGTGGGAGCACAGATTTATCCTAAACATCCAAACTTCCTTAGCTCTTTCTGTGATTAATATCAGCAAAAGTATTTCACGGGACTTTTTCACAAAGAAAAAACACCACCAAAAAAAAAAAAAAGGTGAGAAGGATGAAGCAGCAAAAAACCCCAAAATGTCCAGACCACAGCCCATGGTGCAACCCCTATTCTGTCATGGAGGAGACAGAGGGTGCCTGCTGCAATAACAAGGGGGACAAGAGGAGGTATTTTTAGAACCTGGGGAAGGAGGAGCTGTGTGCTTTCCCTAACTGCTTTAATGTTTGTTTCTTGGTCTTGTTGCTAATTTCCAATACCCAAATTAATAATTAAATATTCATAGTAAATGGAAACAAATTTAATTAATTTTCCCAAATTGAGTTTGTTTTTCCCACAAGAGTAATTGGTAAGTGATGTCCCTGTCATTATCTCAACCCATGGATTTTCTCACTCTTCTTTTACCCATTTGCTCCTCTGTCCCATGGAGGGAAGGGAAGGAGGAAAGGAGGGAGGAAGTGGCCACACAGGGCCTTGGCTGCCAGTGGAGGCCAATCTGCCACAGACCAGAAACTTCTGATATGGATCTAGATTCCTGAAACCTCAGATCTCCCAAGTATGCAATAAGGGCACACTTGATCAGTGATTTGACCATGTGTTCACTACAGTTTATTGGGAACAGTATCAGTAACGCTATTAGGAGACACTCCTATTTTATGCATACCTATTTTAATTTCTTTCTCAGAATAAGAACTTTGTTCTAAAGAGTGTATAAAAATTCCAGTGGTTGTTGCCTTTTGACAGCACAGTGCATGTGAGCACACACAACCAACCAGAAAGACCTGGAATGGTAGATGTCTAGCTTATCCTGCTCAACAGAAGCAGTAAAGGAAGGTTCAATGAAGCTTCTCTAATTATACCTTAATTTATGTAAATAATGTTTCTAGAAACATTGGATCCTTTTCCTCCCACAATACCATTCTAAAGATCAGCCTTCTACTTTTAACCAATCAAATAATCATCATCTTTAAAGAGCAGGAAAAGAGGAGCAAGAGATCTGCTGTTTGTCATTTAGCATTGTAGTGCTTAGAGTTTGTGGAGTGGGGCTGGATGCCTTGGAGGCAAAACCTTGCTCTCAACCATGATCTTTGCATCATCTCCTTGAACAGCAGGCATGGGTCAAGCTCAGAAGCTCTTGGAGATTGCCTGTGGGTCTGGGCTTAAAGCTGACCTTTCGTTTGAGTGCAAAAATTAGTGTTCCTTGAAGCATTGGTAATGCTCAAGAACTTATTGGAGATTATTTTTTTATTGAAGAACTGAGAATGGAAAAGTTTACTTTGTTTTGCAGTGCATTTTCAGGGAAGTCACTGCTGTTATTTTTTGTCGCTTGTATTTCATTGGCTTCCAGAAGAGGTATAATAATCCAGTCCTCAAGTTTACACAGTGTTCCTAAGGGACAAAAATATTGCTGCAAAACCAGTGAGGTCTCAAAGGTCCCAAGACCTACCATCTCCAAAAGTGTTAAGATTCCTTCCACAGAAACAACTCTTTTAAGGCTTATTGACAGCTGCTGATTCAGAAATACATTCAATAAAACAGCTAGTCAACTCAAAAAAGTGGCAGTAACAAATAATGAACACTCCGTTAGGAATGATAACATCTGGTCATCTTAAAATGTGGAGTAAAAACTGCAGCACTTAAGGCCAAGTTCCCATTGTCTTCTGAATATTTTATCATAAACATCCAAACTTAGCTCTTTCTCTAATTAATGTCAACAAAAGTATTTCACAGAGCTTTGTCACAAGGCAAAAACACAAAAGCAGTCAAGTGCATGAAGAGGGTAATATATAACTGAAATAATGACTATAAACTAAAAGTGCCAGAGAATAAATATTTTATAACCAGACCTTCTTAGTAAAGCTAAAAAGACAGGCATATATTTATCCAAAAGACTCCTATAAAAACAATTCTACCACAAAAATAACACTAAATCTCAGATGTTGCTTAGAGCAGACAAAATAAACCGTGAAATATCATCATATATTTAACAGCATTGTGGAAATACTATGTAGTTCTGTATTGCAGCTATGAGGTATAGTGACACAGTTTGCCTGTTTAATATGATGCCGTGGGACGCGTCATTCCAAATAAATAATTTGTTTCAGCAGACAATGCCTGCAAGTGGCAAACAGCATGCACATGTTTGTCCATCATATTATCATTTCTGTTTAGGCTGAGAAGATTGTGGGGACTAGCACATTTTTCAATATATCTCTGTACAACTAATACATACAAGATAAGTAAAGCCAATTCTACTGTTCTTGTCTAAATTTGATTAAAAGATTAAAAGCAGATGATCTGTGGTAAAATTAAGCTCACAGATAATCCCCAATACATATTGCATCTGTGTACTAACATACCCTATTTCTCATTTGAGTAAATTAGCCCTCATTTAGTGATGTGTTGTGCTGCCAAACCGCTTCCACGCAGTTTGTTTTATCTCTCCTTAATCCCACAATTTAGACACGCCTTAGAAACTAAATATGAGTGCAGACTTTGAAACTGGAAAAGGAACAGTAAGAGCACGCTCTTGTGGCAGAGAGAATTTGTTTCTATTATTCATTCAGCTAGGAATGAACAAACACAAGGGGACAAACAGAAAAAAAAAAAAAAAAAAGGAGCAAAGCACTCTGTGAGTTTATAACAGAAAAAGAGGACACATTTAGGAAAAGACACTCCAGAAGCCTTAGACCATATGCCACAGATTATTTCTAAAAGTTGGGCATAACAAGCAATATTTATAGTGGTTTATTTAATTTATACAGACCTACACACCATTTGTGCCATCAAAATTAAAGAGTAGTTGTCCTACAAACCTTTTGGCAGTCCTTCTGTTTTGTTGCTATACTACTAATTGACCATGAAAAGGTTTGTTTGATGACAGATGCCTCTATATTACAATATGAATAGACAGAAGAAACCTTGTCTTTCTTTTTATAATACAGCATATCGCAAAGATTGTCTTCTTTCAAGGGATTCATAGAAGGTAGACATTGATATAGGGTTTTTTGTTAACTTACAATTATATTTTCTATACATCTAGAAATCTACAAATTTACATTTGATACTGTTACAAGTTCTGGTTTCCCAACACCTGCTTTTTCTGTGGTAGATATATGTAGCAGCTTTATGTGGTAAATTTTACTGTGGCTTTTTACCAGAGTCGAAACCCTTTTATAACAATTGAGATGAAACTAGGCTGCTTGTTGGTTTATTTTGCCTCTTTTAATTAGCTCAGGAGGGTATTCTGCCCTGAACAATTGACAGAGATGCAGAGTATCTACCAATCAGTTTAAAAAATTAAATAATTTTTCCCCTAACCATATCAATACAGATATTGCATAATCCAAAAATGCATAATTCAATGAAGAACAGAGGAATTGTTTGGGTTTTTTTAAAGCAAGGGTTCTGTTTCATTGAACAAATATTATATCTGAATGGAGCCTTGAAAGAATGTTCATATGCTTCCTTTAACTTCATTTTAAATGTGTTTAGTGAAGAGAAGAATTCAAATAATTGTAATTATCATTTAGGAATAAAAAAGTCTGATTGTAACTGATAGTAAACTCCATTAAACTTCTAATACTTTTTGAATGTGTTATTAGCTACACAATTCAAAGACTGAAAAGGGAAAGAAAAAATGTGAAAAAGCTGGTTTTATTTTTATCACATTTATGTACAATCATTAGAAGTTACCCGAGGCTTTTTTATAGTATAGGGTATTCTTTTGATTTCCTGGGGGCCCGGCCCTTTTTTGGGGGGGGGGTGGGGGGGGTCCTTCAGACAAGAAAACATAATTAATTGGAGACACATTTTCTACACCTGTGAGAGAAATACATGTCTTGATTGCTGTCAGTTTAGTCTTTTCAACATTTCTAGATCCCCAGCAACAAGATACTTAGGTGCTGGTGTTTTGTTCAGAAAATAGTGTCACACATTTGTTAATTCCCTATTATTGAATGTGTTACTTACAAAAGGAGAATGTTTGAGTTTGGAAGAGGCTTTACAAGGTCACCTAATGTGCAAGCAGGGTCACCTAGACCTTGTTGCACAGGACCTCTCTGTGTTCAAGGGAGTCAACAGCTCCTCCCAATTTAGTGTGATCAGCAAACCTACTTTGTGTATCTTGGAGTTCTGTGTCCAGGGCCAGTCCAGTGCTATGCATGGCACATTATGAAGCCTGAATTTAACTGCTGGGTACCGGGAGCACAAGTTATTTTCAATAGAAACCAATGTAATAAAAATAAAATCTTGGTCAATGTTAAAAATATACCCTTAAAAAACAGATTAAATTAACATAATTCCATTGTTTTCAATTTACTGATGTGTCCTTGAGTAGCAGCTTATTGCTTTCTACCTTGCAAGTAAATACTGTGGTGATTTGCTTGAGCCAATAGCCTGTGAACAGCTTTTTAGTGGAGGAGAGATTGAACTGGATGGAGGACCACTGCTCCTTTACCCTTACAGAGAGCAAAGCCCTTCTGCTTTGCAAATAACATCTTGAATAACATCACCCATGCTAGGTTTATGTGAGTGGGATGACAGACATCATTCTAAGGGAATGAAAGGGAACATCAGCAGGCAGCCTAAATGGCAGTGTATTTACTTCTACACTATTCATATATTCATAAATTCACACCAGCTGAGGATCTGGCTCCTGAAGCTCCCTTTCAGTCCAAGAAAGCAAAGTGCCTCATCACAGAGCAACAAACTGCTCACAGTTGGTGCCATTCAAGGTGCAGTTTGCAAAAGCAGAAGTACTTTGGAAATACTGGGAAAAAATAGAAAGGGCAGTGGTTTCATATCCAGCTCACTGAAATCTCTCTTCCCAGATTCAGGTGAATAACCAGAACAATATAAGATTTACTGCTTGTTTACAAACTACTTTGAGAAAGGAAAAACCTGAATAGCTACTGGCAATTATGTTTGAAAATTAATAATTCTTTTGTTAACATTTATATTGTATCATAAATATCATAGAGAGCAGTTTGTGGATATGAGGTTTTCTTGTTTTCATAATTCAAAAAACTGCCTTTCTCAAGCAGGGAAGCCACCCAGTCAAGTAAACATAAAAACCTGAAAGAGGCAGATCCCATTAAGATGGATGTAGTTCAACAGTGCAGAAAATATGCTTTGTTACAGAAAAAATAACTCTCTAGTCAAGTATATGAACAAGTAATCATATTGGATTTCTACATATTTCTTTATCAGGAATTGATTTAATTTACAAGCTAGCGCCACAAACTGCTTACAGAAGTGACATTAATCAATTATGTGCTGCTCGAATTATGCAGTGCATTATTTTTTCAGGATGACTTAATTACTTTTGCCTCATTTTCTGTGCATTCTTAGCATCATTGTGCTAGAAAGGATATTTTGAAACAGGTTAGATTTTGGAAAGATGGCACTGAACAGGCAGTGACTAATTAGTAATAGTGCCTAACCACAGTTTTGCTGGCTTAGGGAGCAACTGTATTTAAGTAACAGCCTACCTTTATACTACCTCTGCATGGCACCTACACGTGGAAGAGAAAAATGAGAAAAATATGCAGAAGAGGAAAGAAGTCTAGCTGTGGTAAGTCCATATTTCAGCAATACTTTCCCTTTGCATCAGGCTAGTACAGAGGCATTTAGAAAAGAGCTGCAGTATGTGCTGCTGTGACCTGTGCCAGGAAATATTTCTGAACAGCAGAAATGAAGAAAATCACTGAGGTGGTTGACCCAGTGCTTGCAGCAGTCTGCAGCGGGCCAGTGCTCCGTGACACTGAGAAACTTGCATTTGTCTGAATCTCCTCACCTTCTAGTCCTTCTGTATATAAGAATTTGCTCTTGATCTACCCAGTCCCTTGGAATATAGTCTCATCTCTCCGTTTTTTATTTAGAGAAAACAAAAAACAGGAAAGAGGGGAAAAAAAGAGAAAAAAGGTACATGCAAAAAGGTTGCAGAGAGAGACCAAGGCAGAGAGGTCATAAAAAGCAACTGAGAGAGGACAGTATGCTAAGATCAGCATTCATTTACTTAGGAAACTTGGTTATGCATCTTTTGTGTCAGAGATCTGCCCTCTATTCCTGCAAAAGTTTCTCTGCAAGCAGGAGAAATTCTAACCCATAATGAGCGTGACAGAACTTAAAATATCCACCTGTTCAAGCTACTCATATTTAACTTTTCCTAAGGCAAATTAACACCTGGGTTAGCAAACTCCTTTTCTAAATCACCACCTCTCAAATGAGAGACTGAGAGGATGACAAGGGGAGTAAAATCTTACCCAAAATAGGGAGGCTAGTAACTAGTCTGTTAGAAACAGCACAAGTAACAGCTTTACTGCTTCACTTTCTCTGGCACCCCTCCTACCAGTGGCAGGCAAAGCTTTAGAAAAGGGCAGTCCAAAAGATTGTGCAAAAGTCCATGTTCCTGGGCTGCTGAGCTTGACCATTACCCTTCTCCTCCACTGTCCCATATGTCATCTCCAGTGAGTGCTTTTGTTCCACCAATTTCCCTTGGGTCTGCTTTCATATAACTCCAGACAAACTTGTATTGGGCAAGCAATTTCTGCAGAGCACATGGAAACTTTTCCTCTGTGAGAAAGGCTGGAGTACCAAAGCCTTCCCTGGCTGAGCCTGTGTCAGGGTCTGCTTGTCCATGGGAGTGGAAATAGAAACAGCAGACATGAAAGGAGAGCAAGCAGGATCTGGGCAAGGGGGAGGGAGGTGTGCAGTGAGTGGGAAATGTTATGGGATTAGCTGTAGGAAATTGAGACAGGCTGGCTGGTTTTTTTGGAAGGTCATTTTGTGTCCAGACTCTGCATCTTACCGTGAGCCTAAATTTTACATGTCACCATTATTGTTATATTGTCAGCTCTGCTCTGGAATCAACAGTCTGGATACACTTTCAAAAGCCATCTGCAGACCATATAGGTGGTCAACATGCTTTCTGCATGGCCAAGATCTGTTCTTATCAGCTGTAAACAGTGGAAATAAAAGTGATTGAATAGTATGCACTAATCTCGGCAGCCAAAATACTAAACCCCTGCCTGTGCATAGCCCAGATATTCACACTTTAAGGTACAAGCACAAATATGACAAATGAAAACTTTGCGTGTTCCTTGTTGCCATATGTTCAAAGGATAAAAATCTAGACAGAATCAATCATCTTTTATATAACCCAAGTATTAATTGGAGTGAGACTAATTAGTTGCCTACCTCTGATGAGAAATGAGAAATTAGTTCTCCTCCTCCTCTCTTTTTTAAAGTGAAAGATTTACTGCTCAATTTTAATGGCATTTTAAACATTTCCTTCTCTTTTAATCTGTGGTACAAATTTATTAGAGATGCCTCTGCAGCAGAAAAGCTCTCTGCAAACTGATTCTGATACATAAGGTGAAGCAAAATCATTTTTCAATAAATTCTAGGAGTCAACAGTAAGATGAATATAATGCTCTGCTCCTGGGCTTAATTAATAAATTTGGACTATGGATTTCAAATGTCAACTTCTGATGTAAAGGCTAATAAATTATATTATCATTACTATCTCTGACTACAAAATCTCCATTTCAATCTCACTTAAAAGTAAACAAACTAATATACATTGCAATCTGGTGTGCTGACCCAATAAAGTTATGCTGATTACCACACAGTAATGAATAAATGTACCACAAATAGTTTCAGTGGCTTAAAACAGCTGTACTATATGTAAAATATATATTAATGGCAAAGAGCTTTTCTAGAAAAAAATTCCTCAGTTCTGCTGAATGGAAGAAAAAACATCTCTCCTTTCCAGTGTCATTTGAGGAATGATGCTCTTTATTATCACTGTTCATGATATTGGCAGTAGTAGTATAGCTACCAGGTATTGAAAGTATAAAATACTCATTATGAAAGTACTTTTCTTTGCTAGAAGTTAATGTAAATGAGAAAGCTGAACATCTCAAAAACTTTTCTGTCAAGAAAATTAGTATACAACAGTTTTCCCTCACATCTTAGAGGATTTGAGAGGTTGTAACACAGCTAGCAGTCTGTTGGTACATGTATTTTTTCAGTTAATGGATGAAAAATTCAATAGAAAATGCTTAATGAAAGCTTTGTGGACTACTCCAGGTCTCCTGAGGTTTTGCAGAACAATTCTAATCTTTCATAGCATGATTTAGTAAACTGCAACTGTTCCATGAGTTTCTAGCACACAATGATTTAGTGAACAACTTAGAAATGAAACAAAGAATCATTATTTTGGATAAAAACATGATAGATAGAATTTTATCCGCAAAAATTTACCAGATTCCAAATGCATCCTCAGGAACTTATCTTGAATGCTCATTTTCTATTGAGGAATTCTCTTTCCCATTATAATCCATTTAAAATTCATCAATCTTCTGGGACAAAGCTTTCCTTATATAACTTTATATTTACAAGGAGTACAAATAATTGAATTTCTCAGTCTTTGTCTTTTTTACTATCTTCAGTTTAAATCTTGTATAAAAAATATGTTTGTATGCAGGATTTTATTTAATTGGAAAATTTTATAATGCCACATATGGGATGAAAATACTGCACACTAAAAATACTTTCAAAATAGAACATTCTTTATGGTGTACAATTGGACCTTTGTGCATATAATATTTTTATTAAAAACTAAAAATATTGATTTATTCATTTCGGTTTTGTTCATAAGGTCTATACTGTAATTTATGAAATATTCTACCTAGCATATATTACTACTTAGGGAAATATTGTCATGCGGAACTTGCTCAGGGAGTGTGGTTCCAGTGGAATTATGTGGCTCTGTGTTAGCTCTGGGCCTGGGTCTAGACTGTTTCCACAATGTCTAAATATCAGCTAATTCATGATCAATTATCTACCTGCTGCTGAGCCACTCAAAAATATTTGCAAAGTCTTTGCCTTCACAGCATCTATACTCACCTAGTAAAGGTCTGAGTTAGTATCCTAATATTTTTTTTACAAAATAAATTAACTTTTAAGTCTCTGTACAACAAAGCATAAATGAACTAGAGATAAAACTTGGGAGTGGCTGTGCTTTAATTCTTCTACTGTTACTAGTTTGTTTATGTTTGTTCCCACAAGTAAATACTTTTTTCTCTCCTATTTCCCTATGTCAAAATCAAAGATGATATGACAGACCTTGTACAATTTTCACAAAACTTGCAATTTACTACTGCCTTACACACTCAGTAGCCAGGAAAATGTTTCAGCATATGGAAACTGCATGACAGAGAGGACTCATAAATCTTCCACCTGGGACTATTGGACTGAAAGCTTATATTAAGAAGTAAATATTGGTTGGCTCTGGTAGGATTTTGCAGCTAGAACATAACACCATGCTGAGATTGCAAGCAAGAACTCTCCAGCCAACCACCCTGACCATCTCTGTCATCAGTTCCATCCTTCCGTTTCCTCTGTGTGATCCAATTTCAAGGCACTTCATTAAATGTCTTTCCAAGTGGAGAAAAAATGGCATTGGGGGAAGAAAAGGGAGGCCAGAGACAAAGGTTTCCCCAACTGCAAAGAGTGCTCATGGTAGGGGAGTTGAAGACACTCATGCACATTTCCTGGTCGTCCAGTCAGTCTCTCTTGCCCCCTGCCTTCATTGTCTCTCTTCCTCACAGCTGTTCAGTAAAGACACAACCAAATTCAACTGTTTGTTTCTAAAATGCAAAAAATCAAAATGTTGAAAGAGGAAATGGAGACAGGATAAGTCTTCTGTGTACTTGGAAAACCAAGTGGTAAAAACAACTTATTGATTGCTGAGGAAAAAAACTTTGCATGATTAGTGATTTACTTGGACAGAAAAGTCATTTTGATATATATCTACAACAAAAGGCTAAATAAATTCACCACAGGAAAAAGATATTTAAAATGCACATTGCACTGAGATCCAAAAGGCCAAAGATTATTATATTATAAATTATGAGATAATCAAATTTAGCAAAGTTTAGTTTATGCTTGGATATGGAAGAGATACATGAATGTTAAGCAATTGCCATTTTGCTGAAATCAAAGAGGTAAGTAAAAGCTTCAAATAATACATAACCTGAAAATTTCCACTTTCTTCCCCTCTTTTACAAACTATTCATTTCAATTCTAGTGCATACAAACTTATATTTCCCCCACAAAACACTCTGCACAGCTGAAACTAACAAATTCTTCTTCTCCCAGGAATAAATGGATATAGTTCCACCAAAGTGACTTGCTTAGTAACTGTTGAAATATTATCCTAAAGGCTACCTAAATGACCCTCAAATGACTACTGAATGACAGAGATCCAAGCTGGGGTCCTTGCATCTGCCCTGAATCCTGTCCTGCTCTGCTGGGAGCTAAGGCATAACTTGCTGAAAGGTGAGTCAGAGCTAGATTTATGGCTTAATTTAGATGCAATCATTTTAAGAAAGGACAAGTAAATTCTCATAAGTATTAATCAGTCTCAGAGCTCATCAGGTGCTTTTTAAATGTTAGCTGGAGACTGACTAAAGCGAACCAGAGGGCTGTGGTCAAGAGAGATTCAGAGAAAATGTTACACCTGAGTGAGCCTGCTAATACAGGAGAAGCTTAAAGCATTACAGATGAAAAGAAACCCAGTTTGAAAAAACTCTGATTGGTAGCAGAAATCAAGCAACTTCAATTAGACTTGCCCTTAAGGAGATGTCTGGAGCTGCAATATGGGTACAAATTGCATTGCATTGAGAAAATACAGAAACTGTCTCTTTCAGAAACACAAAAATCTACTTTGAACAAACAATAGGCCTACTAACATACCAAGTGGAACAAATTAAAACTGTCAACATCACAGAAACTGTTTAAAATTGGTAACTTAGCATGACCCTAAAGCAGAATAGAAATTAGATGTTCTGATAACGTTCAAAAAAATGAAGGCAGAGATCAGCAGCCTGCCCTAGGAAACAGCAAAGTTGTAATATGCAGAGTCCTTCAATGAAATGTTGGCTCACCTACACAAAACACAGCTTTAGAAACTTTTATAGGTTGTACAATAATCTCCAACAGAATAATCATCCAAGGAAAAGAAGTCATAAGCATTGACCAATCATCAGGTGAGTGATTTATCACTAGTTTTCTAAATTATTGGTCATGTTGGTTGTGAAAGCTTCATTAAAAATGTTATGGAATCAATATATAATCTCTACTGTACTGTAATGTGTAACCAATAAGAGCATAGTAACATACACCCTTGATGTCTTCCTAGTGCTGCTGTTTGGTTAAAAAAAATATGTATGTGCATATAGATGTAAATTCAAGCAAACTAAACACTTGCCGCTGGAAATTTTTTTTTCAAATCCAATTGAAAAATTGACAAATGTGATAAACAGATAAGAAAACTAAGACTTCCAAAGTATTTGCTGCATGCACAGCAACCAGTCCCACAAGAATTCAGGAATTAAACTGTTAGGCAGTGTTGTACCTAGCCCTTAGGCATTCTAATGCAGGACAGCTAGCCCCACGAGAAACAGTATGCCAAGCACAGAGCAGAATAAGAGGAAGAAGTCCTGAAGAAAGGCTTTACACTGAGTTAGTGCCCAGGCACTAGCAGGCAGCACAGTCTTCCACTAGGGATTTGCAGCCTAGAGAGTTCTTAGACCCTTTTCCCTCAACCCCCAAAACAAACCAATCAAACAAGTTCCCTCAAAGTACAGCTTTTTGTAGGTGGAGTTGTCTAATATAAGAATCAGCACTCTGCAAATACTTTCCAGGGACACAGGAGGAAAAGGCAGACTTCGACAGATGCAAGCTTGTCCCAGGAGCTCCCTGTTCCCACAACAACTATGGTGCTACCAGGTAACTGCAGTGTTCTATTCTAGGTATTTAGCAAATATAAATGGTGAGGATTAGAGAGAAGCTGGATGATGGTTTGAGGATCATGGGTTTGGTGTTAGGTGTTTTCATTCAGTCTAAATCCCCCATCAGACACCATGGCCTTTTCCTAATCTTTGAATGAACAGCTTTGGGATGCCCTACAAAAGCTGCTTCATTCATTCAAAGTCAAGGAAAACAAAGCATGAGGCTGCAGCACACTTAATGCTGGCCAGATAAATGTAATAATGTGGTATTATGCTGAACTGATTTGCTTGACTGGTTGCTTGCTGACTGGACCACAATATGCTGGAGCTGCAGTCTGTGACCTTTCGGGGTGAAAGTTGTTCCACGGTGCTGACATTTACCCAGGCTTTGTGAGTTTCTGTCTCCTAATATAGTGACTGCTTTATGAGAGGTCTTGGCATATTCCATGGAAAAAAAAAAAGGACAGGAGGGCAGTGTAAAAAGGATTTCAGCAACCTGGGTTACCAGGATAAGGAAAGGAGAATGTAAGAAAACTAGACATATAAACTCACTATTATCCCCAGGGAGTAGCAGCTTACCAAGACTCCATTAATTTTACAGCTGTGGCTTGAAGTAGGTGGGTTTTATTGCACAGATGAATAGTGTCTGTTCCTTGCTAGGTCTGTCCCAGTTTCACATGATTCATTTGCTACCTCCAAACTTCTGTTTGTCAGTGTTCCTGGCTGCAGATGTTTCTTCCTGTTCTTCCACTAGAATAATATCTGTTTGTCTGTAACAATTATCTGCAGATGATAAAACCTGAAGATCTTGGAATATGTTCAGAAAACTGCAAAATATACAAGGCTTTGACCAAAAGTCCCTGCAATATAATAGATAATACTTATCACTAAAAAGCAGACAGCAGAGCCGGCAGGCAGCTTTCACATGCACTAATAACATCACACTGCAAAAGCTGTAGAGAGGATGCCGTTGCCCTGACAGATAATTTTGTCAATAACACTGCTTTTCAGTTACCATTTTTACCCAGGTGAATTTGATATTGTTAAAAGCATTTTCTTGGATCCAAGATTTATAATTAAAGCAAAATTAGTGTCCATGCTATTATGATAAAACAGAATGTAAAACAGAAAAATATGCTAAGCAAGGGAGAGTATATTGCTTTGGCTTGTCTCATGAGTTCAAGATGACTTACATCATTTTACTGAACTATAAGAGCCAGCAGCAATGTAAAGATAATTTAGGGTGGGATGATTTCCTAGTGGGGCAGAGAAAAGGCAGCAGCTCCCTGGTTAACTTCAACCCTACAGCCAGAGTAAGGAAGGAAAAGGAAAAAAAGGGGCTTATGCTTCAGCATGACACTGACATTACATGTCTGCCACAGCAACCACTCAGTTTCACTCACAGCAGCAGTTATATTATGGTAACTTATGCCACCAGTCTGGTCTGATACACAGCTGGCCCAGGATCATGGTTTTGGCATCCAAAGTAATTTACAGCATCTGTGCACCTCCCCCAAGTTACACTGTGTGCCCTGCGGCTGCAATGAAGAGTTTGGATCATTAACTTTAGAGGCATTTAACTTATGCTTTCATTATGACTGCTGCCTGATGGCATCCTACTCCTCTCTGTTCTCAGGTTGCCAAGACAAACTAAAAATCTTGATGCAACGATAAGTTAGTAAATCAGACGAATTCCATGAGAATTTAGAAGAGAGTAGCTCTGCCTCCAGTATCTTAACAGATAATCATTTTCATGGCCACTTACAGTGGCAACAGTTATGACTTCTGCATACTGCCTCATTAGCATTTCTAGGATTCAGCATTTTCCAAAAATGCAGCCACTCTTTGATTCATGATCACTGCAGCACTGCACAGAGGACACACATGGCCAAATATTCATTAGCCTGGATATAAGCACCTGTGTACATGATCTGCTTTTTGTCACTGTTGGAAACATTTTGCACACCTCTTTGGCATCATGAGAGTGTTTCTACTCATACTCTCATAGGAAATCAGCTCATTTTTCTCCTCTTTGTCTTCACCCTCAAGCTAAAACAACATTTTTTTCATGAAGTTGTAAATGATCATTTTAGATTTTGATGAGTTGGAGGTTTTACCTGTGTGTGTGAGTTAAACTGCATGATTTATGCATCTTTTTAATGAGCACATCCAGAACTAGGGTACTTCTTAGACATTAGTTTCTCCCTATAAACAGTAAATACTAAAGATCAATGTGAATTGAATTCCAGATAACCTTCATTTTTATAAAAGTACTTCAAGAACATTTGTTTTTTATTCAGAAACTGTGAAGAAGAATGGCTTGCATTTCTCTTGTCAAGAGCAGTGATATGCGATAATTATGTTAATGAGCATATAAAAATTTGCTTTAGAGTAGCAAGCTGCAGCAATGAAAAGAACAGCATATTTGGTTGTGCAAAGAACTTATTTATGAGTTTATAGCTAAAGATAACAATTCTGTCATGTGAACCTTACATTGCACTATTGTGTGCTGCAGACTATTATGTGAATATGTCCAAGAAGGTTTCTAGCACAGATAAGCACACTGCTGTACCTGGAAATCAAACTCCCATGTGAAGGATGGTTTTGGGGGTGGTTTTAAGCAGTTTCTTTTCTGAAAATTCTTGATCCTCACACCATTTTAATTACAGGTGATGTAGAAGTAATCTCATTGTGTTCATATGTTATGAAGTTTAAGTCTTCAGGTTTATGATAAAATTATAACCCAGGAATGCTCCCCTCACACCCAGTGGGGCTTCCTGCAGCCCATCAGAAAAAATAATCCAGCACACAGCTCCTTTCAACACCCCTCTCTCTTCAGCCAATTCAGCAGCCACCAAGGAATAAGCATTAATTCTAATAAATTGATTTGCTTCTGTTGTGTGGTGAGGGAAGGATCTCAAGGGAAAATGGTGGTGAGGAACAGGTTTCAGTCATAACAAGGACAGTTCATGTAGC
The DNA here is from genome assembly GCA_024500445.1 of Entomyzon cyanotis. Lineage (NCBI taxonomy): Eukaryota > Metazoa > Chordata > Aves > Passeriformes > Meliphagidae > Entomyzon > Entomyzon cyanotis. Next base: position 54,294,715 of record JAKEPQ010000871.1, read on the forward strand.
CAGTCTTTCCCCACTCCATGACACAGCCAAAGAAAGGGGCTAGATAGCAGATAGCTTGCCAGGTTGCTCCAATGGCAGAAGCCAACTCCAGCATGTTTTTCTTTGGGTGCATCTGGAGAGACCACATTTGTGAATGATGTGGTGAAAGTGGACAGAATAAGCCCAGTTTTTGTGAGAAGTGTTAAATGCACTTGACTTCCCCCTGACCCTAAGGGGCAAACTTTTCTATTTGCTGCTTTTAATTTTTCTAACCTTTTCTAGTTTAAGTTCTCTAGCTTTTCTGCACAACAACCACCAGATTAGAATTGAATTCCTGTGTTTTAAATTAAAACTGAGATACTTGCATCAGTCTAGGACTTTGAGTCTAAATTATGAGGTGATACAGTAGAAATTCCAGCCACTGGCGATATTGCATCTTATTGATGAATCTGAGGCTTTCTGTACATCTTCTAGCACCATTCAGCCATGTTTTTTAGCAGAAATTTGAATTTTATTGTAACAAAAAATAACAAACATTTGCATTTTTAAGATGATCGTTGGACAGGTTTTATCCATCCTTTATCACAAGCACCACTTGAAAGATAAACCATCTTTCTACTGAAATGCAAATGATTTAATGAGACACACTACTGTAAACTCTGTCTTGTTCTCATCAACCTTTTTCATTATCAAGGGAGTGCAACATCAAATTAGTTTAACTTCTTGACTCACAAGAGAATGCAAAGAGCTCACAAATTAAGATTCTCCTGCAAGAATGTTTCGGCACCAGGATTAAATGTGAATGCCCAGTTGATTGATAAGCAGAATTAGCACAGGCAAATAAAGTCCTTGGGGATCAAACCTTCCCAGTGCCCAAAAACGTGTCACTTAGTATGACCCTATTTGTTTCAATAATACAACAAGCCTGAGACTCAACATTTCAGCCTGATGTTATACAAAGGGTTACATCCAGCTCAAGGTCTTTAATGATCACCATTTCTGAATGCAAAGACAGCTGTATTGTCTCTTATCTTTTACAGTGACAAAAGCTTCATTTTGCCTCCCCAGTAAGGGAAGAAATGCCTCATTGCTGTTGAGTTGTACACCCTTCATAATGACAGATTCTCATTCTTTTATTCAAGACCTTGTCCCTAAATCTGTGATCTGAAGAGAGAGTTAAGATTGCACTTAATATGGCAAGATTATATGGGACTACTGCAACGGATTTGTAGATTTTTAAAGCAGGAAGAAAACCATTCACCAGCCTGGACAAAAAACTGCCAGCTTCCCCCTTCCCTCCTAGACAAAAACCAACCAACCAACCAAACAAAAGATGAAGTCAACTAGAAAGCATTAAATAACTTGTAATTTAACTGATCTGTATCTATTCAGAAAGACCTTCTGTCTCTCAATTGCTGTTGAAAGCTATGTCCCACAGGTTAATTAAATCTCACTCTTGAAAATTAGCTAGTTGCTTCCAATTTGAATTCTGTTGCCCTCAAGGAGAGTTACTTCCTTCTAATACCTGCTGTTGAATGTTTATCCATTCAACAATGTTTATTTTTTTCAAGCAACAAAAGGATGGCTGGACTACAGCAGTGCCCATCTTTTCACACACTGCTTTTTTCACATGCTTTCATCCATGTTGCACCATATAAGACACAGAACCATCTATTTGTCCCTAGAGGTATATGTTCTGTAGCTCCTATGAAAAACTTATCACTTTAGGGAAGGATCTCCCTGAGAAATTGAGATTTTTATGGTAGGTTGGTTGCTGTATAGAAGTGCTCAACTTGTATTAACTTTTTCCTTTAAAGTCTTACAGAAGCACAGAATCAATTAGGTTGGAAAGGACCTTCAAGATCACATAGTCCAATCTTTGATAAATCACCACCTTGTTAACCAGACCATGGCACTGAGAGCTCCATCCAGCTATTTCTTGAACGCTTGTAGGGATATTGACTCCACCATCTCTCTGGACAGCACATTCCAATGCTTAATAACACTTACCATAAAGAAATTCTACCTGACTTCCAACCTAAGCCTCTCCTGGTGCAGCTTGAGGCCATATTCTCTAGCAGAAGAGGATGAACCCCACCTTGCTACCTTTTTTCAGGTAGTTGCAGAGCACGACAGGTTGGACAAGTCAAAAAACATTGATTTTTTTCAAGTGGTGTTGCCAGAGTTTCCTACATTCCCACTTGTTAATTTTACTCCAGATCACCACCTCAATTTTTTCAAGAGCCTCAGTTGCCCATGATTTTTCTTTCATGATATTTCTTATGCCTGAAGTGCAATACCTTTTCTCTGCTGTCCTATCCTCATAATTTTGCTTTTCTATGAAGAGTTTGAACACTGGTCTAATAAAGTTCTTCACTACAAAATGTACTCCCAGTAACTGATAGCTAAGGTGTTGCCATTCTGGGTTGAATAAGAAAACTGCAGCAGTTGTTATGAGGCTTCTCTAATATGATTCATACTGCATGAGAGTTTATGCACTCAATCAAATCCTTGTTAAAAAAACAAAAGGCTGGGATAGTCAGATCCCATCTGGGATTAGTCATCAAAAATAAAATAAAATTTATAAAAAGGAAAATAAGAGCTCTGTGAAATAGCTTCTCCTTGTCTTTCAAATTAGGTGTAGGTTCATCACTGAATCATTTATTATAATTCCGAAAAGTAAAGAAAACAGAGCAGAGTTTAAAAATGAGGAAATGGCAGTTAAAATATGCATTTTTTTTCTGCAAAGGCAGAGCTGTAATTCTTCACAAAGTAGCTTTTGACCCCAATGGAAAAGCAATGAAAACAAAAGAGAATTTTGAAAACAAAGTACCTCTAGAGGTAAGAAAAATATACGCTAGATTCTTGGGGTTTGTTTTGTACCATGCCAGAAGAGCAAGAGAGACATAAACACAGAGGTTATGGCCACAATGAGTCACTGGAGCTGGGTACAGAGAACCAGGGACACATCAGTGAAACTGACAGGTCATGGGATCCCTTATTGTTTTTTCTATTAAAGATTTTGGCTTTATAAAACCAAAGCAAAAATCTGTATGGAGCTTGACAGATGAAATCACTGCAGAGAGAATACTGATAGCCATGCAGCTCCTCCTCTGCCCCATTTGAGATCCATCCCACTGCCAGTCAACCACAGAAGAACATTTGATCAGGTTATGTAGCCCAAACATAATCTTTCTATTGTGGCAGCTCTGTTACAGGTATCTGAGCAGCTGGTATGGAGAAGAAACTCTTCAAACTAAAGAATTCTCAGCTAGCACCTCCTCAGATAAAAGAGTGTCCCACGTCTCATCATGAACAATATATTTAGGTCACACTATGTATTAAGTTTAGCAGGTCCAGTGCTGCACAGAGATCCTGAGAAGGTGACAGCTACCAGAAATATCTCTCAGGTAGAGATTTGGCAAATTTTTCTTGAGGATCTGGTCAAAGACTTTCATTTGTTTGTTTAGAATCGTGTAGCTGAGTCCCTTAGTGAGCTTGGTAGTCTCCACATTGAGAAGAACAACGCTGTGTGGGGATATATTTGTCATATCTAAAATAACAACTGTTACGGTCATCTGACCGGTCTGAATCTTCTTGTGCAGCTCAATCACACATCTCTGCTTCTGATGGCAGTGTATTCTGCCACTTAACTGAAAGTCTAACACTACCGCTGCAAATATCCTCACATGGCCATGAACATACCCACTAGCAATCTCCTTCTCAGCTCGCAAGTGTCACTGAGTGTTTCATTCCTCTCTTTTTTCCCTTCATAATATGGTTGGTGTTATTGCTGAATCTGAGTTAGCACTATCCATATCACTGCCCTTGTGGTCTGATATGGTGGTCTCCAGTTAGAGCAGCATCTCTCCTTCAGTTTCTCACCAATCTTTCTTCTCCTGTCACTCTATCCTACTGCTTAGATCTTTTGATTCACCTGAGTTTCAGCCCTGGTTATCCCAGTCACCTGGCATGCTCTGCTCCCTTAGAAGCTGCCACCAATAACAATTTGGGCTAATCAACAGCAGATTTCATGAAACACTGTTCTCAGATACACAGAAGTGCCTATGATCTCAAGCCCTGGAGATAAATACATGTCATCCAGCCCATGGGCTCATGTTTTTGCCTTTACTAGTTTTGAGCCTTCATATCCAGCTGTACTTTGTTTCACTATTGCTTTGTCCAATCTGAGCCTCATGCCCATCCCCTTCACTGCAGTTTCTTTCCCCTCTACCTCGTGCTCCCCCTTGTACTTTTAAAACTCTCCTTGCTACTTGCTCTTGCCTGTTTTTGCAGCCACGCCAGTATCCCCAGGATCAGATGCTCTCTGGAGCTGTCACTTGCTCTATCAGCTGCCTTCCAGCACATCCATAGTCCCCCTTCTCCTCTCCTCCCTGGGCTCCCTCCAATCCCAGGCTTTCCACAACAATCTATCCTCATCTGCTCTGCAACAGCATCAGACATCTCTGTCTTCCTGCCCTGCCTGAACCCACAGGGAAGCAGGGGGAAGAAAAGAGATGCTCTTCACTGCAGTTGAGGGGAAAGAAGGCACTGCCTCTGGCATCCCAGAAGGGTCATCTCAGGGAAAGGGCAAGCAGCTCTTGGCTAGAGCTTGACCTGTGTGCACAGAACCACCAGACACTTTTACCTCTAGGGAATCGTTACGCATGTGCAAACTAAAATCTACCAACTTGGCCACATTTACACAGGTTTTGAAGAGAACAGCAACAGACAATTTTCTTCTGCAGATCCCCTTTCCTGCTGCTCTCCATTCAATCCATCATGAATTTAGATCACATAAAGGGCTGCTGTCAAAGGTATTATCAAAAGCAGTTTTAATATGATGCTGTAAAACTGGTGTAACAAAGTTCCATGACAAGGTTCACTTTCTTACTGTAGAGCACAATCATTTGAGCTGTGATTCAAAACATATCAAGACAAAAATTAGTTAGTTAGTCAAATCAAAGTTACCACACTGCATGTTTATGCACAATATTGGTTGCTACCAAAAATTAGTCCCTGGTAAATCCTCTCTCTGTCACAAGTAGAAACTGTGAGAGGTACCCCAACTCCGGGGGGGGATCATCACCATGCAGCCAGGCTGCTAAGCAGGGGGAGCTCAAAGAAGGCTCATTTAGGCTGTCAATATTATGTGACGTCTCCACACTGTGGGTCAAGCTTGTTGACATGTGAACCAGATTCAGCTTATTCTGCAAATGATTGCCTCCACAAGAAGGAGAAGCAATTCTTCAAAGGTTAGCCCAATCTCTAGTGAAAGTGTGCTGGTACTATTCCCAGTATCATTCCTGGGGAAAACACTACAAGTCTTGGCTGCATTTTTCTGGATGGGTTACCCCTCAGAGGTTAAACTTGTTTAACTGCTTGGACTAAAGACAAAAGTCCCTTTGGCAACTCAGAATATCCCTGTTCTGTCTCTTTAACATCAAAATACAGGACCATCTGAAAGAATAAAGACAAATATAAGCAATCTGCCAATCCTGAAATGCCTGTGGAGCATCTTTAATTACAGTCTGAGGCCTCAGGAGGAGACTCGGGAGCACAGTTACTGCAAAGTCATTAGCCCATGGCATTTTCAATTAAAGCCTGTCAGGCCCAACGAGATATGCTCTGATGGAAGGGGAATTACTAGCTATGTTCTTTGGAATGAAATAGTCATTCATTTTGGCATGGGATGGACATGGCCAGACCTGACCAGAGCCCATCAGAATGTACTGCGCAGAGCTTGGAAAGTGACAGAAATTATGTTTCTGAATCTTTGCTACTACGAGGTAAGGATAAAGTTCTGAGAAGGGAAATCTTGGTTAATTAAATGGGTTACAATACAGGTGATTTGATGTCCTGATTTCAGCAGGGATAAAGTTAATTTTCTTCTTAATAGCTTGTAAAGTTCTGTGGTTTGGATTTGGTGTGAGAATAATGTTGATAACACATGGGTGTTTTCTTTGTTGCTACTAATACTTACTCTAAATCAAGGACTTTTCAGTGTCTCATGCTCTGCCAACGAGCAGGTGCACGAGAAGCTGAGAGGGAACATAGCCAGGAAAGATAACCTGAACTGGACAAAGGGATTTTCCACATCAGAGAATGTCATGCCCACCATATAAACTGGGGGGAGTTGGCTGGGGGGCTGATGATTGCTGCCCAGGAATGGTCTAAATGTTGGTCAGCATGTGTTGAGTAATTGTATTGGGCATTGCTTTTTTCTCTTGGATTTTATTCCCCTCTCTCTATCTCTCACCCCTTTTCCATTACAATTATTATTAGAGGCAGTGGTATTTATTTTTTTTTAATTATTAAACTGTAGTTATCTCAAAAAGCTTACCTTTTCTTTCCCATTCTTCTCCCCACCAGGGTGAGGGGCTAGGAGAAGTGAGCAAGCAGCTACCATGGTGCTTAGTTGCCAGCTGGTGGTAAACCACAACACTTAATGATATAGAATTCAGAAGACAGAGTATCTCTGCAAGAGATACTCTCAGATTTGTGGCAGGACACTTCAAGCAGTCACCAGAGGATGGGACACAGATTTTCTTCAAATGAGTAAGTCTGAAGAAACAAGATGCATAGGAATCTGGCTGCCTTTCTAATAGAACTGTACATGTAAAACATGATTGTGTTAAAGAGAGCACAAAAGCAGGTTTAAGACCTCATGACAAAGTGAAACAGGTTTGCATGGCCTGCTTAGAGAAAAAGACACATCTGAGAAAAATTGGAATCCCACTGACGAGGTATAAATGCCAGACTGCAGCAGCAGGGGGTATGCACCAAGATGAGGAAAAAGATCTCACAAGGGCCCAACATGTTCCTGAAAGGTCAGAGCATAACCTTTAACAGCCAAAGCTGCCACAGGTGTTTACTGTACGTGACCTGGAGGTCTATCCAAAAGCCAAGAAGGAAATTAGGAAGTTTAAGGTTTAAGCCTGTCAAGTTCTATATACCTTGCAGATGAGTTCAAGTACAAGTGTGCCAGTTAATCGTAACACATTTTTCCCCTAAGCTACCCAAAAGTTAGTGGGAAGATAATATGTGGTGAATGATGAAAAAAGGCATCATGAACCGGAAAGGGTCAACATCCAGAAATGCTGAGTTCAGCTACCAACAGAACAAGATTCACAGGCTGCTGAACCAAACATTTAATTTTCATTAGGACAGGTTTGCTCACTGTAAAGTGGTTATTAGAACAGTAGGCCATGTAGACTCAATTATTTACTTACTAATAAGTCACTAAGCCTTGATGCTGTCACATACACATTTCATATGGTTACTGGTGCTTGGACACTTCAGTTAAAACCTCTTCAAGTAAATTAACCAGTGCTAAGGCATCAGCACTGAACTTAATTAGCTGGTACTTTTATTTGTTTGGACTGACCTTAGCAAAATTTTGGTGCAGGTCAGCTCACACACTCCTAAACAGCTCCTGATCTGAAGTTAGTTTGGGTAAGTATTGTCTCCAGTGGACAGTTCAGATGGCATTGCACTCTGTGGTGGGCACTAGAAGAGGTTAATGTGATATGTACAGAGAGTTGGTCTAGGGACTGGAAAAGTAAGCCTTGTGCTCTTTTATTTCTTGAGACAGATTCTGCCATTAGAGCAGGATCAAATGACAGCAGATGGAATGACAGAGGAATACAGATCATACCAAGAAATCACAAAACATAGAGGATAACAGAGCTGAACAGAAGGACAACTGGAACCAGTCAGAGACAAACAGAAGACTAAAGCAGACAGATTCCAGCCCTGAAGCAGGAGAATTCAGAGCTTTTGCCAGTTACTGAGCTGCCTTGGGCAGAAAAACTTGGACTTATGAAAACCACAGAATGGTGCTTCTCCAGCCAAAGGGTGTGCTTTGCCAGCACAACAGAGAAACTGCACAAGGCACATCTTATGGGCTTAGCTAAAGGACACAAAAAAGACCATGAAAGGCTTATGGCATCCATTGGTTGAGATGTTGCCACAGAGAGATGGCGCTGAGAGGAGCAAAGGCATAAGAAACAAGTCCTACACTAACACCAGCATCACAGACAACCAAAAACTGGGATGAAGACCTACATATTCAAAAAACTTGAAGGCTTAATGCAATGTCTTCATAAATGCCAAATGATGAGAGTCAACTCTGAGTTGGGACCAAGTGAGTGATGGAAGTCAGCAAATGATTGCATAGAGATTTTGAAATAAGATGGATATCACAGAGAAGGGGGTAGATTACAGGAGTTCAGTAGAGGAAGACAGCTTGTAAAAACTCAGCAAAAATTTCAGCTATTAAGAAGCAACAATGTAAACAGATTCTTCAACTAAAGAGCTTAATTAGAGAAAGATGGTGCAGAATTTATCACACCTGACTTCAAACATCAGCCATGCAGATGTCTCCCATCCAACCAGTTTATATTAAACTCCCTTCACAGTCTGTGGAAAGAATATACGATTCATCTCACTTATTTGAGACACCTGGTTTAGAATGACATGGCTTGTGCCCTACTGGTACTTGTTTCTCTCCATTTCCAGGAAGGGAGTTTCAGTGATTAGCTCAGATGGAGACATCTGCATGTGGCCTCATAACTCCCAGCCAGGGAGTCGCCTTGTGTTTTACCTCCCATTAAGCACCATGCAGGGGGTTGATTGCCATTTTCATATGTGGAAGGAGTTTTCTTTCCCAGGCAGCCAAAGTGGCACATGACTATATGGGGCTCTTTTTCACATACTATCTTGCAATCAGGAGGGCCAGCTTTGGGTTGATTTACAATTGTTGGATTGGCTTTTAGTGCACTTCTTCATTCAAAATGGTCCTGTGGAGGTCACTAAGCCAGCAGACTAAAATTTTGATCATCATTTGTACTGTGATTTAAAATGGTAAAGAGCTACACAGGGTCTGGCTTTAACAGAAGTTGTAGCTCTTTCCATCTGCCTCTCTTCTCCATGCTGTGTGCACCAATGTCATTGGATGGATAACGGCTTCCCACAAAGGCCCTCAGCAGGGTGGAGGGCAAATTCACTCTTGGGATGTGATGGTGCCTGGTGAAATCTGCATTGGATAACCTTGCTGGATATTTTAGGATACCATGGGCAAGGCCTTAACTGCAGCTATTAACCATATCACTTCTAAATGCAGTAGGGTGCCCAAGTCTCTTTTTCCTATCAGATGTCAGCTGTACAATATGAATGTAACAGAGGAGAAATAATAACATAAAATGAAGTTACATTAACCTAAAAAATGGCAGACATTTATTACAAATTAACAGTTCTTTACTGCACCCACATGAAGTTCAAATGTTTGCAAAAGAAATTATGTGAAGTCTTCTATTTTTAAAATACAACAATCTGGTAAACCCTGAGCTACCTGAGGACAAAGCAAGTAGTGAGTTACATACACATTCCAATGAGGAATTAAATATTAATCCAGAAGGCTAGTGATGCTTTCACACAGGTCTTGACATCACTGAATCTTGCAGTGGCAGTGCTGAGAGCCAGACCTGTGCTCTGTGTTCACACATCTCACGTTAATTTTAAATGGAATCATTCCTCTGTAAAAAAGGAATTAAAATTGTAGGGCATGGTCCTTGCAGTATTGAAAACAGTGTTTTGGAAACCTGTGGAACCTGCTAAGTCTAAGAGGCTTACATTCAGAGCTCAAACTCAAATCTTCCTCCATAAATATAGTCAATACACTGAGGTTTTCATAACCTAAGAAAAAAAGTTGATTTAAAATGAGTCTTGCAATATTTTACAAGGCATGCTTAACCTCTTAATATGTGTCATGTGAAGATTAAGAGGCAGTGTTATTGCTTGCAAAATCACCTACTATTTCCGGGAAACAGTCATTTGCTGGACCTGTCCTTGTCACTGGCATAAGTATAATGCTTTTAATAATCTCCCATTGCCTAAGTGATGTGTTTGTATCAAAATGATGAATATGCTATAACTGGCAGAACTTTTTAAGATCTGCTTATTTCTATCTTGTTCTTCTGGTGCCATCTAGAGGTTTTATTGTTAGATTCACCAAAAAAAGAAAATAATGTTCTTTATTATATTTCAAAATTTCCTTTAAAAATTGTCTGCAGTTTAACATCACTTAGGATGCTATTATCACTGAACTTCTGTCTCCATACAAGAGCAAATTAATGAAGTGTGTACAAGTTTTTGAGCTATGGGATGCAAGTGAGATTTATGGGCTGGAGTAAGATTTATCCTAGAGGCAAATATTGTCATAAAAAAATCTTTTCCTCATAAAAAGCACCTGTAAATTGGCCTGAGGAGGAATTTTCATAGAACTTGTTTTCCAGAAAATAAACAGCAATATATCAAAGCAGCCTTAAAGGAAGCAGGTGCTTGGAGAAAAGGCAGCCTTGCCAGCCTTGTAGCAGAATGCCAACATGACAGGCACAGCCACGACTTTGGCCCATCAGCACAACTGGCTGACATCTTATCTGCCTCCCGTGACAAGTCGGCGATGCTCCATTTCACGCTAGCATTGCCCAGAAAAGCGCAACATGAAACTCAGACAACACAAAACTCACCAGTGCGACAGAAAATCATTCCAATAGAAACATTTCTTCTTAAAGGTAACAGAAACAGCTAATTCGCCTCAATGGGCTCCTGGTTTTGTAAAAATAATAGATTAGTTTCACATGCAGAATAAATGAGTCCAGCTGCCTTGACGTCAGTGTGAATAGGTTAATTTGGCATCAGACCTTCTCGAGCTAATCTTACATTCTTGGTTTGCCCCTTTAAATGTTTATTAATTAAACTAATGCTAACTCCGGGTCTGTGGAGAGCGTGTTCAAGTGTTAATATGCCTCACCATGTGTTCCATAGATTACCAAAGCATCATTTTTGACCCTCTAAAACCTATCTGATTGTATTGCCCCTCTGGGCAACTAGGTGCACATTCACTCTGAAAAGACAGGCCCTTTTAAACAGGGTTGACCCAATTCATTTCCTAGCATTGATAACAAGATTTTAAAATGTGTACAAAGGAACCAAAGGTACACTGAACACTGAAATATGTGAAAGAGTTTCTAGGAAGTCCTTAGCCTTTTCAATACAATGTTCCTGTGAATGATAATTTCTATACTTCAACAGAGGATTAGCTGTCATAATAAATTATTTCTGTTTGCCCGGAAGGAAATAAGTGAAACTTGCTTAACGAAGAAGGCCAGAAAAAGGTACAACAGAGATGAGACTAACCTTGTCTCCTGTGCCCAAGGATACTTCTGAAAAGCTGCCACAACATGCAATAATTTGATAGTGTCAGCTAAAATTAACCTGTGTACTGTAGAAGGAGATAAGAATAATATTAAATTCCTGCTGATACTCACTTTGTATGCTATGGAGACTGGCTCTGATGTTTTGTAAGCCTGCTATAGGAAGATTTTGAAAACCTTAAATGCCTTTAATAAGAAATTAGAATAGAAAAGAAGATAATTTTGTTTCTTCTGTTGACAGACTTGCTGAAGTTCTTGCAATGACAGATTCCTATAAAAATATATTTTCTTATTTTTACAGATACTTGGATGATAAATCCATACTTTTCTTTGTGTCCTAAAATCTCCTAATTAAACTTCTTCATGGTAATATCATGTTCTTCAGTCTTTAACCCTCTTGGACACATTCATTCAATGACCAGATGCAGAATGTGGATACCTAGCCACAAGTTTTCACCCAAAAAACTATTTTTCATCACCATTCAGTATAACTCCTGCATGTTTGTACTGTATTTAAACATAAACTCAGTGTTCATTTGCTCTGGGTACAAAAATCGTTCAAAAACATTTTTATTTAAAATCAAAGCATTTTTTAATAAAGTGTGATCAAAGGCTGTTTTCTCTCCAGAGCTGATCTGTTGGTTTTTTATCATGATTTCTCACAGTTATCAGTGAGTTGCAAAGGAGGGTTGCAGTCTTTCTTACTTAGGGAATTAGAAACTACAGCGAATCCACCCTCATCATTATTTGTTCAAACCATCAGGTTCCTAACTAGTTTACACTACCATGCCCTCAATCCTTCCTTGACTACTGAAAATTAAAATAAAATAGAAGAAATGGAGAGAACCTCTGAAATCTAGCATTTAACAAGCTCATATGAGAGGCAGGATGCCTAGGTCTAGTCTGTTTACCCAGCCAGGTAAACAAAACAGAAAAAAAAAGAAAAAAAAAAAGAAAAGATAAATTGAAGCAGCAAATACAAACCAAACTCAGCATTAGTGCACTACCCCTGACAGTCAGAGATTCTGATTCAAATCTCCATGGATGGCAAGGAGGAGAAAGGGGATTGCCTCTCTCCTGTCTCCCAGATGAGTGCTCCAACCTACTGCATCTGACAGCTTGTAAATTGGTTTCACATTTCATCTGCTTTTCATCTTTCTCCAAAACAAAAAAAAATGTTTTGGTTCAAGCAACTTGCTTGCCAGATAAAACAATGAAAGGTCTATGTCACTTAAATGAAATTAAAAAAAAAAAAAAAAAACAGAAAGAAGACCTGAGATTAAATTTGTTCCAAAACTGTCCATTTTCCTGTGGGGTTTTTTTTCAGTTTGTCTACTGCAGGGAGGAGCAGAGAAGTCAGAACAATCGTTTCTGTATTTCCCACGCTTAAGCTCAGAGCTGAAACTCAGAGTGAAAGACTGAGCATGAAGCTTTCAGCAATGACCCCAGAAGCAAATTTATAGTCTGTGTATTTCTGCCAAACGCTTTCATCCAGTTCCTCCAGTGGAGATTTTGCAGTGCCATTTCTTCATGTAATCCTTCATCGAAGTGCCCCTGTCTCCCACAATGCTCCCTTTTCATCTCATTTCTCCTAGAGACTGGAAGAAGTCACAAGGGAGGAGGGCTGCATTCAGTGTGTATCACTAGTCTTACTTACATTAGAACTCTTTGCTGGAAGCTACTTAGCCAAGAGTAAAGGTTCTTCAGGTACATAGGTGTTTTTTTATTGAGCAGGAAACCTGATCCAGAAGCACCATCATTGCAAACAATTAAGTATTGTGTAACAGATATGTGAGCTATCTCACTGAAGCTCATCCTGTTAGAATGTTTCACAGTAAGAATATATTGAAATTTTTGCCTAGAACATCAGTTCACCCATGCAAGAGTTCTCTTGTTCTTTTTGCTGAGAGGAGAATCAAAGACATAATTATCTTAAGTGACTGAATTGTATACATATCTTTTGGTGACAGTTTAAGCTTGACCTGTATTGTAAAAAGTAAAATTAATGTTGCAAGTGCCACCCAGTGACTGTGATTAAACATAATTTGCATTCTTTATTGAAAGTCGATAGTCTGCATGCTACCAGCTGTGAAATTGTGCAATAAGCAATAATTAAACAATGACGAAGAGAAAATAGAACTAGTAAGGTGTGATTTGGAGCCGTGAGTAGCAAAGGTGACTTTTAAAGTTTTATTAGCACAAAGCAGAAAAAACAAAATATAACCATGTGACCTAGGGCTCAGTGAGTAAACAGTGAACATTTGTAAAAGTCTACTAAAGATAAAGTCACACTATTGATAGAACAAGAGTATCACTCATAAAGCAAGACTATTTACTAAATTTACAGGACCAAAGGCTTCATAGCCAAAAGGACTATCTCTGAATACATATCTAACTGCAGTTCACTACATTTACTGATGGGACTTTCGTTCTCAGGGGCGTATTGGGTTGCTTGGAGTTTTGGGTTTTTTTGCAGAGGATTGAGAATTGTGAAAATGAAGGTTTACTGTAGGTTTGTAAGTTTTTTAAACGTGCCATTGCATATGGGAACCTCTGTCAGGAATTTGGCTTTTTGCTGTTTACAAATCCTACTCTATTACATGCATTCAAAATGAGATTGTTGCAGATGTGTACAGCACCACAGCACAGCTACCTCCCTAAAGCAAACTTAAAAGCTCAGTTTCCCTTTGGACATAACCAGTGAATTTTGTGTGGCAATAGCTCAAATGCAGCTCATGTATTCTATTCTGTTTGTTAAACATAGTGTCAAGCTTCACTTGTTACTGGATCTTCATTTGTTCTCAGTTTTGAGGACTTCTTCTGAGGGTGGTATTGGCCTGGGTTTAGCAAGTTGGCCAGGCTTAATTTCAGGCATTTTTTCGCCATGTCTGTACACACTTACAGTGACATCCACTGTTTCCCCACCATACTTGTTCTTGACATGGATGCTGTATTTGCCTGAATCTTCTGAAGTCACTCCCTTGATTGTTAAGCTGGCATATTTCCCTTGTTCCAGTGAAAATGAATAGTGCTCATCAATTTCAAAGGCCTTGTCATTCTTGAACCAAACCACTTCAGGGTCAGGATTTCCAAATACAGTACAGGTCAGATTCAGTGTCTGAGGGAGGAAAACAGAAGCAATTTTGAGATCAGTAAGATTTGTTTAACAAGAACATTCTCGGTATTGCTTTCAGGCATTTTTTATTGTTAGGTAATTAAACTTAGACATGGTATGTTCTTGAAGACTGAAAAGTAGAGTTCCTAATATTTCTTTATCCTTTGATTCAGACTTTCCACCATCTCACCAGTGACTGTGATACAATAATAGCCTCAGGGTTACAGTGTCTGAAGATGGTAAGTTGGACTGTCATTGCCGTCCTGCCTGCAGGAGACTCCTGACAACCCATTAGTCTGACATGAGGTTCAGGCAATGATAGTTTTAAAAACATCCTTGAAGCTTCCCTGTACACAGCAGGGAGGAGAACTGAGCAAATCTTTTCTGACCAAGGCTTCCTGAGGTTATTGCTTGAGATGATTAAAAAAAAAATTCACTTAAAAATAGAATACATAACATGAATCACTGGACATCGATTCCAGGTGCTGCTGACTAGTAAAGTGGAAATATTTTATGAAGAATAAATAATACACAAATATTGGTAAAGTGCTCTTAGAATCATAGAATGGTTTGAGTTAGAAGGGACCTTAAAGATTATCTACTTCTTGTCCCCCTGCCATGGGCAGGGACATCTTCCACAGGCAAGGACACCTTCCTCTGGACAGGGTTGGTCACTGTCCTATCCAACCTGGCCATGTGTTACATGCATGTACAGCATATTGAGAAAACAGCTGACATTACATAATGGACCATCTTGGCAGATTAGGTGTTTTTCAACAACTGAACTGAGATTTAAGAAGCTTATAAAATTTTCATGATCATTCTTCCAAATTTTTATAGATGCACTGCTGGACCCCATTTTGACCAGTTCTATGTATGTGTATGTAAACTTCATGTATTTTGGCACAGTGATTACAGAAAAAAATGAAAGAAACATCCGAGAAGTTGCATTGATTAGTCCCTACTTTGTTCTCCTTTGCTGAAAACTCCTTCTGCATGAAGTTTGGCCCTAGATAACTAAGTCACCTTAAGAATTTAACATATCCAGCACTGTGTTAGGAAAGAAAAAGAAAAACAGAAAAAAATAAAGAAAAAACCCTACTGTTAACAACCCCAAATTGACAATTTTTACCAGAATTCTTCCTTATATTCCCTCCACATTCCCCTTCAGGTTTTACCAAATCCTGATCCAGAGGGAGATGACAAAGTCCATCTGTGTTCATACATGCATGTTTTTGAGCAATGTTTTTCTTGATTGATGATGACTGAATAGGTGTGATACAACTCAGAGTAAAAATAAAACAGGAAGAAATTTTCAGTGACCAAAAGCACCATATGTTCACAAGTAGAAGTGGTCTTGCACAATTCGTGCCTCCAAAGTCAGAATGTTGAAGGAAGATTTACACACTCTGGATACAACACAGTGACAAGCTAAGTCTGTGAATATTCTTGAAGAAGTGATATTGTGTAGGAGGTAAAGTTAACTGATAGTATATACTCGACTTATTATAAAATGTTTAAAGGATTAATCATGCAAATACAGAAACAAAATCTTGGGAAAACAGCCTTATGTCCAATAGTGTGAATTTTATTCTTTCTGTCTTTTTTATAACATGGGCAACACTTAATTACTATTGTTTTCAAAAGTGACCTCATTTAAAAGCAGTTAATGATTAAATCATAACAATCCATCAAGTCTTAATAAGTTAAGGTTAAAAACTTAGCAGAGAACAGATACATTCCACAGCCATTTTAGATAATTTGGGTCTGTTCTAATTTATCAAATTATGGATTTGAACTGAAATCAAATTGTTCTCCTTCTGCTTTCAGTTTCTATGAAATCATCTGCATTCCCTCCTCTTTTGACGTCAAAGTAAACCTCTCACTGCTCAGAATAACAAAAGCTGTCCTTACCTTCCCATCCATTATAGTAACGACATCAGGCAAACCACCAATGACTTTACCACGATCTAGGAGTTAAAGAAAGATAGGGTGACTGTGTGAAGTTTAGACCTCAAAATTACTCATTTCTTAATGATTTTACGACTTGGCATCATGACTCACAGCTTTTGGTTTTGGGGTTTTTTCCAAGTCATCTTTAAAAAAGTATAATGCAATTTCTGTGATATTTTGGTGGGGTTTTAATGTATTGTATAGTCCCCCTAGATTTTTTTGGCAGAGGTTGTGAAACAGCATTCTAAACTGATACACATAACAACCTTGAGGGTACTGCTGAGCTTGACAGTTTGCTTTGGGCCCAGAGCAAAGCAAAGAGGGTGCTTTTAGCATCTTGGTGATATCTAAAATCTAAGAAAAATTTGTCCTGCCACTGTCTTTGTGTGCAGAAGCATTGTGTCATTACCAGGGAATTGATATCATTTCCAGCATCCCACAGCCCCTAGCAGTAACAAGCTTCCCCACTGTCTGGGTCTCAGCAAGCAGTACACAACAGGCAGCAGCAGGCAATTTTTTACTTAATAGATAGATCCCAACATTCAGTATCCTCAGCAGCTTTCAGACTTAACACCTCCTTGTATGACACAGAATTCACACCACCAAATCTCTGCAGACACAAAATACAGCAGAGGATTGCAAAATATGTAAAGTGTATAGTGGGTTTCCACTGGAATTAAAGACAACTAAATCCACAAATTACTGTTGTTATTGCAGTATTTTGTGCTAACAGAGAATTTCTGTAACCATGGAACTCAGTATGTTATGGCAGCATATCATGATGGATGCATTAAAAAGAACACTAGATCACATTGTGAAACACCTATGATAAAATGTAAAATAAACTTACTCTTCTCAGCAAAAGCAGCTGCCCTAAAGTTGTTGAGAAAGAAAGAGAAACATACAATGTTATTGATGAAATTAATAATAAAATATTTTTGTAAGCAAAGACACTGTTGTTAGGGCATTAAAACACAAAAGATGCAGCACTTACTTGAGTCGCTGGAACTCTGCCAATGCATCATCAAAAGCTGTAACAAAACAATTGAGAGGGTTATTCTCCATGAACACAACTTTCACTTGGGCCTCAGTACAAACATTTAAATACATACTCATGCCACAGCCCTTTTAAAACCCATACAGGCTTACACAGCAGCGCAGTGAACAACCAGACCCCTGAAACCTAATGCAGCTAGTGCTTAAAACAGATACAAGGTTAAAAAGATGATAAGAGTTATAAAACTGAACTGAAACTGGCTGTGATCAAAGACTATCTGTTTTTACTGTCATTCCTCTATTTCCAGTAAAATCTGCATAACCTATGAAAAGGCACAATATAAATCTGTTCTTATAAACATACCTTGCCCAGACAGATCAATTGTGCGTTTGTAGGATTCCTTGGCACCAAAGATTTCAAAGGTGTAGTTCCCTTTATCCTTTTCAGTGGGTTCAATTATCTGCAACCAGGCAACATCCTCTGCACCTCCTATCTTCATCTTTTCACCAGAAGAAATCTTAGATTCCCTGGAAAAAAGATGCATAGAGATGAGTTTGAACATTCTTTTCCTCTACATTGTCCATAGGAAATCATCAATAAAAAGTTACAAATTATAACATACTGTTCCTAAACTATAGATAGATGGCAACTAATGGGCTCACTTTTCCAGAAAACTCTTTTCTTCCTGGTGGGGGTATGAAACCCTTTGAAAATATTAGCTTGAGTTTCCATCTCAAAGATTCATTTGTTCACCTTTTTCTCATTCTCCTTCTCACACAGAGCTTTGCTTACATCTTTATGCACATACACGACTGTGTGAAGGTGTTTAGAGTTCTGTATACTTCATTCACAGTAAAATAAGATTCATAAGGATGGTAAATTATGGGCAAATCACCTTTTTTGATGAAGGAAAAATATCTTTAGTCTTTCATTAACTACAAATATCAATTAAGAAAACAAAAGATTTGTGTAAAATTACTCTTGCGTCAAGTCATAATACACTTTGGTTTTTTTTAAAAACAAGAAAAGAAAATTTCTTAACTGCAGGTAAGTAATAAAAACTCTTTAAAAATCAATGACATTAACTTATCACCACTTCCTAGTTAAGAATAAAAAAATGTTCTGCAGACGCAGATCAGGTGGTCATCTGGTCCACAGTCTGTCACAAAGAGAGGAAACAGAAGCAGGTATTTAATGAGAGCATGCAAATCAGACCACTTTCAGAGGTTCAAAGAGAACTTTCCTCTTTGTCTCATTAACTGAAAAAACACTTTTTTCATTCTTCCTCCCCAGGCATCTTTAGCTGGAATTTTTAATAAATGAAGTCAGCTTTAGCTTCTCCTTGATCACTCATTTTATTTGGCCAGACAGAGCTGATTTGACTCCATAGCTAGAATTATTTTGATGTGGAAAAGCTATTTTCACCATTTCCTTTTCTTTAAGACAATTTTATTGAGCTCAGCCTACCAAGTTAGATTCCTGGATAGAAATTGCTGTATATTAGAAAATATTACATATAATGTTTCCCACTGTGCCCTGAGTGGATGATGAATACTAGCTCTAAGACTTGTATTGTATTCCATGCTATGCAAGGCAGTGGATATCTGTGAGAGCAAATCCTTGGTATTCACCAAGAACTGGAGGAGAGTTTCATTCACTTTAGAAAAAGGAAATAGGAAAGAAACCTGAAAAAGGAACCTGAATAGGAAACTAAGCTCAAATATTTTGCCATCTTTTAAGCAAGCAGATAATACAATTGAAGACAAACAGTCTCATATTGAATAAGAGAACTCAATACTGTAGATTCCTTTCTTTCTCTCTGTTACAACCCTCCTGATGGGTGTTGGACAAGTCTTTTAATATTTCCTTTACCTTATGTACGATATGTGTTAAAAGAGAAAATATTATTCTGGAAAGATAAACTCATTAATGTCAGGTTGATAAATGAATGCCACAGAATAGTAACTATTACATCATAAAGACAGCATTTTTGTCTCAAATAAAATTGAAAAAATATTCTCATCTACCTGTGGCACCAGCTGACTTTCATTTCTTCATTGTAGTATTTCAAGAAACACTGGAGCCTTATCCCTTCCTCAGTGCAAAGGATCTTCAGTGGAGAGGCTGACTTACCTACATAAAATGGAGTATATGTGGATCAAATAGGAGAGACAGTGGAATGAACAGAAAATAATCAAATGGATTATTTGTACTGTCTGGAGTAAAGAAAATTCAAGATCTGGGTCATGATTCTCAAGTATCACAGAGACAATTGCTATACCTCTCAAGGAACCTCTGCTGATTTATATCAGGTGAAAGTTCAGTATGAATTTATGACTTTGTTGTCATACACAAGCATTATGACTAGCAAGATCCATTGTGAAATAATAATCTAGTCATATAATTGCCATGAAAGAGTAGTGTAATGATTCTAGTTTCATAAAAGTGTTATTCTTGTGCAAATCCTCTTTTTAATGTGGAAGGACTCCCAGCTTCTTACCAGGAACAGATTAAGGACCTCATTCTCTCTATAACAAGGATCACTTACTAATGGGAAGTAGGAAGAAAATTATTGCTACAACATTTTCACAGCATCTAAACTAAACAAGCCAGGTGGAATAACACTTTGTTCCCTTTTAATAGCGTCAATTAGCAAGGTCAACTGCCTGTTCAGAAACTTATTAACATGTCCATAATAATATAAGTATCTGGACTCTCAGAGGTTTCCCACTTAAAATAAAAATTTTCGGTCTCAGCCTCACATGACTTCAGAATAAAAAAACTACATGAAAATTCAAGACAGGATTTACTTACCACTCATTCCACTTAGTGCCAGAATTATATCCTCATAAACTGCAGAATGACAAAAAAAGAAAGGAAATGTACCATCAAAATTCAATCAGGATATAGCTTTGTTATGTTCAGTTTAATTAAAGTAATATGGGAAATCTACATATCCTTAAGCAAAGAAAACCATTAAAATTGCAACAGGTGTACAGGACAAATTGGAAACTGTCTGTGTACAGCATATGAAATCTGTGCTTTGTCACTCAGTATTTCTGCCTTTTGTGGAGTCAGCTGTTTGCTGCCAAATCTTTGTCTCTCTCCCTTAGGCCAGAAAAAAGAAAAAAAATTATTAAAACTGAATTGTTCACATTCAAAGCAGAGTGTAAGTGAAAAAGAAATTATCTCATTCTTGGTGAAAACAGTTTCACCTTCTCCCTGTAGGAAGGCATTTGACAAAAGTAAAGTCCTTTAACAGCAAGTGAAATAAAGCAGGTATCATATAAAGCTTTTGAAATATCACAGAGCTGATGGGTTTGTAGAAGGAGAGAACCCTGGGGACAAGGGCACAAGAGTGGGGAACACTTTCATAGCAGAAGAATTATATTCAGTGACACTGTGCATGATAGAAAAAAAGAGAAAGAAGCACCATAGTCTGAAGAATGCATAGTCAAGGCTGAAGGATGCTTATCCAAGGCTGACAAATTTTTATGAATATGGAGGACAGAGAAATGCATTAAGTTAAAAAAATACTAACTATATATTTGTTCTGTATTGATCTGTATCGGCACATTTTTGTCTCAGCTAAAATAAATCCTGATTCAGTTCCATAAGTCTTTGCAATCTCCAGTATGTTTCTACTGACACCTTAACATAGGACATGAACTGCATCTTATATATGCCTTACATTACACGTCTGAGAAGGTAGGGTTATGTTAACCATGCTGTCTAAATGAGGGCAAGGGGGGTTTTTCTGAAAGAATAATGGGCAGAATTTATGCAAAAGAAAAATGCCTGGGAGACTATCAATTGATAGTACAGCCTTCTGCAGTAAACCACATCTCAAGAACTCAGCCTGATATTCATATTTTCCTCTTATTTCAGGTATTTCCTCTTTCTGCTGAAAAGGTATGTCAATATCTTTGGTAAACTGAGTTAATTTTTAAACATATCCTTCTCCTTATACTAGGAGCCTGCCAAAAATTGTCATTATTTGGGTCAAATGTCTACATGCGTGTGGGATGAATCTAGATTCACTTTGGCCTAGCTGGTGGTACCTAAGCAAATAAGCCCAGGGAAGCTCTCTTCACCAAAGTTAAGTAAAATTCACTCATGTTGGCAACAGATCAATGTTTGTTATTGACTCAGAATCACAGAATATTCTGAGTTGGAAGGGACCTACAAGAATCATCAAGTCCAAGTCTTAAGTGAATGGCTCATGAGGGATCAAAACCATCCCCTTGGCATTATTAGCACTATGCTTTAACCAGGGTCAAAGTAAACTGACATTTTTTACAGAAAAAAATTAAATATACATAAAATTACAGTATCTCACTGTGATATCTGATATCATATGAAACTTTTTCTAAATGTCTATCATGGGTGTATTTTAGACATACTTTTAATTTGCATTTAACTTCATTTGAATGTCAGTACATACTGAGCTTGAAGTAACCTGCCCCATAGAATGTGCAGCGCTCCTGCTCCTGCTAAACTTATCTGTTTATCCTTCATGTTTCAAGGCTAACTCCACCATTTAGGAGTCCCATTGTTAGGTTTAACAGTGCAGTTTTTGTGGATTTGCTCGTTGACATTTCCAAAGCCTCCTGGACTCACAGAATTAGATACTCTGCATTCTCTAAATAGGCATTTCACTGTACATTTCAAGCACAGCACAGTTTGCCATACCTGAAGTACAGTCACTGGAGGCTGGACCCCTGACCATGACAGACACCTACTGTAGCTTTTTCTTATTCCAGTGGTCAGGGTACCCATAAACAAATCCATAGACTAAGGGAATTATATCTGTGTATATATCAAAGGACAGGAAGGGAGAAGGTGATTAATGAGAATATATTGCAAAGCATGGGACCTGAGCATGACATAAATGGTATGGAATAAGAGACAGAAATTGTACTGGTTTTGGCTGGGATAGATTTGGCTGGCTAGTTTTCTTCATAGCAACTTTAAGGTTCTGTGTTTTGGATTTGTGACTAAACCAGTGTTGATAACACAGGGATGTTTCAGCAATTGCTGAGCAGTGCTTGTACAATGTGGAAGTCTTTTATTTCTTCTCCTCAGACTATCTCACCAAGAGGAGGCTGGGGATGCACAAGAAGTCAGGAGGCAACACAGCCAAGAGAGCTGAGCCCAACTGACCCAAGGGACATTTCATACCGTGTGACTTCATACTCAGTATGTAAAGCTGAGTGAGGAAGGAGGGAGTGAGAAACACTTGGAGTGATGCTGTTTGTCTTCCCAAGTCACTGTTACATGTGATGGAGCCTGGGATTACTAGAGATAGCTGAACACCTGCCTGCCCATGGGAAATAGTGAATTAATTCCTTGTTTTGTGTTGCCTGTGTAGACAGCTTTTCCTCTACCTATTAAACTGTCTTTAGCTGAAGCCAGGAATTTTCTCACTTTTCCCCTTCCAATGCTCTCCCCCATCGCACTGAAAGAGGATGAGCAAGTGGCTGTGTGGGGCTGAGATGCCAGATGATGTGAACCCACAAAATGGCTTTATGATTTAGAATCAAAAGCACTCTCCGTCCCCACTGAGAGTCCCACATCAACATAGCACTTTGATGCTTTAGGGTGTTTTGTGATATTAAAGCTTAACAAACCTGAGACAGAGTGATCTCACATAAAATGGTCTGTCTGTCTAGAAACATACTTCATCTCCTGCCTGTCAAAATGCTAGAGATTAATCATTACAATGCCCAGGGTCACCCCTTATAAACTGCTGACCTGCAGTTCAGGTCTCTATAACATAAGAGAAAGGAAATGCAAAGAATGCCAAAAGTATATGCTAATTTGCCATTTGCAAGGATAGATCTTTGACAGCTCTGGAGAACATGTGGATCATTATTCCATTGCAATAATTTGAATATTACCTTTTCCTGATAATTCCAGAGAAGATACATCCTGACCTCTATCGTCTGATATCGTCGCCTTATAAACTCCTTCATCTTTGCGAGACAGCTACAAGGAAAACCGAAGATGTTTACTGACAAACTTGATAGTCCTAGATAGAACTAGATTTGCTCACCCCCTGCATGATTCTCTAAAACAACATACATTGTAGCGTGTTCTGGATAAATAATCTTACCAGAGAGGAGATGGAAACTACAGATGTCTTGTTTATGCCTTTTTATGGAGATACATTTAGTTCTTAAGCCTAAAACCTGTTCTGATTTCAGTTCAATTTCCTCAAGAAACCATGAGGGTTTTTTTTTCTTTTCCCAAAAAAAAGACAAAGAGGATTGATTTTGATCAGTAGAAATTACAAGCACTGCTGTAAGATGTAACAGAGCAAACTTCCACCTACACAAACTTTAGAAATGTAATTTTTCTTCAATCAAATTTTAATTATGTAAATCATAACAGCAAATCTACATCCTCTAATATCAACTCCTTCATGCTGCTTTCATTCAAGCAGCAACCCTAGTCAAATTACATCTATGCTAAGTAAATAATTAATTCATTGCCCTTGGAGAGTTTACATTCTGAAATCCATCACAGTGATATTCCATTAAAGGCAGTAGGGGTTTTTGGTTTTTTGTTTTTATTTTAATTTCTTCAAGGAAAATATACAAACAGGTATATATAGATTGGAGATAACTTCTTAGACTTGACAAATCCATGAGCACATAAACCATAGCACAAGTATCATATAATTGAATGACAACCAACAAGATTAATCCAAGACAAGCAGAAACCACCCGCCCAAAAAAAAATCTACTCAAGAAAAATGAAGCCATTGGAAAGTCAGTATCCTCTTTCAAGGGAAATGAAGGAAGGAAATTAGAAGAATATGAAGCCAATAAATAAATATATTAGATGGAATGCACATTACTGAAATCAGAAAATCTCAGTCTGGGGAGGTTTTGTCACTTCACAAAGGCAGCAACTATGCAAGGTAAAGTTTCAGATAGAAGTTGGGTTATCCTGTTTGAATAGAGATAAATTTTAAGAAGCCATAAACTTCAAACTTATTCATTTTAGGCAATAAAACTAAAACACTGTCAAAAATGAGGTGCTTGAACAAATTGAAAAATTAAGGAGTAATAAGAAAGAAATGAGATAGAGTTCACCCAAGGACTCTGTAGCAACTTAAGCATGAACTCTCTGAGCTGATATCAAAAACAGATACTTTTTGCTAGCCACAGCTATTCACCAGCTAATTGAAGGGTAGAAGATATGTTTTTTTCTTACAACTGTTCAAAGAAATCATGATAGCTGGTTTACTGCTTTGTCTAGCAAATCTACAGTGTGTCAAGCAGAAGCTGTTATTTGTAATTGGCAGGTGATACAGTACCTTGGGAATACTGAGGTGACATTCTCCCTTCTGCAGATCAGGCAGCTCCTCAACATCAACCCCAGAACCATCTTTATACCACCTGAAATCAGTCTCCTTCTTTATGTTTGCAACCTGTACAACAGACAAGGCACATAAGCCTGGCTGTGTCCTGAGGAAAGGGAAGTCACACAGGTACTTTCAACATATGAAACCATTTTTTTTTATAACACATGTCAAATAAAGCTAAGTAAAAAACCAATTTCAACAAAGTTCTACTAAACAAATCTTAGTCCTACAGTACTTCTTTTCAGCACAGTACACAGGTTACATCTTCAGAGCCCTGTAAAATCCTTAAAGAAAATCCTGGCAATCTCTTCCCTTAAACGGTTTTGCACCCTTGCTGTGTGCTTGTAGTTTGTCTAGAGATAGCTGTGAGAAGTATCTTTGAAATTAGAGCTTCTGAACTCTCCTTTATCTTTTTGTGTTTGCCCTGTGACTCCAGAGAGTTGTAACACAGAACTTAGGCCCTATCTTAGTGTCTGGCCAATTTGGAGATTTATCCCAGCTACCTAAGCAATGTCTCTCCCAGCTAAGCTGCAGAAAGCAACTGAAATTACTATTCTGAAAGCATCCAAGGCTTCAAAACTGTGAGCTGCACCAAAAATCTTTTTGTATTTTACCTTCTACACTGAGTCCTATGGGGCATACAAAGACCCGAGGAATCCTGGAAATTGCAGTCTCTCCCACTAGAAACAGGTTTAATAAGGTAGTGTATATGCAGAGCAGTTGTTTGAAAGCAAGAATTTTGCTGTAGTAGCAGCAGCTCATGGAAACAATGGATAAACAGACTACAGCTGTACCTAAAGTACTGTTACAATTTTGATATTAAATTGTATATTGGATACATTTAAAATATTGCTGGATAAATTACCTCAATTCAAAGAAGCTAGAAGTGCAGCTCTTTTTAGAAACCCTGGCAAGATATACGTATTTTCCCCCTCACTTTCAAAAACAATATGGTTTATTTGACATTGTTATCTCCATACCCTTCTAAAAGTCATAAAAATGCAATGGTATTTTCATGTGTAGCCTGAATTCCCAGTCAGTGTGGCTTTGGTGGAAGGACAGAGGCTGCAAGATATTTCTCAGTCCCCAGGCAGTTACTTTAAAAAGGCTCCTTAAAGAAAAAGCAAAAAGCTGAACAAATGGCTAGAGGGCAGCCTGGAACTTAATACAGATCTGTGATAGTTTTCAAGTGGCTTGCTTGGAGGAAAAAACATGTGCCAGTTTCCAACCCTTTTACATTATAGAAGTCATTCCATAGATGAACAGCTCTATGAAACCTCTCTATAGAGGTGACAAACAAATAGGAGAGTCTTCTGATTCCTAGACATCCCTATGAAACATGCCCACATTAATCACATCTATTGTTGCTTAATACCTTTTGTGGTTGCCATGGATCTCTGACAGTATTTGAGATCACCACCTGGCCCAAAGCAATGACTTGCTGGAGAAAAGTGAGCAGCATTTTACATTTACCAGAAACTACAAAGTGGCTGTCCCTGTACTCCTATGACATGAGCGGCAATTTTGTTTGAACAAAGCCCGAAGGAACAAGCCTTTAATACTTTTCAACAATTTTTCATCAAAGACTGTTAGCACTCAATCTGACAATAAATAGACTGAGTTTCAGACACATGCAATTTGCAGTGCTGAAGTTATTTCACGTTGACATTTACTATGAAATGTTACTTTTTCGCTGTTTAGCCACACACCAAAAGTCTTGCTTTAAACAGACACAGTACAAATAAGGGCCAAAGTTATGCAAGAGCAAGTAGCTTCTGAATGTTGTGAAATTTAGAATTACTACAAGAAAAATGACAGTAATTTCTGACATGGGAAGAAAAATAAACACAAAACAAAAAGCAAAAAGCAAACACCATCAACTTATTTTTTAAGTGGACCACCATGTTCCACTGGCATTGAGGGGCTACAATACCAAGAACATGGTCATCAATCCCAGCTAATTCAGAATTAAATACTAAGTCAACCAAAAGTCAATCGGGTCCAATCACAAAGAAAATATGGGGTATGTCAGGTGACATTTGATATTCTCTTCTACAACACATTCCATATTTGTCCATTATTACTGTTACAGGCCTGGATCATACAGTCAGTCCGCTGCAGTACTATTCAGAAGCTTCCAGTTGATGTGGCTTCCTAGCTTCCCTGTGTCATGCTATGGCCTTTGAGAAAGTCAAGGTAAAATGCCCTCTCTTACAGCTACTTCCTTCATGTTCTCCTAGGCTCTTAGAAGAAACCCCCTTGACAGTTGTTTTTGCAGAGGAGCACTAAATAGAATCTGTGGGATGGCAGAGATGATTCCTTGATTGTTTTTATTACCACAGAAACAGCGCAGAGTGGCCACACTTCTAACTTGTTTATCAGGTATCTAGAGTTTGAAGGACAAATCCAGGCTTTGTTTTTCAAACTGTTCCTATGTACAAATATCAGTAAAACAGCCATAAACAACAGTACCATGTGAACCTAATGGCCAGTCACATACTAACAGTAACAAACATTATAAGGTCAATAGCACAGTTAAAATGATGAGTGTGCGAGCAGCCCACATCCTAGATTTCATTTACATAAAATGTTCTGACCTTGTGAACAAAAGGCTCACTGGTGAAAAGCAAATAATCAGGTGCTCAGCCTTTCACAACTTCAGTGGTATAAACAAGCTCGACAGTCAATGAAAGAAAGATAATTTCAGATTAATTTGTAGAGAATTAACACCAACGTAACTGGTTCAGCAACATTTAATTCCCCATGTGAATGAAAGGATAAGCAGGGTTCGTGCCTGAGGCACATGCATGTGGAGATTATAAAGCACTCCAGCAATGCAGCTCAGTACCAGCAAAGGTACCGTGTTAACTAATGAGTGTTGAGCCCTAAAACAGGAGCACATGGAATGGCAGCTTCAGCACCAGGTCAGTTGTGCTGGGAATAATTTGAGGTTAAGGGTCTCCTAGTTAATGAGCAGCAAAGAAAAAAAAAAAAAAGGAAATAAAAAGAAAGAAGAAGTAAAAAAAATCCCACAAATGTTCATGTAAATTGCTCATCATTAATGATCCGAGTTAGCCTAATTATAAGCCAAAAGTTTTTCAAAAGAAGAGGAGAAAATTAATACAAAAGAATCCATATTACAGGAAAAGAGACTGAAGAAGTGTTTGATGCTTGTTGAATTCAATTTATTTAGTTATTCAGACTTCTAATTAGTCACTCTACAAGAGGAAAACAAATGAAAATTTATCTGCTCAGAAAGGCATATAAAGATGTTAATAGCAGGTTACACTGAAATCCATACACATTATCATTACTTAAGATTAAAAGTCATTAGACAAAAATAATTTAAAAATCATGTTTTATAACTTTAATTCTAGAAGTCTTTGTTGCCTTTTTGATTACAGTTGATTAAATAACAGATGCTTTGTTAGAGAAATCAGAAAATGGTAAAGATACTGAACTCTGGCTTTTTGTAGCTATTTCTTGATGAAGAAGCAGGACTCTTATAGGATGTATATTTCATGTAAATTATTCTTATAGCTCACAATTTTTAGGAATAATTGGACCGCCTAATAATACATTAATAAATGTCCTATAATTTTTTTTTAATCAACACTACTGCTGAAAAACAGTAAGTCAGAAATTTTCATATTAAAATTTTCTACATAATAAAAAGATTTCATATGAAACTTCAGATTTTAAAGGTATCTAAATCCTTCTTCACATTTTCCTACCTCAGTTTTTCATCAACAAATTCTAAAAAATAATTTCAAGTGTATTTCCTTACCTTACAAGAAAGTAAAACTTCACATTCCTCTGTAACATTCCAATGCAAAAACTCTGAGAAGTGAGGACCTAAGAAACAAAAAAAATGTTAAAGCAATGTTGTAGAATGAAGAGTATCAGAGAAATACAGTGAAAGAAAGAAAAAAGGATGACAATTACAACATCCTTACACCAGAACAAGAGGGACCTCCTGAACTGCCCATGCACTAGAAGGGAAAACCTGAATTAAGTTTTTATCATACTGACTTAGTGTCTACTTTACAGCTTAGAAACCTGAGTCTCATCTCTGTATGAATCACGTAGTATTCCAAAATATAAAATGGTGAGTGAGAGAAATTAATTTAATAAAAGCCTTTGTGCCAAATTACCAACTAAGCAGAGGAAAGAAACAAAGTACCTACAAACAAGTGTACAAATAATGTATTTAATGTAAAAGCAACAAACCCATGCTGGACATTGTTTGCCCAAATAATGTAAAGTTTAAAAATGTATTAAATATTACAAGCATAACAGAAAGTATTCCTTTTCCCACTAAGGTTCCAATCCTGCAAATAAATATATCCTGATGAAAATTTGCTGACATATATGGCCTTTTAAAAGTTATTGTGTTTACTTGTCTCAATAACTGTATATGCTTTTGTGTTGGCAGGATCAGGGCCCATAACTCTAATAGCCAAACCTGGGAAGTAGGAAAGACTTTCACATAAATCATTGAGAATTGAAATATTTTGTCAGTTTATGGTGTAAGTGGTATAAGTTCTTTCCTAAATCAATTTTAAACAGCTTTCAAAAAAAAAAATATAATTACAGTGCTTCTGTACACAATCGTACCTAAGCTATTTAGAAAAGAAGTTTTTAATTATTATTGTTACTTTCATCTTGAAAGCCATGTGCTTACAAGTGAAAATTACAAACTGGACTTCAAACTCAATTTTTTAAGGATTTCACTGGGATAGAAATCTGAAAGTAGGTATCCAAAAGTAATTTTCTCGTTCAGCTGCAAGCAATATCAATAACAAGTATATAACAAACTCTATAACAGTATAGCAACTATTCAACAAATATACATTTAATTCCTGGAATTTTGCCTGGACAGAAACCATAGGGTGAAGATTTTAATCTCCTTGTATGGCACTACTTGTCTTGGCTGTCCACTCTTCTGTCAATTATACTGAACAGACAACTTGTATGCTTACAACTAAATGCAATTAAATATTTTGTTGGATGAGAGCCTACAGTAGGCACACGTCTCATTAGTATTGAGGAAAGATAACCTCTGGTGAGAACTTCCACTTATTTTCTCCACTTAGTGAAAGTTCTGTTACAAATTTACAATGTTGAAAAACAAGATCCACCAAGGGTTCAAGTGTCTCCTAAGATTGTACAATATACTCATCTTCCAATAAAGAATGGAAGCTG
Organism: Entomyzon cyanotis; assembly: GCA_024500445.1. Classification (NCBI taxonomy): domain Eukaryota; kingdom Metazoa; phylum Chordata; class Aves; order Passeriformes; family Meliphagidae; genus Entomyzon; species Entomyzon cyanotis. The sequence goes on from JAKEPQ010000871.1 coordinate 54,324,552, forward strand.
TAAGCACTTAGTATTCACCAGGGATGAATCATTAGCTTCAAACTTGGCCAAAAGTCACCAATTTGCTCTGTCTTACCTTGTTTTCTGAGAAATTCCTTTCGCTGGAGTTCAGACTCAGCCAATATTGCCTTGAACGCTAAATTTTAGAAGAAGTGAATGAAAAATGAGTTATTCACAAAATTACTCAAAGAATAATTGAAGTTCATTTATTCATGATAGCCAAAGTTTCAATGGTTCAGTGAACATACCATCTCCAATGAGAACTAATGAAGACTGGTTTTTGGCCTTTCCATCCTGAATCTGTACTGTGTAGGTACCTTCATTGTCAATTGTAAATTTTTCCATGACCATTTCTATAATGCCATTTGAACGGTCACAATTTATTTTATGCCTCTGAAATAAACAAATAAGAACTTTAGTGTAGTGCAAATTACTTTTGATTCCTATTGAATTAATTACGATTTACATTTCTGCTCTACAGTAAACCTTTTTCATTGTATACTAAGGAAAGAAGACTGTGCTTTTATTTACTGTTGTAAAATAAGATCCCAGTGGTGACGGAAATGCTCTGTGTGCAGCTGCATTTGGAATCCTTGAGTCATCATAATACAGCTGGTTTGCATTTGAAAACAATAGTTTATGGCACTGTGCATATTTGAAGAAGAACAGCTAGCCTTTAGCTGCATTAAAGCTTTCAGTTCCAGGGGCTTTGCCAGGCAGAAGCACTATACCGAGCAGAGTCCAGAAACAACTGGAAATACTACCTTTCTAGACACAAATGTGGATCTTCAAACAAATCCATCACAGCAAATTCAAAAACTCATCTCTACGAAATATCTGCCACATGTATTAGTAAACAGTGGATCTTATTTTCTCATTAAAAATAGTTAATTGATGAAGGGTATAATGATTTTCTCATTTAATGCTAGGTGTAATTTTCAAAGAACACTTAAAGAAAAAGACCATGAGAAAAGTAACTTGTGTAAACCCAAAAAAGCTTCTGGGAACCAAAAAGTGTTGTCTAAGTCCAAAAAAGAGAGGTATAATTCTGTCAGAACATATAGTTACCCACTTAAGTGTTTGCAGAATACACAAAATACCAAATATTGACTTTAATTCAAAGTTAAATATGCTTTTCACTGTTTTTGTCCTTTATGTGTTTGCTTTCTATTAACTATTCCAGAAAGAAAAATTATTGGCAAGCATCAACATGGAAACAGAAAATTGCAAGCAAATATTGGACAATCTTTGCAAAATATGTGTTTTGAATTTGCAGGTACTGTTTTAGACTCAGCCATGTTTTACTAAGTAATATCCTCTTTTATTCAACAAGTGCCACCCATGAGGACTGTGTTTCCCACTAACAGTGATGTCTTTTGAATCTCAACTAACAAATTCCTAAAGCTAAGTAAAAATAACCCACGGAAGTTACTTGAAGAATACTTTCAGGTAAACAATGCGGCCAAGGATTTTACACACTAACTTCCATCCACGATTGCTCAGAACAGTAAATGTCACCATCTAGAAGGAGTTATGTGCAGTGAATTACTGTAGACACTTTTACTTTTAAATTTATTCTAAATACTGTTAAAAGGAGACATGACGTCTTATAAATAGAATGTTTTGATAAACCTGTTATTGGTCTAAATGGTACTGAAGTCACAGATAGATAAAGTTTAGGGAAGGAGAAGAAAGAAGAAAGTTTTTAAAAAGCTAGTAAAAATGCCACTTATTAAACTCTCTATGATCTTACTGAAGTGGAAGAACCTCTAAGTTCCCTAAGATCCAAAAGTTGTAGGAATGACTCCACAAATATATCTGCTTTAGCTTTGAGGGACACATCTATGCCAGCCTCAGAAACAGACTCTTGTATAGTTAACAGAGTGTTGTATAGATAATAAGTGTAGAAGAACAGTGTAGACCCAGTCAAGATACTTAGCATTCATTACTGGCATTTTCAAATATATGAATCTTTTCAATCTTAGTGGGATAACACAAGAATGAAGAAAAATATATGGAATTAACAAAGCATCGACCAACAGATTGATCAGGATAATAATTGGTTAAGGGATAAGCAACTTAATTTGGATATACAATTTCCCATACACAGTGCAAAGAAAGATACAATGTCAAAGAATAAGACAAGATTAAATTAATCAGGAAATTAAGTAGAAAACCTACTTATGTAAGAGTTCATCTGAAAGAGTTAAGGTGATAGGTCAGGATGATTAAAAAGAGCATTAATAAACTCACCCAAACTATCAAAAAGTGCAAATTTCAAAGTGCAAAAGTCAAATCCTTGCTTATAGTCTCTTGCCCACAGAGGTCAAGGACCACACTGTCATTTACTTCATGAGCTCCCAGGGAGAACATTAAATTAAATTCTGCCAGAAGCAGAAAAGTTAAAAAACAAAAAAAAAAAAAAAAACCAACAGCAAGATGTATGTTTGTATGTTTTAATCTGATTCTTTCTTACCCTTTTTTTTTTTTTAATTTCCTACTTTTAGGAAAGGGAATCAAAATATTAAAAGATTAAAATTTAAACTGAGAAAATGGGGCTCAGTTCATTCAATTTTCAGCTTATTTTGAAATCTTACCAAAAACACTCCCTGTTAGGACCTAGCAGGAAAAATTTATCACTTCAGCCAATGTCAAGAATCAGGCCACAATTCACCAGCATAATGGTCTATTGAACATGTTCAGTGACTGTAGCCCAGTCTCCAGACAGGTTTTAGAGTGCAATTAAGCTTCTAACTATTGCCATTATGCAGCAAGATGAAGTTCAATGATTTTATGGGCATCATAAATATTAGGCTTTTATGTGACTTTCCACAAAAATATCATCTGTCTCCAAACATAAATGTCACCTGTGGGTTACTAATTAAAGAGGTGAAATAATGCAGCTTCATTTCAAGACTCTTTCTGATGACAACATTTTCTAAACATATGCGAACTAAAAATAGCTCATTCTGTTCAATCAACATTGCCAAGATAGAATATTGTCATTTCAATACATCTTAGGCACGTATATTCAGGTTTTCAGTGCAATGGTTTATTACTTGTTAAAGCAAGAAAAACGGAGAAGTATTTTACTCAGAAATACCTCTTCTTACACTTGTCAATATGTAATTAAAGTAAATGCTCTTTGCTTTTCTGTGGTATAAAAATGCTGATAAACTTCTCTGACCCAAACCCAGATTTGCATTCTCAGGAATAAACTGAATCTTTCAAACAGCTGCACTGGAGATTAATTCCTCACAGGAAAATATATTTCCAGTGCTGTGCTTATCACCTGTAGATGAACCACACTCTTGCCCTGCAAAGGCATGACCTTGCTTTGTTCTCAACCCAATCTGAGAGTTTTTTTATGCTCCTTAATATGAGAGGTCTTCCTAGAGCTATAAAAATGCAGGAAGCTGGTGGTGTAGCTGTTCAATGTCCAATTTCTAAGCCAAAATTTAAAAAAAAAATTTAAGTCTATGAACATTGCTGCATTGCCAAGTGCCTCCCACATTATACATAAAACTAGTAATATAAGCCTCAGAGAGTCTTTGGGAACAGCGTATCATCTTGGTTTGGAGTCCAAAACTGTACTTGACATAGCCTTTTTCTTGCGCTATTTTTCTGAAATATTTGTGCTTAACACTGGTCTGTGTGCAAATTCTCCTTCTGTTTGGCTGTTGGTCATCTTGTTACTGAAAATGAATAGAGAATGTCCAACTCTTTTTCCAGTATGAATAGGCTCAGTCTGCAACAGGAATTCCATACTGCAAAATTATTTAAGTTAAAGATTGGCCTTCTTTTCAGGTATTATCACATCCTAATAACATGATAACACTAGGATCTGGGGAACTACAGGCCTGTTAGCTTGACTTCAGTGCTGGGGAATACTAAGAATCAGATACAGCTTGAGAGACACCAAGCAACATACATTTGACAACCAAGAGATCAGGCCCAGCCAGCATGGGCTTGTGAAAGGCAGGTCCTGCTTTACTGGCCTGATATCCTTCAATGACAAGGTGACCCACTTAGTGGATGAAGGAAGGGCTATGGAAGTTGTCTACCTGGAATTAAGTAAAGCCTTTGGCACTGCTTCCCATGGCATTCTCCTGGAGAAACAGGCTGCTCACAGTCTGGATGCGTACACTAGTTCCTGGCTGGATGGCCAGGGCCAGAGTGGTGGTGAATGGAGTTAAATTCAGTTGGTGGATATCAGAAGTGATGTTTTCAAGGGCTCAGTAGTGGGGCCAGTCCTGTTTAATATCTTTATCAACAATCTAGATGAAGGGATCCAGCTGGGGGGGAGTGTTGATCTGCTGGAGGGTAGGAAGGTTCTGCAGAGGGATCTGGACAAGTTGAATAGATTGTTTGAGGCCAATTGTATGAGGTTCAACAAAGTCAAGTGCTGGGTCCTGCCCTTGGGTCACAACAACCCCAGGTAGCACTGCAGGCTTGGAGAGGAGTTGCTGGGAAGTGGGTCAGGGGGAAAGGACCTGGACATGCTGGTCAACAGTTGATTGAGCATGAGCCATCAGCCCAGGAGGTCAAGAAGGCCAATGGCATCCTGGCCTGAATCAGCAATAGTGTGGCCAGCAGGACCAGGGCAGTGATTGTCCCCCTGTACTCTGCACTGGTGAGGCCACACCTAAAATCCTGTGTTCAGTTCTGTGCCCCTCACTACAAGAAAGACATTGAGGAGCTGAAGCCTGTCCAGAGATAGCAAAAGAGCTGATGAAGGGTTGGGAGCACAAGTCTGAGGAGAAGCAACTGAGAGAGCTGGGGTCATTTAGCCGGGAGAAAAGGAGGCTCAGGGGAAACATTATTGCTCCTTCAATTGCCTGAAAGGAGGCTGTAATGAGGTGGGGATCAGCCTCTTCTCCCAAAGAACAAGGGATAGGACAAGAGGAAACGGCCTCAAGTTGCACCAAGGGAATTTAGATCGGATATGAGAAAAATTTCTTCACTGAAATGGTTGTCAAGCATGGGACCAGGATGCCCAGGGAAGTGGTTGAGGTATGTAAAAGACAAGTAGATGTGGCACTTAAGGACATAGTTGAATGGTAAACTTGGCAGTGTTATGTTAGCTGTTGCAATCCATGATCTTAAAGATCTTTTCCAATTCTATGATTCTATGATAACAATAGAAACCTGCAGGTTTATTAAACAAAATCACTTATGCACAACATTAAATATGTACTTACCTCACTGTTTTCGACTTCTTTATCATTAATAACAAATCTGAAGGTAGAATCTGGAGATAAGCTTTCAGCCTGAATCCAGAAACGAACTTCTCCTTTGTCAAGAACCTCATAAGCTAATTCTGATTTTAGTGGTATTGCTACAAAAATAAAAGAACCAAAAGTCATTAATGTATGAAACCTTGTGAGAAATAGGAATATCATTGTAAAATATTAGCAATTCCCTACTGTTTACAGCTTTCTGGATATCAAATAAATTTTACACAGGGAAAAGTCCTCTAATGCAGCCTTTGGCTGATTTTTAAATTAATTTCTCAAAAGGGGACAAGAATTTATAGCTTCCAGTTTGTACTTTGTGTAGGGATTTTGCTAGTAACAATCTATAATATATTGTCAAAATTAAACTTCAAAGACTTTTAGGAATGATGATTTTATTCTATGTCATCTAATAGTATCCTAAACAAACTAAAAGATAAGGAAACATAGTGTTCCATGGTAATTGAAGCTGCCATGAAAAATGAAGTTGCTATTGTCTTAAGAGGAATCTTTTTGGAACTCCAGTCATTAGTATATAATTATATTTCTCCTAGAAGTATGCAGAATATTCAGATCTTCAACTTACTTGGATTCTTTATTTCATAGCTTATTGCCATCAAACGTTCAAACTCTGAAAATAAGAAAAATGTTCATGTTTTAATTTATTCTGAAAAACACAGACAGCAAATAAGTGTCAACAAAAGTAAATATCAGCCTCAATAAAGTTGTCCCCTTGAAGCTTGTATGTGAAACACACAACTGTCTTCAGAGAATGATCACTGAAAAATAAGATTTAGGAAACTTAAATTCTGATGCATGGATTTAGCAAATGTTCCTATTCTATGCATTTTGGTGTACACTCTCTTACTCAAGGGAAGCTAAACAAAGGCCAAAATCTATTTCAAACTTTCAAAAATAGCAGTATAAAAGAAAAATGGGAAACAATAGATTCTAAGCAGTGTACGAAGTTCCTTTATCTGCTGACTTCCATCCTCACACTATTCCTTTAAAGCTTGTTTTACTATGGCAGGAAACAAGATCGAGTGCAGGTTAGTCTGAAAACAGTACAGAAAGTTCTAGTTAATGAACTAGATCCTCATGAGGACTGTGTGAGAGTCTAGAATTCAGTTGTCAGATTTTCATACTAATCCTATTTATCATAGTCATTATCAATAAAGATTTGGAAAATGAACACTACTGCCAATTCCAAATGTACAGGTAATGTAAAGACCAGAGAAAATTGGCATGGATTTATGACATTGTAGAGGATTTAGCAAAATTACAGGAGAATTTATAGCTTTTGAGAGAGTAAATGGACAGTGAAATAATGGTTTCCATTGTTAAGATGCAAAATCTGATACTTGTGCAGGGATCCAGTACAAATAAAATTGTAATTTTGAGTGACATATGATCAGGGAAGACATAGGCTAAGTATGGGATGGGAAACACCTTCAGTGCTCTTATTAAAAAAAAAAACTCCAAAGGTAAAACTGATGGTGATGTGATAGATCTACACAGATTTCAGACTGATGCTTCAAAACTAAGCCAAAGGGTAGTTCTCATGATAAAATGCACTGGAAAATTAAAAAGCACATATTGGTAATGACTAATTACTAAGAGACCTCATAAATGTTCCATGTCCTGGAGAAACTTGAGGAACTGGGCATAGCAATTACAGCCTGAGGACTGGGAAAGCATCAAAGCAATTTTTATTTTACGTAAAATAGCACACTCTCATCTTTGCTTTTTATGTCAGCACGTCTCAATGATAAAACAAAGTCAGATTGAAGCAAATTAATTGCAACTCCAATAAAACAAAATAGCTACAATGAAATAAAGCAAAACTAATATAAATGCAAGCCAAATGATAATTTGACCCAATGTATTCAGACTTTGTTAAAGCATCATCCTTTTTCTCACTAATTTCCTGCATCTCAGTTATGAGAAACTGTATCTAGAGCCTCAAGCACAACTGAAAGTGTAAGGGATATTTGCAAACATCATTATAATCCCAGAATAAAGAAAACAATTCTAATTTGACATGTTTTTTACCTTCTCTAGAAAATATTGCCTGAAGGTATCCCAGCTTTCATTATTATGATAATCAGAAAAATAAGTAATCACATGAAGTCTGTTGTGTGGGGTTTTTTTTGTTTGTTTGTTTTTCCTTAATGCACAGGAAAGAATGTCAGAGTTGTGTTCTTTTCTCTTGGGCAATTTTTAGTGCATTTGAGGTGATACAATGAAGAAAGACTTGAAATTGTAAGGACCTTACCTTCATCATCCATAACAAAACTGGAAGAAATCCCATCTGTGTCACTAACTGAGATGGAGTAAGTTCCCAAGTCTGATTTATCAGGATTTTTGAAGTACAGTTTAGAACTAAAACCACCAATGAAGAAGAATATAGTTAGCGGGGTATCACATGTTAAGATTTTTAACATAACAATTTTCTAATAATTTGGTAGGCTGGCATGACTTACTGATTTCCTTCTGTTTCAATCTTAAACTTCTGAAAATCATCAATCTCCTCATAAGATTTACCCCATGTAAAATGAGATGCATCTGTAGCTTCTTTGCACTCAAAAGCCAGGTAAATATTACCCTCATCATCCACACCTGAATAGATTTCTTTTGTTCCTGCAAAATAGGAATCCACTTAAATGTCAAGGCTTCATTTTTCTTTCAAGGTGCAATTAATAAATTACTAAAGCACAGAGCTCTTTTGTCCTAAAAGATACTGACTTTATTAGCAGGTCTTAAAGCAGGTTTATGTCATATCCTGACTCAGCATCACATGCTAGTAAGTTTCTTACTCTACACACCAGAAAGGAATGTTAATACTAATAAATGCTTATTGAGAAACAAGTCAATAAGATAGAACTGACTATAAGAAGACATGAAAAGTTTAAAAAAGCCAATTTTGTTATCATTCCTGAAGCTTTAATAAATGTGTTGTCACAGCATGTAGCACCTTTGTTAGAATAAAAACCAAAATAACTGATTATCAAATAACTCCTGCAGTAAGTAAAGGAGAAAATTCTTATCACTATCTCTGTATCCATATCAAATCCTTATGATTTTTTCTTTAAGTTTTAAGGCTAAGAGCTTCTTAATTCTTGAAATACTTATATGTGATACAATATCAAATTAGATTGACTAAATTCAATTCCGAATATTTTAGTATTTTAGAAGCAGAGAAGTTTAAACAGTTCATTTTACCTGGCCGTGCCTCAACAAGCACTGGTTCAGATATCTCAGATGACTTGCCTACCCCAGCATCATTCACTGCACGAACTTTGAAAACATAGGTATGACCCTCATGTAAATCTGTGACCTTAAACAAGATAAAGGGCAAAGCCAATTTAAAAAACAATCTAAACTATTTTGTTTACTTATATGAAGACGTTAGCAGAAGCTGATGTTCAAATAAATAACATTTTTGTACTCAATAAGAACTTTTTAGTACTCGGTTTCATATTAATATTAATTAATGAAAATGTTACCTTAAAATGGCGCTTTGACGTAGGTTTTTCATTAGCTGTAATCCAGTCTTCACTATCTACTTCCTTATAGTCCACTAAATACCCAGTAATAGGGCTTTTGCCTTCATACACAGGAGCTTTCCACAGAAGAACCAGTGATGTATTTCTAACTTCACATATCATGAGATCATAGGCAGGACCTAAAATATTTGAAATATTGCAAATTCACATCAATACAATGAAGCTGTCCCTGTAGAGGCCAAAATGTACTGCTATAATTTTGACTGTATTTGCTTTCAAAAATCTCATCCTTTACAATAAACCTGGTATAAGTGGTATTTAGGTGATTTTCTCCTCATGGCTGTATACAGCAATACCTGACTTATACAGTGAGTGACATTAGTATTCCGAAGCATATTTGCTTAGCTTGATCTCAGTACCCTATTTTAAGGGAAAGTTAATCATGTGGAAAATCCATGCAGTTTAAGATTTTCCAACAAGTAAGAGAGGCATCTTGTCTATTATTTAACTCACCAGCCCCAAATCAAAGTTGCTTCACTGAGCCTGAGTCAGGTTCGGAATCAAAATTTTTATTTTTTTGTTAGTATACATGAGCCGTGATCTTTCAGAGTAATCCAAAATCCAGTGGTACCAAGGGACTTTGGATCAGGCTTCTTGTTCCCTGACAGAATTTTTATTCTGAACTGGATAGCTGCAGCCAAGAGGAACTTCTCAAGTTAAATGATATCAGTTAGGAGAAAAATTTAAACCAAAAATATCCTGATACTCTACAAATAAGTGAGAGTTTATATGTTTGCACCTACCAGGTTGTGTTCTCCCCACTATACTTTCCTTCTTCGTCACCTAACTGTTCAAGTGCCATTCAGTCTACTTATAGCAATTATTCTTTACTATACTTTTCATATTTATTACAGTAGTAAATAAGTATCAATGTAAAGGTATAATCATATCAGTTTCCTACTGTGGTCAAAACATGTATGATGGAATACTCATATTCAGTCAAATTATGTAGCCTGCTTGTTTGTTTTTTTTTTTAATTTAGAGCAAGAAAAGCTGAAGACTTACGGATTAACTTATGATTTAGTTAAGTTTCAATTAAGTTTCAATATCTTGAAACTTATCCTCAGTTTTCAAGATATTGATTGTCCCTACAACACATTTTACCATTTAAAATAAAAATTTTTTAAAAGAGTGGAAAACCTTACAAATAAATCTGATTACCATTCCAGCTTACATGATATGAACCAGTGATGAATGAACATAAAATTTGTAAAGGATGATATTCAGCAAATATACAAGGGAAAAAAAAATAGAAAAGTTTTTCTCCAAAGTAAATAAGCTCATTTCAGAGAAGAAACATGCTAAATACGTGTTGCAGACCTTATAAGGATAAATATTAGATTTCTCATGGAAAGACTGCCATTTTCAAGGAACCTAAAAACTTCCCTCGGGGCTCTTTAAAAATCCCAATCTAAATGTCTATATATCCACAGATAATTAAAGTTCCACTGTCAAATGCACCCAACAGAAATCTAGACACTAGAAGGAAAAATGTAATGAAGCATGTCCTATTCTGAGGATTCTGAGACCCCAGACATTTCTTTTTATTTAAAATAATGTAAGGTAATCCATTTACTATCATTGCTAACTCACAGAAACTCACAGAGATATCTAAGACTAAAGTTCTGCAGAAGGATGAAATAATTATGGACTCTGGGCAATGAATCCATCACTTATGCTGGAAATCCTGCAAAAGGTTTTGGCCTTTCTAAGGTAACCTCCCTTCTATATCAAAAGGTGGAAGAGTACTTTGTTGACATTGGGAGTATATTGCAGTCACTTTACATTAGTCCTTAGTATCTTTAATAAGTCGGGAAGAGGGTCAGGCTCTTTCCTTTTATTTTATTTCTTTATCTATCATTTAAAATGAAGGATAATGTTAACTTGTTTACACACTACTTAATTTCACTGATGTTTTGAAAACACTGTAGAGAACATAAATAGTAGATATTTTCTTTGGGAAAAATAATTGTTCAAATGATGATGCATTTATACTAAATATTACAAGATTATAAGGAAACACAATTAATATGAAGTGAGTTAAGGTCAGGAGATTAAACATTTTGTTATTGACAGCTTTGTCATGTCTTTAAATCCATAAGGTAAGATTCATGAACTCTGAAGAATTTAGCTAGAAAACACAAAGACAAAGCTTTTCAGCAAAGAATATGGTCATTATAAAGAACTAAACTTGGAACAGTGTAATTTTTGTTTTAGAGGGCAAATAGAAGGGGATGTGTAAGCAGGCAAATGATTTGCAGGAGGTGGAGTTACAATTTCTCCATTCAGCATTAAAAAATCTTCATTTGGAGTAGTGTCTCCTGTTTGTGTACTGCCATTCAAGAAAGAAATGAACCAACTAGAAAAAGTTAGAAGTAGAGCAAATACGTTTTTACTTAGCAATAAAGAATGCATGATCTATAGGAAAGATTGCAGGAAGAAAGATTCAGGAATAGAAGAGAAACTTTTAAACTGCAAGCATAGTAAGATTAGGAATGGATCTTGTCCAGGAGAACCTGGGCTTTTTCATGAGGAGAAGACTAAAGAGGGATTTTCTCCTCTGTGAAAACAATAGGTATAGGTAACCTGCAAGTGAGTGAGCAGCTGGATTAGATGACATTTGAGAGGCTGTTCTCATAAAGAATTCCAAGATTTTGTTGAATTTTTTACTTGTTCCAGGTAAGAACTACTTTATACATACAGCATAGAAAACTGAAATTTCCCTGACACATTATGCCTCCTCACTAATTATTTTGATAGTTTTACAAATCTAAATTTAGGGGTTGTGTGGTTTTTTTTCTTTACTGAGAAAATAATTATGTGAATATTCAGGCATGGAACAGATGCCTTAGGTATCAGACAGCTTCTGATGATATCAACAAGTATTAGAATGGATTTTTTGGTACAATGGATTTTTAGGTACATATCAAAGCTCAATGTCATAAATAGAATTTGATATAACAACACAGCAGTATTTTACAGCATTTGTGGGAAAAGAAGGTAGAAATATTTTAAAGTGGTAGGCCCTGTGTTTTGTACTATGGGCTGTGCTTGTGACACAGCTTGTTTAAGCAAATCAGTCCAGACATCAGAAATATCTTCAGCAAATTCTCTCCTTGGCATGAGTAATGGTGTTACAGTTTTATAAAATAAGCAGAATGGACCTTCAAAAACTCTTTTGTAGCTTACGTACAGACCTTGAGTGTTGTTGGGGGAACTAATTCTTTAGATGTTTAACATTTTTATACTACAAATATTATATAACATATATATTATGTATAAATATAACATATAACATATGCATCGCATATATATTATGATATGTATTACATACAAATTTATATGCTCACATAAAGTGAGTTGACTTTAACTTCTTTTTGGTGAGGGTCCCAAATTCACAGTACTTACAATTGTAATTAAGTCTTCAGCTACATCTACACTGCTAAACTAAAGACAACCTAAACAGGTTTTGAGTACTAGCACACAGCCATTCCTACTGCATGTTTGTTAGCACATTTGTTCTAACACCTGGCTAATAATAATCTCTCAGGTAACACCTAGGTACAATGTAGGGAAAACACATGCATGCTATTTGAGGCTAGGAGACTAGCTGTGCTACTTGTCTATGTCAAGAAACAGGCCCCTCTCATGTGCTATTTATGACCAAAAACTAACATAGTTTTGGAATCTGAAACTACAGGAATATCCTTAATAGACTGCATTTATGATGCGGAGATATTGCACAGGTGGTGAGTGTGAGATGCAGCTCATAGGGCTTGAAGAGCTGATAGAGATACAAAAATAGACTAAAGGCTCAACAATGTTCTGAGCTGATGAGGGCGGTGAAAGAAAGGGACACTCAATAAGCTTAGTAAAGGTCATCTATTTCCCAGGAGACTCAGTGTCATCATTGGAGGTGTGGAGGTAGCTTTTAGCAGATCTTGGAAGCAAAGGCAATCTCAACAGGTACTGTGGAAGAAGTTAAACAAAAGACATCCTGCAGAGTTTGGCTGGAACTCTGGGTCTGTGTTTTAAGGACATTATATTGGATTGAGATTCATGAAGAACTAATAGACTTACCAGGTTCTGGCATAGTCCAGGCTTTACACTTAAAATGCTCACTGGGATCTGAAGGTTGTCCTATTCCAACCAGATTTGCAGCAGCAACTCTGAATTCATAGAAGGCGTCTTCTGTCAAATCCTCTACCTTTTTTCATTTGAGAAAACAATTCAATATCTCAAAAGCCATGACTTTTTTTCACTTAATAAATACTTGAATATAAACATTGGTTAGTCAATTATCAGACCTTTCTGCTGTGCTGAACGATCTAATTTGAAGATGTTATTCGTAAACCAAACGCACTGCAGAATTCTATATTATATGTCTGCATTTCAGTCACATCATCCTAGGATTAACAGCACTCATATATTGGTATGAAAAGTTGCAAAAGTTTAGAGTAAATGTTCAAGGGGCCCAATCAATGAATGACCACTGGCAGATACTTAGGGCTGAGTGTACTAGAATGAAATACCTTCTTGCATTGCTTATGGCTGTTCATAAGCGGTTCACTTATGCAAGAGTTCAAATGGTGTTTTGGTTTGAAAAGGTCACAGTGGACTGACCAAGGAAGAAAAGGTAACAAGAGGAAACTAAAAGAAAAAAACAATCCAATTAGTTCCACAATATGCTGATATAAATCCAGGAAAGACCCTCACAGTAATTCTTTGTGGTTTGTATGCATTTTTCTCTTAATCTTACCTACCATTACGAAGTGAGAAAGTAAGCACTGGGAGTGGGATGAGCAGAATCCATAATATTCCTCTGCAAACACCCCTGGTAAATGAACCCTGACTTATCTAATGAGCCCATCCCCACACCAGCACCTCAGATTTTGAGATCAAAGTAGAGGACTAGAAGGCATGAATGTCTTTACACACAGAGCACATCATGGTAGCAGCCCTCTTCCATCCTTCCTCTTCCAGAACACCTAAATACAAAAACCCAAGTCTTCTACACCTCCTTCCTCTGAATAATTTTCCAAAAATTATATTTAACCATATATCTCAAGAGACAGCTAAGGGTAGTACTTCTATTGTAGATACCAAACAGTTTTACATTTTCATGAATAAATAGTTGGCTTTGAAATTTGAGATTAAAAAGTATTTTGGTGGGGTTTGTTTAATGATAAAATACATGTGATGGTAACAAACATGTGGGGTAGCATCAAATACAAGACCAAAGCAAACAAGGTAACGCAGAAAATTCAGGCACTAAAATAATTAAACATAATTTCGTGAAGACAAAGAGCTATATAGTGTGACCCACAAGACAGAATAACAGCTCAGCCTGTAAAAATGATTTTGAAATACTAGGTTTTTAAGAGAAAGAGTATTTGTGGGGTTCCCACAGAATTATTTGATCAGAGAAGGTTAAACCTTTAGTGATTTCCCAGTGCTGCACTGAATATCTCAGGGCATTCTCTGCTTGCAGTATGTCATAAAATATTCTATGCTACTAAAAGCTGTCTTGGTTTTATTTCCCATCAGTACTTCAGATTCTGGTCATTCAAACTAATGTATGAAGATGTCCCTTCAGGCACAAATACAATTACTGGAAGCACTGACACTTAGATATCCAGTTAAATTCTGAATGGTGGCCCCTAATTTACATTATTCATTTGTTTACAAATGCATTAAAAATATGTGGAAAGCATTGCTTAGTATTGCCCTTTCATGCCTATCCTACCCACCCCTTTTTATTTCTCGACATCATGCTCCATCTGCTGTGTAAGGGATGCCAATCATAAAATCAGTCAGGAGCACATATCCACCTGAGTACTGTTGCCTGCCTTCTGTGTGTGAAACATTCTTCCTCAGCTCATCTGCATCATTATCTTCTACTAGTGTCAAATACCTGCAAGACTTACTTCTGCCCTAAGGTTTACAAGAATTTGCTGACTTGCAGAAATAAAATTATAAGTATTTGTGAATAAAATCTGATTGTTTAACTTAATTTAAAAAGCATTGGATTGATTGATTACTTGCTATATCCTATCTCCCTAACTTTTCTTCATGGAAGTTCACATCCAGATTTTCCTCTTTTAAGAAACATTTATTATATTGTAGGTTCAACCAGAAGTATTTTATTTCAAAACTGGTACTCTGTAAAGAAGGTGATGAGACATAAGGCTAGGTTCATTAATGTAGGCAGATTTTGAGAGTAAGAACAGGGACAGT
The DNA here is from genome assembly GCA_024500445.1 of Entomyzon cyanotis. Taxonomy (NCBI): domain Eukaryota; kingdom Metazoa; phylum Chordata; class Aves; order Passeriformes; family Meliphagidae; genus Entomyzon; species Entomyzon cyanotis. Next base: position 54,339,589 of record JAKEPQ010000871.1, read on the forward strand.
TGTATTTTTTTCTCAACCCATCTCCATTTCGTTTTCAAGTCTCCAGTTCTACAGACACCAGTTATCTCTCCTGCTAAATACTTCCACCCTTCCTCTGTATGTTGTTACAGTGGTGATAACTACAGTGATCATTAATGAAAATAGTTTGTGGAGCATTTTATACCTCATTTTGTTCCTTGTGAAAAATGTGCTTCACACTTTTCCCTCAAAAATTTTCTCACCTTAATGGCCTTATTCATGTTAGAATTTCATAGTAGGGGATGGCACTGATCCTCTAACCCAGGTTTAACCTTGTTACACTCTGACTGGAAGTTCCTAGATTTGTTGAAGTAAGTATTTAAAGAATTTCCCTGTTAAAAAAAAAAATCCAAAGAAATAGTACAAATCAACTCCAAAAATGTAACGATTAAAAATACTAACCGTATAAATAGTCCGGGTAATAAGGGAAGAATTGACTTCATGCCAGTTTTGATGGTTAGCTTCCCGTTTATCTATATAATAACCAAGGATTGGTGAACCTCCACTGTATGTTGGTGCTTTCCAACCAAGGGTCATTGAGTGCCCATCACAGTTCAGAAGTGTGATACCATGAGGATGAGATGGACAAGCTACAAGGAAATAAACAACCTGAGAATTAGGACAGAGTCTAAAACACTGCAGTGTAGAAGTTGCTTAGCATTTTTGATATTGCTTCTGTTTTCTGCAGCAAACCCTTATATGCAACTCTCAGCCACATAATCATAACAAAGTAGTTGTAAAGTTGCTAACCAACATTCATTTTATCACAGATATAAACATGGAAGGTTCTAAAAGGTCTGCCTCACATTTTACCCTCTCAGAAGGTAGCAAGGGGGAACAGATGATCTTTGGTACGGAAATAATAATGACAGCAAGTGTCTCCAGACCAAGTATTATGCTAAAAGATTGAAATGGGTCAGAAGATCTCTTCTTACTAAGAAACAAATAAGCTGCTCAAATGCTTCTGGAATTCAGTAAAAATCCTCCAATTAAAAAAGAAAGAAGATTATAAATTTTAATGAAATTAAGTCATATGACTGACTGATATATAGCCACCACAGTTTTCCCCTCATATTCTGGTATTACATGCCTTCTTCAGACTGTGGTTGCTTTTGCCCTAGAAAGAATAGAATATATTTAGACTTTCAGTAACTTAATCTTGTGTTGAGGCAGAAAAGTAATTTCCTTCATGAGTTTACCTGCATGGGTTTAATCCCTTCTGTAGCAGAAGCAGAAACGTCACCAGGAGTGACATCTTCCTTGAGATGAAGAAAATTCTTTTCCTGATCTTTTTAATCCCCTCCTACTAGCAAGCACCCCTTCCAGCAAGCAGTTTTGCGTTTGTCATCCATACTTGAAAGTCTGCCCAAAGATACCCCTTCCTTGATACTGGGGTGCTTCAACCAGTACAGCTGAACACCTGGTTCTAAAGCTCATCTGATCTTTTCAGTTGAATTACCAGTATAACTTGAGAGAATGTAACTTACCTCATTCAGAAGAGAATATATTAGCAAAGGCCTTAGAACAGTCCCTGATCTTGCAGCTGTACTACTGAGCACCATAAAAACAGATAGCAATCAGCAGAATTGCCCTTTTGTTCTTTTTTCTTTTTTCAAATATGGTGTTATACTCAGAGGCCATAAAATGTGGCCTTTGCATTTATTGTCACTTCTTGGTAAATATGAAACCATAGCATATAAGTTAACTATAAATAGTCCTGCTAAATTCCTGTTAAGGCTACGAAAATGGATAAAAGCCATCCACATCCCATAAGTGTGTGTAAGATCCACATGCTCTGTGTTTGGTGATATACCCCATGCAACTCTCATCTTCAAAACACACAGTGACAAATAGGTGCATTTATAACATTTTGTGATAGATGTACAGGTGTCCATGCACCACCTACCCACATGAGACACACTTCCTCCTAAAAAATCAAATAGAGTAACTTTGTCAATAACATCCAAATTTACTTTCTATTAGCCGCTCTGAATTATAAATCTTTTAGAGGATTGTTTCTGACAAGTATGTCTAATGGTCTTCTCCAAGAGGTATAGGCAACTCAGCTGGGGAAAAGGTATCCTGTTTTAAATTTTTCAGTATGAAAATGAAGCTGTCCAGAAATTAAAATTGAACCATGGTAGCCCAGATCTGTCTTCTTTTTGTTCTAAATGATTATTCAGCCTTGTACTCAACACATATCATTCCCATTGAAGGTTGCACAACAGATCTTACACAGAAATTTTGTTTGTAGGATACCAGAGGATGTAGATTGTGCTCCACCCTTGAGCAGACAAAGGGGATTTTCTGTTTGGTTCAGCTACACAGTAATAAAGTTTACTGAGATTCTTCTAAATGGAGCAGATTGCATGCTAAACTGTTTTGCATTACTCCAAGTCACTCAGAAAATAATTGTCTAACTTAATCAATATCTAAGTTTCTTTGATACATCCCAGGAGGAAAAGGCAACCTGGTCACTATAGTGCATCTTAGCCAATATTTCTAACAGTCATTATAAATAACTTTTCTTATAAAACAATGTCCTTTCTCTAGAATAGCCACATGCCAGAGGATAGACATCATTAAGCAGATGTGCATGATGGCCGCAAGGTACACTATTATAGCATATCAGACCAAAGGAGATGATTGCTGAAAATATGTGCCTTATTCAAGAAACAAGAAACTGAGTTGCACAGAATGACACTTACTAAGGGCTGCCTGCACTGTTACAGCCTCCGACTCCTGTGAGTTTTCACTCAATCCCATTGCATTCGCAGCTTTCACACGGAAGACGTATTTCTCTCCAGTTTCCAAACCATGAACGACAAACCTGGGTTAAAAAGGATAGCATCACTTATTAGTATATATTTTATGGAAACCATTCCATGCTGTAACATGAAATTGTTGTATCAATTAAAAAGTTCAGCTTCATGAATGCTTCACAAAGGAAAATATTTCCAAGAGGAAAACTGCAATACAATGGCATGATGTAGGATAATATAATTAGATGGGACACTGGAGCAAAAATTGCAGTACTCATTAGATTGTTAGTACTGATCTACTAGGTGAAGTCAGATAAAATATAATATATTCCCTCTGAACTTTGGTTTGCTAAATTTTAATCTATTCTGGGAAGGAACTGTATTTTTCACTGTACTTTCATAGTTATTGTCAAAAATAGTTTTCAGTTTTGATCCAAGGTTCTAGGTAATTATTGTACTAAACAGAGTACTCAGAACTATCCTACTGTAAGATATGTTCACATGTGAAGAAATGAAATGTTTTTTCTTATCTTTGTGCTTTCCCAACCCCCTTTGACCTAGAATTAGTAAGAATTAGTCTCTGCTTTTTCTTTGATCGAATTCCTTGACTTCTTGACAAAAGAGCTCATCAGAATACAAGGTCACTCCATTAGGAACGGACATAATACACTAAACAAAATTATGTGCTTGTTATAGAAAATACAAACTACACATCAAAGCTCTGCATCTGATGAGTGATTCCAATAAAAATAAATATGATTTTCCCAGAGGAAATTACTTGAAACATCCCAGAATTAAGTTTGATATTTTCAGGAGGGAGTAAGAAATCAGTAGAAATTCAAACAGGGCTAGTGTCATGACAAGGGAATTAGAAACAGGGGCTACTGTCCTTTATCCAGAGATGCAGGAGATCAGGGAGCTCTGATGTTTCTGGAATGGGACACTTGGATTTCCTGCACAATAATGTCAGCTGCCAAAGCACTTTCACCACCATATTTATAGCAAAAATGGCCTGGTTTTTGCCCTGTTATTCATGGACTATGATAAAGCTTTAGAATTCCCTTTCCTTTCTCATACTCTTCCTCATGTGAATGAGGTCTATTTACACCATAACATAATTCAAACTTTAAAAAGACATATTTTAGGCTTACTTATGTCCAAGACAATCAGAATCACATCTCTAGAATCTGCTTTTAAAACTCAGAGTCGTGGAATAGAAAAAAAAGACACTTTTCTTGGAGAAAGAAAAAAAAGGTGAGGAGAATTGCCCTGAAATTTTGTGATTTGGAAAACTTAGCTCTGAGAATCTGCAGACTGTTTTTCTTCATATTCATTCCATATTCTCCTTCCATTATAACGCTACGGCTTAGCACACATAATGTCTTTAAAATATCCTACAGTTTTCAAACTTTCCAAAAATACATACATATTATCAATACCTGTTATATTTAATAGGTTTATGGTTACTGGGTTCCCAGCGATTTGATCCCACCACAGAATACTCAATGTAGTAGCCATATAAATCCTCTTCGTGTTTTGGTTTATCCCATTGAACTACAACTGATGTTTTTGTATTCCTTGTGGCAACCACCTGACCAGGTGCAGATGGGACAACTAGGAAAAAGAAATAAAACATATACTATCAGAAAATACATAAAAATAAAAACAATTTTAGTTAGATGAAACACTGTATAATTTGATCATATTTAATCACGACAGCTCTGACTTCTCCTAACATGTTAATACTGTGATATGATATGCATTTTTATATATTTCTTTCACTCGAAGTGAGGATAGGTGTGGCTAGCACAGGTCTTTCCCATGAGAATCCTTTTTGTGTTTTATAAACAAAGATAAAGTTTGGATGTTATTAAAAACAGTGTCTTGAGATTTGGACAGTGCAAGCCTGGCCATTCAAGCCTAGGGGGAGGTTTCTGACTGACCAATCTGGGTGACCTTTGAAAACTCTATATATATGTTGGATTCAAACAATAAAGTACTTTTTCTATGCCACGCTGAGAATCGGGGCTTTCCTTCTCTGCTAGCGGCTCAACAGCGACAGATAGGTATATATGTGTGCATACAAATATATTTATTTTTCTATTTTTGTACTCAGAATAAGCTGTGAGGCTCCTCACCTTTATGACTTTTGTATGTTTTCTGATAGTCAAGTATAGGAATACATATCTTCAAATAGGAGTGTGGATAAAGGCATACAGACATGAAAATGTTCCCTCTCAAAAGTTCTCTCTCAAATAAGAGGTTGATGAATAGCTTATGTCCCTGCAGCATTACTGCATCAGTAAGAAATGCACATAAACCATAGAGATATGATATCATGAGGATTAAGAAATACTGTCTTACAGTCAACTAATGACAGCTCCAATTCAGAAAATATGAGCTTTTCAGAACAACTTTAAGCATATATTTAAATGCAAAAAGTCTATCTAAAGGTACCCAGATGAATGTCATAGAAGCATAGGAACACTGGTTGGAAGGGACCTCTGGGGATCACCTAGCCCATCCTATCACTGAGTGGGTTCGTCACCAGCACTGAAGTGGTGTGTCAGTCACAGGTTTCTCTGAGTCTTCAAACCTTCCAACAGTGGAGGTTTCACAGCTTACCTGCATGACCTCTTCCAGTACTGCACTCTTGCACCTTGCACCCTTTGCCTTAAAAGTATGTCCAGCATGAACTTACTAAGTAAGAGTTTTAGTTCTTGCCTCTATTTGCTGGGAAGTTTGACACCATCATCTTTGTAAGTCATCATACTAAACAAGCCCAGGTACATCCACCTCTCTTCATAGGTCACAACCTCAAATCCTCTGGTCATCTTGGTTGCCATCCACAGGACCTCTCCACTTTAAAACCATCCCTCTAGACTAAGGAAGCCAGAACTGGGAACCAATACTCCAGGACCAATCTCAAGAAAACCACACGACCAAGAAAAAGAGGATAAAACTTCCTTCAATCTGTTGACTACAGTTCTCCCAATGCACCATAGTATGCAGTTTACATTCAATGAAAGTTCATTGTTGGTTTATATTGATGTAAACAAATAAATGTGCATAAATAGAAACAGAAATATTGAGATCTAAATGGAAACAAATCTTAGTAAGAACCAACACACTGTCTGTACACTATAAAATATCTATCTGAGCTTTCATAATGTAAAAAGCCATGGCACTGTCTCAGTCTAGCATCACAGATTAAGAGAGGAACCCATTACTTGCATTTTGAAGGTATTTTATTTTGCTCAGATTGATAGTGCAGAGAGCTGCGAGCATGTGAAACAAAAGAAAGGCAGCATGTTTTTCACTTTGACTTTCAATATTAAAATAAAAATTAATACTTACACACTACTGCACTTTATACAATAAATTTGTAAGATCAAATGGATTCAGTCTGAGATAAGTGTCCCTACATTTAGGTCTTTATGTAAATATGTCTACAAGCACATATTCTTAAGCTGCCACTATAGTCATAGGGAGTCATAGGGATTAACTCAGTTACACAAATAAAATAATTTAGGGCCATTTTGGACCATCGGTCACTTCTTCATGGAGCAGTCAGATATGACTTGGGAGGTAACACCTACACTGAAATGACAAACTAAAAGCATTTGAAAAGGATGCCTCTTTGGCCGGTTAAACCAAGCCTTTGATCAGTGGTTGGCTGGATCCTGAAAATTATTAATCTCACCCCAAAACAGACACTCCACAGCGGGGTGACATGGGAAAACTAATGGCAACATCAGCCAGTTTATCTTCCAGGCTCCAATTGCCACAGTGAGATCTGAGGTATCTACTGCACCTGTAGGTATCTAAATTTAGATTTTAATCTCAGACTGAATACTTTTTTACCACTCAATTAAATTGCATCATTTTAAGTGTCATTTAGGATGGCCTAGGATAACCCATCCATTCTTTACTTTCTGCTCATAAGCTACCCACAGTTGCTGTCTAATGGTTGCCATCCCCATGAAGCTTTCTCAGTCACCCTTAAGAATATCAAATGACACTAAGTGCAGGCAACTAGAAGGAGCCATGTGTTTCTGACGTACTTTAGCTCAGGTGGCAAACCCTGTCTCTGAAAATACTGAAGTTTCTCTTTAAAATAGAATCTTCTGCTTAGTGCTTTATTTAAAGCTGTAAGTTATGCAGAACATCATGCATTAACCCCTAAGGGATAGCTTATTTTCTGTACTAAGTGAAATAAATGCAGTATTTTTCTTCCCTACCTTGGGGGATGTTGAATGGTTTAAATAATTTATATGCATTAATGAGACATCAAATCAAGAATATATGAAAGTAAAACATGCTTGTCTTTATCATGTAGCTATAGATCAAGCTGAAAGTATGGATCATATTTTTTAACTATGGTATATCAGATACTGTAAATTTTTTTTATATTACTAGAAAGTGCACTAGTAAGGTATTTACACTTAAGGTGAGTTTCAATACATCAGGCTGTTATGTATGGCATCTGCAAAACTGCAAAAGCAAAACTAATACTTGAAAAACAAGATGAATAACCACTCCCTACATTTTCATTTGTGTTTTCGAATGTGGCCCCAAGATAAATACTTCATTTTCATTTGGAAAATCACCACTGAATATCTAGTTGTACCTTCCCCTTTCCCTGAAATCTACTCATCTGCATGCCACAGGAATAGTGCACCAGCAGTAATTTGCAACTCAGAATACTAAGAAAGAAATTAAAGGCTACCTTATCTAGCTGAAACTGTAGGGAATTAGGTAGTATATAATTACCTGAGACAGAAAATATATTTATCAAAGCTAGTGATTAACCTATTTTTTGGCATCACACTAATAGAACACTGAAGAGTGAATAAGTTAAAATAATTTAATGTTATACTGATTATTGTTTTCAGTAAGGAGGCTTGTGGTCACTAAGAAAATTCAAGAAAGTCTCTAAAATTTAGCATCTTGGTCTTTTTTAAATCCTTCGCAGAGCTGAACACAAAGTCAACTACTATTATTGTAGTTATACTAATCTAATGAGAGTTGTCTATTTCCAGTTTTTAAAATATCTATTGTGTTTAATATTAATGTCTTAAAATTAATACTTTACCAATAGTATCTTGTGGTTGAATAGGTTCTGTGATTTCAGATGGATCACTGATGCCATGTTTGTTTGCTGACAACACTCTGAAAACATATGGTTTTCCTTCTGCAAGGTCAAACACTGCATAGCGAGGAGATTTTACTGCAACTTGTGCATTGACTCTTTGCCAGCTTCCACTGCCAACCATGGACTACAAAAAACAAAAAGCCATGAATCATTTCTGTGAACTGTCAAAAAATGAACACACTGTTGTATTGCATCCTGTCATGAATTTATATAAGAGCTATGAGAGAAGGATCGCTCTTGAATGCGTGACTTACACATATGCAAATTCTCACAGCTCGTGCATTCCATTACTCTAAAAAAGGTCTGAATAGCTCACTGTCTCCCCTCCTGTCTCAGCTTCAATACATGCACACTTGTACACACAGCCACCCTTCTTTTAGGGCCGTGACTGTCAGCTGTGATTGGTCCCAAAAGAATTACTCTCATGTCCTGCAAAACTCACTTGAACACCCAAAGGTTTGGAACCAAGCAAAAAAACGCTAATCCAAATTCAGCAGAAAGGTAGGGAGGGAAATTTTACTTTACTCACTACTTTATTATTATTTATTCTGCTGAGTAAGGTCATGTCCCCTAAAAGTGTTCATCAAATGAAGTAATTACTTTTGAATATTCTCAGTGCAGCAGCTGAGCTTATCATCACTGCAACTGCACATGGAGGACAGCCAGCAAATCTGTACTCTGAGAGAAGTCTGCTGTCCATTAGATTTCCCACATAAACTGTTTATCCAAAAATTAGTCATGGAATCTTTCAGAAATTTTGGTAAATCCCAAGCGCCTAATAAACAGATTGAAGAAAATTTCCTTGGCGCATAGATAGGTGCATACAAATTATATGTTTATAAAATTTTAAACAGAGAGTCTGGGAACAAAATCTGATAGACTGTGAACTTAGAGGAGGAACAGTGTTTCATGGGTGCTAAGAAACTACCCTGTATATAATGATGTCTACAATAGATAAGTAATAAATATATAAACAGCTGAAGTCCATATATCAAAGTCTTTTTCATAGGTACTGAAACCACCTAGTAATCTCAACAGAAAAAGGAAATATAACACCCATTTTCTCCATAATAAAAAGCTGGAAAATATGAGATAAATATTATTTTGCCACATATTTTACTTCCTGCCATGAAAAACATTAATTTTTTTCTTTTTACAAAGAATCAGCATCACATTTTCTCCCCCAGTTTGATTGGGTTTGTCTGTTTAAAAAGTATTTCAAGAGAACAGAAAACTCATTTCTATTCTGTGTTTCTTGAAGCCTTTACAAATACATTTTTATTCTTCAGGGTGGAATCTTCTTTATTTGAAATGAAATAATTAGAAACTGTTCTTAATTAACAGATGACAGTGGAAAGCAACAAACATTCACCTATGAACTGAATAAGCTGTTCATATTAGTTATTTATTCAAAAAGATTTTAGATTCAGGTATTAATTAGTATAACAAGCCTCTTTTTTCTAATAATAGCCTTTTAGTCCTCATTCTCACTTTCCTTCAGTAACTTTGGCATTTAATTGAGGCCTTTTTATCATCATTGTCACTGCTCCATACTGTTTCTGGAGCTATATAAATTTATTTGTGCAAAACAAGCAGATAATGTATATTTCCCAATTCATTCTTAGAATAAATTTCAGCTAACCAAGTATAAGTGTCCACTCAATGGAAATCTACCTCTGAGCTTTTTATCTGGGTTATTTCTGCATATTCTAGAACTAACAAGGTATTTCCATGACAAGAGCTGGTTCAAAATCCTTACATCAATATTCATCAAATTTATAGATAAGCGAAGACATATGTAACTGGTAATAAATGCAAGGAAAGCATATTTTATTGCCTATAAAGAAAAAATAGATGCTTATTTCTATGGAAATTTTTACTTCTTTTGAATGTAAAAGGTAAAGTGTGAGAAATGGACATGCTTGGTGGAAAATTTAACTAGTGAGCAGTCTTCACACTAATTTGTTCAACATCCAGCAGGTAATGGATGATGAAGAATGTAAAAATGGCCTATGGAGTTCTTTTGAAGTGGAGGGTTTTTGTGTGTCTCAGAGGGAAAGAACAAGCTGCAAAAATGGGAGTGACATGAATAGGATGGCTGGGAAATTAACTGTGGAGGAATATGCAGAATTTGAGATGTGAGAAGAAAAATGCTTGCAAGTAAGGGCCTGAGAACAGGCTGTCACAATATTCAAGATGCAAATTGAATGTGTGGAAGTTTTATGAACAGGTTTAGTGTTTGTGGATTGTTAAGTGGGGACATATGCTCGAGGCATAATTCATAAAAACTAAGTATAGCTTGACATGTAAGTGTTTTAGAGGTCAGGTATGAGGCCCATGTTACCTACTGGGAAAACTTCGTAACAAGCTGCTGTAATCCAATATAACCCAGAAATCTGGCTCAGGGACAGATTTATATAAATTTTATTCACTTAGATGGGGGAAGAACAAACCTCTCCTACTGTGAACACTAAAGTCTCTTTCAATTCAAAGAGAAGAGGAAGGCAGCCATAAAGAGTACCAGGGAGCAGTGAACTTGAGACAGGTATCAGCCTCTTTGCTGACCTCACAGTAGATAAACTGGAAATGTCAGTGTATGGTAGAGGGTGCCATAAGCCTGCAAAAAGTGAGGATCAAATTATGAGTTACTGTTTATTCCTTGCTCTCCCATCGGACTAACAGAAGCTTCCCTTTAATGTAGAAAGACTGAAAACTTACAATCCTGCCTGTAGGACTGTGAAAACTATAGATGTTTCTTTTCTATTTTTTAAACTGCTACTTTACATAAATAATTAGTTCCCATTTTAGACAGCAGTAAGCAAATAGCACAGGGGAATCCTTTTCCCTGGACCTTGAATTCCAATGCTCATTAAATCTTGCAGTAAGACATTTGATTATCCATGCCTCTCTAATATCCTACTTCCAAATCATGCAAGACCACAGGAAGTGTTAGTTTTATTGTTCATTCTGTAGTTCTGAAAATGGGTTGAATGTAATTGCACACAGCAATGAAGCACTTTATAAAAGAACACCACTACACAGTACAGTACCTTCTCAATGAAATACGTCAGTGGCTCCCTGCCACGGGGAACAGGTGGATCCCAGCTGAGTACAACATATGTTTTGCTGATTTCTGAAGCATGTACATTCGTGGGAGGGCTTGGAATCTGAACATCCCCTGTAAGATTAATAAACGTAGCCAGTGTTAAACAGCATATAAACTCCTGGGTCAGCATTCATGCTACAGCTCATCTTTCTGATTCAATTTTCCCACCCTGCACTGCGATGTTCAGCTATTAGGGGCTGTGATATCATCTGTGCAGTTCATCTGATCACTTCAATTAAATTTTTATAAATAAAACTTCAGTATTAATAGCTAGTTACTTCGTTTTTCAGTAAAAGTTAAATAAGCTCCCTGAAACTCAGTGCATTTGTCACACTTTTTTCTTTGATCACATTTGAATTACTTCAGTCTGCTAGTAAAAAGTCTTCTCACTATATGCAAACATGAGATTTTTTTGATCAAAGACAGAAGTCTAACAAGTTATTATGAGAAATTAGAATAAGAAAAGTAGCTGGAAGTACAATGAGAAAAGCACCTTTAAAACAAAAAGGAAAGCAGAAAAAGGAGCAGAACCTATTAGCAATATATCCTACAACATGATGGTATTATCAGCTGTGTAGTCTAAAGCACTTCTAAAATCGATGACTCATAGAAACAAAAATATGTCACCAGCCCTCTGATGGCTCCACCAGGTAGTGTGGCCTGATCAAACCCCTCTCCTCACTCACTCTGCAGAGTTACCAGGAGTGGTAGAGAGAACCTGCCTACCCTGGGCCAGGCTGGAAGAATTCAGCTCAACCTTTTGTGGTCCTTCTCACTGACTGCAATATGAGAAAAAAGCTGGTTCTGGTATCCAAGGAATTAGAATGAGGTAAAGCTGCACTAGACAGGAGAGTGGCCTGTGATGGACCTGTGATGAACCTCTATGGAGGCACAGCTACACAGACCTGAAGAAACTTCAACTTGGTAATAGGTCAGAAATAGCAACTCAGCAGACACCTAGAAATTTTATTTTTATGGCTTGTGATAGAAAAAGGAAAAAGCTTTGTTTTTTGAAGGTAAATTTTTCCCCTTCTCAGGCTAGAAAAGAGCATACATCCTCTAAATGTTCAAGATTTGCCTTTAAAAAAGATAAAAGTGTTCAATAATAATCTCTAAATCATGGCAGTGATATTTTAACAGTTTATAAACATATGTAGAAAGAACCAGGTACAAAATGTACACAGATGTTATTTCATCATATATATTTCCCAAATCAAAACCAGACCTTTATAAAGCAAACTGACATATCCAGTGAAAATTTATTTCTCACAATGCTTTCTATATTTGATTTCCTACAATGGTATTTTTTCTTTAAGAAAGGCACATGAGTCAGCTGAGTTTAAGATGAAATTGACCCCATATTGTCAAGAAAATTACAATAATCCTCCACAGCATAAAGACAAAAGGCTTCCAATGGATTTCACATAACTAAATCTCAACATGTTTTCTTACATTCTTGAAAGAAAACAAAGCTACCATACTTTGTAATGATATAACATGGTGGTACAGAATAGTTCCCAGAAAGGAACATCATCCAGCACTAAAAAGCAAAACCATTTGTGATTTGTGAGATTGCTTTTTCAGAAACAGACTCCAATCTTGCAGATGAAAGTAATGATCTACATAAAGAGTGATATTTGAATATTTATTCTCTATTAAATATGCACATTCATGTGGCAGAAATCCAAATACCATTATTTATGCCTATGCCAGAGAGGTCATTTACTGCACCTGATCATTCTAAGGCAATCCTGAGAGTAGGAGAATGTTCTGTGAAGCCAAAAAAGACAATTATAATATGATATCATAATGTGCCTCTGATCCTATAATACCCGTATCAATTCATTTAGGGTACCATTGCATAAATAGAGAAACTTCATCTGTCCTGTCCATGCACTGGGAAAAGCATTTCATGTCTGAATCTCCTTTAAACTACATCTTTCTCAGGTGATTTCTCTTTTCCTGTGTTATTATTGGAGTTACAACTGTATAACCTTTGTGGAAGAGAGCAGACAGACTTTTTTTTTAATGTTGAGCTGTTACAGTTAACAATTTTAACAGTTTAAGTGTAAAGAAGATCATTACTCAAGTCTAAAAAACAAATCCTCCCATAGAGAAACAACCAAAACCAGAAGAAATTCAGACTTTGTCTCAAAAGTTGTCAGTGATCTCTCCAATTCTCCTGAGGAAAAACATTATTTAGTCTATAACGCTAGCCTTAAGAATAACCTTTCTATTCAGGTAGATATATTAAGATGATTAATTAATCTTAATTGAGATGGATTGCATAAGTTTTTATGAGAATGGCAATAACTTGCTCAGATTATCAAAATCAGTCTAAAAAAACCTATACTTAGTCCCCAGAAGGCTAGAAAGAGGGAAAATATGGGTGATCAAATACAATGTTCAACCATTTAAACTCAGCTTAGCCCTAGTCAAAGCAAAAAGGTGAGAACATGCTGTCAACACATAATAAAAGTTTTGCTGTTGAGAGTGTGATGTTCCCCATCCTTTTAGACCCCACCTTTCACTTGTGTTCTCTCAGCCTTGCAAGCCAGAATATGTCTTTATTAATATAGAGAGTTTAGTAACTAGATGGATTTCTTTTCAAGTTATCTTTCTAATTATAATACAAAATTCCTGGAGTATAAGCAGATGGACTGAATTTGTGGAAATGCTACATACCTTCAAGGTCATCCTTACTGATCACAATCTTTCGTCCTTCATCCACATGGATAGCTGTTAACCAAAATATTCAATTAGCTTCTCAAACTACTGCAATATATTTACAAATTTTGCGAATTATTGTTTGTCACCTGTTCAGAAACCTGTATACCTCAGTTTCTATAACATTGCAATTAAATCTTTCCCCAGATAGAGTAAACTCAAAGTCATAAACTGGTTTATTCACTTTCATAGGAAAATTTTGAGGCAGATTAGTAAACAATTGTATCATGAACTGCACTTTTGTTATAGGAATTAATCATAAAGCATACGCACATACATAAGACATATGTAACTGAAACTGCATATTCAGCTCAGATTTCACAGGCAACATTGGGGCAGTGCTCTGAAGTATTCATAATTACTTTAATTCCCCTCTGACTAAGAGGAGCACATAAAACAGAAGGTGTGCAAGTACATGACATACAGAATCTGCACAGGGGTTTAGGACAAGGCTAAATCAATAAAACTACTCCCCAGAGCAAGCCAGCTTACTCTATTCATGGAGAAGCTCTCATAAGGCTGCTTGGCAGTCTGTAGTGAGATATTCAATCAAAGGAAGAAATAAACTCTGCTCCTTAGGTTAACTAGGCAAAAAGACTCTTAATTTTTTTTTTTTTTTTCAAAAAAGAAGCCTTGAATAACCTACTTTGTGTTCTCTCCAGGTCAACAGGGTCAAGTGCTGCAACTGGTTCCGAAGCTCGAGAAGGTCTGCTAATGCCAGCACTGTTCACTGCTCTCACTCGGAATATGTAAGACCGTCCCTCATAAAGACCAGTCACAGGATACTTGCAGACTTTTACAGGAGCATCATTGCACTGGACCCAGTTTTCCAAGCCTACTTCACATCTTAAATAGCAGAAGACAGCATTTGTCAGTATCATCTCACAATAAATCTGCCCCATGTTACACACGCCAGATCAGAACCACAGAAGTCACCTTTGCTGAGCTGAGGAGCTAAACCATACATCTCATTAATGAAATTCACACACTTTATACACTCTTCTCTGATCAGAGAACCAATTCCCACTCTTTTAGTATCTTTTTCATAATGCAAAAGTCATTTTTCTTCCATGGTTTTTGGCCTTTTCAAATATCTCTGCTTCTCTTCTGTTTGTTTCTCTTCCTTGCCATATAAAGAATAAATTATTCACTTTCATTTTTAATATTCGTCTCCACAGAACGTGCTGAATTTGCAAGATTCACTTACTCTTTTCCATCTCTTCCTTGTCATGTTTTCAAGCAAACTTCTTTGTGCCTTTCTCTCCCAAAATGGCTCAGAGTCATCACAAAGCAGAGTGATGTCCTCATACTGACTGCTTTGTGTGTACATATATAGTTTGTGTCCTACTGCTATAAAATTTTGCATAGAAGACTCTCTTTTGCCCAGATGGTACCAGAAAACGGTGGTGCCATGATCAAGGGCTCTTTGCACTGCAGTGATACAAGCAATGTGTCAAATGGCACATCAGACCAGATTATACACCACATAGGTGAAATACTCCAGTGATCTATGCACTGCACAAATTGGATATAGATGCTAGAGTCCCCAGGTCTCAAGTTAATTTCCTCATACTGACTGCCATTCATAAACCAATATTTTTCCAGCTATTCCCAGACAGTTATCATTGAACTAGACCAAATGACAGGGTAGTAAATAGCAATGAGGTGCAAATGTTGCTTTTAAGTGCAGAGCAGCATGCATGATGAAATCATTTCAGTAATTCTTTGCTGACTGACAGTTTCAGACACTAAGGATCAGATGTTCTGCTCAGGCTACAAGGAGCAAGCATTCACTTCAGTGGAAGAGACATGAAAAACAGGACTTGGATCCTCTGCTTGCCAGCTGCCTGCGCTGAGCTGAAATCCCAGCAAAGTGCAGAGCTGACTGAAGGACAGAGGTCTGCCAGTCTGATTTAAACTACCAACTCCCAGGAGTCCAGGCCTTGAGCTCCTGATGTACTACATTTAAGAAAGAAATAAAAAGATAATGTAATAACTCCTAGGTATCAGCTTTTGCAGCATAGATTAAAGACACCAAATCCAATTCAAGATGCCCATGGATTTTAGCTTTTATAAATTAAATACTGTCAGGGCTCATTCTCTGATGTGCCACATCCATACTATGGAACATTTTAAGTGTATGACAAAATGTGTCTGCCTGCAAATATTACTTGGAATGGCCTCCAGCCCCTGCTAATTCCCAGACTGTGCCCAGAATTGCCTGTGAAAGTGCTAAATCATGTGGGCTAAAAGTTTGCCAGGGAAAAATCAAGTAATTTAACACAGTGTGTAACTGAGTTCCAGTGCCAAGTGTCTGTAAAAATATATCTAAAGAACACACACACTGAAAGGATATAAAGGAATTTTTTTCTCTTCAGTATATACATATTTCTGGTGATGAACAAAAATAAATAAATGCTAATGTTTACATACTTGTCAACAAAATATCCAATAACTGGGCTCTCACTGGTTGTGTTTGGTGGTTTCCAGGTAACAATAACATAGTCTCTGTTAGCATCATGGCATTTAACATCCATTGGTGCCCCTGGTGCTCCTGCGATCAATGCATCAGCATCTGGACCACAAAGAAAAATAAATTGGTTTTAACCCCAGCTCCTCAGAAATACATCAAAAAGGCAAAGGGAAGACTACCAATTCATTGTGCTATTTGTTTATATGAATGGAAGCCCAAACATTTCATGACAAAGTAATTCAATGCAATGATGATTCAGGACAATAATGTTTATATTTTTATACAGATAAAATGTTCAGGAATATTTTTGAAGACAGAAAAGTTGTTTAGGCATCAAATATCTTTTTTTTTTTCATGAGAATTAAAAGCCTTACCCACCCACGTGTTTTTGGTGCTCAGTCACACTGAAATCTGAGACTCACTGTGTTACTAGTCAGACCAAGGTAAAGAACAAGTAGCTAAGGAAAACAATCTCTTAACGAATAAAAAAATTGCAAACTCCTGAAACATTTAGAATGCTATGTTTTATTCACAGTCTTACAATACCACGTTTAAGATACCCTTTCATGACTTCATTTTGAGAGATGTTGACTAATCTAGTCCCACAACACCTAATGGAATCTTCTAACAGGTAAAGTTCTCTCCCTTCAAAGGAAGATTTCTGTAATAAAAAAACACCCTGTATAGAGTCTAAATTTATAGAGTCTAGTCCAAATCAGTTGTGAAGTAGTTCATGCTCAGTATCAGTTTACAGCCTACATGAAAAAAGGCAAGAGAATGGACCACAGACAGCACTAGAGACTCCAGAAGATCCTGCTCAAGGCCAGGGTCCTGTGCATGTAAAGGGATCAAATATACATAGAAAGGACAAGAGAGGTACCTAAAATTGACCCATTGCTACAACAAAAACTTCTAAGAAAGTTGTTATATATTAGTGGGTGTTCTTCATATTAGTAATGTCTTTGTTGGAAGGTAACCTGGACATAAAAATCTTTAGCAAATTGTTTCTAATGAGATCAGGGTGCCATTGTGGATTGCTCAAGACATACTGCAAAACTGATGAAGCCCTTGCACTAGTCCTGTGAGGAAGCTGGATCTCAGCCCCCTGAAAAAGACATTCACCTCCTTTACTCCACACAAGCTGTCTGCATGACACTCCTGCAAGGCACATATGCTCCAATATGTTTCCAAGAAGATCAAGATTTAAAACTAATACAGCTACAGTGGCTTCAGTGGGGCTGTTCCAATTTCCCCCATCAAGAATGTTGTCCATTGTATTTAAAGAGTGAAAGAACTGCTCAACCAGTAATATTTTCATTTTTCAATGAAAAATATATAAAAGTCAATACTAAGCTCTGCTCACAGGTGCATGTGGAAGCTCATTCTCACTTCACTGAGAGCTGTGCATGGAAATGTGATGAAAAGTTCTGACCTTTATTCTATTTTAATACATTTACCTCCTTTTATCTATGTCTCTTGTGAAAACTGTATTTCTTCAGTCAGGTAATTTCTTACTTTGCTTCTTTTCTCTGGTTAATGACATGACTATGACTGGTATAGTCATGGTGGTGGGAATATTTCTTTTGCTTTCTCCTGTGCATATACCTAAGGCCAGGCACAAGATATGAGAATGCCCAATGAGGCTCATTCCCAGTTTCCAAGCTCTAAAGCTAAAACCATCACAGTCAGAATTGATTGTATGCAAAAATGTTTATTTCCTACCAGGAAAGGAGATGACAAAGAAAGAAGCAAGTTGTTTCTTCACAAGAATGGTTTCTCTACTTCTTCAGGAAACAAAATATCCTCAGGAGCATGCTCCTCTTGAAGCTCCCCATTCATGTAAGGTGATTGTTTTTTCCAGTACAGACTACCAGATACAAATCAAATTACTATGAAACACCACAGGGCTAAATTTCATTTGTACTTCAGTCATTACATGGGATTGTTCAATAAGACTAAATTTTACAATGCTCTTTTTAATTTCTCCTCAAGAAACAGATTAAAAGTTTACCTCTTACGAACAGGAATGCGCTGCATTCACTGATCCCACCTCTGGAAACCATGCGCAGGGTGTATAAACCTTCATCATCTTTGTTCAGATGAGTAAAGGAAAGAGCTGCCTGGCCTTCTCCAAAATACAGCTTAGTCCACTTGGAGTCCTTTATCAGCACGTCTGGAAGAGAAGATTCATCAGAAACATTACTGTGCTGCTAGAACAACCTGCATCCTAGTGCAGTTCTGTGCTAACCAAGGACACAAACTAATATTTATTTATTTATTTATGACAGTTTTATTTAGAATTATAGTACTTTGGTGCTATGAAAACTCTACAGAAAGTATGTTGCAACTCTCTAAAATGATTTGATCAGTGAATTTTAGAGATGATATCCAATACTACCCTATGCAGTGCCAACACCAAAATTCCTATCACTGTAATTTTTAATACACTGAGAGACAAAAATATTACCCACATTTAGAAATATTGACATGAAAATCTCTCATACCCTATAACGAATGCAGGGTGGAACCTTGTTTCATTTTTAATAAGTTTTGCTTCCTGTTCAGGTCAAATGTCAGTTTACTCAATTTTTTCCTCTGA
This sequence comes from Entomyzon cyanotis, assembly GCA_024500445.1. Lineage (NCBI taxonomy): Eukaryota > Metazoa > Chordata > Aves > Passeriformes > Meliphagidae > Entomyzon > Entomyzon cyanotis. The sequence continues at coordinate 54,358,429 of JAKEPQ010000871.1, forward strand.
ATTTAAAAACTAGATTTCAGTTTAATCTGAAAACTGCTGTGAATATACACCAAACTTAAATCTTCAATGCATGCCTGTTGAGCATTGAATAAAATTAAATTTAAATCTCTCAAAGGTGAGAGATGATGACCCATGATTAATGCACATTAATATGATTGCTTAGTGAAACCAGAGCAAAAGAATGAAGGGGATATTTTATGCTAGCCAAGGGACGTTCTCATACCATCCTTTTAAATAGCTGATTGGATTATTTTTGATTTTTAACTCCCTAAGACCTATTACATATGAATTTATTTAAGTCGATGCAGCAGAACTGTATTTAAAAGATCTGAATATCTCTGAATATCTATGAATGTTTATTATTCTATTGCTTAAACACATTTTGGAGCAGACACTCAAAAAGCTGCAAAGGAATCAGTGTTCTCACCTACCAGCCGAATTGCATAAGAAGGTATAAAACATGACAGACATTCAGGTAATAAAGCATGTGAAAGACACACACTACTAAAACTTAGAGCAGTAAATTGCATAATCAGCTGAGCATGCAGTAGTTTTATGAGAAGCACACATAGTAAATTTAATCACATTCCATCCCACATTCCTTACTCAGAAAACCTGAGTGTCCCCTTTCTGTCATGCATGTCACAATGGTACTTAGACTTTGTGCAGAGAGACACGAAGTACCTTAAATTAAATCAGAAAATATCTCCACCTAGAACCTGTAACCAATTCATGAGCACTGTGGAAAATCCTAAGCAAAAAACAAAGTTGATTGACCAGCACCTCTGAAAAGCTGGTCACTTATTTAGACTCCAAGTTTCAGTGGATTGGTATTTACCTTAGTTTGAATATATGGAAATTTTAGGCAAGCTTTTAAGGCTACTAAGGCCATAACCACCCATTTCCATTCTTTATGTGTACCTGACATCAGAAATTGAGGAGGCAGTTGTGTTTGCAGTAAGAGCAAAAAATATCCTCTCTCTCAAACAAGGCCAAAGATCCACCAGAAATCAGCAGAAGTAATCTTTTTTTAATGCAGTCTGTATGAATGACTTTGTAGGCAAGACAACTAGAGTAAATTTTGGAGGTCTCAAACATATTAAGTTCTAATAGAACAAGTATTCATATACCTGCCATCAAAATAATATTACAAGTTCTCACTATTCACAGTCTATTTACGTGTTGTGCTCTGTTATTTCTCCCAGAATTTACCAAAGAACAAACCTGCAGGAGAGTAGCCCTCAGAGGCAGTGTGTCTCAAGCCTCACATGCTGGTTTTAGTACATGAGATAATTTTCCTAATAGATTACTCTGGTGAAAATTCATACAAAGAGTGGGGAACTACTATATACTGAAACTCCTTTTTATCATGTATTTTGTTCTGCTGAAATTTTAGCAAGGTTCTTCACTCCATGATCTTTCCTTCTGAAGCCAATTATTTTATTCTAGATTACAGTGCAAATGGCTGCACAAAGCTGGTACATATAGCTTTATACTCTTTATATTACTCTAGAGATCAATAACAGAAAGTTCTTGCTATCATCTGAACTCATGTTCAGATTAGATATACATTCCTGAAGTATTATTTTGATTTAGTTCTTTCAGTGTTGTAAATGGTTCTTTCAGCATCCTAAATTGTTCTAAGTGGACCATGAATAATAGACATCATATTCATGTTTGTAAAATCCCAAATAACTTCAGAGGATTTGATTGAGCTGACTTTTATGCCCCTAGGAGTCTACTAGATACCCTCAATAAGATTCACTAGTGTGAAGCTTGTTTATGCTAGATAAACACATATTTCTCCTGTGTATAATTATTAGAAGTAAATCATACATATCCATCTTGGGGCTTTAGTTGTTATTATTTGATTAAAACAAACTGGAAAATATTAGAAAGAGTACAGTTTGTCATAATGCAAGAGTAGAATTAAATATTACCTCTCAAAAGAACCAGAATGTCTAAAGCTCGTGATGTTGAACAAATTATTAACTTCTCATTGCTTATATTTGTGCATTGCCTCCAGCTCTCAGGAGACTCAACACAGGGAACTGTAGCACATAGCAAAGGTTCATAGTGCATGAATTTCTGCTGTGTTTGGGTACAAGTTCTGCCAGTTAATGCACCTGTACACCTCTCAGAAATACTGTGATCCATTTACTTGTAATGAAGGACAAATCTAAGCTTGTTTGTAATATCCTATTTCCTGTAACATAAATAGAATAATGGGATGAACACCTACCTGACTCCCTAGCAAAAACCTATTGGCTTTAAACAGACCAAGTTTTCCTCTCAGGTTTTCACAGATAAGGACTTAAGTCAAATAAGGGGGAAAACAAAGATTACATTATTGTTACACATCAAGAAAGAATTATCTTGGCATTATGAAGGCACAAAGAGAAAAGTTCATGAGCTTTTGTTCATAGTGCAAGAAAAAATCATGTTTGATGAAAAGTGGAACAAAATTTTGCATCCCTTGAAAATGAGAAGTTCTTCTTAGCTGCAGTTTGAAACCAAAAATTTGAGAGATTTGGCACCTTGAGAAACTGTCCCCAGAAGGAGACAAAGTAAAGGTACCCTTGAAAATGATGATTCATCTGAGAACCCAGTGAGCAATTATTTATAGTCTTTAAATATCCTGAAGTGTATAGTAAAATTCTTGTATGCTCCAATGGGAACAGAATCTGGATTCAAGGATCAGCCTTAGATTTCAGGCTATTCAGCAAACAGAAAAAGCTATTTTATTATTTCATATTTTTTACTTTGATGACATATAATAGTTCATCACAATGAAGTGTCCACAAGCATAGACAAATAAGAATGAAAGAATAAGTAGCAGCTGTTCCCTGAAAGATCAGATGTGAATCTATGTAAACTATGACGTACATGAAACAAAAGGCACAACAAGCAGTAGCAAAAGTATCCTTTTGCTGATTTTCCTAACCTTGAATTTTCTTAATTGCCTTATTAATCTTACTGTCATTTCTTAGCTTATTAATCACATTTTGTCCTCTATGGAAATTTCTGCCAAATTTTTCAGGACAAGTCCAAACATCAGTCTTGGAAGTCCACCATTCTCAACTGTGGTCCCTTTGAGGAAAGGTCTAACCATTCACAGATTTTCAAGGTTTTCCTTAAATCCTCAGGTAGAATAATTACTTTCGAGTCCTACACAGAGATTGTGGTTGGTGAAAAGTGGTGGGCTAAATATTTACAACAGGCTGCTATCTGTTAAGCTCTGAGTAGCTCATTTTATGTTTCAAAATCCTTTCTTGGTGCAGTGAACAAAGACTACTCATCCAGGATTTTTGCACCATCCACCCCTGCATCTGATATGCTCAGTGATATTATTTTGAGTACTTCTTGGTAAAACAGCTTAACCTGTTTTACCAAGTTTTAGGCATAACTCAAGTTTTCACTGGCAAAAGAGGCAACATAAGAAGCCTACCAACATGGCACATAAACAGCAAAGCAAATGTGTGTATAAGACCTGGCTTCTCTAAGTATTTCTTAACTACACATTCATGTAATTTTAATATAAAATTTACAATAAATAGTGGAGCAAGATTAAAGTGGAGACCCTCACCCATACCTCAGTACTTCAAACTTTAATTTACTGCCCTGTGAGTACTCTACAGCTCAGTGGTCACAGTATTCAACTACAAATCATTGTGAAATCTAAGAACTGACTTTGGATCCCTTCCAAGTAAATGTTCTGACTATTGCGCTATCAGATAATGTGAGGTTACTTCCTGTTGCTATAAATGTGTGCTTAAGGAAATGTTGACTGAGTCACTTAACTGAGAGTGCAGGACTATAAATTCTAACTAAAGTTATCTTTTTGCTCTTTTCCAAGTTTAATTCTGAGAATATGATGCTCTAAACCTGACCTGTGTCCTCAGTGTCTCCTCCAGCATTTTCCAGGTAGCTTCTATTCAACGTAACAACTTACCATCTCTGTACCACTCAGCACGAGGTCGTAGTCTTTTCAACTCTGGCGTGATCAACATAGAGCACTTCAAGGTCAGTGTTTCTCCTTCAGTGGCAAATGTAACTCCAAACTTCTCCAGAAACTGGACATCAATGTGGGTGAAGCAAACGTCATATGACATGGGCACTATGCATGAGAAAATGAAAGCATTCTTGAGTCAAAGTAAATTGTACTTGGTACAGATTCATGTGTGATCTGCGCAGGAGACAGAGCTTTCTGTTACACTGTATGCTGATCTAGAAATTCACCTGGGAAAGCAAGGGCATCTGGACAGCTCCTATTGTAACTGAATGCTTAGAAAGCAGAGTCAGAAGTAGTGAGTTGCATTCAGTATTCTCATCTGTAAAACATTTTTCTCACAAGAGAACATAAATTACCTAGGCAAACAAAAGAAAATGCTTACAGTGGAAGGGCATTATAGAAGCTGGGTGAGGCTCTTCATCCTCTCTGAACCCTATAAATAAACATATAAGAAACAGTCAATGACATGAACATTATATTTATTTATTTATTTATTGTTTTAAATATGAAGTAGGACTTACTTCGCACAATCACAGCACAATTAGTTGATGCCTGACCATGGACATTTGTTGCAACTGCTGAATAGGTAGCAGAATCATCAAAGTCAGCTCTGAAAAGGGGGAGGAGAAAAACAGATGTCTCTTTATCCCAATTAAAAAATCTCTTAATGATTGATATTACAGGCCAAACTATGTCAACCATAAGGAAAGTGCATAAAGATCTTTACTGGTAGGGAAAGTGTATAAAGCTCTTTGCTGGTGTCACACAGTGCAAGATATTGATGAAAGACAATCAGAAATCCACTACTGTTCTTAACTGCAGTTTTATCACAACTTAACATGCAGGCTTCATTAACTCGAGCAAACTGGAAATGACCTTTAGAGAACGATCAAAAGGAGATATTTGGAGAATGCCAGTCTGGCTATTCCCTTTCTGTATGTAACCTTCCTTAATCCATCTTGCCTTTCTGCCAAATTTTAGGACAGAGACATGGAATAAAAGTACAGGTGATTCTTGTTAACATTCTGCCTTCTATGGCTATTCCCAGCTGGCAGACCCTGGTATTTTTTGCCTCTCTCATATCTCAAACCAGTGGAAATCATAAAAAATCAGGAACACTGACCTAAATTCAGGAAAAAAAAATCAGGAACACTGACCTAAATATATGACTTGGTTTGTTATATTTTTAAGTGAGAAAAAAAAATTCATTATGCAAGGACAGTATAAACAAACATAAAGCAAAAAATAGTTATTTGATGCATGTTGTAGTTTGACACTGGGCAAATGTCAGGCACCCACAACAGCTGCTCACTCACTGTCCCCTGCCACAGCTGGGCAGAAGAAAGGAAAAAAAATTAAACAAAGGGGTCATGAGTTGAGCTAAGGACCAGGAGGAAATACTCCAAGTGCAAAACAGGTTCAACTAAGAGTTACAAAGTGAATTTATTACCAAGAGAGCCAGATGAGGATAATGAGAGGTAAAATAAGCCCTTAAAGACATCATTCTTCTGCCCAACCCCTCCCTCCTTCCTACCAACAACCCAGGGAGACAGGTCATGGGGGTTTGGTCAGTTCATCACCAAGATCTTTTTCCGCTGCTCAGGGAGAAGAGTCCTTCCCCTGCTTCCCCCTCCCATGGGAAACAGCTCTGTGAACTTCTCCAAGTGTGGATTCACTCTCATGAGCAGCAGTCCTTCCAAAACTGCTGCAGTGTGAGTTCCCTCCTAGGGCAGACAGTCCTCCCCAAACTGCTGCAGCATGGGTCACTCTTCCACAGGGTGCAGTCCTCCAAGGCCAGGCTGCTCCAGCCTGGAAGCATCCCCTCTCTCCACCAGATCTCCCACACTCACAGTCCAGGATCACCTGCTCCAGTATGGGCACCTCCCCACGGGCTGTGGGTGGATCTCTGCATCCCCATGGACCCCATGGGCTGCAGGGCACAGCTGCTTCACCATGTTCTTCACCACAGCCTGCAGAGCAATCTTGGCTCAGGCACCTGGAGCTCCTCCTCACCCACCTTCTCCACTGACCTTGGTGTCTCCATGTTTTTTCCCTCACATGCTCTCACCTCCTCCTCCTCCTCTTCTCTGGCTAGAAAAAAACTGTGTCCCCTTTGTTTTGATTTTCTTCTTAACTATGTTATCACACAGGCATAACCAATATTTCTAATTGGCCCAGCCTTGGCCAGCAGCTTTGTCCATCATCTCCAGAGCCATCAGAATTTGGCTCTACTGGACATGGTGGAAGTTTCTGGCAGCTTCTCACAGAAGCCACTTCTGTGGACCCCTGCTATCAAAAAACAGGCCATGCAAAACCAACACAGTGCAAAACAATGGTAGATTGTCTCACTTAATACATCCTTCCTTGATGTTACATTAGCACATATACGACCAGCTGTTAAGATACAGGTACAAACCTTGATGCCCCAAATTGTTTTTTACTTAAAATGGAGTCCATCAGGAATAGTTTATTTAGTATTCTATTTAATGGAAGCCACTCAAAAATTTTCAATTATGAGACACAATATTGTGCATGCATGCGTGCATTTAGTTTCCTCTCAGAAGAACAAATTTTTGTGTTCTTGGCAAATTCCAAGTGATGAAATTCTGATTGCATTTGTCTTCTAAGAGGTCACATATCTCAGATGTGGGAGAAGGAATATGTAATGGTGTTTTACAGAAATTACATAACAGGATGCCAAATTTGGAGTATGTAGCAGCTGTCACAGACATATCAGACACCTATTTTTCACTTCTTGCATATGTTCTGGACAGTGTCATATCATAAAAATGATACTATCTATACTGTGATGGCTAAAGCACAACTTGACAAAAGTTCCATTAAATTGAGATTTATCTCTCTAAATTTACAGGTCTGACAGCTCCTCCTGGAGGCTACCCTTCAGCCATGTATTTCACAAAATCAAGAATTCAATTACAAAGTTTATCTTACAATAAATTATCAAAGACTTAAGGGTAAGTCCTAAGATTTGGCTACATAACCAAAAAGCCTGCAGCTGAGCAGGAAACCTCAGTACAGTCTGGACAGGCACAGTGAGACTAAAAAACAATTTAAAATAATTGAAATCATAGAATCATAGAATTGTTAAGGTTAGAAAAGACCTCTAAGATCATCAAGTCCAACTGTCAACCCAGCACTACCACCTTGTTAAACCATTAAACCATGACTTCATGGGCCATAGCTACATGATTTTTGAAAACTTCCAGGGATGGTGACTCAACCACTTCCCTGGGCAGCCTGTTCCAAACCTTGACAACCCTTTCAGTGAAGAAATTTTTCTAATATCTAAAATAAACCTCCCCTGGTGCAATTGATGCCATTTTTTCTTGTCCTGTCACTTGTTACTTGGGAGAAGAGCCTGGCCCCCACCTGGCTACACCCTCCTTTCAGGCAGTTGTAGGAGCAATAGCATTTCCCCTGAGCCTATTTTCCTCCAGGCTAAACAAGCCCAGATCCCTCAGCTGCTCCTCATCAGACTTGATGAGACTACACTCTCTCCCCAGCCTGTAGCTCTGCATGGGGTTGTTGTGATCCAAGGACAGGACTCATCACTTTGCTTTCTTGAACCTCACACAGTTGGCCTCAGTCCATTGATTCAGCCTGTCCAGATCCCTCTGCAGAGCCTTCCTACTCTCCAGCAGATCTGCACTCCCACCCAACTTGGTGTCACTTGCAAACTAACTGAGGCTGCACTCGTTCCCCTCATCCAGATCACTGATGAAGATATCAAACAGTTCTCACTCCAACAGTGGTGGGGATCACCACTTGTGACTGGCCACTAGCTGGATATAACCTCATTCAGCACCATTCTCTCTGGTGAATGTTATTTAACTGTTTGTTTGTTTTCATGAAGGATTTTAAAGAAATTACAATTCCTGTTCACAGAGATATATAAAGCTTAACTGATTCTGGACTTGTTTGAGAGCTATCAGAGTTGACAACACTTCTTTGCAATGAAGTTTTAAAAGAACCTTTTTTTACTATCCCAGTTTCACACTATTTAGCACTTCTGTAATAAAATGCCAAAAAGCAATATAAAACTGCAGCATAGGATGATTTTCTAAGACATGTTATGTCTCTATATTGAAATGTACATAGTTCATCCATTTATCACAGTCTGGTACAGTATCTTACTATAATATAACAAGTTAACAACAAATGAAGAAACTCAAAACTTTCTTACAAGGGGCATTGCAGAATTAACTGTTCTGGAGCTGTAAGACATTTTTGTCACTCTGCTATATCCCTAATTTAAGAATCTACATATAGTATATGCAGTAAATAGTGTAAGTATAGTACATAGTATATTTAATAACATATATTATATATTAGCAAATTAAACAGCAGTCATCCCCAGAAACTGGATCTTGATTGCCCCAATGCTGATGTATTAGAACAGCCCTTGTCATGCCTTGGTGTGCTCCAGCTCACCAAAAGGATTCCCACACACAGCTCAGGAGACAGGAAGGCGTTGTGATAATAGCTGCAGGTTCCCCACCCATTCCTTCCTTAATGTGTTTACCCATGGCCTATCGTCCTGCTTTCTCCAACCCACATTGTCCTGGCCACTCCCTCAAGTTTTCCCTATTGATTCCTGTACCCCAACTCTGCCCATGTACCTCCCCTGTGCCCAGAGATCACTGGGCCGATGTGCTGTCCCCACTCCTCTCTGTCTCCCTAGAAAACCCCTTACCCTCCACCATATTGTTGCCTATGCACCAGGGATTACTGTCTGTGCACATCTGTCTGTGCACATCTGTCTGTGCATGTGAGGCCTTCACCCTCGAGGCATCTCTGCCTCTGGGAGGTCGTTGGCCTCTGCTGCACCATGCGAATAAACATCTTCCATGGACAAAATGCATAGACCCTCCTCGCCTCCTTTATCATCGCCGGTTGTGGAAGCAGATGAAACCAGAGTAAGCCTTACGGCTCCCCAGCCAGTGAGAGCACAGTGACCTCGGAGGGACAGTTTGGCACACTGAGGCGCTGAACCAGGCTGGGCAGAGACGCTCTCCGGTAAGGTCTGGGATAACATCCCTTAAACCGCAACAGGAAGGGACACCTTCCAGAAAGCAGTCAGGATGTCTGAAAGCCCTGTCCTGACGGGTGAGCAAATTAGTCATCTAATGCCAGGAGGTCACTGTGGCAGAGGATGTCTTTAATTTGCTGTATCAGACAGAACCCAGGAGTGCATTTCCTAGGCTCTGGTGGCAGGTATATGCCATAGAGTGCCCCACAGTCCTTGTTCCCAGACACCTGCCCTACAAAGGCTTCCTGCCCTTCAGGCCACAACCCAGGCCACTGACCACCCTGCCAAAGACCTACAGAGGTACACAGGGTCTTCCTAGCACCCACATGGCCAGGTTTCCCCTGGATGAGCTAGACCTTCCCAGAGGATGGTGCTCACTTACAGCTGGCAAGACGTTGCTGGGGGTGCCATGCGGTGTTTGCTGATCAGGCCTGATCCCTCCCTGGCCTGGACACGATTTAGACAGCATACAGCACTCACATTATAAATGAGTGATGAATATTACACCAGCACTGCTGCGCTAGGCCATTTCCTCACGTAAACAAAACATTACTTCAGGCTGCTTATCTTCTGTCAAATCCGACTTAACTGCTCTTTAACATTTTGCTGTTGCTACAGGGTGTTGACAACAAAGATGAAAAATCAGCATTGCTTGACTGAGGTTAACTCTGATTAAATCTCACTCTAAAACAGTCATCATCTGCTCTCAGTGTTGACTTCATTTTCCAGCAGAACAGATAAATGAGTAAATAGGAACTAATTCCCGTAAGAATTACATGGGATTTAAAGAGAGATTTATTGTTAAACAAAAGGTGGCATAAAAATAATCCAGAAAGTAGCGAAACATGTATTGTGGACTTATGTGTGGTCCCAAACTGTGCTAAATCACTCAAAGTGTAAGAAATTCAAAGGTGTAAGAACCGCAAAATTTTCTCCCTAAAATGTAGCAGAATGGCAGAAACCTGATTAACTTCCCAAATGGATATATATCTGTGCTCATCTCAATCCCCTCTCCATAGCTTTGCTCTCCTAAGAAACAGCAAAATACATCTCTGGATGAGATCTTTCTGTTTGTGACGGTGTCCAAGGTAGAGAAAACAGAATATGATCCTAAATATCTCTGGAACAGACAGGAGATTCACAAAAGGGTCATATCTTTAGCGAAAAGAAGCTCGAAATCTGAAAGCAACTATTTGACAAGTTAGTGATTGAATTAGAATTAATTTGCTCAGGTAGAACATAAGAAAGAAGCAACTGACCAAATAGCTGACCACACTCATGAAGCATCCTTTGGTTTTTATGAAGAGAAATGAGGTACTTATAGTTATTATGAACACACAATTCCCCAGACCAGGCACTTTCTGCTATTTAAGAGGTCATAACAACTCTACCCATTTTCTGTAGGTTACTGCTTTGACAGCAATTTAAAATTCTTTGCTATGATCACTCACCTGACTCTCTAGGAGAGAAATAAACCATCTTAGACAGCCTAGTACTCACTAAAATGCATTTAAATCTTATATTAGAAGTGCAGGGTTTTAGTGTGTAAGAGCTAGACAGCACTTTTGTTTCATACCCACTATGAAGAAAGGTGGACAGGATGAAGTTACATAAGGTCCTGACATTCCTTTTGTGCCAGAGAGTGCTCAGAATAAGGATTATCCTGTAAATTATCTATTTCCCTGTGTGCTAAAAAAGTCTTAGATTTCCTAAATTGCACTGTAAAGTGCACTACGTCAAGACCAGTCAGAAACCACATTAGAAGTACCCAGGAGGAAAGGTGTGGTCTAACAGTTATTCTTGTTTTATGATGGAGAATGTGTTTTTCCGCTTTTACAAAGGTCAGATAAAATATGCATAGCGTACATTTAGATAGCATGAAGTGTGAGTGCCGAACCGTATCTGTCCCAAGGTAGTAATACTTTTTGTGAAAATTAAATTGCTCTGAATCCACATGAGGTTCTGAAGTGCTAATGCTTGTGTGGGGAATATTCCCCAGGCAGATACATCTATTTAAAATGCATATATTCATCCAACCGCCTAGTGTAGATTTAAACACAGGAGTTAAGAGTGAAATAGCTTCTTTGCCTGAATTAGAACATAATTCAGTGCATGTAAAGAACAGGAGGCAGTATGTAGTAAACTAGAGTTAAAAATTAATCCTTTGAATCCAAATGACAAAATTTTCAGTGTTATGGCTATATGACATCAAAATGCAGAAATACTCTACAGAATTGCCATCTCCTGTGCTGATTCTCCAGTCAGACTGAATCCCACTGATTCTTTTCGTTTGGTTGGATTTTGTGTTTGGGGAAGAGGGATCTCTGTGATGAGGTGGCCACTTCCTCAAGCCCCCATCCAGTGCAGCTGATAAGGAGCAGTGACTGACAAGTCAGAAGGTCACATAGCTGGGGGCTGTTGTTTGCATTTCAGCAAGGCAAGGAGAGCAGTACAGCATTTTGCTGCCTGCACAGCCGCTGGTACTGCATACCTGCAAAAGCCAGGGAGCTCAGTCTATCACCCACCAACCTTGCACAGCTCAAAGGCTCAGTGGGCTACGCCGGAGGGTCGCCTTTGTCTCAACACCTCTGCTCTGCTCTGCTGCCACCTCCAGCGCAGAAAGGGCAGGCCTCGCTCTCTACCTCTCCAGATTAAATCATCTCAAGCCTTTTGTGCCTAATCAAACTAAAATAGCACCGTCCTGACCGCACAGGATTATTTGTTAAATGAGAACAGCTAGAAGAGAAGGTTCATTCAATTTTTAAGCTTTCCTTTTTCAGCAGGGGAGGTGGGTAGGGTGGCACGCAGCGCAGGTGGCGCTGAGGGCTGGAGTGCCAGATCAGAGGCTGGCTCTGCCTGCTGCCAGCAGGTGTAACACTGCACTCTGCTGGCTCTGCCACACAGCTCTGCCGATGCAGCTGCAAACCTTTGCTGCTGCAGGGATATACGCTGCTTAGGCTGTGACTTTATTAAATAGAAAGGGAGAGTGCCCTAATAAAAGACAAAATGCTGGCAAACCTTGAGCCCTGTATATAGGAAACTCTGCTGCCACACCACCAGAGCTGACAGTGGTCTGGAAAGTCAAATGTCCTTCCCTGCTTCTGTCATCCAGCTCAGCTCCCCTCCTGCTCACTGAGGGGTGGGAGTCAGCAATACCCCCAGGGAGGAGTATACTGTTGTGCCCTCTGCACACCAGCCAGCATAGCTGGGAATATAGCACAGTCATTCACAGCTGAATAAAGCCAAGTGATCCATTTAAGAAGTCATCACAGTAAACAAATAAAAAAGCCCAAATCTGTTGCTGGACAAGTATCACCAACTAAAAACTTTAAAATGTTACCATTTTTAATTTCTGAGATAGTCACTTAGACAGAAAATATTTTTCAGCTATGCCATAAAGCAATGGTTACCCTCATCATGACTCCCTCTGACACAGAAATCTTTTCTTTGTGCCTTTGTGTAAATCTTTACTATGTGCCTATCCACAGTTAAATTATGGGGGATAAAAAACACATTTTAAAGAAACCCGCACGTTCTCAGACATGTATGATTCATTTCAACTACCAGGAGCTTTCCCTCCAAGGATTCCTCACAGTCTCCTCCTAATAACCTATCAGATGTGAGATGAAAGATGGGATGAACCACTAGCCCGGTGCATATCACTTCTGCTATAATTACAAGATGTGCAAAAAATGGAATTAAACTCCAAACTCCTTTTCTTTACTGCTCAAGGGAGATCTTGAGCTCAAACTCCCATTTGAAGAAGTTTAAAAGGAGAAAGAAAGAGACACTGTATGATCATGATAGCTCTGAATGCATGCAGAAAATTGGTAAATTGAGAATGTAGCATCATAAAAAATATGAGACAGAGAAATTAAAATTTTCTGGTTACTATATAGGCTTATGGGTCCTGAAGAACAGCAAACAGTGGGGGATGAAATTGTGTCCAGTTACTACTTTAAGAGAACAAGGTGACAGTAAGGTTCCAGTGCCTCAAGAATGTTTCCACTGAGATCAGGGAATACTCATAGGAATAAATATCACACTTGCATCAGAAGGAAAAAGTTCACTCCCTGGGCTTCGCTGAAGTGCTAGAAAAGTAGCCAAGAAATTCCAAGGCCGTTCTGAGTGGCTGCAGATAGGATTACATTCAGCTCAGCACTTCAGTATGAACAGCTGAGAAGAGAAGTGGATACGGAGAAAGTCCCAATGGCTCCACCTCCCAGTAAAACAAATTGTTAATAAAATGCAACATATAAGTGCACAAAGATATGCATGATACAGATTTAATAGATATATTTTTGTATAAAATCATTAATAATTTATATATTTTAACCATTATGTATACATCCATTGCTTTCAATACAAGATACACTTAATTATGCTCTAACAGAATGTTCTTTCATTTCCTGCACATTCATTTTCTGTCTCTTTGGGACAGAAAATACAGCTGATGGTCAAGTTATGAAATAACATGCATTAGCAATAGAGAAAAAAATTTAAATAAGGAATTTTAATTTAATAAACTTCATAAACCATAACCCCAGTGGTTTGGGTTTTTTAAGTGTAGAAGGGAAATCAGTGGGAGAGCAGCCAGGAATCTTCAAGTGGCAAAAAGACTGCACTGCCAGACAGAATGAAAGAGAAAGGGAGCAGCAGTCTCTGAAAATGGCAGCTTGGTTGAATGGGAGGGAGTCTGCATGAGCACATACAGGTCTGAGACTAGGAGACAGGGGGTGGGGAAACCTGAGTGAGAGTCAATAAATGATCGTGGAATGTCTGAACTCGTCTGAAATATGGCTGGGTGTGAGCCCTCCCAAAGCTGGTTGTGCCTACATGACTGATAACCAGCAGAGAAAAGAGGTAAAAAGCACCAAGGGCATGGAAGCCATTAGTACCCTTCAGCCTGATGGTTACAGGTGCTCAGAAAGCAGAATCAGCAGTGGTTCACATTTCTTCTAGAAGCTATTTACTCCCAAAATGTCATAAAGGAACCTACATACTACAGAACTGGCATCTGGACTCAGTTCCTTGGGAGTACTAACCAAGAGAAGTAAACAGTCACAGTCACTCACCATGAGGAAGTGACCAAATGTCACAAATATGTGTGGTACTCACACATATGCAGGTAAAGGAGACCATTTTCCATTTCCCTGCTAAAAGGGAGAGGATTGCAAAAGGACAACCTGTTTTTATCTTTTGACCTCCTGTTCTTATCTTCAAAAGTAATGTTGGTGGGAAGAAACAGCAGCGTTGAGAGATTTCGTGGATGCAGACAGCAGTTAGCAAGTTATCCGTGACCTCGGGGTAGAAGACTGAGTAGACTAAGTTCCTAAGACTTTGAAGCACCTTAGGAAGAAAAAACGTGGTGATTCTTGCTGCCAGGTTCTGTACAGGGATATGTTTCTCCCATCCTGAGCTATGAAAAAGTTCACAGTTGGACCGGACTTGGAAGCAGGATGACAAAGGCAAGCAGTCTTTCCCAAAAGCAGAAAGAATGATGCACATATTTTCTGTACTAATGCCACAAGGCTGTGCTCAGGGCTACTTCCACTGCTGACAGATGGAGACAGGGTAGAAGATTAAATGTTTGGCCAGCCAAGTGTTAGCCACAAATATTCCAGCTGTTTCAGCACAGCTGATGATCATGTTCTGGAGAAACTAAAAGAAGGGGCTTGTGTCTCTGCTCTAGATATTAATTTTCTTTTTAAATACCACAAGAATTGTCTCCAGTTTTATTTGGGTTTTTATATTTTTTAAAAAGCTTGCACCAAGTCATATGTAACATTTCAATTGTTTCAGAAAGCATGGAGTTAGTTTATGGGAAGCTGCTCTACGCAGGCATGTTCTATATCACATGGTTAACATTTGAAAAAAATAAAATTAATTAAATTAGAACTTTAAAAAAATAATTTACACTTCCTTACTTTTAGGAAGACAAAAAAAAAAAAAAAAGGAAATGAAAAAGTAAACAGAACCTAGCATATAGTACAACAAATACAGCTGTGTATCCTTGCCCTGACCAGCTATAATTTTGTTTACCTAGAAGAGCTTCATCATGACAAGAACATACCATTTTCCACTTCAAATGCTGAGAAGATATAATTCTAATAAAAAAGGAATGACCATTCTTTCATCTACTTGTCTCTTCTTTTATATCTTGTAGATTGATGGAGTTAATGAATACAAATGTCTAACTTTTCAATTCATTTTCATAATCTAATATTCAGGTACTCAGTGAACCTTCTCCAGCATAAAAATGAGTACCAACAGAAAAGTGTGGTGAATTTAACAATTCTCTTTCAGCCTTTGTGTGAATTTTTAATTGTATTTGGTACAAAATACTTTGTGTAGACTATTAAAAAACAGTTGTATTTCCCAGAAAGATTTACCTGTTTATATGTAAAACATGTACTCCATATTTGCTTTCAATTCTGTACTTTGTTGGGTCACTTGCAGGGGAAATCAATTCCTCATTTTTGTACCTGACAATCAAGAAAAAAATAATAATCATAAATACCAGCAAGTCTTCACTTCATAAATTTGGTAGATCTTTGCATCAAGATATCATTTACTATTATCTGAACTCTCTCTATGAATCTTTGCTACTTGCATGGAGCTACTTGCATGTATGGATAGATACCTATCATGAAGGCAAAGCAGGACCATCATAGCAGCCAGGAAGTGGAAAGAGATGTGCACCCCATCTAGAAGAGCACAAAGAGAAGTAAAGAGAAGATGGCATGGGTCTTGAACCTTCAGGTCCACTAGCCATGACACAAGATGGGAGCAAATTTTATTTTGGACCACAGTGAAACACTTCTGCACAAAAAGGGGGAGCAGCAACAGAATTGTGCCTCGTGTTAGGTTTTCACAGTCCAGCCTGAGGCTTTCACATATATAGGACAGCACCTGTCTGGAGAGGAGGGCAGCTGCAAGGACCTTAATGTCCTCCTCAACAGAAGCTGACACAACATGAGCACAGGTACAGCCCATGACAACAGTGGTGCTGTGCACATTCATCCAGGCTTAGAAAGCACCCTGTGAGCTCTGGGTATTTTGCCATTTGCTTCTTTGTCTTCGGTAAACTCAGTGGCCAGAAAGACTGGAATGCCTTCGCCAGTCTGCCTTCTGAAATACTTGAGTTTGCTTCTCACATTGCATGGGGCCACTCAAGTTCTCCTCCCACTCCCTGCACTGCAGTATCAACTGCTACAATCCAGCACATCCACAAGGATTATAAAGGGGATTCAACAAAGCCATTATGTACGTGACACTTATCAGTTATGGCATAACTTTCAAATGAAAAAAGCTTAACAACATTTTTAGAGGGCTAGGAAAGGCCAATCTCTTACCATTGTACAACAGGGGTTGGAAATCCTTGTACAGTAAAGCAAAGGCTCACAGACATCTTTTCCCAGACAGTGTGAGACCTCAGGCGCACTAGAATTTCAGGGGCTCGGCTTATGGTTTCTTCAAGGATATGTCTTTCCAGAGCCATATTTTCTTCTACCTATTAAACACAGGGAAAGAAAAGAAGCATCTGGCACCAGACTCAAATAGGATAGAAGATCTAACCTTAAAGCCACAAAAATATGCTAAATCACTACTCGTATTAGAAGCACAGGCGTAAATTTCAGTATATCTTGTAATTATTTTTGTATAGGAGCAAAAAGATTCAGCAGGTACCATTCTTTGCACAGCAAGTTTATCCAGATGCTCTCTAGCACGGTGCCTGGCTGTGTGAATCTCCTTTTCCAAAGCAGACAACTCAGTGGCAAAACGGATTCTTTTCTCATCGCTTGCATGAGACTTTTGTTCATGACTCCTGTGGGACAAGAAAAAAAAGTAAGAGTAACCAATATGATGTTTTATATGATTGTTCCCACTCATACACATCAGGTAACCAAGGGCTGTGACACTACATCAGCAGTATGCAAAATTTAGGTTAGGAATAATTCTTAACACCTATCTTTCTATCCGAATAATGAGTATGTGAAGTCAAGTGAATTTTCTTCATATTCTTTCCCCCTGTATTTGTGGTGCCATAGCTCTAGGTCTTGAATGCCACTGTGGTCACACTGACATGGTTCCCCACAGTCCTCTGGTAATCAAGATCAAGAACCTGCCTGGCCTCCTTTTGGCCCCTGATTCTCCTTCCATGGACACAAAAAGGCAGAGAAGTGAAGGCAAGATTTCACATCCTGGTAAAGGATGTTCACATCCACAGGTAAAGGCCTGTTCACATCCTGGTAAAATTTGTGCCTTGCTTACACAGTACCCTTAGATCTAGGACCTGGGAGCTCTTGTAGCTCCATGGTCCATATCTGCCGACTTCTCCTGAAAGATACAGACCAAGGACCTCATAAAGGTTTGATGAACTGCATGCAAAACAAGCTGTCCTTGGACAAGGATGAGCAGGAAATAATATATAAACTACCAGGAAAACATAAAGTGTTGAAAAAATTTTGAGTTGTTCCCTGAAAATCTAACTCCACAGATTTTTCAGAATTCCTAAAAAAAAACCCAACTCATAAATGTTTATAGGAGGAGCTAGCTCAGTTTCCTTCATTCATGCAGATTCAGTAAGAAGCCTATGCTACTCTTTTACTTCCCAACAGGACAAAAGAAGGTACTGAATATCAGATGTTTCTAACAAGTCTGTCAATATAGTCAACATATGGCAAGACTCTGAAAGCATAACCCAGATAAGAAAACTTGCATGAAATTCAGTGAATAGTAGATCAAGATTTTTTTTTTTCTGATATTTAAAAAAAATTCTTTGTACCTTGTCAACATATTTTAAATACCAGGTGTTCTGCCATGTCTTTTTTTACATTGATGAAATTAAAAACAGTTTTTAAAAACTAAATTAAAATATACAAAATCATTTTATTTTTTCCTAGAGCTTTCTGTTCTGAGGTGATATATTTCAAAGCAATCAAAGTACCAGAACCGTATGGATGTATATGATTTTCACAACATTTTTTTCTACAAACAAGGCAGAATTCCTACTTGTAGTATAAATTTTCCATATTTTGGAGCTGTAACTATAGAGCAAAGCAGGTCAGAAACAGTGAAATTCACTAAGGGAATATTGTCGTCAGCACAGTTACTACAGGACTTCTTATTAAGGCTGTAACTGAGACATGACAGTAAACCCTTTTGAAACTAAGGAAAGAATTTAAAATGCTTAAATTGATCCAAATTAGAAATTTAGGAATAGTGGAGTAGCTCTGTTCAAAATGAGTTCTGGATACCATGTGGATTCTAATTTATTTTAGTTTTAAAGCTGTTTTCAAGGGTCAGAGTGGGGATCAGGGGAATAACTCTGGGTTGAAATATGAGACTGAAAGTGACACTCAGTCATTTAGTGTTCCAGCCAAAATAGATTAGTGAAGAACAGTGACAGAGAAGCCTCCAGGCTTGTCAACTCTGAAAAGAGCCCTGGCAAAAGAGTTGGCACCAGAGCCACTACACAGGTCAGACTGGACCGACAGAGCTTTACCTTTTCCTGGATTCCTGCATTGCTTCGTGCGCCAAGGTGCGTGCCCTCCTGGCACAGAGTCTGCATGTTGTTTTGCCCAAGCCAGACGATTCATAATAAGTAGCCTGCCTGGAAGCAGCCCTTCAAATATAAAAGGCATTGTTATAACCCAGCAATTCAGGTAAAACATAAACTCTCAAACATCAAAGGAAGTATTTTCAGCTGAATGAGCTGAATACCACAATTGAGCACTGTTGCATCTTCACTGATGCACCTTTGTATCTTCAGTGATTACACTACATGCTGATTGTCACTTATCCTTGAAGGGTTTAATGCCCATCATCTGTCACTGGGGATCATTAGGCATTTTATTTCATTCTATTAAATTTATTTTTATTTCAATATTCAGTCATTCAGGTGTGATGATAACACTTCAGTGAACCATGAGGGTACCGGCCCGTCTAATATACAAATCATAAAGATTCCCCATAGCATTTTCTTTTTCTAAGTATTCCTGCCTTTCTATATTTAACCTTCTGCATAAACTCTCCTCTTTCATAAAGCAATCTGGACCAGCTAGACTGCTATGTAGGCATGTTAATTACTAAGGAGGGAGAACAGTGGTTCTGAAGGAACCACAATACAAAAGTTCAGATTTTGAAATGCAAAGAATGTGTATTTTCTGGCTAAAACTCTGAGATTTCACATGAGAAGCATTAAGCCTTCATTTAAATTTTTAAAAGGAAATTGAATCACAAAAACTATAATTAGTTATAGCCAACTTCAGGAGAAGGAATATCATCATGTCATATGGAAGAATGGGTAAAAAGCTGTTTCTATGATGTACAAAAAATTTCACTGCAATTTTTTTTAAGTCAGAGTTTCAATTTTAGCCTAAAAGGAAGAATTTTCCATTTGGAGGTAGCAAACAGAACAGATCCTAAGCTAAAAGGTCTGTGTAGTTGTCTTGCAATGCTGCTAGGAAGTTTAGCTATGCTGATGGGAGACTATAGACGAGGGGCATGCCAAGGGAAGGAAGTGGAAAACTATCATTCTGAATAAATCACTACTTTCTGGTGGAGGGGAAAGGTAAGTATCTTGATTCTAAGAGCTGACTACCCAGAATAGAAACCTGTCTATGCTCAAATACATGGCACTTACTTTCTTGCTGCGTATTCCTCAAGTATATATCTTGTCTGAATGCTGCGATAGGACTGATCAAAGTGCTTGTGCCTCCTCTGGTAAAATGGCACTGCTACTGAAGACATACTTCTGCTTTTACAACCAGTAATTCCTGCAGAGAGTGAAGTTAACCATGTATTTAGCCACACACATATTTAGCCATATATTTCAGACACTTAGGTTTGATATTTTTTGATATGTAGATATGTGTGTGAACATGTACAAATGTATAAAATTGCATCAATTTGTGACAAAAGATCCATCAGTCACACACATAGGTACCGCCGGCTGTATCTAATCAGTCATAAAGTGTGAACTATGGAAACACAGATGATAGCAATAAAAGATATTTCACTAGATCATTTTTCCTCTTCTTTGCAGATGTCATTTAAAGCCTCCACAGAAATTTCCAGGGATGGAAATTTGACAGGTTTTTGGCCATTGTTAGACATTTCAGCTCTTTCCTCTTCAAACCTTTCACTTTTTCCATTTTGGCAATTTATGCTCACTATTTTTTGTCCAATTCACCATGACAACAAATTGACTGTATTCAACCACTTTTGTAGCAGCCTGTTGAAGATTTACTTTTCTTTCCTGCTTTCTTGTTTAAATTCAATAAAGCTGGCTCATGCAGTCTTTTCTCATGAGTTATTTTTTCTGGACTATCAATCATTCTGGTTG
Source organism: Entomyzon cyanotis (assembly GCA_024500445.1). Lineage (NCBI taxonomy): Eukaryota > Metazoa > Chordata > Aves > Passeriformes > Meliphagidae > Entomyzon > Entomyzon cyanotis. The sequence goes on from JAKEPQ010000871.1 coordinate 54,378,841, forward strand.
CCTTCTTATGGACTTTCTCCAAATCATGGCATAGTTTTTGATCAATATTTGGATAGAAGGTTCTAAGAAACATCCAGGGTGCTCCCAGAAGCAGTATGGGGGACAAAAGCATGTTTCCCACTGAGCTGGAGTTAAGCAGATTCACAACCACATCATTAAAATAACACAGAAGTGCCTACAATCCTTTGTGCTCATTAGAAATTTGACATTATTAGAAATGAATAGAAATTATTATTAATTTCATAATTAGATATGAAATTATTCATTTAGAAAAATTAAAAATTATTTTCCTTAAAAAACTTCTTGCAAAAGTGGAGAATATCACCAGCAATGTCCTGAGTAGGTGCCAGCTTGTGAAACTGCAGTGTGGGTTGGACATGGGGGTCTCTACTCCTTAGCTATTTGGCCCAAACAGTGGTGAAGGATCCCAGCTGAACTGCCAAAACCTCCCACACAAGGCACCTACACTTCAGTAACAGAAGCAAGCTCCCAATATAAGTCTATAAAGCAGATTATAGTCAGGCAAATTCCTTCAGCAGCACCCAATACCCTACTAAAAGCTAAGGAGAGTGTCCCTGTGGTTTGTGCTCCCCTGTAGGGTGCAGGCTGCCAGCTCTGCTCCAGCATCCAGGGCACAGGCTAAGGCACAGCCTGGGATCCACCTCAGGGCAACCATGACTAGTGAAGCAACACCAGTCACATTAAGGGATTAACCATCCACATTAAGGGATCACATTAAAAGTGTGTCAGGGTACTGAGGCCAGCAGTGGACCTGACTGTCCCTGCCCAGCCTCCTCCACAGATCCTCCTACCCTGCCCACATCCCAGGACTCAGTGTCAGCCCCCAGGGCCGTCAGTCCCTGCCCCAGAAATAACACATCAGAACCACTCGCCAGCTCCCCACACCCTGGCCCTGCCTGGACCTGGACCCTGCCAAGAAGAACCTGTCTCAGACCACACCAAATGTCCACATTTGTAACAAAAAGTATACATAAATAGGCAGCTTCATGGTGTATATAAAATGAAAGCTCAAAGGGATTTGAACAGCAATCTTATGAACTCGTTTAGATAAAATATCTAACAAGGTAAAATAACCATATATACCATATTTCCAGAATATGGTATTTATCAAAGAAAGGAAATAGTATTCATTGACTAAGTAGAGTGAAAAACTGTAACTGCATCTGATTGTTACTTGCAGATAGTCAAGAGCAGAGCCAGGTGCACCCAAATCATGATGTTCTCATATCAGCTACTTTCACTTTTCCAAGAAAAAGCATGGAGAAAACAGTAGGTATATTTAATAGACGTCTCATCTTATTTTAAAAAGTTCTGAGATTTAAAGAGATTTTTACAATTTATCACCTCGTAGCTGCATCTTCTGCACAACTTAGAGTTACCTTTTCAAGCCTGTTTCCAGAGATATGAGAATGACAAGTCACACGTTCAGGAATGAGAGCCTTAGGCAAAACACCAGACACTGCAAGACAAAAATCAAACAGGTTTACAACATTACCACGGGGCATTAAAGAAATATATTGCCACATTTCTAGAGAAATAAGAAAGTTAGCATGAGCCATGTTAGTTCAGCGCCTCACAGAGTTGCTGGCTTGGTAAGATGCCCTCATACAATGCTGAGCTGACATGGACCTCTCACAGACCTATTAACTCATTGTATGACACAATGTCTTGGTTACATGAGCAGAGTTGCACAGACCCACGAGCAGCCTTGGCTTCTCCTAGTTATGATCTCTGTACATCATGTGATGATACACCTGCAGACATCAAATACTTGTTCTCTTCCTGCTGTCGAACTGTGTGAGATTGGGTTTCCACCTTCGTTCACACATTAACTTGACAATTAGTGGTATAATGTTCCCTTTTTTTTTTTTTTAAATTAGCCTTCTTGCCTAAATGAAAGTGCAAAGGGCAAACACATAGATTAAGCTCACTCCACTGTTAAGTGCTACCCATGTTTACATGTGGCCAAGTTAAATAATTCTGTGAATCTATCAACATGCAGTGAACATGTTGCTATGTATGTAATTCACACTGAGATCCACTTTATAAGGATTGCAGGGTAATGCCCATTTGCCTGGATAGATCAAAGTCTGAGTTATTTTCGGTTTTGAGAGAGGAAAAACACCATTGTCATTTACAGTCCAGTCTTTTCCACTAAATGTAAAATTTACATTTAGCATATTTTCTTCTATTTGTCAGCCCCCTGGACTTCTCAAAATTTGGGTTCAGATATTTTTCACATTTACCCTAACACCTTTAGTATAGAAACAAGGGGAACCATCCACTCACAGCCTCCATACAAGCAATTAACTGAGCTTGTTAGCAGCCAGACTCAGTTTGCCTTCTGTTAACACAGAGGGGAGCTGCCTGGCAACAATTCCAAATGTAGTAATAATCATCGGTTAATTACAATGATGTTTGCAGAGTGTGCATTTAATACTTAATAGTGCTGCAAAGATGAGTATCAGAAGAGCAAAATCAAAGTCCCACAGTAAAAGCTGCACATAGGGTATTGAGCTCCTGATAAAATAAGTTTATATGGTTTTTCTAGGAACAATATGTTGACTGTTTTCCCAGTTTCTCACTGATACATATTTTCATGAGATTTTTGAAATATATTCTAATATTCAGACAACCTACCACTAATAGAGACCATGATATGCAGATGACAGCTTAACCCCACTGAATTTATTGATTTAGGTGAACCAAAATTTTATCACTGATAGTGTCTGGAGACCTAGTTATACTGGCAAGTGAATTGGTAGAACTGACTCAAAAGTGAGATGCAGGCAGTGGGCTAGCAGAGAAATTGGGGGAAAAAAGTCCCAGTGGAAAATTGAGAATTCAGTAATAACAACAACAAAAAAGAATGAGTCCAGGGAAAGACAAATTAATTATCTGAATGATTATAACAAATTAAAAAACAACTCTCAAGTTTTATTCACCAAGTTCTACTGCAAGAATTATGGAGACCTTGCTGAAATACATGGCCTGTGTGTCACAAACCATCCTTGAATTTCATCCATGCAGATCCAATTAACAGCCCTGGATTTCAAGAAGACCTAGAGTTACAGGAAAAAGATAATCCTAAAACATTTGGTATCTCATCTGACCTTTACATTGCTAGTGCAATGTAGCATAATTGTACTCCTTTATTTATTATTAATATTCCTATTTATTTCTATGACTGTAAATGTTGGGGGCATCTAAAGGACCTAAAGTGCACTAATTTATGTGCTGTATAAATTACTCAGAAGACTATTAAACCCAAATAAAAATATTACGTCAGCCAAAATGTCCTTAAGGTTTAATGACATAAGGCACAGGTGAATTAGACCATTCAAATCACTTTACATGAACATACATTTCCTCATGCTTTGTAGCATGTCTACAACAGTTTTTACTTGCCCGTGAGTAAAAGGCCAAGTTCCCAGGCCAGGATATGCATAGTTTTGTGATATAGTAATACTGATCTGAATAGAAACCCATAATCTAGGACCATGTGACAAGGGGACACATTCTTGAGCAGAGAAGCCAAGGGTCTGCTATGAACATTGTTAGTTTGATAAGTGAGTTAATTTAAGATTTAAAGGACAAGCAGTAAATTCTAGCATGATCATTTACACAGCCTCAGAGAGTAGGCCCACAACCAACTAAATTGATGGATAGCTTGACAAATGCCATGAGAGGAAGGACATGGCTGCACACACCATAGATAGACAACTTGCATTCCCAGATTCACAGGGCTCGTGTCATGGGCAGTGCACTGTACAGCATGTATTTCTGACCTGCCAGTGCTATACCATGCAACATGCACTTTCTGTGCTTATCTCTGTTCCTGGCCATCTGCAGAAGTGCCAAAAATTATTCACAGGTTCTTGCCTGTCTTTAAGTAGCCAGAAATGTCTTTGACAATTTGCACTGACTTGAAGGGTTGTCCTGTCCCGACTTAGACTTTTTCTTCTTCTACCTGTCTGCAGTTCTGCTAGCTGTTCTCCATGTTGTATAAAGTTAAATGTTTTCAGGAAGCTGCCAATTTATACTCTTATGGTGCATAAAAGCCCCTGATATTTAACTGATAAAATATATTTAAATCCATATCTCCTACATACCAGAAAGAAAGACAGAAAAGAAAAGGGAAAAAATCACCTTCTATTCATTGATTGCTCCTAATGACCAGTATAAAAAAATTACCATATTGTCTAAAAAAATATGTGATCCTTTCCAAAAGGTTATATCCATGCTCTAGAGATTGTAGACTTAATAACAAATCAGCATTTTCCCCCAGAAACTGACTTTGGTGGAAATCTTGTGAAACCATCATGAATCATTATGCAGCTCGTAGACATTGCTGTCTAAATAGAATGGGATATAGAGGATCTGGTAAAATCTTCTCCACTTTGATAATAAACTATATTTGATGAAAAATGAATTTGATAAAATTTCTAGTACGTCTTTCTAGTCTTTTATCTCTGTACACTTGTGTATATTTAGATCTTCCACATAAATTTATGTTTTGTGCATGAAAAAGGATGAACTTTAAAACCCACTAAAACATACTGTCATTTAAAGATGTTTCAGTCTGCATAAGAATTCAATTTAAACTTATTTGACAATGGAACAAAAATCCTCTTTTTTTTTTTTTAAGCATATGGAATTCTCATTTTCTTACTCTGCTGAATTCCAGACATTATTCAGCAAGCTTGAAGACTTCTTGTGTTTTCCTTTCTGATGTCTTTAGCTTCATCATAGTTGGTCTTATGTTTTACCGATCACATCTCCTTCTTACGGGAATAGTATTTTCCTTATTTCACCAATTGGTTTTAAACAGGTTCAAGTAATCCCCAGAAGTGTGTGCACTACTTTTGTAATTAAACATTAAGATGGAGCTCTCTCCTCTATTTCTACTTATCTGAATATCCAGCAAAGCAACATTTTCAAGCAGCTGCCTGTACTGGCCATCACAGATGTGTCTACCACTTTTAATAATTTCATATGTTTTGAGTGAGTAGACTTTCAACATTTCACAGAATCAAATGATACTGTTTCAATGACATACACATAGATTCAGCAATTTAATGCAATCATTTGGCTACAGTACATCTATGATTAGTTAGAATGAACACCTTGACTTTGTAATAGACCCTGAATGGCTTGCTTTTCCCTCCAGCCAGAACAGTTAGTGTGGAGGTAATTTGATATATGTCATGGGTGATCATGGTCATATCCACAACCCTTGATATGGAGCTTTGATCTGTGGAAGTAAGGAGCAGGCAGAGTCGTGGGTACCAGCAAGGTAATTGTTGTGGAGGGGAACACCAATTCCTGTATTTTAGCAAGTCAAAAAAATTTGGATTTTCTATGACTCTCATGAAGGAAATTAGTGAAAGCTTCCAAACTGACTTTCTCCCCATATCCCTGCTAGAAGCTGAACAGTACATATCCCAGAAACAGTACTAATGTGGGTGTTACCTTATGAATTCATGATCATACAGGACTGGGAATTAAATGAGGCTAAATTTGTCCACATTGACTTGAAACCTTGCCACCCTAACATTCCAAATGCACAGAGTTCCAACATGTTCTGATAACGTTTGAAGATTTCCCTTCACGTGGCAAGTGATTTGCATTCCTTCAACTGGACAGGTAAGAATGTTGGAAAGTGAGATTATAAAAGTCATTTCCCATCATCCTGTCTTTCATTATCCTTCATTATGATACTTTCATTGGCTCATAGGCATTATCAACACACAGGCATGATTTCAAGAGCATGAACATTGTTTCCCAAGACTCTATCAGTGGTATTTAGCTGGAATTTTCATGTGGCATAGAACACATCACGTAGCTGAGAGCAATACACACACCAGAAACACATCTTCCAGAACCATGTACTTGAAAGCATGGCAGACACAAAATAAAAGTAGATCTTTTTTTCCTAGCTACATCCCACTCTTCAGCAGGCCAAATAGTTTTGCCAGCTACTATAGGATTTTATGCTTAATTATTTACACATAGACTTCAAAGAAATCATACAGCATAAGCACACAAGAAAGTGGCCTTGATAATATTTGCACAGTTGGAAAAGCATGTATATGAATAGAGCTATGGATTTCTGTTACACAGTTCTTTATATGCAGAAAGAAGCAGAGGGAATGTAATATACAATAAAATCAAGGTGACTTTGCACAGGACAAAACAATCTGACTTTATTTTTTTTGTTTTTCTTTCCATGAATCAATTTGTGTCCTGCTTATTGCTTGTTTTCCCTGAGGGAAGTGCTTTTTATTTTTACAGGAAAGCACCCAACCCTCTCCTACAAGCATTCTCATTTGTTCTGTACAAGAAAAACATGGATGGAAAATGGACTTACCAAGGGATATAGAAAAACTGCAAAGCAGAGAGGAAGACCAGCCTTTCCCAGCTTAGCAAACACAGCCTGAGGAAAACAAATAATTCCCCTCTCTAAAGGCAACTGCCCCTTCACTCCTATTTAAGGGCAGATGCAGTGCTATATTTAGAACTGACCAAGTGATTCTCCCAAAACTGGGGTCAGCCTAATAGGCAATAAGGGTGTGATATAAAGGCAGAAGAAAACCATTTGCCTATATGCAGTTTAATACTGTATTTTAACAAAAGACAAACCTAATTCTTTAGAAAAGTAGTTGTTTATGTTAAAAGTGAGGTTTCTTTTCCCAGCAACACCAAGCACATGGGAAGTAATCTAATGTCAAAAAACAGTTTAAATTTTTTATTTAGAAAAGTCTGTATTTTTAAAGTAATCAGTAATTTAGAAGACAAGTGAGGAGACGTAAACTCCAGAATATTATTAATAGAGACATGAGATCCCCTTGGTGCTTCGGGCTGTAAAATGAGCCTCCCCATTGCTTCCTTAAGAGCTCTCCAGATCTGAAAACATCTGCAACATATGAAGGCATACCAGTTGCATAAAACCCCTATTATTTTCATCTCTATAGCATCATCAGTCAAACTGAGAGAGATTTTTCTATGTCTTGTAGGTAAAGTAGGAAAAATTTAACATGCATAGAGACATAAAGATGCGGAAGAAGAAATACAGCCAAAGCGGTCAATTATGTGAGACCTCCATGGTCCCTGACGGTTTCTGATTATTACCAACTAAAATGGATGTTTTCTGCTTGTAGGGCTCCCAGATTTCTACCCAGAAGCTGCAAGGCACCACTGTGGGGGCTCTGACATGTCCAGATGGCATGGGGTAGCAGCACTGGCTCTGCAGAGCTGGTAGGCTTGGGATCAGTCACTCTTCCCTGCTCTGGTGGTAGACAGCACCACAGGGATTGCACAACTAAGGGGGAAGGGAGGGAAGGGTAGGACTTCTGACAAGGCTTTGTGACAAGCATGAATAATTAATCACATTTCTCTTATTCTGTCTGGAAATAGGACAACATGTCTGGAAAAACCTGCCTGTATGGCAGACCTAACCACACCTCATGACTTAGCCCATAATGTCTCAAACAATCAGTGAGTCAGAAACATAAAAAAGGCAGGGAATTCATTGCTCTTAAAATTATTTGAAAATAACAAGGTGCATTTTCAATTTATTTACATAGAAACCTGGTCGAGGCCAAAGTCACTAAATGACAATCTCTTCCATTGTTTGGTATGTGACACTTTGATATGTGAACAACGTTCTTTTTAAGCCTTGCATTCTTCTTATGTATACCTGTATGGGTAGCAGAGTAAGAGGTGGAAAAGCCTTTAAATAACTGATTCTTATCCCATCTGCAGTATTCACTCAAATTTCCTAAATAGCTCTGGTAAGGATCTTTCCTACTTCTGTATCATCTAGAGCTACCATTTGCTTGAAACAGACTTCTCCCTTCCTCCCATTGATCTTGAATTATAACTCAGTCTGACAGAATTAGATCTACAGAGACAGACACAGTGGAAAGAGTGCATATGCCCTGAATGTAGATGTTGCTTCAGAAGCAGCTGTCAAAGTAATTAGTATGTAATAACCCAGAGCAAATCTGCTTTACTGACCCAGCTCCATCTCTTCTCTTCGACTGAATTTTCCTGTGAGAGGTAAAAGGTCATTTTCAGGAAAACTTTAAAGTTCTCACTACACTCTGCTTTTCATTTCTTGTTCTATATTTATTATCTCTACAGAAATGGAGGCATTTACAGCCTGCTCTGTCTGCCTTTACACTTGAGCACTCTTCTATTTTAAGTTTTCTTCAGGGTGTGGTTGGATGACAAAAATACAGAAGTTCATCCTAAGGGCTGTGGGGAAAATGCCAAAGGCAAGAACAAGCCATGTAGGGGGACCAATCCCAGGTTGTGTCCCAAAAGGACAATAAATAAATTCCCCTTCTCCTCACAGATATTACAAATTAGGATAGAAGAGAAAACTGCAATATTGTGTTATTCACTGGTGGTGAAATTTAGGCAGCAGAGCACCAAAAATTATCCAGCATTTTAACTATTAAATAATTTACATTATGTTACTATTTCCTCCCTAACATGGAAGGTGCCTTCTGATCCCTCCACATCCCAAACAGAAATTCTTCCCTAAGAACTTTTCTAAAGCAGAGATTTAGCAGGATATCAAAAGGATTATTCAAGCACTTAAAACTGAGCTTGTGCTAAAATCCTTTTGTGAATGTGGTATTTTAGAATTACTTCTTTATCTGATACCAGTCCCTTGATGTGGGTTGCTTAATTGATACAGGCTTAAGTAAGGACTCAACTACTCCAGCAAAGGGGAAGACAAAGAACTGTAATGGAGCTCAGGAAAAAGATGTGTTAGCTTTTTAGCTATTGGATTAAACATCAAAATAGTGATGAAATGAAACTAAATGTAATGGTGTTAGAAGAGATAAGTTTTTAGCCTATAAGGGTGCCTTAATAGTGGCCTTGTGCTTTTATCTTTCTCCAGTTTCAAGAAAGCCTAATGCATCTTTGTATGGCAGCTTCTGAAGTCGAGCTTTGTTAATATGTTAACTCTTGATTTCTTCAAATGCTTGTTGCACATTTAGAGCTTCATATAAATTAAGATTGGTAACTAACAATGAGGTTCCTCATCTCTGCCTAGAATAATGTATACTGGTGATCTTAGAGCAGTCTCTCTTAAGTTACCCAGGTCCCAGCATCTCCCTTGGCATCACAAATGAAAGACAAAACAAGGCATGCAAGTTCAACAACAGGAAAAATAAATCATGTTCTTTCCTCAGTTAGTGCCTTTGGTCAGAAGTTCAGGATTGTCAGGTATGGGCTCCACATACAAACCCAGCAGGATGTGCCTCATTCAGAGGAGAATACCATCACTTGAAGGACTGAACTCATAACAGTGTTGGAAGCAGTGCACCTGCTCATGAAGAGTAGATAGCAAGAGAGCAGTAACAGATGCACTTGACTGCTGACAGCACTGTAAATGTGCAGTTGAGCACAAAACCCCAGGGGAAATACACCTTACTGCCATTTTCAGGTGAGGAGAGAACAAACCCATACTGATTTCTAAGAAGCTTAAGCACAGCTCTCTCCACCTCCTCTTTTCTGCTTTTTTTCACTTTTTCTTGATGCATTTTCTCTTCTTCTGTTAGAACTTCCTGATTTTCTTTTCCAGTGCCCAGCTTGCAAGTACTTTAAGGCTGGCTACATGCAGCTGAAAACTGACAAAACTTAAAGATACCATTCCCAAGACTAGGCTGTGTGGAGATGAGACCATAGAAGAGTTGAGTCATTTGGAGAAGGAGGAGGAAAATGCACTTCCCACTAAGAGAAGGCTGTACAACTCTCAGGAGAGAGGACAATGGCAGATGAAGGAAAGAAAACAAAACAGCAGCAACAACAAAACCCCCGACACTTCCTGGAAGATGTGTAAAACAGCCAGAAAAGGATTTTCAATCAGTAATTCATCAGAGCTACATCGAACTGCATCCAGAACATCAAACAATTGTAGCACAAGTCCTTGAACAAATACTAAAATACCTGAGTATACAAAACATTGGGATATTTTTCCTGCAACATGAGATAAAGTGAATCTCTTAGTAAGTGTCCTCAATTATATCTAGGAAGACAAATACACCACTGAGTTACAGCGAGTCAATTATTTTTTAAGACATCTGAACAGTAATGTGTCCCACTGCTGTCCAAGAAGCCACTCTAGAGCACAGCAGAGTCAATGCTAAGGTTTTACTAACTCAGGAAAGCTCAGATTCATATCCTTCTTGATTTAATAGCAGCTCAGTGGCATCTCTACAGTTACCTTTACAATGAGATCCATTTTTCAACCAAATGTGAAGACAAGGACCATAAAGATGTTTTTTTCTTACCCTGGTGTATTTATTCCAGTCTCACACAATACACTTTGCAGATCCCTGCTGCAGCAACAATTATCCTTATCAACTACCCCCAGTATCATCAACAGCAGATTAAATCTAGAGAGAACCACAGGCTGTAAGAAGGCAGAGACAGGAACTAACACAGCAGTGGTGTGGTCCAGTGTTGAGGTTCATGCCTCCAGGTTGTGCTAGTGAGAGAGCCGACCGCAGGGACAGGGACAGCATATGCTGCTCAAGTTACAGCGACAAGAAGATCAGACCATGAGCCCCTGCGGTAATGTATGCGCCAGCAAAGATCATTGGCCCGAAGCTCTCCCCGCCTGTTTCTCCCATATATGGTTATGTTCTAGAAACTTCTCCTTTGTTCTCCCCTTGAGTTGTCTGTTTGAATTTGTACCCTCCCTCCTTATGTAATGATTGGTCTGTATCCCTGTCCCTCTTCCCTCTGACTCTCCCGGTTGGTCTGCGCCCCAAACCACGCCCCTTTTCCTTCTCCTTATAACCTCATGCCACTGGTTGTTCTGGGCCTTGCTGCCTCCGGTCCTCCAGACCCTTTGCCTGTCCCTGCCTCTCCGCCCCGCCTCTCTGACCCCGGACCTTCCCCGATGGACTTCAATAAACCACTGGAGAACCGCAGGTAGTGTGGATGCCATTCTGTCCTGCCCTGCACTCCCTGGGCCCGAGAGATCTCTCCCCTCTCTGTGCCGCCCCGGCCTTGCCCGGTGGAATGGCCATCTCTCCGCCTCTTTGCTTTCTCGGGCTGTTTCCACCATGCTGCCGCTGTTGCTCCATTGGGAGCTGAGCCGTCTCCTGCTAGGGTGACGTCCGCCCAGACCTTACCCCCGCAGAAGCTAGCCAAGGGCTAGCTTGGCTGAGGCTGGCCGAGGGCAGGGCAGAAGTCCCAGCCATTGTGGCACTCTTTATTTAGTACTACTACAGTCCAGAAGTTTCACCACCCTTGGAAATGAAGGCAAGGCAGCTACAGTCCTGACTCTGCCACTGAGTAGCACCATTCCAAGCCTATTTTATTGTCTTCAGGCTTTAGGAGATGTCAGCTGTGGGGGTTACTTCTTGTAGCAGCATTTACATACAGGATGCACATCAGACAAGCACAGACAACTGAGGCACAGAACCACAGAATGTTTGAGGTTGGAAGGGACCTCTGAAGGTCATCTTATCCAGCCCATTTCTCAAACAAGGCTACTTAGAGCTGGTTGTCCAGAATCATGTCCAGATTTTGAAAATCTCCAAAAATGACTTGTGCTGGTTTTGGCTGGGGTAGAGTTAATTTTCTTCACAGTGGCTGCTATGGGGCTGTGATTTGGATTTTTTCTGAACATAGGGTTGATAATATAGAGATGTTTTTGGACTTACACAGAGCCAAGGCCTTTCCTGCTTTTGGTACTGCCATGCTGGTGAGGAGGCTGAGAGTGCATGGGAGGTTGGGAGGAGACAAGACAGGTGATCCAGACTGACCAGAGGGATATTCCAGTCCATATGGCACCATGCTCAGTGTATAAAATGTGGGGAAGAAAGAGGAAGAGGTGGGACATTTGGAGTGATGGTGTTAGTCTTTCCAAGTCACTGTTGAGTGTGACAGGGTCCTGCTCCTTTGGAGATGGCTGAACACCTGCTGCTCTTGGGAAGCAGTGAATTAATTCCTTGGTTTGCTTTGCTTGTGTGCACAGCTTTTGCTTTTCTTGTTAAACTATCTTCATCTCAACCCAGGCGTTCTCTATGTTTTACCCTTCCCATTCTCTCCCTGATCCCGCTGGTGGGAGTGAGCAAGCAGCTGTGGGGGGGCCTGGCTGCTGGCTGGGGTTAAACCATGGCCAGAATACACAACCTCTCTGGGCAACCTGGGCCAGTTCTTGAGCATCCTCGGAGCTGGGGGGTGGGAAAGTTTTCTGATGTTCAGAACCTCTGTTTGATTTTGTGTCTCTGACAGGAGCTGACTCTGGTTCTGTCCCCTTCTCCTCTTGGGCTGGCAGAAGCTGAAGGTCACCAGTGAAGGCACACACAAGGACACACACATTTGCTGTCTGGTTGCCTACTCTCTCTCTCTCTGTCTTGCATCAGTGCTTGATGCAAACGGATGCACACTCTCGTGGTGGGTGATCTCACAGACACCCCACAACTGTGGATCCCCCAGACAGCTGCATGTAGAGCATAAGGACACCTAAAACCCCCAGTCTGACCCCAATAGCTGGCACCCAGTAACCGTCAGTCCAGGCAGTACTCACGTGGGATGAAAAGTGAGATTACACACAGACATAGGTAAGAAAGTTTCAAATGAAGACGGGACAGGCTGTGGTGATCAGGCACAGGGCTCAGTCAGAGAAGTATACTTCATATGCAGTCAGACCCTTTCATAGCCCTTTCTGTGTGTTCCTCTCTTTGTATCTCCAATTTCTTCCCCTAAACATTTCTTCATCACTTTATGCAGAACTATCAATTCTCACACCTCTGGTCCAGCACTCAGGATCTTCACTCACCCCATCCCAACACCTTCAAGTAAAATGTCACACTCCACACATCCTCACACTTATGTGGAAATTATCTGCTCCAGTTTCACAGAAAATGAATACCTAAGAGATCACATGGCAGATCACCTGCATGATGAGTCCAATGTGAGAACTGACGTGAAAACTTCAAACAGTATCAAATTCAGGCATATCCCTCTATTCAAGGTCATTGAACTTTGTATGGCATATCCAACAGTTCCTGCCACTGAAAGCACACAGCTATCATGTCTGTCCTATGCCACACATGATATACTGCCTGACATATATGATCAGTACTGTACTCTGGAATAATGAGCTTTTACTATATTCCTGGAAGTTGGTAACTCTCATTAGATTTTTTTTTTTTTTTTTATTTCAGAACTAAATTACTTACATCCACCACAGCTCCAAGGAATGGAGATCTGACAGGATTTCACTGTAAATGGGCAAGAGCTATTTCAAATGCAGACCAGGCACAATTTTCTTAAGGAGTTATATCAGCTGGACCCATTAATTCCTGTCTCTCACTACTCCTGGATATTTTTGATACCATAGTTGCTATAAGCAAAAGGAATGAGTTTCCCATAGGTAGATATAATAAGAAATGTACTAAGACTGATGGTCTCATACAGGTCCAAATTTCCACTGTTTTGACAGATTTTCATATTTTTAGTAAGAACAAAGGAAGAAATCACTCTTTAGCAGAAGTGTTAATGCACCACAGTGATTCTTCTCCAACTGCTCAGTAGTTTCTTCTCCAGGTCTTCAAGAGCAGTGCCACAGTGCATAAAACAAACCAGTATTTCATTACAGAAGATATACTGAAAAGACCTACTTGATTATTTCATCCCAATCTCCAACTACTATTTCAGTTCATGATCCCTAGTCTGGTGATTCTGATCAAGATACATTTGGAGGTCAGAAGCTCTCTCCATTCCTGCTGCTGCTCGTCCTGTACAGCTGTGAGTGTCCCTGATGGGGAGGTTTTGCTGAATCCTTTGTCCATTATATTTTGCTGATTATTTAATCTTCTCATTCATTGACATTCAGTTGTCACTCAATCAGTCATCCACTAGTGTCCTTTATTCATTTGACATAGCATCAAACACTCATTTCATTTCAAAGGGTACTTTTACCCAGATGAAAACTGAAGGATTCCACACAAACTGTCCACATTAAAACACAACTTAGAAAAATTATTCTTAATTTAGTTTTTGGGGTTTTTTTCATAATTCATCTAGCATATATCTTGTTTCACATGCTGGCCTGCTGAGTATTCCTCTGCAACTGTATTTTAATCACAAAGTAACGTTTACATTACTGATTGAAACACTTACAGATATAAGTACAGATATTCTTAACTTTAATCTAAGATAGTTGTGTGTTCCAGATACACAAATAGCTTGAGATGGCAGTAAAATTTTTGCACCACCTGTTTCTTTTATTCTGACTTTCAACTTCAATTAGGCAGCATTAGGTACCACTCCAGTACCTACTGTAACATATTCTAAATAAAAGGTAGGCAGATTCAGAGAGCTGCAAGACCAAAGCAGGCTTTCATCCAGCTTAATAAATATCTTGAGGCTCACGTCACATAAGAACGGCACAGAATGTAAAGCTTTGAATGCTTGGGACAGCTGTCCTCCTTCCCTGCCTCAGTGGCCTTTCTGATTACACTTGTACCCAATCCCATCCACTGGCAGTGTTTCCCAAGTGACACAAATACTGCAGCAGTGCAGGAGATGAAAAATCTTGAGCTCAGTGCAGTCGTCAAGATGTCTGGGTATTTATGACAGGACAACAACAGCAACGTCACAATATCACAGAAACCATTGGGGTAGCCTAGGACAGCCCACTGAATGACAGATCGTTGTTCCTTCCCTGACAAAGGGACCCAAATCAGCTGCTTGGAATTTCCAATGCATGGGAACTCTTGGCTGGGAACATACAGTTTGAGGCCAGAGTATCATGATCATCATTGTCTTATTTATACCTCAGAGTCTATTCAGTTGTGTTGGCTACTTTTGTGCAGTGACACCATGCAATTGATAAAACATATGGCCAAAACACCAGCTGGCTTAAGTATTTGTACTATAAAAGGAAATATGTCTTAATTTGGATATATCCCAGGGTTAATCCTTACTTATTGCTCACACTTTTCTCCAACTCTTAGTCATATTTAGTGTTAAAAAATGTGTCTCTTTTTCTAGAGTTGAAATTCACATAGCATTACCTTCCATGCAGTAGTTCTTGCTGGCTTCTCAGATTTAAAAAACACTGTATTTTCTTCCTCTGAAGGTGCTCACATACTAACCCTCAAACTTCACCTTCCCACTGCAATTGCTAGAAAGAATAGTAGTTTCTGACTGTACATTGGCAATGCAGCCTACTAGCACAAAGCACTTAGGACTTCTGTGAACAAGGCAGGAAAAAACCCCAAAGAATTAAAACAAGTTTGGGTTTTAGATGTTTATATAATTGTAATTTTCCAGATGGGGAAAAAAAGAGAATGATTCTTTGAAGATATTGCAAGCAAGCAATGAAATAAAAAGGGAATTGGCACTATGTGTTGACATAATAGTGGATAGTCAGAGATGAGAGACAGACATAGATCAGGATAAACATTAGGCAATGGAAGAATTAGTTTGCAGTGATACCTTACCAGCAGTGTGCCCTTGTATTTTTTTCCAACTCTTTACTACATTTAGTGTAAAAGAATTGTGCTGCTTTTTGTAGAGTTGAAATTTGCCTATCATTACCTTCCATGCAGTAGCTCATATCAGAGCAGCAGTATGAACTTGCCAGCAGTGTGCCTTTTTGGCCAAGAAGGCCAATAATATCCTGGGGTGTATTAGGAAGAGCATTGCCAGCAGGTCAAGAGAGGTGACCCTGCCCCTGTGCCCAGCCCTTGTGAGGCCACGTCTGGAATGTCCAGTTCTGTGCTCCTCAGGACAAGAGAACCATGCAGCCCCTGGAGCAGGTCCAGCAGAGGGCTATGAAAATGATTGTCTGGAACATTTTGTACAAGGAAAGGCTGAGGCTGGCTTGTTCAGCGTTGAGAAGAGATAACTGAGATGACTGCAGGTATCTGAAAGGAGGTGTCAGAGGATGTTTCCAGGCTGCTCTTGGTGATGCCAAGCAATAGGACAAGAGACAGCAGGCAGGGACTGATGCACAGGGAGTTCTACCCGAACATGAGGAAGAACTTCTTTACTGTGGGTGTCTGACCACTGGAACAGATTGCCCAGAGATGTTGTGGAGTCTCCCTCACTGGAGATGTTCAAGAATTGTCTGAGCACAATCCTGTGCCATGTGCTCTGGTATGGCCCTGCTTGAGCAGGGAGTTTGGACCAGATGACCCACTGTGGTCCCTTCCAACCTGACCCATTCTGTGATTCTGTTACAAAAAAAAATACAATATTCCAGAAAGAGGAAGTCTGTAGAAAAAGGAATTTTACCAAAGGGATACCTTAGGATTATGATCTTTCCAGAAGATTTATGAAGGCACTTGGACCATGGTGGATTAATTCTGGTCCTGAAAGCAGCCCTCCACATCCAGCCCTTCTGAATTCACAGCTGCAGAAGTACAATATTCCTACCACAGAGGACTTGACCTGAAATTGGGTAAGAGGAGAGAAACTACTCTGGGGAGCAGCACAACATACATATTTGCTTTGTTCTTTAAATCTTTCCTAGGGATCTGCTATTTGCCATAGACAGGGCAAAGACATCAAGTATACCTCTAGGCCTGGTATAATAAAGTCATTCTTATGTTAAGACAAGGCTTATGAAATATGCACCAGGGATCTTAGGGAGGAAAAGGTCAAAGAATTGATCTGCATTCCAGAAGCTAATGAACATTTGCTTGGTGAATGTAATCTGTTGAAAGAAAATCACAGAGAACAGCAAACAAGCAAGGAGGAAAGAGAGTATGTGTATGAAAAAGATCTAAAGAGGAACCAAGTATGATGATATCTTCCTAGGTAGATATGTTACAGCTGAAGATCAACACCAAAGATCAACAACTTCCTCCAGGAAATGATTTAAATAGTAGCAACCAGAGACAGGACTGCCCGTAAAAGATGTTTAAAATGAATAATATCCAGAGTGACCTCAGATTTCTTTAAAGCATTCAGGGAAGTTTCATTACTTGATAATTCTGGCCACCTTTTATAAGACTAACATCTAGCATTTCATTTACCATACTTGGAATAATTTTTATGTGCATTATTAAAATTTGCATACATAAGCATTTACACTGACATGCCATGATGATGATCAAGGGATAAGAGCAACTGATATACCAGGAGAGGATGAGAAAGCTTGGCTGCTCTTTCTGGAGAAAAGAAATCTCAGAGAATTGTATGAATGTGTATAAATACCTAAAGGGAGAGTGTAAAGAAGACAGAGCCAAGCTCTTTTTAGTGCTGCCCATGAACATGGTAAGCTATAGATTGGCCCTGGGGGACTGAGCTGTGGCCATGGGCAGGGCAGGAGGAGGCTCTTATTAACTCCAAAATTGCATTTGGGAAGGAAAGTTGGTGAAAGCCTCCTCCACACCTCAGACTTCTCTTCAAACATATTGCACAGTGTTGGCCATCAGTGAAACTGCTTCAATCAGGAAATGTCTACTGCCTTCTTTATACCACAGAATGTAGCATTTGGTAGATAAGGAATCCAAAATAACAGAGCAAGGTTTCCATGATAGTGTATTTGCACTTAGACAACTGGCCCATTCAGATGCTGGATTTTATTTTAAAACCTCATTTAACTTCTGTAATATTCACTTTCAGTGAGTATTATTTCAATATTGCAAATTGTTTACACTTCATGCTGCAAAATAATGATAAATATCGAAGTTCGTATTAAATATCATATTTATAGTGTAAGAAATATTGGCTTGTATTCAACAGAAATTACCTCCAGATAAGTACATCTGTGGATATGGAGTTGCTAGAAAAGGCCTCTTGGGTCCAAGGAAGACTTTCAGGCCACAATGAAGGTGTATTTACATTGTTTATGAATTCTTGGGATACGCTTCTGTCTTCCCTTTCACAGTGGGAAAGCGCAGGATAGCAGAGTAGCCATGGTTGTAGGGCCCAACCTGTACCACGTAGTTTGAGGAACAGATGAGAGGACAGGCACGGGCCAGGATGTGAGGCTGCTCCCACCAGCCTCTGAGCTGTTATTGCTCATGGCTCACCAAGCCTGAGGTCAGAATGAAGGAGGCTTTAGACCATTTTCCCAAGGTATGCCCAGAGACAGCCTGCCCTCTGAGCTGGAGATAGCTGCAGTTCTTAGCCATGCAGCTAGAGGTTTAGCTCTCTGCCCTGAAACTGCCCATCCCCTCCTCCCTGTGTTGTTTAGGGGAGCCTGGGACTCTGCTCCTCTGCTGTGACTCCTCCTCTTTAGTATTAACTTCTGCATGGAATAAAAAGGGATTGAATATTCCCTCTCTGAATGGCTATTTTTGACACTGTGCCCAATCTCTCTAAAATTTGAATATTAAATATCAAATGGAAATAGCTTACCTAGGAGACCATACAGGACAAACCTGGGATGTAGCACTCAATACAGGTGAGAGAAGGACTTCCATTTATCACTGGTATCAGTACTATTTCAGTTCAAGGACTTCTGAAACTCAGAAATCATAGTGAAAAAGACATTCACTATCTAGTCTAGAGTGGAATATATATTTCTGTGATACAACATTTCTCTCACAAATAAGATCTATTTCCTAAAAATCTTATCAACATTCACCTCTGTCAGACCTTCATGCCTTTCCTGGGGAGCTGAGCTAGGTCAGTTGTTGGTCAGTGTAATGGGATGTACAGGACCATTCCAGCTGCTCTAACTTCAGCACTGTGCTTCAGATCATTTATTCTGAAAGTAATTTTTTCCAGGATCATTTATTTTGGAAATTATTTTAGTCCCTACAGGCTGAGAAACACAGTGAAGGGAAAAAAAATAGAGCTTCTCCGGGATTTGTACAGCTAAAGAGCTTGCCGCTTTCCACATGACACCTGAGACAGCATAAAAGTAACTTAGGCTATAAAAATAGGGAAATGTAAGTGTGTTGTAAAAAGAATGTCAGTTATAGAAGCTAAAGAACACAAGAAAGAGGCTGAAAACAGATAGAAAATAATACAAAAAGTATTATGTCAGTAAGAATAAAAGCAGAAATTATTTGTCAATCACTCTTTCATACTAAAACACACACATATTTATCTTTTAAAACTCTTCCTCCTTCATAAATAGCAAACCGAAGAGTCAGTTTTTCAAGGCATGGAAAGGTACTTCACTTATCTTTTCCCCACACACACAAAAAATTTAAAAAGTAAAAAAAATACGACAAGAAAAACTAACTAAGACAAAGAGACGTTCAAGGTCAATATTCAAAGTTTAGAAAGGCTTCTTTCTCAACCATGTTCTTTTAATTTTAGCCAGACTCTCATTTATCTTCCAATATCTCTACCTTGGGAGTTTTATGCATGGTTTTTAAATCACCCCACTAAGCAGCTTTAAAAAATAATCAGCCTATCCCTTATAAAATGAATTTTTTGCAAGATAGCTCTGTTACACAAATTCAGGA
This sequence comes from Entomyzon cyanotis, assembly GCA_024500445.1. Lineage (NCBI taxonomy): Eukaryota > Metazoa > Chordata > Aves > Passeriformes > Meliphagidae > Entomyzon > Entomyzon cyanotis. Next base: position 54,398,277 of record JAKEPQ010000871.1, read on the forward strand.
GTACCCAATATCCATCCCTTATGATGCTCTCTGAAGATATAGATAGCACAGAAACACTTCAGAAAGTGCTTTCATTGGGGTTCCTCTTAAATTGAAATACTACCAGCTCTGTTACAGACACTGTCTTCTAAACAGCTATTTCTGTAAAATACATTTGCCAGAGAAAACAGCTTTATCTTTACCAGATAGTTTAGCTATTTCCTTCTTCCTTTTTATTTTTATTTTGAAAAGGCAAAATATTAAACAGCTATGGCCATATGTTTTGTCTAGCTATTCATCTTACTCTCTTGGGTTACACTGAATGACTTAATGCAACTGAAATTCGAATTTGGCTCACTAAATTCATTTGACAGATGAACTAGAAAAATGTCATTTTTAAAAGCAACTTGGATATAGACATAAAACCTTTTTTCATTTACCAAGTCATTTTCTTTTCCTAATACATACATATGACAAACAGTTTCTGTCTGAACACGGTTAAATTTGTAGCATCTGGCATATAAGCAGTTCTGTCAAGACAAAATACAGATTTTAAAAGTTTAGCTCTGACAGGCCTTTTAGTGTGGCTGGAATGTTTCCTATCTTCAAGTTTACCTGAGAAGCCTCTTAACTTGTGAGTAACTTCACAGAGGAATACTCATATCCTTGTGTCACTTACCAATGACTGCAGCACACTCAGTGAAATAATGCAGCCATTCAATTAAAAACAGAAATGTAGAGATACAGAAAAGAAATTGATGATTTCTCTCTTCTCCTCTAAACTTTTTTTTTTTTTCCTTTTTCATTTTCTCTTTTTTTCCCCTGTGATTAGGGAACGCTTCCACTATGTTGTGAAAATGCTTTAGAACAAAATGCAAAGTAACATTGTCTTTGTAGAGAGGAAGCAAAAAAATGACAGCAGGACAAGAATGAACAAAAAGTTATTTCATTTGTGATTAATAAGCTCTGTAGGGAATTTTTGTACCAGCTCCTTTTTCTGCTTTTCATTTCTCAGCAAGACAAAGAAAGTTGCCCTCAGTAGAAGCTGCTACCCACTAGATGGGGCCCCAAGGCAAGAAGTGCTCAGCTCACAACACCAGGTTCACTCTGAGAAGCTGTGCTTCCAGAGAAGAGTGATTATAATAAACGAAAAAAAGTGGTCAGAAATATCAGAACCCCAAGCATGCTTAAGAGGTCGAGCTGAATTTGTAATTGGTTCATAAGGGCACTTAAATTCTACTAGCAGCTACACCAGAATGAAAGCACAGACCATCTACCACACAAATTCATAGCTACCTAATCCTTAAACCTGACATTCTTAAAATAAAAAAGTGCCTGTATTTCACCAATAAAATTGACAAGATTTCTCACATAACTGGGTCTGACTACATAGAACTAGGGCTACAGCTACTCACAGGGGAGGGCAAGCACAAAGCATGTGTAACAAGAAGCACCATGAGTTTCCTCCCTGTTGGTCCACACAACTGTAATGCCATCATCCCTTAGGAAAATACGTTTCCAAAAAGTCACAGTCCTCAGAGACCTTTCAGCTCTATCCTGGTCTGCTGGGAACTCAGCCTCTCACAGAAATACATCAGCTTCCCTGCCTAGATTCTGCTTCATAGATATACATCTACAAGAAATACTGATCTTCACATATTTAGTAAAAGAAAGAGGTCAAGAAACAAAAGTCTCTGCACTTCACAGCCAGAGACATTACCCCGATCCAAGACATTATTAAGATTTTTATTCATTTTGATGCATGACTGTTTCTCATTTAATCCAAGGAAAGTTGATTCTTAGCTGATGATTTATCACCTTGTATGCAATTGTCCTATAATGTGAGTGCAGACTGCTATTGTACAGCTTATCCCCACCTATAGTTGCACCCGAACTCATTACCTTGGAGTGTCTTTACTGTCAGTGGAGAAAGCCTCTCCACAAATGCAATTCATCATATATCTCAAAGTAAAATTTGTCTGCCACCTAGTTCAGACATAGGTGGCAAAGTAGCAGAGGTCAGAGGCGTGCAAAAACAGCCCCTGCATCTACTTCTCAGAGGAGACATTGTTCTCAGCTTCATGTTTAACAGCACATGAAGTAGCCTTCTGAGTAAGAGCAAGAGCTTTTCTCTCAGATTCATCAGATTTCTAAAGTAACTTTATTTTTTTATGTAATCTCAGAACAGCAGCAAGTGCAGTGATGGGCACCAGCCCTTGGGTGGGTGAAGACAACCTAGACTTGTTCATGCCAAAATGGATAACAGCCAAGCCAAGGCTGGCTGAGTTGTTATCCTGTTTATGTCTGCCTGCATCAGACCCTGGAGTGGCAGCCTTCTCTGAGGGCAGCTTCTGAAGGCAGAGCACACTGGCTACCCATCAACATAACAGGAGATTCCCAGGCACAGAAATTCAGCCATCAATACTGTAGCAGTATTTAAACGCCCCCTTGTTTGGACTATAAGACGTGGCACTTTCCCAAGCAGTTCCTGAGTACAGACAGGATTCAGCCTAAGGAAGGCATCATTGCCCATGGAGGTTTGGAAACAGTCCTGTTCTGCTAGCTAAGATAACTTCATAGTGCAGTGTGAAGTTGTTCTACAGATGCCAGTAGTTCTAGGGATCAACCATGACAGCCACAACCCTGTTCATTTTAATAGTATATATGTGTGTCTGTGTGTCTCTGTGTGTGCGTGTGTGTGTGTGCATATCTATCTATCTATCTATCTATCCATCTATCTATCTATCTATCTATCATCTATCTATCTATCCCATAATCAGGTATACTTATAAATGGAGCAGTTGCTGAGAATGAAAACTGCTAAGCAATACTGGAGTGAGGGCAGCGGGAGAGAAGTACCACAGGAGCTGTATGGAGGTGAAGCAGCTTGTGCATATTATGGCAGGGTCACCAACCATCTTAGGAGCCTGTAATTGTAGCAGGGGAGAACAGCATACCATAAGAGAACTGACTAAATTAAAATGAAGGAATGGAATAACTGAAGTGTAAATTCAGGGTTTAACTGGAGCAAAGAAATAAAACAGACAAGACTTGTCTATGTTCACACAGGCTGGCACAGGAGAAGGAACACAAGGTCCAGATAACACTGAATATTTGTGGTGACCAAAATAGGGAAGTGCCTCTGAACAGGCAGGCATGGGAGAGCTACTGGTTTCTGATGACTCCTCTTCAGGAGTGGTGCAGAGTAGCTCCACACTGAAGAATGCCATCTCTCTCCTTCACAGTGCTTTCAAACCAGACTCTCCTCCTATCCAGGAATATAAGCAAGAGGGAAGGAGATCTATTACTTCATCCTCATGAATGTGGCAGCTTTTCTTTGCTGCCTCCTACACTTCATCTGCCACTGCTTTAAATCTGCCCACTCTCCCCCTTTCACATGGTTCTTCTACAGCTCTGTGTCTTCGTCGCCTGCACACCTGGTTTTTCCAAGGTCACTTACTCACATACTATCATCAATTGTTCTTTCTTCTCCCATTCTTTTCATGAATCATTTACTCAATCAATCAGTCAATTTCCTGCTTCTGTTATCCTGTTTGAGGGTTTTTCATTCTCCAAGTTACTTTTCTCCTGTGCTTTGTTAGACTGTAGCTTGCTGAGCTCTCTCCAAAGCTCAGCATGAGATTACATGTGACTGGCTGAGCCCATAAGCTCGCAGACAGTGCTCTCAAGATAATTAGAAGCATATTTTGATAGAAACATGGCATCTTTGTTCAATTTGTCCTGAAATTACTCAATAGTACTGTATGGCCTAAAGACAATTCAAGAACTTACAGAGTAATGCATTTCAGGCACTGAGATCTTTAGTAATAAACTAATAAAAGAAAGGATTTTGTGAAAGTTTAGGTAGATTAATAGTAATATTACTAGCTTAACAAATTTTTCATAGTATCCAGCCTGAATATTTCTATCTGGAGAGTAAGCAAAAAATAATATGATTTCTTTCTGCACTTCATAAACAAACAAAGAAATCAACCAGTCATTAAGAGTTCCCTTTTACAAAATGGAAGGCTTTTCATGTTCCCCACTCAAGAGTCTCATTTCCTAAATCAAATACAGCCAGTGCTCTAAAACTTTCTTCATTTCCTAAAACTTACGTTCCCTTTGCTGCCCCTGAACTCTCTCCACTGAGTCCACATTTCCAGTCAAGGATAATGCCTGAAAGTAAGTGCAATATTTCAGCTCATCTCACCCATGGTAAATCCTCATTTTACAAATAATGCTGCTGTTCAGGCTTTAACCTCAATAGTAGCTTTCTCTTTGGCACATAACTGACTCACACAGTAACCCAATATTCTCTGCTTTCCAATACTATCCTGAGGGACTTGATGGGATTCTGTCCCCTCCATTCTACCTCCATTTCACATTTAATTCCACAAGAGAAGCATTTAGTGTCAGTCTACTTTTGCTCAGGGTGTAAGAGGAATGCTTTGCTTTTTTGCTCCACTCAGGAGTAGCTCACAGTTTTCTTGCTGTACTGCAGGCCTCTTGCTTTTTGCAATATCTGCATGACTCCATCCCTAGAAAAATATGCATAATGAGACACTTTGTGTGATAAAGCACTTCTGAAGAGCAAATTCTTCCTTGTTCTCATGAAGCTCATTTTTATTGCCAGCCATGGCATATGGGAGAAAACACACAGCCTCCGTGTGGGTGACAAAGAAGGTAAAATCTATGGAGGAAGCAGGAGGAAACTGATACATTTGTTACTACTAAGCAAGGAGCAACATGACACAGATGAAATAAAAACACACACACACACACACACACACATACAGACACACACAGAAAAACCAACCCCCCCCTTCAAAAAAAACCAAAAACAAAAAACAATTAAAAAAACTCAAAAAAGAAAACAGAAAAAAACAAAAAAACCCCACCAAAAAACAAAAAACCAAAACCAAGACAAACCAAACCCAGAGCAAAACAAAACAAAAAATAAACCCATAAAGCTTATTTCAAGCACCACGCTGCCTAAATCTGTGCCTAAGTCTGGGAATGGGATGGAAAGAAAACCAGCCTTTCATTATGCCCAGGAGAGGAATAACTTTGAATTCTGAGTTTTCTTTCCTGAGACCACCAGGACAAAGTCTTTCAGAGGAATGACATGTTCAGAACAGCAGCCTGAGCTCACTTTGGGCATCTGAAAAGCCAAATGGGGCATATGAGTTACTTGCTGCCCACCTGGAACGTCACATATAACATAAAGCAGTCTCAGGGTGTCTCCCTGAAAACTGCATAACTCAGTCATAGCCTGAGGTAGGAAAAGCAAGGTCCTCATCCACCAAAATATTCACACCATTTGCTAGTTTTGGATACACGACACTCCCTAGTTAAGAGACTTCACTTCCTCTAGTTGCTGCACCTTACAGTTCTACATTCTACTATTTGCCGTCTTTGTGCTACCTCCCTTTGACAGCATTGCAGTCAGCTTCTCCAACACTGTTCTGCAAATTCCTACACATTTTCAAAGCTTCTTTTGTTCTCAAAGAGAAAAAAGGTGAAGCTAAGACATTTCATTCAGTTCTCACCTGTTAAAGCAAAGTCCTCAAGAAAATACACATTTTTAATATATCTACCAGTCATTAAATGAGATTTTCTCCCTGATGCATTTCTGTGCTTGTCTGCAAATACAGGACCAATGTGGCACTGACATATGCTTAGTTTCCAAACAGAATAATCTTGCTGAACCCCACAGGTGAAATTCGATCTAATAACAGTAAAAAAAGACCTGTTCTCCACTGTCTCTCCTGAGTACAGCACTTCAGCAGTAAGACTATGCTGGCACAAACTGCTAAGCTAAGCACAAGCATCTGCTGATACAGCAGCTATTCTACTTAAGGTTCAAGGATATTTTATATGCATTTAGGAAGAAAGATAATGCATGTGTATGGTAGTATACAATACCCTCTAAACATCATTAAAGCTATCCAAATGCAGAAAAACCCCCACAGTGTTACACAGAAATATGACTTTGATGGATTGGTTAAGGTTTAAAAGAGACAGCTATTTTATATAAGATGCAATGAGCCCTCTGAACAGCAGAGGACATTTAGTTACTCCAGCTTGTCCCTTGAATGGTATCCAGAGAGAAGAACAGTGGGACCAGTGAGGAAAGTCAGCCTAGGGATAGGCAGAGAGAAAGGCTCTTTTGTGTGGCAGCAGAGGCAGAATCCCAAATGCTCATTTTCACACACGGACAAAGGAGGAAGGGCAACATTTATCTCTTCTGGTTTTTTCTATTTTTTTTTCCAAGGTCTGCAGCACAAAATCCCTCCTAGGCAAGCTGTCAGCAAGGAGGAAGCATCCTGCATGCAGGGCCCAGCCTGGCAGATTAGCAATATTGCTCACCGCAAACCTGATGCAGCAAGAGAAGCTGCTGTGAAAGGATGCAGCAGAGGAGAGCTCTGACAGCTGTGTAAGAAAATAACAGATACAGCTGCCACTCTAATCATTGCACTAAGTTTCCAGTGCTGACCTCAATTTGCCATGCTGCTGACCCAATGTGGGATGGCAGAGGAACTCACAGCAGTCAGTGGAGAAGCTGGTATGAATTACAACTGAAGGAAAACTAGTGTAGCAAAACTCAGTATAAGCTTAATCCTGCACACCACACTGTGTTGCTGCTGCATTTTGACTTCACTTGTTAAGCAAGACATGCACTGCAGCTACTGGGTTTCTCTGCTGAGAGGAATGCAAACTCTAGATCAGAGACATGACAAGAGACACTACTGCCTGCAGTGACTGTGGCCCACAACTGAGTAAGAATCAATCATGTTGGTATTTATTCCTGATCCTGAGGCTCTTGAACCTTTTGCATTAAAACTGTGCTGCATAAACAGCCGAGAGAGGACCAGAGTCTGAATCTGTCTGCAGCAAACTGCAGTGTCCAGCACATTTTTATGTCCAGTGTGCCCTAAATCTCTCAGCATCGCTGTCATAAAAAGAGAGGATGTGACTCTCTTCAGTTTGGAGGGTCTAGAACAGTGTGGTTTTAAACTTCTTAAAGTATGAAAGGCACTAGGAGAGGTGTTAGTGACAACACTAATAAGAAACTGTATGGCAGAACAATTGCCAGAGATTTTAAAGAAAGAGGTAGTATCACATTGAAATCAGTCTCTTCAGGAAGCAAGTACAAGGTATGAATGTGCACGGTAAATCCCAATGAATTTGAGTACTTCCATTCCAGATAGAGACAAGATTTATGACAAATCCAGTTTTGTGCTCACTGCCACACCTGTAGGCATATCAATCATTGTGATGATTGATCTTAAGGGTCTTTTCCAATTTAAATTATTCTATGAAACTAATTCATCAACATCAGACTTTTTTCCAGGCATGCAAAACCTACTCATCTCCACTGCATTACAGAATGAGTCCACATTCCCTGGGAATCTAAATGCCTCCTTGGGCACAACTGAAAATGTACAACACTGTCATACAGCTCCACATTTACAATATCTCCAAGTCCACCGACTAGGCCTATCATACTAACAAGCTCTCATTTAGACAAACCTTTCAGAACCTCCTTTTGGCATCAGGAACTGCACAAAATGCAGGGAGAGAGATTAATCCTGTGTTTCAGAGGCAACTGTCAGAGCTTTAAGGTATATGAGGGAAGAACAGTCTCATTGCTTTTCTCTGCCCAGGGAAATGTAAGCTCTTATCATCACATCCTGTTGATGCAACCAGCAGTCTAGAAGTGTTTCTAAATGCCTTTCTCAGTCTTTTCTCAGCAAACTGCTGCATGTGGCATGAAATAATGAAACATCTAGTGGCCTGTAAGAGGGAATAACTCTATAGCTTAATTTGGAGAGTGGACATTGGAGTTACATATTAGCAACTCCTTCCGGATTGTTGAAAAATATACATCCATCTATACCAGGCCATTTCCACAATCAGCAGCGTTATGTGTGAAGGCCCTAATGCTTCACAGGTGTCCATGTTACCTCTGCATAAATCATGAGTCTGGACAAGTTACCCAGCCATATGGATAGGAAGCATCAGAGCTCCCCTAGGAAGACCACCATCTAGTATAAGCTTAAATAAGGGTCATGAATTTGTCATGAAGAAATGTGGGAGAGATGGAGGTGATGGGGAGGGATTGAGGCTGTCAGGGCTCCCCATGCAGCAGGGACCTGCAGCCTTCTGCCAAACTGGGTGTTCCAGGCACGACTATAAAAGTTGATCTGCTTCAGATATAGCCCAGAGAGTGAAAACAGTGTGGAGCCACTAGGCCTGGTACCTGAAATGTCCTCCATCCTGTAATTAGGATGTAGAGCTGTAACAAGGACAGTGAGTCCCTCTTTTCCCATGCAGCTGAACAAGCCCACACAGGCAATGCCTCTGCTTCTGTAACCTCCTCTCTTTCCCTGCCTGCTCCCCTCAGCCTCCCCTGCCCACTGCTGCTGCTGTGGTGGGGACAGCTGAGAGCAGCCCTCTAGGCAGTTAAATGAATCCATGAGGAAGAAGAGGGGGGAAGAGCAGATCACAGCTCCCAGTCCCTCTCACTGCTCACCACAGGCTGCTGGAGAGATTGAGTAGGGCTATCTGACAACCTGCTTCACCCCGGGATTTAAGCACTTTGGATACACTGGAGGTAGAGGAAGGACAGGTTTGACACCCTCCTCCCACACAATTTCTAACTGACTGAATGTTACTCCATCAGTGTTTTTAAATTTGTATTAACCCTGCAATGGATAATGCTCAAAGTTCTTTTGCCCAGACATCCAAAATTAAAAGCTCTTTCAAGTCTTCAAAAAGTGAAAACCAAAGCATTTTCATTTCTTTAAGCATTCCAGTCTTTCCTCCATATTCTGATCTGAATTTACAAAACACAGTGTGCTTCCTTGTTTCAAGGAGGTGCAACAGATATCAGCAAGCAAAATATGTGACCCAGGGGAGGTGTTTAAACAGCAGCTGAACACAGCTCTCATAAACCTTTCATCCCTCACTCTCAAGCATCTAGTCTGTTTATGCCAAGTAGAATTTAGTAGAGTAGCTGGTGAAGGAAACTGCAGGCTGGGTGTGGAACAGGCCTTCTGTCTGAGCACAGTTCTTATCTTCCCTCGATGCTTATGCTCCAGTCATGTCTCATCTGCTGTGAGATCATTATCCTCCTGCCTGTCCTGGCACCTCTGCACTGCCACTATCACTTCATTATTTGTCATCCAACCCACCAGTTTGCATGTTTATGCAAATTTCATCTGTCTTTTGCTTTACTATCACCTGCTTCATTTAGATTTAGATGCCACCTACTAGCAGTAAGGCAATAGCTCTGTTTCCTCATGTGTGAGACACTGAAATGTTATGGTTAATGGCTTAGATATTTTTTTAAAAGGACTTTGCCCATCATGGCAAAATTGCATAAAGAAGCTGTGACCACCAAGGCCCTGCCTGAATATGCCTCCTGGCTGGAACTGGACTGTGAGTTAAGCCACCTAACAGGAACTTGAGATGAGGGTGGTACTATCATTGTCCAATTATCTCGTGTCTAAGGAGAAGAATATACCCACAAGGAAAGCCAAACCCAGCAGCTGTCCTGAAAATCAGCTCTGGCTGAGTTTGGGAAGCCATAGCCCACAGACTCATTTGCTGAGGCCAGGTTTGCACACACACCCCAGATCAGGGGGGCAGGAGGAGACTTTTTGGGGGTGTGGTGTAACCCTTGGTCAGAGGGAACACCCACCCATCCCTACAAAAACTATCTCAGCTGTTAAACCCCCACACCCTGGGAAGGTCACATCCACAGGACACTGATGTGAGAGGCAGCTGAGAAGGATCATAAACCATCCAAGAACCCCCAAAGTGCCCCCAGACTCATTCCTGAGGCCTTGCACCAGAGGACTGCGCCTGAGGCAAAAGGATGCAACAGATCCAGAGCCTGTGGCAAGAGACTGTAAAACTTCCCCCCAGAGGAGGTACCTGGCTGTTCCCAAACAGCCTGAACAGATATACATCCATTGAACTCTGTGTTTTGTGGGACCCTCACCACCGAGAAGACCAGATGGAAAGGATTAATGGGACACTGTCAGGAACCACAGAGTGGTGATATTTTCTACTGAACCTGTCTGTCTTTTTTTCTCTCCTCTCACCCTTTTCCTGTTTCTCTCTCTCTCTTTCTGCCACCCCACATTTACTGTAAATAAAATCCATACTATTGACTTTCAGCATATAGTCTCGTTTGCACCTTGCACCTTAATTTGGGCAGTGGTATCTCTGTAACAATTTTAATAACAGTATCTTAACATCCCATAGTAATTAACTTACTTCTGGAAATATTTGAGTTTTTATCAGTTAGAGAAATATTCATCAAAAGACTTAAAATACTGCTTCTTTATCCTGAGATGTTTTTGATTTTTCCCCTCTTTTTCCCAGTCGTGTTCCACTGATGCTTGCAATGGTCAGATAGGCAACCTAACTTAAACTACTGCCACTAGTACTTCAAGTTCTGTCTTACATGGATCTTTGAACTGCATTAAGAAGCACAGTACTCACAATCCCAGTGGTCTCTTGCAGCTTTTTGGGCTAGATACCAAACCCTGCTATCATCATCATAATTCAACTAGTGATTGTAACCATGGGATATTTTATTTTAAATTGTCGTGGAGTATGTGCAGTCACTGTCACCTAGGAGATACTGAATGAGTAGGAGTTTAGCCACGAAAAGTCGTATTTTCCAGGGTGAATCAGATTATCCTTTCTTTAGCTGAAAGGTGTCCATGTGACGAGTGAAAAATAAAACATTTGATATGATCTCTTTTGAAAATATAGCTTATCACAACTGTGATCCCATTTGGCATTTTAGGGAGTAGTAAAAGGAGTTATGTACAAGCAGAAAAGAGAAGAACAGTGAAAGATGGAGAAGTAACACAAAGGCTAAGGAAATTACTGAAATCCCAGTTACATAGCAACACACAAAGAAGTAAAATTTATGTTTCCTATATATAACTATGTAAGCTACTACCATGAGTGCTGTGCTCATAAAACTGCCAGGGAGTAAAACAGAAAGAAAAGTGCAAAAACCAGAAAGAAAGTAATCTGCCACTTTTGGAAGTGGGGGGCGGCACTCTTTAAAACAGGGGATATTATATCTTAAAAAATGTCATATGAAAAGAGTCTTGTTTTTCTAAATAGAATAAAAAGGTGGAGGAAAAAACAGAGCCTGTAAGTTTAGCTGTGTGCATCAACACAAACATTGCCCTGCAGACAAAACTTTGTCTACTGCCCCTTAATTAAAGGAGCTAACCTAGAATTTTCTTAGATCAAAGAGAGAAATAAAAAGCAAACTATTATATGGGGAGAAAGAAAACAGTAACATCTTTGTTCCTTCTGGAAATTTACTGGGGCAGCCACCGTTTTACTGCAGTCACAGGCCTTTTCTATTTACAAACTCAAAGGCGGGTGCTAAACTATCAAAGACGCTTGTACCAGGTTCTGTTTCCAATTACCTGCACACTGTGTGGTTCCCCAAGTGGGGTTTCTGCTGAAACTTTAAGCAGTCTAAAGTAAGTAATATCCAGAAATGCCAGCTTGGATCAACAGGCTGTGCTCCATGTCCCCAGCAGCCCCATCCTGGGGGGTGTCTTTACTATCACAAGAACCCAGCTAAACTTAGATACATTTGGCTTTCATTCAGGTGTAGACCAGGTGCTCAGGAGAAAATTGGCAAGTGGACATGAGGGGAAACTGTTAACAAGTATTCCTTCTCCACCACTTCTTTTTGAGTTTTCGCTCCTCTCAAACAGCTTGCAGTGGTGAATGCAAGAGGCTACACAGGATGCTTGAGCACCCAGAAGGAACGATTTGCCCTGTTTGCTGAACCCCAGCATCTGTAAAGGACTTCCAGCATAGAGACCTCAAAGTTTCCAGTTTTGAAAGGAAAGCTGAAGTTATACGCAGAAGGACTTCTGGAACCAGCTCTTTAAGCATGTTGTGCCCATGAAATGGAGCAAAGCTCTCCTGCTAGCTAGTTTGGATGAAGACAGAGTTACCGCACTGCCAAAAGGAAGTAGTGTTTCTCCATACTTTGTCTTGAAATTTTAAACCAGAGGTGCTGTGACAATCACCAGGGGCTGGCAGAGGCAAGAACTGACTGTTCAGTGCATTATACAACCAAAAATGTTTAAAATGTCTTTACACAGGGATGGCTAGTGCATTTTAGCTGTCCTTACAACCTCAGATCCTTACAACCGCATATGGAAAGACACTGGCAAAAGTGTCCCAGAAGCAGGTTTTCAGGAAGCGCAGATCAGCATTGCTCTCTGGACTTCATGTATCCAGACTTGCAGCCCTCGACAAGACCTAGGAAAATGCAACCCTTCCCAGAGAATGTGTTTGGTTGGCTCTTCTCTACCTTATATTAGGGATTTAACTTTATTACATTTCTTCCTTTTCTTTTCTGACAGAATTCTAAATTCTCTGAAGTTTGCAGAAAGAAACACTTCAACACTGTAAAGAGATTTTACCCGTTTAGGACTTCATTTGGAAGAGAAAAAAAAGGAGGTCCTATCTCTTTTAATTTATGCAAAGGACTTTATTTACATGTTCAGTAGTTTTGATGTTGGGAGTTAATAAAAAAACAACCACACCCAAAATCTTAAAAACTTGAAGTGAAAAAGTTAAATATTGAAGATTTGTAACCTTAATTATGTGCAGGTAGCAAGGCACTGAACATAACTTCAGATACAGGGAGCAAAGAAGAAACTGAGGAAGAACACCACTTTTTCATCCCACTTCTCTCCAGACTACGTGTCCTTCCTGATACAAAATACAGGGGCAAGAGTTGAAGGTGGAGGAATAGGCACAGCAGAGGTATTACCATTTCCAACTGTTCATGTATTTACTCACCTGGTTCCTCCACTGCAGATATCTCTGCCTCTACAGAAAGGCAGACATCCTACTGCCTTTTCAGAGACCAGGAATGATGCTGCAAAAGGCCAAAAACAGGGACAATGTGGAAACAGTTTCACTCTTTATTTTGGTCAGCTTCACAGGAAGAAAATGTTCTGTTCATATGGAGAAAATAGAGTAAAATTTGAAACAGTAAAATGCACTCCACAGTATTAGCCAATATTCCCAAAGTCTTTTACTGGTGAAAGAAAAAAACTTATTTCCAGTACCTAGTGGGTTGAACCACCTTTCTCTCCCTCCCCATCCCCACTTTTCTCTTTAGAGAAAACTGAAGCTTTAACAGCTTTTTCACAGTAATAAATGGAATTTTATGGCAGAACCAGAAATAAAACTAGGTCTTCTTAATGTCTCTACTTCCTAATGCAAGGGCAGCAGGAACTAATAATAATTCCACTATTCAATTATTCCCCATAAAATTATCTGTCTTTTTCTTTTTTAGACTATGTGCAAGCATATGTAAGAGTCAAAAAAAAAATGTTAAGAGGGAACTGTTTCCCAGGTAATCTGCACCTATGATTTCTTCTTGCTAAGAATGCTTCACTCAAGCCCCTTTTCTCTCTCCCATGTTCTCTCCCTACCTGCTGCCATCCTCCACAGTACAGCAGTGCACAGAGTCCCTGTGCACCACTGTGGAAGATGAACTGCTGCAATCACTCAAGCTGCTCCTTTGCCTTTTTTTCAGTGCCCCCAGAGAGCAGGGAAAGCTCAACGAAAGTGAACCTATTGCCTGGATCCCTTCACATTTAAATAATGCATGAGGAAGCCCTGGGTCTGATGAGGGGACCTACACTACAGCTGTTTCAAATACGGTAGCAACATCAAGGGTAGCCAGTGCAAATACTGATTTTTTCACTGCTCCTTCCAAAATAACTTTTACAAGTTCTTTTTTACCACATGTAAGCTGAGCTTTTTCCTTGGCTCTTGGGAATGAAGGGCAACCTTGTAATTTGAGTAAGAGGAAGCCTGGAAGTGTTCTCTCCCTGGAGACCCACAGAGTAACAACTGAGCTGCAGTGCCTCTCTTGTTTCTGGGAGAGGGAATATACAGCTTTGCTCCTTGCTGCAGGCACTGAGCCAGGCAGTCTGGTCAGGAAAGCAGTGGGAGCCAGAACAAATTCTGTTCCCCAAGGCCTTCCAGTTGTTGCTTACAAGGGACTATGAGGTGAGCAGAGACTGCTCCTTCCTCTTCTTGCCCAGAGGCACAATGCTCCTTGCTAGACTGGGACAAATCTGTGTTAGAGGCACATGCAGTGATAGGTATTCTGACATAGACCTGCACGCCAACAACCTGCTCGAAAAGTGTAATGTAGCAGCGACAGCAGGTATGAGGAGTAAAATGGCAGGCAGTGCATCAGCCAGCTGAGTAAGAGACAGCATGGACTTTTCATGGACCAGGCTTGTCAAACAAACATAACATATGCACTTTCAACATACCTTTATACCCCAACTCTGTCAAAGGCAAACCAGACTTGGACACAGACACAATCTACATTTAAATGATACTGGATTAATTGAAGAAGCATTTAAGAAGGAGATATGAAGGAAGATGCTGATGATTTAAGGGGTTTCTTTCAATTTTTCTTTCAATAAGTATTTTGGCACTTCATTTTGCTTTAGGATAGGGTGATACAGCACTGCTCCTCCAAGGTATGTTGCCAAATCAGTCAGAATCAGTATTTGCTTTCAACAGATACACCGGAGCACAGAACTACAGTAGGAACCCAAAGGAAAGAGGTTCACCTTCTCTTAATTACCCCATGGAAGTTTCTGAACCACGCTGCTCCCAACCCAGGACCTCTCTCATGGACCTGCATGATTTTGAGTTTTCCAAATTGTCTAAAATGCATCTTTAAGACTCTCTGCCTATCTAGGACTTCATTATGATCTAAAAAGACACTAGCAATGATGGAAAAAGTTTATTTTCCTTATTTGTGTTCCCTAAAGTTAATATTAATCTCAGCTTTTATTTCTCTAGTTCTAATAAAGATTCTGCTTTTCTTTAATTAGAAAAATATGGGAGAGATAAATGATTTATCACTGCAGATGACAGATCCATTTACCTATGCAGAATGGGTAAAATTTCCTACAAATTTTCTACTGTCAAACTCTGCAATGATTTTTCACATGTGCCAAGACCTGCAAAGCAGTGGATCAGGGAACAGAATGGGATGAGACATGGAGATGGGAATCATGACACAGGAAAAAAGAACCACCTTCATCTGTAATGCACTAACAAGTTGTCAGTAAATTAGTCCCTGATCACTGAGACAATGGTTTTTAAACGGTGTGGGAATTAACTTTATTCTACAGTAGTTTGTGCTCTTCCTTTATTCCTCAAAGACCTCCTACCTGGGATGCTTTAATCCTGCAGTTACTTTTTCCTGCAGCTGCAGTTTTAACAAAAGGTGTAGAACTCTTGCCTTAAGTCTGCATTATGATGAATTTAATTGCTCACAACTCTCTTTATTGCCTTAGGAAGTGAACAGCTCGTGGTTCATTGTGCCGTTCTGCTGAAAAGCACACAGATTAAGTCTTCCGCACTTCATCTAAAAATTTAGGGCTTTATTAAGGGAAAAAAAAATTATCAGGTTACAGAAGGAAAGTCTGCCTCCTGAAGAAAGGAGTTTCAATGACTTCCAACAGGTCATTTCTTCAAATTCACAGAGTCCCTGTGTTACCTATTGGAATGTTTGAGTAGAGAGACAAATACATACAACCTCCAAAGGCAAAAAAAAAAAAGAAAAAAAAAAGTAAAAAAAAGAGAAGACTGCATGAGAAAAAAAGACAAAGGGGAAAAACAGCGGAAAAAGACAAATGGAAAGAAAAAAAGAAAAAACAAAACAAACCAAAAACAGAGGAGAAAAAGTCATCACCTTCAAGACTCTCCACGTATAAGCTGCTCAGCAGGGAATTCAAGAACTGGAGCTTCCAGCACAGAGAGAGCACAGCAATGAAGGGCAGAGTGTGTATCCCTTCCTCTCTCCTTCCCAAGGACTCCGCACCAGGACAGCTGTCATTCAGAGGATGCTTATTCAGCTCCTTGTCACTGCTCACTGCCACAGAGACCTGCCAGGCAGGTGTCACTGCTGTCAGGCACAGTCGTGCTCCCCTCCCTCCACCCGAGCTTGCTCACCAGCAGCTGCTCCGGTTGGGATTTATGAGATGCAGATCCTCTTCACACTCACTTTAAGAAGAAGCCTGCAGGTACTGACACATTTCTTGCTCCCTGACCCACTTTTAGTCCCATGCTGTTATTTATCCCAAGACTACTTTCTCTTCTGTTGACAATGCAATCCTGGAACAGGAATGGGGTTTGTTTCTAGGCATGGTCCCAGCACTAATAGCTACTGACTTGAGTTTCCTTTGTCCCCACCCATAATGGGTACATCTGTCCATGGGCTGTAAACTCATGTTTGAAGACACTGTTGTTTTGTTCATCTGATAATTACTCAGTATGACATGGGAGTTCACAGCCATACTGATTTCCCTGCTTGCACAGTCTAGCAACTGAAGATTTTTCTTTCCAGTAAGACTTCTCTGCCTTCAGGGAAATACAAGTTACCACCATCTGCCTGCAGATGTTTTTATATGAAAACTTATTGTGAGTTTTGAATACTCGGATACAAGAGATGCATTACACCAGGAAACAGGTAACAACAAGGGATTCTATGCGCCCAAATTTAGAGGACTTTGAAATCCAAATCCTTTGTGCTACAACTGTTGGTTTTAACATTTCAGAACTGGAGAATTAATCATGGCACAGGTTATTGGACCCAGCCACATAATTTACCAGACTACACCTGAAGCTTGAGCCTTGGGCCTAAGCATCCTGAGAGATACAGATGCAAAATGTTCAGTGAATCAAGCAGGAGTATATCCTTGAGATAAAACTTCATTGCCACTAAACTTCCCAATGTCTAGTTCACAACACAGAGAAAAATGACAGAGTTAAAGAATTTATATTCTAGTGAAGAAAAAAACCCCCAAAACACATCCAAGTGACTGACTGCTTGAGTCTTATTCAATCAGAGCTTTTCTTTTTGTTTTCCAATGGAGGTCCCCAGTGATTTTATAACAGACTCAAAACTCTGGGGCTGAATGGAAAAAAAAATCTGGTAATCTAAAAGGTTTGGTTGAGCTATTCCAGATTTACTCTGGTTTAATCAGCAGCAGAATTTGACCCTTCTTAAGAAAATGTTAGAAAGCTTGCATGTGGCAATAGACAAGGAAATAACAGAAACAGCAAGCCCAACCCCACCTAGTCTGTGAATCTTGAGAGTCCTCAAACAGGTCATATGACCTCATGACAAGCAAAATGTCTGATGAGACAATATGTAAGAGACAAAGTAATTTAAATTGTGTTTGATTCTGCTTTTACTTATGCTGCTGTAAATCTACTCCAGCCAAAAATCTGACATGTGTGACATAATGCAGGAGAGTATCCTGGAAAAACCTACATGTAACTTTTATAAATAAATAATGCACTTTAACATATTGACAAGAAAAAAAAAGAAATAAAAGTTAACTGGAGTATATCCTAATCTGCACTTAGGAAAATGCTTTCACTGCAGAATATTTCAAGTTCCAAACACCCAGGGAACTGTGAAATGAAAATATTGCTCTTTTGCTTATCATTAGAAAAATTCCCCAAATATTTACCCATGTGGTATTTTGTATCATTTTGTCTTTGCTTTATAAGAAAAAATATAATACCATTTACTGATTGGATGGATAGCAAAGAAAAAAAAACAATTACCCAGAAATCCCTAAGTGGGAGCATAAGCTTTTTTTAAAGGATTTATTTCATTACAACATAAGTTGGCGTACATAAAAAGCTTTACCTATATATGCTTCAAAAATGAAACTATTAATACATCAGTTACACATTTAATTCACCTGAACTGTGAACAGTGTCTAAAGAATTTGCACTAGTTATTCTGTTGAAAGTGGCGGCATCAACATTGTTATTTCATGATTTCACTAATTTGTCCAGGGTTTATCCACTAAGACTTAAAAGCAAAGCAAGAGATTCCTGCAAAAGGTAGCTTATAAAACACTCTAATGGTTTGAGAAGCATTTCAGGTGCAAAATGGTAAGACTAACAATATAATTGGTAAAAACTTAGCCTGTTTAACAAATATTTGAAAAAAAAATGGTCCTGTAGTCATCACTGTCTCAAATACCAACTCTGGTTTCCCTTCTGTGCTATTTGTTTCAACAGTAAGTACTTTTTGAGTCCGAATTCCTTTCTTCCTCCCATCCCTCACTCCCATTTCTTTCCTTTGAATAATTTATGAAAGTTAGTCTCCAAAATAGCTTGCTGTTGTAGTTTAACCCCAGCTGGCAGCTCAGCCCCACACAGCCACTCACTCACTCCTCCCAGTGATTTGGGGGAGCAATTCAGAAGGAGGAAAGTGAGAAAACTCATGGGTTGAAATAAAGACACTTCAATAGGCAAAGCAAAGCTGCATCTGCAAGCAAAGCAGAACAAGAAATCAATTCACTGCTTCCCATGGGCAGGCAGGTGTTCAGCCATCCTGAGGAAAGCAAGGCTCCAACACACATGGTGATGACTTAGGAAGACAGACACCACCACTCCAAATGTCTCCCCTTCCTTCTTCTTCCCCCAGATTTATTTGCTCAGAACAGCATATGGTCTGCAATATCCCTATGGTCAGTTGGGGTCAGCTGCCCCAGATGTGTCCCCTCCAAAGCCCTTGTGCACCATCAGCCTCCTCATTGGTGGGGTGGGGTGAGGAGTAGGAAAGGATTTGGATCTGTGTGGGCACTGCTCAGCAACAATGAAACCATCTCTATGTTATCAGCTGTTTTCAGCACAAATCCAAAACACAGCCCCATACCAGCTACGGTGAAGAAAATTAATTCTACCCCAGCCAAAACCAGCATTCCTGCTGATGCCTAATACCTGTGGGTTCATTCCAGCAGCTCTCTGGATTCAGTAGGCCAAAACAAATGAAAAGTGTGTGACTACTTTTCTGAGTGCACAATTTTACTGAGCTTGTGTGTCAATCTCTTCATTTAGAAGCAGTAATACAAAGTCAGAATAGTTCCAGTAATCTACTAAATGCATGGAACTATTACAAACTTGCACTACATTATCTCAGAGTAGGAGCTGACGCAGCAAATAGGTAAAAACATATTTTGCTACAGTAGTACGCAGACTCACACTGATAATAGCCAACAGAGCTGTTCTGTTAAACCAGTGCAAATTAGGTGTGGAAATAACAGCCAAAAAAGAGAAATTAATAAAATGCTTTTTACTAGAACTGCTCAAAAGTACCACCATTTCCCCTTGTGCTTTCTGAAGTTTCCCAGGAGCAATGCTACTGGGAAAAAAAAGCCCAAAGGTAGGACTCTGTCTAGATCTGGGTTCATTTAAGCAGAATGCACTATGTATCAGTCCAGACACAAAGCACCAGCACCACTGTTAAGCTTTGTGATCATGAAGGTTAACACATCTATGGAGCAGTCAATGAAATACAT
Source organism: Entomyzon cyanotis (assembly GCA_024500445.1). Lineage (NCBI taxonomy): Eukaryota > Metazoa > Chordata > Aves > Passeriformes > Meliphagidae > Entomyzon > Entomyzon cyanotis. The sequence goes on from JAKEPQ010000871.1 coordinate 54,417,689, forward strand.
GCCATAAATCAGGAAAAGCAATAGCCACTCATGAATAGTGGTAATTGAGATACAGCACTCTGAGAGCCAATCAAACAGCACAGGAGAGGTATGGCTTTCATGTGAATAATTTATTCTTTTATCACTTTAAATTTTACCAGGTATTGATTTACAAAGAAACTTTGTGTGGACAGAATTTACATCAGTGACTGCACAATTTTAGTCGTTTCTAGGGTATGACTAACATCCTCCCCATGTTTCTTAACAGTGCCAGTTTTGATCAAACAGGGTTATTCTTTTGCTAATTTTTTTTTTTTACTTAGTTTCAAGTGTAAACAGAAGTTGTACACATGCCTTTGCTGCAATGAAGATTTCTATTTTACAGAACCAGTTAATAGACAGAAACACTAAAGTTTCCTCTGTTATTACCATTTCTTTATTGAAGTTGGGATTTAGTTTTAGAAAAGAAGGATTCAGGCATTTTATTGTTAGGTACTGTAGTGCCTCTTTACTAAGGTGGCACCCCTGAGAAGAATCCAAATTACCTGTCTGGCCTCCCAGTACAGTGCATGGAATACCTCACCTCAAACTGGTAACCCAAAATACAGAGCCTGTCTGCAAAAGCATTCAAAAGAAAATTTGCCCAATTGTAGCAACTCACACTAAATCTAGGCTGAATTACCCATCCAGGAGGTGGGGCCTGGAATCCACTCAGAACTCAATGTACAGGTGCCTATGTGTGCTTTTGAAGGATTTGCATGAAGTTCACCCCTGAGAAACAGGTGCAGGAAGAGGTCCCAATGTACTTCTCCTGGACAGCCATCTAGATTTGAGAACAAGTGCACACACACATGAAGTGCATGGCCTCAGTTCAGTCCTTATTCAGCTCAACGGAATTCAAGTCCAGATCCTCTAGCAGATGACCTTGAAAACAGGAGTAGTCTAGGGAGGAAAAATTATCTCCTACATGTCCCATTAAAATGGAAGGACTGTAAGGTTCAGGGGAAAGAAAGACAGAAGGGCACAATATGTCTCTCTGGCTAGTCGAGATCACTCAGTGAGGATGACTACCTTGATGATTTGTGAGATTTTTAGCCAATTAACATACAATGCAAAATGCATAAATATTTAGAGATCAGGGACAACCCCCAAGAGGTCCTTTAGTCCGCTGACAATCAGAGGGTGGGAGATATGGACTTAGCTTGCAGGCTAAGAAAGCACACACAGATCTCCATGTTCCCATGCAAATACAGTAGACTTCAGGCTACTTTAGATAAAAAGGCTATTTTAAAAGCAAAGCATATGCAAACACAACTTGAGGGTGGCCTGGCCCTTTAGTTTGTACCATTAAACCCTATCACATCATTGGCTTCTGGATATCCTACGTACCTACTTGGTAGTTAGGTGTGGAACTGCTCTGAGCAGCTCCAAATGGGTGGAGGGGAGCTGCTCAGCTCCATGTGTCTAAGAGACAGCTGTTGCTAGGTTTAAGTAAAACTGCAGGATTCTGGAATGACAATTTCTGTCTTTAAATGCCTGAAGACTATCTAAATTCCGATTTTGGTACCCAAGTTTGGTGTTTGTTGGGTTTTTTTTGTGAAGATATAACTGGGGGAGAAACCAATTCTCAGCAAACCTGCCTCAGGCCTACACCAGGGAGGAAACAGAGGCCACAGAGTAGGAAATCTGGCTAGAAACATGCCTCTGTTGTTAATCATCAGGCTGTGACTATGCAGAGTGTACAAAGGAAACAGGTTTGATAGACAGCTACTAATGAAGCCCAGACTCTGCCCCACTGACACTGTAAACAGTGAAAGCAGGTAAGCACTTGATTCAAATTTTTTAAAAAATAGGAGCTAGCAAGAATACAAACCACTGCAGGTTCATTGAATGCTTATTACTGTAGAACTTATTTCCAAATGCATTTTTTCATAGTGTACAGAAATAAATATCGGGAAAATGATATGGTTCATTCTTTCCCAAAAGTTTGTGGCTTATTTTCACATCTTAAACCATGGAAACTTCCCAAAACTATTCAGAACCATTTTCATGCATTAGCAGGAATGAAAGTGCTTAATTAATAGGAATGCAAAAGCTCACTTGATACCTCACTATGCTGTAGTATAAGAACTATACTACCTAAGTCTTTGAACTATGAAATCGTGTAGTATTGCAAAATAAAACAGACATTTCCTTGTGTGTGTTCCTGGTGACTCTACTATTTCAAAATCTGGCCTAGCACTTATGTCTCTAGTTTAAGTATGCACCTAAATGTTGCACTACACAGCTTGAAATACTTTCTACAGTTAACATAAAAATTATGCGGAAAGCAAATATGTAATTTTTCCTTCCTGCTCAAGCTACAATGCTGTAATTTAATTTAGAGTCAATGTTTCCAAAGATTCTCATCTGAGAATTAAATCAAATATTCTGTGAAGGATGTTACCAACCTGTACTGAAGCTAAGATAAATGTCACACTCTGCAGGCCTACGGCTCCTGCCTGGCTGATGCTTTAATTAGCTCACTAGGGAACAGGCTCACTTGGCTAAGAACTTCTAGGACTGGACCATGGTTTTCTATAGAATGGCTAACCATATCAGCTGTATTAAAACCCTCTGCAACACAGATGAGAAAAGAAACAAAAAAACAAACATTAAAGTGAAGGAAAGAAGTACCTATGAAGTTCACTATTCTCTTTTGTAAAGATGGTGTCTCTTAGGACAGAGCCTGCTGCCTTCCTTTGGAACTAGCAATTATGTATAAGAATGCTAAAGTCCTGTTTAACAAACACATCTTAATAAAACATAAAAAGATCTGCTTTCTTTGATGCAAGGTCCCTATGTCTTTCTAAAATATGAATCTATACTAGAGCTTTGAGTATAAACAATTCTCTTCCACAGTCCACGCCAGTTCCATGCTGAATATACAGCAATGTACCAGCAAAACAAGGTTCTTTTTTCAGGAAAGGTTTTGCAGTGATTTACCATAAAGCTAAAACATTTGCCTTGCCTATTGACTTTTTTTAATATAAAATGTATAAAATAAATGCATGTGCCCTTTTCAAGATAGTCTCTCTATGTCGACATTTTACGTTTTTCCAGTTCTCAGTAACATGATAAAAATATGCTCCAACTTTCCACAGGCAGGAAGAAGTTTTTTGTGGTTTTGCCTCATTTAGATGCTGCCCCACAAACAGCTCTCTTGGGCAGTTTAGAATCACAATGACAGTATACGTCATCAGCACGTACTGCAATCAACAAGGACATATTGATTACAGCAATCATTAGTTCAAAATAAATAAAACAGTCTCTCAATCAAATGACAGGGAAGTAACATCATGCTAGTGCACAATATAATCAACATGTGTAGCACATTCCTATTTTTCATGTCCCCCTTTGATGGTCTTGAACTAAGTGGGAAAAGCCCTTTGCCACAGGTTGGTTTAGGTTAACCTTCCTTGACCTGCAGCTAAAGAGCATATGAAGAACAAAGTTTTACCCAACTCTAGTGGCATACATGGTCATGTCAATCGGTTGCAATCTGAACAGCTTCAGTTCCATTTTTGTTATAATTTAAAATCTCTGACTAAAAAAGAGTAATGAAACAGTGTCTTTTCATACAGAAATCATTGCCTTTTTCAAAAAAAGAACGTATCAACATTTCAAATCTACTAGAAAATGCCACATTTTAAAAAGGTAACTTGACCTTTTCTTTTTCTTTGCATTCCAAGTAAAACATGTGGCACACATTTGTGTTACTTAAAACATTAAGTTTGGTATCTGTTAAATCATCTGTGGTTGAAATTCCTGGGACCATACAGTGCCACAGCTTCCTTAAACCATCTATTGCACCAGAAAATAAAGGCTGTGATGGAGATGTTCTTCCTATACTTTTCAAACACAGGAAATAGTTGGTTTAACAGAAAAAAAATGCAGCTAAACTATGTTGCCAGCAGTGTTTATCCCTCAGTATCATCCCAGAGGGAAAAAACCCACAAATGACAGAAAAGGCTCCAGCCCAGATCGCAACTATGTGTAAACACACAACCAACACTAACATCCCATTTGACACTGTTGTTAAGAATATTTCAGAAATCCAGGAGTAAAAACATTTTTCTCAGATTGGGGATTGGCACAAACATAATCCAGAGATTATCCTTTATAGCAGCTTTTACTTTTGTGTGGTTGGCTTTTCATACAAAGCACAGCAAACATGAGAAGAGTTACAAATGCGCTACAACCAGCCCAACATCTTGAGAGCAGAGAGGGTGCTCTGCAGACACAACTGAGAGGGTCCCCTCTGTGGGTGGGAGTTTGCGGATCTGCAACCCAGCTCCCCTCTCAGAAAGCCAGAGCCAGGCTGGCCACCTTACAGTAGCGGGAGGGAGCCCTCCTGGTCCCCTGTTTTGTCCAGCCTCTCGGGCAGGGTAAGCACAAAGGGTAGTAGGACACCCTTGACATCCAAGGGAGCTTTAAGAAGCTCCCCATCAAAGGTGCCCTTGAGCCCTCCATCTGCTTCCACCTCACCGTCCTGGGCTAGGGTGAAGCGAAGGGTGCCGGTCCGGTTGACGCAGTAGATGGTGTTGCCCAGGGGGCGCAGCGGAAGGGCTGGATGGGGCCACCGCTGGGCCGCAGGCTGGCACACTGGCTCCAGCACTTGGCCACCGTGTTGTACCGGAAAACTTCGACACCGCCGCCAGTGCCACCACCTGGGCCCTGCTCCCCACCACGGCCACTGCTCACATCGAAGCGGTAGATGAAGCTCTTGAAGGCCACCATGTCAGCGGAGCGCCGGCGGCTGCTGTTGTAAGGGCACTCCTGCCACTCGTCACGCTTGGGGTCATACTTGAGCAGGCGGTAGAAGAGGGAGCCTCCTGACACATAGATCTCCCCGTTGCAAGTGGTGGCCTCATGAGCCACAGCGAAGGCACCTTTGGGCAGAGGTGCCACAGGGCTCCAGCGGTCGGCCCGCGGGTCGTACCTTTCCACAGTGAAGAGGCACTCGCCCCCCACAGCGTAGAGGTAACCATCCAGGGCCAGCAGCTTGAGCTGCGAGCGGGGCTGACCCAGCGGCCGCACCTGGCTCCAGGTGTCGGTCAGGGGGTTGTAGCAGAAGACCTTGTCGGAAAGGCGGGCCCTGGGCTCGCTGCCCACCGGCCCTGTCACAATGCCCCCTGCTAGGAAGAGGTAATTGTGGAGGACACACATGGCACAGCCCTTGGCATTGGCCTCCTCGGGCAGGCGCGTCAGCACCCTCCACTCGCCGCTGGCCTCCTGGTAGCAGTGAATGAGGGAGCCACTCTCCTCCAGCGACACCACGGAGGAGGGACTCTGTGGCCGACTGCTCTCGCGGCTCTGTGGCCGGCTGCCGCCCCCGGGCCGCTCGAAGGCGTCACTGACCTCAGCCACGAGCAAGCAGGGCCGGCCGGCGTCCATGCGCCGCTGCAGGATGAGGTCCCGCTCAGTGCCGCTCAGGCGGCCGTACACGCTGGGCTCCCGCAGCACCTCCAGGTAATGGTCGCTCATGAAGCGATAGGCAGCCTCCCGCAGCTCGGCCAGCCGCTGCTTCTTGGCCAGGCAGAGGAGCTGGTAGCAGTTGCCGAGGCAGAGCTGGGCGCGCATGGCCTCGGCGGCACAGTGCAGGGCACAGGGCATCTGGAGGACGCGGGCGCCGCTCACCACCTCAGCCAGGTTGTCGTGCCGCACCTCGCCCATGCGGGCCGTGTACACGTAGTCGATGAGCAGCCGCAGCGCCCCGTAGCTGACTCCCTTCACCCGCAGGACGTCCCGTGAGGCGCGGGCACGAAAATAGTCACTCTTGGCCGCCAGCACCGACTTGTGCGCCCGAATGCGGCGGCCCGACACTTCGATCACCAGGTCGGGCTCCTCCGGCGGCCGGTCCCGCGGCCCCACCACCTCCTCATCGTCCTCCTCCGGCTGGCAGGCGGCGTTGTTGATCTCCCACTGGCTCTGCACCACCCGGCCGCCGGCCGCGGGAGTCTGCGGCTCGGCAGCGGCGGCGCTGAAGCAGAGGGAGGAGCTGAAGCCGCAGGGGGCGGCGGGCGTAGGCGGTGGCGGAGGCGGGGGAGCGCCGTTCGTGGCCCCGCTCTCCTCCTCCTCCGGATTCGCGCCGTTGCCCTCCATGGAGCCGCGCTACCTGCGCCGCCGCCGCGCCTGGTCTGTGCGGAGCGCTGCCGGCCGCCGCGGCGCGGCCATCACCTGCGGGACAGAGCCAACAGCTCTCAGCATCTGCGCCTTCCTCCGCTCCCCCCGCGGCTGCCTCCCCCCTCTTCTCAGGATTACTATTCGGGGCCGCGCTCTGGCAGGCGGGGCCGTCTCTGCTTTCCGGGGCCAAACCGCCGCTTCTCCTTTCCCTGGGGGGTCCACCCTGCGGCTCGGCCGCCTCCCGCTGCCCGCGGCTAACTGCGCTAGCTCTGACCCCGAAAACCTGAGTTCTTCTGGTGGGTTGGGGATCGCCCCGATGAGCACCTCAACAGCCTGAAAAGCAGTTCTGGTTTTCCCGTTGCTCTGCAAAAATTGTAAGCAGTTTGCAGGTGCTGCATCCTTTTCATGACAACTAGTCCCTACACTGCGCTGGGTGATTAGCAAAAATCTCCTTTAAGGGCAAATATTTAGGAGTGCTATCATAACGTATTCACCTTGTGCAGCTATTTCAGTGGAAGGCCGAGGCTGCAATCTATTCTGGAAGGTGATTCCTCACTAACCAAGTTTGCCTTTGCATGACCTTCGTGAAGTTTTCTTCATATCACTGCTCCTCATACCCTGTTTGAAAGAAAGTGTAAAAAGATGGTTATATTTCAAATCGATATATTCTCTGTTTACTCCGGAGCTTGGGAGTATTAAAGTTATGTTTCCTTTAATAGTACATCTAGAGTATCTTAAAGGCACCATAAGTATGCTGATAATTCTAATTGTTTACAAAACATATGAAAGTATTTTTTCTGTTCTAAGGACAAAACCAATCTCACATTTGTGTAGCAGCACATGTAGCTGTAATGCTACATGTAAGGTGTAAATCAGGGTTCATAAAGATTACTTCATGTCTTCATTCAAAGATTTATAGCTTCTGTTAATAAAAAGTTGAAGTGAGAATAGAAAAATCACAATAGATAATTAGAACATGAAGTCTCTTGTGGGAAAAGGCAGGATACAGCAAGGGCATGGCTGTCAGTAGGCTAGTCCCTATCAGCACAATCACCACCTAGTTGTACCTTCATTTTACAAATGCAGTTTTTAGAATTTAATTAAGTGCATTTGTTTGCCTCACGTTTGTTTATGAATTTCCCTGACTCAGTTTAAGTTTTGATGAGTTAGGCACAAAAATTGTCCAAATGTACTTAATATAATTTAATAAGTATCTGCAGCTCTGATTCTCTTTTTAAGGAGGTTATTAATTTCCATTCAAATCCCCTTTGTCAGTTTTTTCCCAGTCCTCAAGGAACACTCATTTCTATGTAAAATACGCATTGTGGGTTCCTTTCAACAGACATTATTCATTTACCCAATTAAATTAGTATTAAGGAAATCTAACTTTTTAATTTTTTTTTTTTTTTTTTTACTGAAAGCATAATTGGTAAGTGACATTGTCTGGAAAACCCTGACACAGACAAGAAATTTAGAAGCCCATACCTGCAATGCAAACTTTACTTAAATGATAATGTAGGTCTTCTCTCACGGCTTTTTATTTTGTGCACTTGCCTGGTGAAGGGCTTTCTACTACATTTGATCACATTCAGTTAAACTGAATCAATGCTGAGGTTTGATTTCTGGGTATTTGAGACTTTCAGACTGTAACAACAGCATTTGAAAGCTTTTTATTGGAATGAGTAAATTTCACAAACTTTTTTATTCCTCGTTTGAGTGTTTAAAAATCTGGCACTTAAGAACTTTTTATGACAGTATGAACTTTGGATACCTTTAGTGACAGATTTCCTGCTGTCCAGACCCACACTGTGTAGGTCAAGCGTTACTGAGTTTTCTGCAGCTTTAACTAGACAAGGAGAAATGCAGTGATCTATGTGCACACTCGGTGTGTCTATGGAAGATGTACTGATTCATTAATAACTTAAACTGGGCAGCATCCCTGTTACAGTGATTATGGTTTTCATTGAGTGTTAACAGTACACAGAGCAACTACTGTAACTGACACTGGCAAAATTACAAATGTGCAATGGTTGCAGCTATGAAAACATCTAGAATGCCAAGCTTCAATGTCAAGTTATATTAAGAAAATTTCTACAAGTATATAATTTGTGATATAAGTGAATAATTGAAACATTTTGTGTCTGTTCTGTCTTAGGCTGAGTTCCCCAAAATTCAATCCTCATCTCAATACAGTTCTGGATAGCCTGGCTTCCTCAATCATGAACATTCAGTTTATGATCCCACATTCCCCCACTGCTCTCAGTATTACAGCCTTTCCTGACACACCTCACTTGTGACACCACTTCTCCTAACTTCTACTTATGTACCCCTCCCTAGAAGAAAGAATGAGTAGCTTCAGATAGTTTCAAGCTCTTGGTCTATAGCTTGATTTTGCAAGTGAAACTATAAAGGAAGAATGAAAGAGAATGCTACCAAAAATTAAAAGTAGATTAAATTTGAGAAGTCAAAACCAGTAAGTACAATACCAGTAATATCTCTGTATGCTGAAATGTATTTCTTGCATTATGTCCCAGAAGAAAATCACCATCTAGAATATTCTAAGTAGTTAAAACAACAACCAAAAAAACTTATATTTTCAACTTTCTCAGCTAATGAAAAAAAGAAAAAAGGGTGAGCTCCTCCTCAAGCACAGTAATCATACCTTGTCCCATATCCAAATATCTGCTTGGCTTAGAAGTTTGATTTGACACTGAAATGTTATTGAGAAAGAAGCTTGTAACAAACACCTGTGCTAACAATCCCCTGAGAAATCCCAAGGAGAAGGAAGCACTAATGGCTGACTAATGGCAAGCAACAGAATTCTGAAGAAAATTATCCTCTGGTATATCCAACTACCAAGAATATGTTGAATTTCATGCTGAGCATGAGAGGGACTTGAATCAAAGTATCATATGCAATTAAAACAACAAGGAACTATATGGGGAAGCTGAAGACTTAGAAGAGCTGAAAGAGGGTTTGAAGGCCTTTGTCAATGACAGCAATAACCACTCCAGCAAACTCAGCACCTTTGTCTAGTTGAAAACAAAATACAAGAATTACACAAAGATTAAGCTGAAAAAACAATTCAGAGAAGTTGTGGAACCTTTCAATTATTGAGCAATACGAGTTAAAAGGTCATGGATTTAGTATGAAACAGGAAGATGCTGAAAGGGCCTGATGGAAATACAATACTGAACTCCTTCTCTGTTCTTTCCTTTTCAACAGTGATCAAAGAGTTGTACTGCTGTTCTGGCAACAAAGAACATTCAAAAAGTACAGAATTGCAGAAGATACTTGATAGCTGTGATGAATCTGAAGAATCTGATGCCTGATGATCTTGTTTGGCTTAAAACAGACTTGGTTTTAGCACTTTTTTCAAATCTCACTAACAGGATAGGTAATGTAAAAGGAAGCAAGCTGCTGAAAGTATTTTGTACCTGTGGACTGAGGTCACCTTTTATACTGGGAACTTTTAAGTCAGAAGATGAATTACTTGGTCTGAAACTGTTTTCATTATCATGGGCTTGGTCTAGGGATGATGTAATGTTAATGGACAGAGGAGCTGCCAACAAACATGAACTGTATTTACAGACTTGGCAATGACACACAATATCCTGAATGTGTGGCCCCAACCTCAAATGCTGTGAGACATTGCTCAAGTAACAGCACAGGTAAGAAGGCACAGTTTTTCTGACAAAGAAACTGTAATGAAGAGCTGCAGGTAAAGTTTCCTGGCACTGTATTCATTTGGCAGTCCTTCTGATAAAATCCAATTAAATGCTTGTATTGAATTGTTCTCTCTTTATTTTTTTTGTGCAGTGCCAATAGCCTTTGATCCAAATCACATCCTCTAGCAAGACCCTCCTTCTCCGGGGAATATGTGCATGTGGGAGGAACTGGGTTACTGCTCTCCAGTTCACAAATGGAAACAGCTCTGACTCAGTCTCACAGTAAATAAATGCAGTGCTTTCCCTATCATACGCAACTCTAATTTACATAAGCAGGCTATCCTCCCCAGGAGACTTACCAGTTCAGAAATGACAGAATGCCATTCTGCTCCACCTTAGTCCACAAAAAAAGCTTTTGTAAAAACTTGGGCAGGCAAATTTTACTTCAGTAGAGAATTCCCTTGGGATAGGGGCGTCATCTGACTGAGATGATTAAGGCATCCAAAGAGGCAGGATCATCAAAAGAGAAAAAACATCCCTTATATTTATTTTAAAAACTAAACAATGACTTAAAAGTGGAACTGGCCAGGGTAAAGACATCTAGCTCACAACAGAAGGCAAAATCTTCTGGGAGGCAGAATCAAGTGTAGAGTGGTTTGCATACTTATAAAAATGGTCTGTTACACTCCTGCTCATTGAGTAGATCTGGGAAATTTGGAGGAAAAAAGTTTCCTTTGTAGATGGGGAAAACATCTGCAGCACAAAGATGTCATTTGTCTGAACAGGCTCGCACTGCTTGGATCTCTAATATTTAAATATTACAGGTTTAAACTCTTAACCACTTGATTAACCTCCTGTTTGTATGAAAAACGTACAATTGTCTTTCAATGTGCCACCTCAAGGAAAAAAGCAGGGAAAATAATTCTTTTTCTCTCCCTTTTTAAAATTAGGTACAATAAAATCGTACCGTCTTGTCCTGACTGCTGGATATATGGCTTTTATAGTATTGCATTCGCAGTCAAGTGTGGATGCAAATTTTGACCTCTCAAGGTGCTGTAATTTTCTCACAACATGTAATAGAGGTATGACTGTTTTTATCTCATAACTACAACATTTTCATGCAACCACAAAGAAAATAAACATTTAAGAATTGCAGCTTATGACTACAGACCACACAAGAAACATGTGGGCAGCAGTTCCTCATCAGAAACTCAGAGAAAGAAAAGGCTCTGTGTGTCTGGGCAGGGAGGAAGAGAGAGAGGAAGTAAGTCATAATAAAAATATTATCCAAAGCCTGATTAAATTGATACTATAGCTAACAAATTCAAACTAAAAATACATAAGTTCTAAACAGTCATCATGACCAGAGAAAAGGTTTCCTAACAGTCATATCCATAGAGGCAAACATTCTCTAAAAAGGAAACTATCTTTTTAAGTTTCTTCCAGTTTACACTCTTCAGAAATAGGGAGGAGTAGTGTCTCTCAGGACTTCTCACAGCAAAAAGGAAATGACACTCCTACAAAAGTAAAATCTAGCGAAGATTAAGTGTAAGTTCTCTCCAATATCTCTTAGAGCAAAGAAAGTCTAACAAAAAAAAAAGGTCAGAAGCAAGTTTTGACTGTTTACGATACCTTTGGGAAAACTCCAGGGCTGATGTGATGTCTTCATCACTAATGCACTACAAATCAGGAGATAAGTATGGCATGGCAATACCATGGTGAATGTAACAAAACTTTTAATGCAGAATTGCTGCTAATTCTAGACATGGGCTCACAACTACAGTTCTAGATATAAGGTGAGAGCAGCTGGTCATGTCTGTGATAAACTGAAGTTTGGTTGCTTTCATCATATCTGGGCATGGCTAACACTACATTGAATTAACAGCAGTACCAAACATACCAGCATGGTGCTACAGCTGAGAGGATGAACGCAGTCCTTGAATGCGTGTACTGGGAAATAAGGAGTAACCATAGGGAAAATGTTACCTTTCCTCTATAGCTTTTGTAGGTTTGCAATGGAACATGGTAGTTGAATGGATGAAAGCATGGATGTTTCAGGCTTGACATTTTGGAAGTAGCATTTAAAAATCTGTGAGAACAGAGAAAGTACCAAATTATTTCAGAGACATAAAAAGAGCTCTCACTTTAGTGAGAGCCTCAAAACAGCACTTTGCAAGCAGACATGGGCTTACACTGTCTCCACACTATACAACAGTCTTGAGCCAGGTCCCAAGCAAAAGGTGATCCCTAGCATAGGCACCCTCTAACAGCCACAATTCCATGGCTCTGGAGAAAAGGTGGCTTGTGCTAGTAGCCTGGAGAACTAGTAGAGCAAGCCTTAGTCAGCCTGAGAAATGCAGTGCTGACACTTCTTCAGGCCTTGGTATGTTTGTTCTGCGACTTGATGACTGTGCACAAGTGTGAGCACATGGAAATTCTGCATGCTGATGGCTTTCTCAGGCTGCTGAAGGAACCCTAAGCAAAGCAAGTGTAAGTGCAAACAATGCAAAATATTTACGCTACTGGGGGGGGGAAAGACTACTGGAGCACACTGCGGGTAATTATACTTTACATTAACTGATAGGGAAAGAGAAGGATGGGCTCAAGGAAATCTATAGAAGGTGACCCAATACACATAAAACCCAAAAAGTGCATTCAGCTTAGGAGGATCCCAAGTAGGAAAATGGTCAAGGTATTAATATTCAAAGACAAAGCAGCATCCCATGAAGAAATACACATTTTTATCCTGCTACATACTTCTGTCAATACTGGATTATGGTTCATGTAGGAGGCAGAATGCTGGTCAAGGGGGACATTTGATCTGACATGGGAAGATCCTTATTCTGATGTGATGAAGGGGATCGTGAGTGTGTCCCTTGCTGGAAGGCACTTGGGAAGCAAGGGTAAATGAAATTTGACAGGAGCAGACTAGTTGATCTAGAAATCCTTTCTGACCTTAAATTCTGGAAATTGCCATACACCAGGAGCACTGACTTGAAGCAAAGCATCAGCTTGTGATGATTAAAAGCCTCATTTAAGCATTAGTGTGTAATGTACTGTAATGTGGTAATGTTGACTGCAGACATGCTTTTCAGAATTAAACTGTATTGTCAACAAATTGCAAACATGTTCAAAGTCTCTGTGAACACTTTGGCAACGTTGGTACTAATAAAGAAGGAGGAGAATAGCCACTGAGAAGCCAAGTCAAGCAAAGCAGCAAATTAGTTTAGACAGATTTTTGAAAATCAAAGTAGACTCAGACTTGGTTTTGCATTCCAGAAATGCACTTGAGCTCCATAAATGTACGGCACTCTTCCAACATGCCTGCTATGTATTGGATTTAATACAGAAGATGGGACCATGTATTTGGAGGACCTTAAATTCCTGCTTTAAGATAAAACTGCATTTTGTTTTTAATATCATTATAGAAAGGACATACAGATTAAAGAGCACCAGAAATCTGCCAAAATATGTCACCACTGTGCTTGAGAGAGACTGAATGTGAGAGGAAACAGAATTCAGAGGGAAGCAGAGTCCCATTTTTCTGAGACTTATGCCTAAGAAAAGAAAGTAAAACTTCCAGAGGAAGCAATAATGAAAACACCTTTTTTTTCCAGACAAACTCTGAATCTGGTACTTAAGAGAAAAACTAGCCCCACTTTTAGAAACTGAACAGTCTCACTGATTTATTGACAACTCAAGTAAGTGATGCTTAGAAAGGCAGAGGTCCTTCAGATACATGGTGAATGGCACTCTTCTCATTTTTGGAGATCATATATGGTTTCTTTGCCCAGATACTTCTTCAAACTTAAGGTTTTCAGTCATTCTAGCTGCAACTAAAAATTGAACTACAGGTAGTTTGATTTAAATAATAATTCCAGGTTGCAGCAGACATTGTTTCTACACGGACTTTGGACTAGATTCAAAGATGGAGAGACCTGCCACAGTGCTAAACCTGGCAGAGGCTGACTTTGAGGGCAGGGTTATCTGTCAGTTGGCAATGCAGCAAAGATGTAAGACCTAAGCCAGATCAGATAGCAGAGCAAAACCTCCAGCATGACAGCCCCAGTCTGAAAGGAGGAAAGGAACCAGCTTGCGCAGACTTCTCTCTGCCATGGCAGAAATGCTGCTGGTAGACTTTGCTGTTGGGCCTGTAACTGTGACTTACTAGGTGACTCATAGGAGTCTGACTTATTTAAGTATTTCATGAAAATCAAGCCAAGGTGGATAGACATAGGGCCATATTCCCACACAGATTTGACTTGTGGGTGGGATGCACCTCCCAGTTCTCCTGCAAGGGCACAGACCAATGCTGTGCGTCTGAGCTGTACAGCACTGCTGATCTACCTGTAACCAGCTCCTGCAATGGAATCTGGAACACACACACAGGTTGTTACCCACAGGCATGGGTGGGTACAGTTAGATGCCAACGGCTTTGGATCCTCAAAAATCAGTGCATGAGAGCCACCAAGGATTAGCCAGTAGAAAAATACCAAAGACCATGGTGATGAAGTGCTTAGCTTGTGCAATCAGGGGACTTCAGTTCTTGCTTTGGGTGCCTTAGGCCAGAATCCTCTGCAAAATAAACCTAAATTACTTTAAAAGATAGCAGTACTGACTCTTGCTGCTACTTTGCCTTTCTGTACAGTAATTAGAGCTCTGACCAAGCCCCATGGGAAACTTGCCACTGCCCCTTCCTTTGCCTGACCAGACTAAAACCCCCAAATATCAACCAAGTGCCCAAACCATCAAGTCTGTGGAAGAAGGGTTACTCTCCTTCAGACTAAAGCAGTATTATTTTTCACAGAAACAATAAAAAAAAAGTTCCTGAGGATGAGGAAGAAGAACCCTGGGTTCTGTTCCCGGACAAAAGGGAAGTTTCTGCACTTCTTCCCATTACCTTTAGTGGGTTAGGGCTCAGTTATATTGCCTGGAGATCTAAGCCACTCTGGCTTGTGCTAGGATTGAAAAACACTTTGGCTGATCTGAATGCACAGATGCATGCTGCAGTCATAGGTACTTTTGTGGCAAGCCTTTACTATCAGGAATACCTGTAGGCTGTCAGCCCAGATTTCGCTAAACAATGGGAATGCTTTTAGCAGCAGTGATGCAACTGAGGGCTTAACAAAACATGAAATTAGTCCATGTAATCACTGGAACTGAACAGGGAAAGAAGAGAAAATTGAGTCTAATGCATGCTGTTTACATTAGTAGAAGCTAATAATTGCTGACTATTCTGAGACACAAATAAAACAAGTTTCTATTAAAAGACTCTTATTTTCATGGCCTGACACTTTCTGTCTTGGATGCATAGCATTTTTTGCTATAATGTGAATTTCATATGCTGAGCCGGCATGTTCAGGCAAAAGTTTTCTGGCTGCACTGATTTCTCTGACTAAGCTCAACTTTTACATCAAGAATTTGGGGCAGGAAATTCAGTATCTCCCCCTATAATGTTTTTTCCATTGAACAAGCAGACAGGTAACAGTTAAGACATCGAAATTTAAGGGACAGAAAAGATTGCCTGGTTATCTAATCTTATTCCTGCAAGAACAGGCCAAAGAATTTTACTCCTGTACCAAGCCAATAACTTCTGGATGAATTAGGTCAAAGCATTATTCTGCTCAGATCATTCATCTCACATCTGTTCCGTCTCTCTGTTTTGGCCAATGGCCTTGATGGAAAAGCAGGTGTCAAATGGATCATCCTGAATACCTTGAAGAAACATGCATGCTGCTTTTCACTTTGGAATTCTCTTTTCCCAAAATGATCCATGCTCTTTCTGAAGAGACATACAGACTGACAACACAACCATGAAGGGTGATGATGATCATGGGAATGTCCCATCTGCTTTTGGACTTTCTGACACAGACTGTAGTATATCTGACTACTCTATGATTCAAACTTGTCATTTTCAAATGCTACAGAATGAAGGGTTGTTAATGCATGCAGTTAAATATGCGTCATGTTCAGTAGTCTCAGTGCTATCCTTGCATTTATCAGTTAGCAATCTGGACAGAGCTGTACAGTCAGGACCTGGAGTAGCACTTAAGTAAGACTTTCAAATCAGAATGCAAGGCAGAGAGATGCTTGCTTTTATGGTTTTGATTTGGGAGGTGTGAGAAGAATCTCAGATTCAGGAGTCCTGGTTTGTGGTTCTGGTAATTTTGAGATTTTGGTGTTTCACTCGTAAGTCTAAGCTTTGGTTGCTTCTGACTAAAAATATTTTAGATACATATCAACATCTCCTCAAGGCAGATACTGAGGCTTTTGAGCCACTGTCATGTGAAAATCTGCCTGATTTTGGGAGTGCAATCCAAGTATTTATTTCCCATAAGGCTGCAAAATGCCTTGGCAGAAATACTTTCCAGGTATTGGACTAACAGGTTCTTGCAACTCTTTTGCAAGTTTTAAAGGTCTTCTGTCAGAGAGAACGAGTGGTATAGACCTCATCCTGAAAAATAAGAAGCAGCAGCAGTGAATTTTATCACATGAATGCACATCAACAACCTTTGCCCTGATTTTCCTACATCACAATGTAAAACTTCCTGGGACACACAACACTAACTCCAAAGCTCATACAGCGATACACTCAAATGGCACTTACTGTTTCTGCATCTACTGTGGAAACCAAACTTCAGTACTCTATTATCAATTGTTATTGAAGAAGAATTGTTATTGAAGTACATATTTGTGTACTGCTCACTTCCATGGCTTTGAAGCAAATGAGGCTTATGTTAATAGCCTGCAACTAGAAACTGCCTAAGTTTAACAGAGAATTTTGATAAAACCAGGGTCGGACATCACTTTAAATCCCAATCCCATTGTAGTCAAGGGAAAATTCCCCATTAACTTCATGTGCATCTGGATTTCTTACACTGTTGTACTGGGTTTGCAAGGCAAGGTTTTGGCAGTGGGAGGACTGCAGGGGTGGCTTCTGTGAGAAGCTGCTAGAAGCTTCCCAATGTCTGATAGAGCCAATGCCAGGACAGACCCTCCACTGTCTGAGGCTGAGCCCATCAGTGATGGTGGTAGTGCCTCTGGGATGATAGAGTTAAGAGGAAAAAGTTACTGCACAGGAGCTAACTGCAGCCAGAGAAGGCAGGAGTGAGAATATGTGAAGGAAACAACTCTACAGGCACCAAGGTCAGTGCAGAAGGAGAGGGAGGAGGTGCACCATGCACTGGAGCAATTCCCCTGCAGTCTGTGGTGCAGCCCATGGTAAGGCAGCTGTGCCCCTGCAGCCCATGGTGGTTAATGGTGGAGCAGAGATCCACCTGCAGCCTGTGGAGGATCCCACACTGGAACAGGTAGATGCTGTGGATGCCATGACTGTGTGGGAAGCCCATGCTGGAGCAGGGAAGCCCATGCTGGAGCAGGTTTGCTGGCAGGACTTGTGACCCCACAGAGGACCCACACTGGTGCAGTCTGTCCCTGAAGGACTGCACCCAATGGGAGGGACTCATGCTGAAGCAATTTGTGAAGAACAGCAGCCCATGGGAAGGACTTATGCTGGAGAATTTTTTAGAGAGCCGTCTCCTGTGGGAGAGACCCATGCTGGAGCAGGGGAAGACTGAGAGGAAGAAGGAGCAAGAGAGACAACATGTGATAAACTGACCACAATGCCCACTCCCTGTCCCCATATACCACCGGGGGAGGGGGGAAGGTGAAGAATTCAGGCATAAAGTTAAGCCTGGGAAGAAGAGAAGTATGGTGGGAACAGGTTTTTTAAGATTTGATTTTATTTCTCATTTTCCTACTCTTATTTCCCTAAGCCAAGTCTGTTTTGCTCATAACAATTACTGGTGAGTGATTTCTCACTGTCCTTATTTTGACCCGCGAGGCTTTCATTTTATTTACTCTCCCCTTTCCAGCTGAGCAGAGGAGTAATAGAGCAGTTTTGGTGGGCATGTAGCACCCAGCCAGGGTTAAGCCACCACAACTGTACATACAAATGTATATGGTAGCTTTTTTTTTGAACTAAAGCAATGCAGAGAGTTGCAGCAGAAGAAGAGATGAAAGAAAGCTACAGGATAAGAGAAAAAATCTCCCACAAACAGATTTTTCTTTGACTGATGGAATCAGAACATTTGTTCACATGCCATTCCCATAGCAAAGGGCTGGCTTTTAGTTCTTACTGTCTAACACCTGAAATATAGGTTGCAGAAATAATAGTTCACCTCCAGACCTTAAGGCCTGTTTTTTCAATCTCCTTACAAGAGAGGGGGAAAGAGAAAAAAAGCAGAACTGCTTCAAGAAGAAAAAAACTATTGTATAACTCTGACAGGTTGATAGTTTGAAATGATTCAGAAGCCCAGGAGCCTTTCTGTTAGACATCCAAAGCTGAGATGCAAAACTTACTCAGCTCCTTAAGTACTCCTGAAGGAATCAGTGTCCAGAAAAACAACAAACAGCTTGTGCAAATGTATGAATGTGTAAATGTACAATAACTTCAATTAATGCAATTCATGTTGTGACAGACAACATAACAGCATGGAAGCTGCCTGACCAACTTGTGTTGATTTGTATAGAAAGACTGCGGTTTCTGGCGTGTTTCCGAGTGAGTTAAAAAAGGCTGTCAACCTGTCTGTTTCAGCCAGAGGCACAGCAATGGCAACTTGTGAGACATCACACCTGAAAAGCATTTATGTGACACATCTTTCTTCTCCCTCTGACACACAGGGCAAAATCTATAGAACCACTGGATTTTTTCTCCAGCTTGTTTTGCATTAAATAAACTGACTTAACCGATCATGAATTCCTGCCATCCTTGCTGATGAGGCATAAGAAAAAACTGGGAAGTACCAAATGTGTAGTGCAGAACATAGGACCTAGCCAACTCTTTTCTGCATTACCACTCAACCCCCTATATACTGTATTGACCCAGTCCTGTAATCCTTCTGAAGCCAAAACTGCCAGTTAGCATCCAAGGAGCATTTCAGGATGAAGAAAAGGGCACAGTATTGCCAACACTGTCTAAGGAAAGCACAGCATGAATGGTCCTGATCCTGCAGAGAGTTACACACAGATTTAAACACTCTGTTCACAGGACTAGCCCCACTCGTAATGCCAACATCTGCAGTGTAAACTGAGCGCTTGCTTAATTAACTACAGGAGGAATGCAAAATCTCTATCCATTCACTGTTTCGTCACATGGTTAAGAGTTCTGGCACAGGGAATTGGGCAGGAATATATGGCCCAGGCTAGGGAAAGAACAGGGTCCCTTCCTGCTCAGTGACAGCTCAGTCACAGATCAGGTTAAACTGTTTGTCAAATCCTGAACTGCTATAAAGTAATTCTTCTTCAGTGAAAGGAACTAATCATGCCTGCTCACTGACAACACTGAGACCAAACATGAAACAGAAACAATAGATGATGACAATTTCACTGAAAAGTAAAACACCAAACATAAAAATGTCATGTCCTGAGAAGGCTAATGAGATAAAATACAATGAAAGTGGGCTCATTTTTAAAATGGGTATTTTCAAAGATGTGAAGTGGTATAAAATGACTTCTCTGCTCCTGTTCAGAGGAAAGAAACAGGCTCCCAGCTGCAATGCTGCACAATGTCAGTAGGGATAAACAGAAAAATCCCTGCAAAATCCACAAAGGCTCTCACCAAGAAAAGAATGAAATATTAAAAAAAGGGTCTTATTCTACTTTAAAAGAAATTTCAGGGTTTCCTTTCATGTTTTATTATACCCTTCTTTAGCAGTCAGTTGCCCCCAATATCCTCTTGCAACAGGATACTACAGGATGCCAAAACCCCTGGTAAGGAGGATCTGGATGCAGTCATCTAACCACATCACCGTCTCTACAGTAACCTAGGCCAGGCCTAAATACTATAATCCTGCTTTATTATAGTAAAGCCAGTTTATGGCTTTCATTGAATGTTCCTGCCAAACAATGGTGCTCTAATATTTATTAACATTTCAAGTCGGTCCATCTCTTTGGACTATTTGTTATACTGAAAAGTGATGCTAGCACAGCATTCGTAGAAGAAAGGAAACTATTACAGATTTCAGTCTTTTGATATTATCAAGGTGCAGTTCTGCAAACTCCAGCTTCTAAGAGGCCCAACTGACTTCAGTCGCACCACTGCCAGGAGTGAGTCCTGCAGAGCACAGAGGAGCTGGGGCAGGCAAGGGACCAGTCCTTGGCTCTTGGCAGGTTCTCATCAGACAGTGCCACTAGCAGTGGGTGACCAGAGGATCCCATTGGCATGCACTGGATGTCCTAATTAAAGAGTGAATAAATGCTGTGTGATGGGCCCTGGGAAGAGGAGAATGCAGAA
The DNA here is from genome assembly GCA_024500445.1 of Entomyzon cyanotis. Taxonomy (NCBI): domain Eukaryota; kingdom Metazoa; phylum Chordata; class Aves; order Passeriformes; family Meliphagidae; genus Entomyzon; species Entomyzon cyanotis. The sequence continues at coordinate 54,437,795 of JAKEPQ010000871.1, forward strand.
CAAGTAGGATGGGCCAGACAGTTAAACAGGGGAGCAAGCATTGCTTTGTCAATACTAGTGACAATTTAATTATTATTTTCCACAAACATTCCACTTAATGCCTTTTTGGAAAGACAGATGGTTAAGTCCCTGAAAAACAGAGGAGCCCTTTTGCTTCTCAGATCATACAGAAGGATTGTTCTATTTTATTGCTATTCTATTTTTTATTGCCCTACTTTTTTTCCTAGCTTTTTGCTCTAGTTTTCTATTGTTCAGTTTAATTGCTGTGGAAAAGCTTTATAGAATATTATTTCTAGAGGGTTTTATTTTTTTCTTCATGGGTGAAAAAAGTTGGCTGTAGGAGTTAATACTATTTTCTGTGCTACACGTAAGTTTGGGTTCAGGAGCCTGCTTTTTGTCGCTTTACAGAACCAGACATAAAAACCTACCGGCTTCAAACAACTGAAATTCATTACGAGTTTTTTTCGGGCATCTTCCACCCTGCAAAATCCTGCACGCGTGTGTTCACCCAGGGCTTGCGTGTGCTTTAGTAGGATGGGGTAGCACGCCATGAAGAATTTATAGCGGGAAGCAATCTCCTGCTGTTACACATCCCTAAACGCTGCTGTAAAGAGTCGTTTAGATTTTTAATAGGTCAGCAGGATTAAAAAAAAGAAAATACGCAGGCATCAGGGTTGCCTCATCTGCGACATATGGAGAAGGGATATGGGGATATGCCCGGCCTCTCCGCTGCCCAGGGGAGGTGGATTAAGGGGGACAGAGAGAAGACAAAAACACGATTAAGCCTGCCAGTGCTCCAGCATCCCCCTCTCACACACACGGCTACGGTGGCTGCACGTCGCGGTGCTCACCGCGGGTATCGCCAGACGCCGCGCCAGCCCTCCCCGAGCCCGCCATCCCGGCCCCGCTCCCGTCCCGCCGCCTCCCCGCTCACCTTGCGGCGGCGGCCGACGAGCCCCGCGCCTCTCCGGGCAGCTCCTGCAGCGCCGCGGCCCCGGCGCCTCGCCCGGGGACAGGGAGCCGGCGGGGGAGGCCGGGGAGGAGCGGCGGTGCGATGCCAGGCGAGGCAAATGGCTGAAGCGCAGGGGCCGGGCTGGCGGAGGGGCCGGGGGGAGGGGGGGCGGGCGCGGGGCCGCGCTCAGCCCCTTTGTTCGCCTGGCAGGCGGAGGGAGGAGCGGGCTCTGACCTGTTGCTGCCGGTGGCGGCTGATCCGCGAAAGCCGCGGGGTGTCCGCGCTGCCCCGCGGGGCTGAGGCGGCGCGGGCGGCGGAGCGACCCCACCTGCCCGCGCTGAGGAGAAACTCCCCCCGTGCGGCGCCGGGCGGGGAGCGCCGGGTCCTCCCTCACCTCCGGGCGGGACCGGGGAGCCGTGCCGGGGGTGAGCGGCGCCGCTCCCGCCGCGAGGCAGGGCCGGGGCTTTGCCGCAGGGGCCGCAGCGCAGCGCAGCGCCCTGGCTGGAGCCCCCAGTGCCCGCGGCCCCCTCACCGCCCGCCCGTCCGCCGCACCGGCCTGCTGCACACGGAGCCGCCGGGCTGTTGGGGTGTCTGCGGGCGGAGCAACAACGCGGGGGACGCCAGGTGGCTTCTCTTGGGGAGCGTGTGGGCCAGGGTCCCATTTTCTTCTGGGCTTCAAAGCTGTGACTCTTATCAGGACTCCCAGAATTAGACCCGCTTCTCAGTTTCTTGAGAACCCCTTCGCGTTAGGTTATTTGTGCTCTGGGTCTGTTCCCGGCACAGGCGATGGTACCTAACCCGCCGCAAGTCCCACCACGGGCTGCAGTCTGATTTCTGCCCAGACAACAGGCACGCCACGCTATCCCAGTCTTTCTGAGTCGTTCCTGGTGCTGGGATATATCATATTGTCATTGTAACATACAGTTTTCCTATAACACTGCTGCCTCCAAACACTGTTCATGTGCAGGTTTTGTGTTTTCCCCTCTCCAGTGACTCCAGGGTCCTGTCAGACTGGTTCCCGTGCACTGCCCAGTGAGTGCCTCCCGACCTTGGGAGACACTCCGGAGCAGACTTGAAAAGCTACTTCCATCTCCTGTCTCAAATTAACCTGACAATTAATTGCTTCTGTGCTAGCAGTGTAGCTATTGCAGCTGTATATTCTTCCAGCATTATGGTTGTGATGGCTGAGCATGCTTCGATGTCTTCATTTCGTCCCGTTGCTCCTACTTTTTGACATCAGTTGTGCTAAATACTCTTATATGTTGACTTAGCACTTAATAAACTAAAGTGCTTGCACGCAGTGCTGGGTAACTGCAACCAGTTGAAACTCTTGGCTCCACTCATGTTGTGCACTGACTCCAGAGCAGCCCTTAATCAGAAGGCTGGTTTTCAAGCAGAGGTCGCATCTCATCTCAAGTGATGCTGCTCTGAGTGCTATAAAATAGATAAGCAACAATCATACAGTGTCACAGGGCTCTTGGAAGAGCTGGTAACCACAACATGTGACTTTAGCATTATTGCAAATTTGTCACTGTCCCCTGATTTGGGTTCATTACACGGTTAGAATGTTAAGTTTTGTACATGGTTTTATTCCTGGCTAGCTGGAAGAAATATCCATGTGATACAGCAGATCCATTAAATCCTGCCAGAAATAACTCCTCTCTCTGACATCAGGAATTAATATTCTTGCCATTTCATGTTACCTTAAATACTATATAATTCAAGATGACACTAAAATTAGACAACTGATATAGCTATGGGAAATTATTTTCACTTTTAAAATCTCTGTTCTATTCCTCTGTGGAGTATTGCCTGTCCTTAAGATGCCTGACTTCTATGCCTGCTGATGAGAGTTACGTGACCGTGCAGCATTACAATATCTGAGATCATTTGATATCCCTCTGACTCATGCTTTCTGAATACATGACAATTTTAACCACTACTGGATTTTCTTAGCTCCTCTTCAGGTTTAACTGCCACATCACATTCCAGTCTGGGTGTACACAGAGGTGTCTGGGTTATGGTTTCTGGAGACAATCTGAAAAGCAGTGGTGGGTAGGAAGTAGCATATTGTGCTTTTACAGGCCATGCTTGCCCCCTGGCTGGAGCCAGCCAAAATCCAATCTCCATGGAGATCCTAACCTGAGAAGGCAGGTAGCCCTTGGCTGTTGCAGACTTTATCCTCTGCCCTCATTGAACATTGCCAGAAGCAGATCAGATAAAATGACCTCAATTCTGCTTTATGAAAGTTCAGCTTTGGGCAGCAATTCCCTAACTTTGTAAGCCTTGGTCTACCTTTTTCCCACCATTTTTTTTTTTTACAGTTCCCCATGTGCTTCTATCGTTAAACCCGTTAGTGAAAACAAATATAAAGGAGTTGCTGACCTCTTTGCATAACTTTTGCAAAATATTGCTGCTCTATGGATCACAGGCTAGGACACTTGCCATGGAGAATAAGGCTGCTCATTGATTAGCCTCACAGTTTCTAGTAGAACTGGAGCTGATGAAGAAAATGGAACACCTGTTGTAGAAATCATCTCATTTTTAGTTGCTTGATTTCCCTACTTAACCTGAGTTCCCAAGGCTCCATTTATAACTAATGTACAGGAATAACCATGTCTGAAGGGCAATTTTTCTCACCTATCTTTGACATCTTATCTTAGGATGAGGTGACTCATCCTTTGGTATTTCTTATTTCTCTCCATTAGCTGTAAAGTCAGACTGGTACAGCTGTAGACAATTTTTAAATGCCTAAATTACACGAGATGAGTTATTGTCCCAGTGTAGAAAAGACCTTGTCCTAAAGAAATCAAGTATCACACAGTTTACATGATACGTAATTTGGTGCCTGACATGCATTTCTGTGGCCCAGCTGATGTGACAAATATTCAGAGGGACTGATAGATTACTGTAATGCTGCTACTGGCCATCAGAACTTGCTGAGATCCTGTGTTCTGCAAGAGGCCATTAGCTTTGGGCAACAACAGTGGAGTGCTAAGTAGAGGCAGGAAGGGGAGCATTTGCTGTGCTCTGTCCCAGAAACCTTAGGTGGCCCCTGCCCAGTCACATACAGCAGACTTCCTTCTGGACATGCAGCCCATCCTCTCTGTCTCTCACATACCAGCAATGCTGCTAAGTAATAAAAAGGGAATACAGTTTGGAACAAAAGAAAATTTTGTCAAGTGTTTCACTGGTTAAAAAGAAAAAAAAACATCCAGGTGAAGAAATAGTAGTGGGAGGTGTGTGAGTTTTTAATCTCACACACTTTTCTGTTTAAACCACATCAGGCAAAACAAAGTATTCTTTCTAGAAGATGATATAATACTGCTATGTCTCCAATGCAGAAATAGGCAATAGTGCTGAATGCCTTTCTTGTGATAGGGTCACCAAACAGTATCCTGTTCCAGAGCACATCTGCTCAGAGCTTATCAGGGCCATGCTCTCCCAGGGTGAGGTAATATATTTCTTTTCTTTCTCCCACTGGCTGCACCAGCATCTACATTGCTGCCATTCCCAGCTCAGAAGCTGTTATGCAGGATTGGGCTATCCTGGTAGCTGGAGCAAATGCGCAGTTCCTCAGCCAAAATTAGCCAGGTCACATCAAAAATTAATCATCCCAGTCTCAGGTGGTTGATTCTTGGCAGAACTTCTCATTTAAGGAGTTTAGGAATAATTTAACCAAATAATTATTTTATCCAGATGAAATGTTCACTCCACATCCTATGAAGAAAGAAGCTTTAAGCCTTCCTAGATAACAGGCTCAGAGTGTAGCTCACAGCATATGCAGTTCAGCTTTTATAAGAAAGCAAAGTAGAATCCTGCAGGTAGCATACCCATGGCAGCGTGGAGCTAGTAGGGGTCCATGCTCAATTATTTACCCACCTAATTAGCTGGATTTAGCAGCCTGGTATGTCTGCACACACTTGCCACCAGTGTCTTTGCACATGCAAAGCTGCTGGCAGGTTGTTTTTAGTTTTCTGGGTTAGTTGTTTTGTTGGGCTCTTTTTTGTGATTTAGATTGGCATAAGAATGTATTGGAAAAATAAATGTTGCAGCATCAAAATTCTGGAGCAGATAATAGTTGAAACTTGCTGGTATTTCTTCTGTGAATAGGTGCTGGAGTATCAGATACATAGTGGTAATACCTGATGTCAGTGGTCCCTACAGTGCCCAGAGATCTGGTTCATGGCTAGAATCCAACATGTAAAACCAAAACAAAACAAGAGAAAAGGAAACCTGACTTCTTACGCTCATCCTGTATTTGACAGCTGAACACTTCTGTGTAAAATGCTTCTTGGTGTTGTAATACAATAGCCTCAAGGATTGGTTTGATGCTATTGCTGGAACAGACGAAATACTTATTCCATTTCTGCTGAACAAAGATGCCTAAAATACATTTTTAAAAATATTTGGAATGCAAAACCTATACATGCTATATACACTTTACACATATGTTGTATACATCTGATACTGGGCCAAGCTGATCTGCCTGTGTGTATTCTTTTTCACACATCCCTGTAACACACCCAGGTAGTAGAATTGGAAGGAATGTGCTCATTGCACTTTGAGAGCTATCATCATGTAGCAGATAGAGCCTTGTAAAGAAAACAAACCGTAAAGATTTTTTCAGTGTTGGGTTGCATACTTCTGTGCACCAGAGACAAATCAATATTGGTTTTAGTTTAAGAAAAAGCAACCAGCCTAAAAAAAAGACCTTATTACTACAGATTTTACCACCCAAAAGAGTGTTCTGAATAGGTGGAGCAGCTTTTAATGAGGTTGAAAGCATCTGATAAGGTAAAAAGGTGGGGAATACACAGCATTTACTTAGATGAACAATTGAGAAAATGTGCACATCATCCCCTAATTTGCTAGTGAAACCCAGAAGAATTTGGGGGAAAAAAAGAAAGCCTACCCTTGCTCTTCACATTGCTGAGATTATCCAGTCATTTCTTCCCAGCCATAATCAGCCACAGATTGTCCCATCGCCTGTCTCATCTACGTGTGTCTATCTGTGACTATGGCCTGTGAGCAAAATACCCCATTATCTGTGTATTCCTCCCCCAGTGCCATATGAAATGTTATCATGTATCAGTGTAGGCTATAACCAGCTTTGCTCACCTGAAAGACAAGGAAAGGACTAGCACATGGATCCTACCTGATATGGCCTCACAGTGCATGTCTGTAACCTCTAAGTGCTCTTGAGTTCAGCACTGCAGATGCAGCTTAAGTTAACTGATGGTGTCAGTTGCTAGTGATCAAGATTAAAATCATCGCAGCAACATTGCAGAAGAGTGGTTGTTCTTACAAATCTTGGGGGTAATCCTCATTAATGCATGCAATCTGTGCTACCCAACTCTACAGGAAAAAAAAATCTCCTTAGCAAGGGAACATTAAAAAGCATTTACTTAGTGTAGTCTGGCAGGAATGTTCTGCAACTTGAAATGCACACAGAGCAAATCAGAAAAGCCTGCAGGAAACAAACAATTTGATTTGGAAGGCGTGAGCATTTTTTGTGCCAACATTAAAGGTGATCCTGGTGCTCAAGTTGAAATCCACAGAATTTCTCTCCAATGTGGAGTAAGAGAAAGGAAAAATGAAACTTCTGTAATTCTACAGCTAAGTTTTTTGAATTTAAAACCGTACTCATTATCTGCATTTGGGCATGTAAGATACATAGGTTTCAGTGGAAATCAGGTACTTCGGTATTTTGAGAAAACTCTGCTGGAGGCTTAGCTGAATCTTCTGATGTCAAAATACTCCTGAAGTTGTATTTCCAGTGAATTCTTACAATGATTTTATCTCCCCCAAGCTGTGTCACTTTAATCCTAGGTGTTCTGGCTCATCTTGCAGGTTGGGACACACACTAATGATAACTGTGATTATCACTGGAGTATAACAATATGCACAACAGCAGAACTTGCAGTTCTGCTGTCAAGGCCTGTTTTACTGGAGGAAAAAAAAAATCCCTTTGAACACCTTTGAAGGTCATGCTGTGAAAGACTAACTACTTTATAGTGTGGTTTATGGAGCTTGGCCAAAGCACTTGAAGCGTTTTTGGTCATATATCAGCATTGTTGCATTTCAAATGGAGTCACACAGTAATTGTTCATTTGCAAGGAAATTTTCAAATCCTTCATTGGAAGCTGTTTTCAGTGTTGCTTTGTTGATTCTTTGTTTTAGAAGGAAAAGAGTGTTTCTGGCAGATTTCTGGCAGCTGGGCATACCTTTAAAGAAAATGCTATTAATCAAGTAAGCACAATTATGAGGCAGCAGCAACTAATTCTGAAAAATCTTGAATGAGATTTCTCAAATTGAATAGCAGATAGATCTGGCAGAGTGCACACTGCATTTGTGAGGAAACAGGATGTAGATTCTACATGCAGGTACAAATCCCCTAAACCTTAAAAGGTGGAGGAAGTAGACCAGAATTTTGAGCTGTGGCATGGTGCAACCAGCTGATAACCATCCCAGACTAAGTGACACTCCTTGTACCAACCTGGTACCTGTATGGTAAATGTCAAGTGTATGCTAATAGATATTTCTATCTCCTGAATGGTCTCAGATTCCAGACTGCTAGGCAACCATCCTACAGAAAGAAGGTTGTATGGATACATGCACTGCTGCATCAGTATCAAGAAACTGGAGGCAGAAAGCCTATTCTGCACATGGCATCACATAGTTTACATCCATGTACTTAATCCGTCCCTAAAATACAGCAGGTAAGTGGCTTTGCCAATGCTGTCTGGCAGGAGCAGCCCAGGCCAGGCTCAACCCCAGCCAGCCAACTATTAACTGTGATCACAGCTCAGTGTTCCAGTTGTTGCCCTAGTCCTGGCCAGTTTACTCACAAAGACATTTTCCACTACCACATGTACAGGACGCCTGCAAGGAGGGAAATGTTTAAAGGACTAATCATGGGCTTAGAGAGCAGCAATGGCTTTAATCTGTGTGCTTTTATAGACTCATCATATCAAGTCAGGCTTCAAGCCAGGCAAATGCTTTTCAACTAATTTTCTTCCTAGCTACAGATATTAATCTGCCTTCTTAACAGGACTATTATTATGTGAAGTATTATTGCTATGAAGCTATGTAAAGCAATCTAAAAATACTGTTATTGGCTCCATAGTATCATTCATTGCAATACAGACTAACTCATACAGAACCCTCCATTACAGCTGCACCTTTCAAATGACTGGTATTTCTCACCTCCAAATGTATTTTACAAAAACCAATCTGTCTGTAGGCAGCTAGAAAATTAAATAGGACAGAAGAGAGAGGAACAGTGAAGTTTGAGCACTGAATGACAGTTCAGGAAACCCCTGTCAATATGCAGGCCTCTTTCAAAGAGGCAGTAAGCAATTTCAGCCCTCAGGTTGCCACCATACATGACGAACTGTAAATTCCCATTGTGACAGAATCCATCTTCAGCTGTGCACAGGTATCCTGCACTCATGTGATTTGATATTTTTCAGAACCACATATTAAAGAGATGTGGTACAAAGCCAGGAGCAAAAAGTGAGGCTTGCCTATCAACCAAAGAATTCTCAGTAACTCTGTGTTTGTTTATACTAGCACAGGTACACTCAAAAAGGCTGTTGCCGAGTCTGACAAATACAAGTCTCAGTATTTAAACACAATCATGGGATTATGCATATATCCTTTAGGGCAGATTAAGTAGAAAGAATTGCCTGTTAGCAACTGCAAATGAATTTCCTCTCTTAAAGCTTTTGCTGTGCAATACTCATTTTCATAATTAATGCTTCTCATTTTTATGCAGCATGCATGCTGCCCAAGTGCTGATGCATACTCCACATAGACAGCATAGTAGCAATTCTACTGCTTAGACACTATTTAGGTCCATTGATGCAGTAATCAAACCTTATAATAAATGACCGGCTAATTTTCAGAAACTGCATTTGCTGGTGTTTAAATTGTAGAATTATAAAACTAAAAAAATATTCATCTTTGTCATCCTAACCACATATCCTCTTTTCCCTTTCAGGAGTCCATTAATATATATATTATTCATTAATGCATGACCCAAATTCTAGCCTTCTAGTTAAAATGACAACCCGAGATGTTCTTCTGAAGTTAATTTTTATATTTTTTATTAAACATTTTTCTCAATTTACACTTTAATCATAAATACACAAGTTTTATGGCTCATGTTACAAAAGACACTACTACGTGTTAGAAAACATATATAGAATATATCATAGTGGTTACATTTGCTCCCCTTTTTTCCTATTATTTTCATAACTTCTATTAATCTAGAAAAGCAGTATCAGAAAGCAAAATCCAACCTCCTAGCAGCACAGTCTACAACAGCTATAAAGACTAGTTGCCAGCTGTAAGAGAAACTTTGGTTCCTGCCTGTTCTCATAGTAAGGTAATACCAGTAAGTTGCATGTCAGAAAGAAACATTGCACCTTATGCTCAGTTAGTTACTAAAATCTAGCTCCTGACAATACGTATTTTTAAAGACAGACATACAGCTTCTCTTTTGCTTTACAGCGTAGTAAGATAAATAGGTAATTTCAAAATAGGAGAATTTAATGAGGGACCCATTCTGTTCTTATGAAAGTCACTGGCAAAACTCCAATGTACTTTCAGAAAAGCAGAATTGCACTTTGCTTCTACTATTTTATTGATAGAACTGAAGAAAATTACATTTCAGCTGAATTACAGGATAAATGTCTTTTTACAACTCATATGAATTACTGCAAGTGGATCCTGTAATAACACCATGCATGGATTTCCAGTTGAGTGTGTGGTGGACTCTGCTTACTGCTCCTAGTGATCAAGATCCATGAGGGAGTAGACGTGACTCTCCAGTCCTGAAGGCACAGACATGGAATACCATGCCCAAGGAAAATGCAAAATAAAACCTGTGGTCCTTTTGCTGCAGTGTAGCAAAGGGATACTAGATTATATATGCTTTATACACAGAAGAATCTTGTTTTCAATATACATACATTAAACTGTACAATGTGGTACTTCCACACAGTGGGCAAAGAGCAGCTCCCAGGGCCATAGCTATGGAAGAGTATAGAAAATTAAACTGGCCTTGATCTCTCAAGCCAGGGGAGCCTAGGCAGTAGCCCAGGGAGAAGAGGAAAAGTTTGGGAAAATGTTGCCAGCTGTCTGGCTTAGAGGCACTCTGCTTTTTTTTCTTTTTTTTTTTTCCCCTACCAGGACTCAAGCCAACACTAAGCCTATGCCAACACTGACAATACCCAACTGAAGCTGCAAGATACACATCAAAAGATATGGAATAAAAGCACAAAACAGTAATGAAGATCCTAAGCCTACAATCCCATCTGTAACAAGTATCCTTTGTGACTCATTGAAATCCATGCTATTATGGCTCAAGAATCTTGTTCTAATCAGGAATGCAGGATGTGGGCAAAGCCTCTGAAATCAGGATGCATACCTGATTTTGAAATGCCTATTTTGGTGCCACTTAGCAGGCAGACTGCCTGCACCAGCATTCCCTCTGTCCCACTCACTGGTGTCAAGCATCAGGGAAGACTTGATGTTAGTCCAGTGCTCTGTCAAACCTGCTCAGTCAGCCTACACACTGATTTTGGGGTCACCGTCATAGAGGTTTGCTTTTTAAAGCAGACAAGATGGAAAATTTAAGACATACAAATCTGCTGCAAAATTAAGAAAACAAATTTCAGCAACATTTTGAATGCCCCAATGCTACTGTTATATCCAATGAAATACCTCAGTGTCTTGCACTGTTTGCCTTGAAGTGGCATGTGCTGGGAAACACTGCCATTATGGTTGATAAAGATTTAAACTATGCAGATTGAAACAAAACATGGCAGAATCAAGGCTTTGAATTAGAAGGAGCAGAAACAATTTCAGGGCAAATCACCCTCTTACTGGGATAATAATGGTACCAAAGTAGCCAGAAATTTTATTTGATTCTAGTCATTGCGTATATCTGACAAATGTTCTATTTCAGATATACTTAATTTGCATTTTACTGAACTGATGGACAGTATTAGAGTTCTTAACCTAACTGAAACCTAATCATTATAATTTCTCTGTATTTCAGAAAAATTATGAGGGAAAATAATGTTCCCAGCAACTCTATTCAACAAGTTACTTGTATTAAACAGATTTTGACTGAAGGATGTGTCTCATCACCATTTCTGGCAATGCCTTTATGAGCTGAAGGCTTTTTTTATATTTCACGTGCGCAGAGATCAGTGCAACAGGCAATTTCATTAGGAATCCCAAATTCAAAGTTCCCTTTGGAAATACATCAATTCATAAATAAAACATTGATTAGGTCCCTGCTTAGAATTCATCCCTCTAACAGTATCCAAGCAACAACCTATCCATCTGAGGGAATGAAACTGTGCACCCCACTTTCCAATACCCATTTACAGGACTGTGGCTGGCTGAAACTGGGTGAAAAGAGGTGCCCACCTCTCAGGAATGACCAGAGCTCTGCTGTTGCACTGTGACATTATTTGACAGATGCTTGCCTGGGGACACAGCACAACTCAGCTGATGTAGGGCCCGTAGTGATTACCTGCACTTCCTATAGATATTCCAGTATTAGTATATATCTTCCCAAGTAATGATTTAATGAATAACTGCATTATTAATTTACTGGATGTGCATGCATCCTTAAAAATGTTACAGTCCATGTTTAGCTTTGATATTGAGTTGCAGAGGGAGGATGTGTTAGCAGCACTATAATGCACAGCTGTCCTGTATCTGTTATTTTCTATTTGCCCAAAGCCATTGCATCCTTGCAACTTTCTGTATAACAGAAACAAGTCACCGACACATTGCACCTACCAAGAAAATTAATGTGCTTTTTGTACTGCCACATTTCTAATAATACTGAGCATTAGAAATCAATAGTTTAAAAAAGTCTATGTTCTATGTTGAAATAAACAAATACCAATTAATTAATATAGCCAGTTTTGCTCCAACCAAACTCTGGTTTGTAGAATGAAATTTTAAACTATCATAGTTCTTGCCAAAATAATATTAGCTTGCATTAGATTACTTATTATTTAAAATTATTTGCTAATTTTTTTAAAGCTACAGTCCATGCAATATGTCACTTTGGAAAAAGTAGGAACAGCTGATTTACACAAGCAGAAACCAGCATGAGACATGGCATGTCTTCCTTGACTTCCCTAAGTGCTATAGAACATAATTATGATATTTATAAATGTGAGTATAAATAAGGTAAGAGTTTTTAAAACCATTTAAAAGTCCCTAACAGTTCCTTTTTTCTAAGTATCAAGGACAGCACCAATAGCTAAACATTTTCCAATATTCTAGCACTGCAGAATGTTCTAAGTATGTGAAGACTGTCTTGCTCCCTTAATCCTGTGATCCAAGCCTACTCCCAGGTATATAAAGTCTATCCGCTTGTGTCCTAAGCTGGCATTAGCCACAAAAGGATATCATACTTTTTTAATAGCAAAAACAATCTTGGATTTAGTTCAGTTAGATATTTAATAGTGGGATTTGCCAGACCATCACTGAAGACACTAGTTCATCTTGTCGCTGTTGCTTTGTCTTCTTGTTCACTCTTCTGTGTCCTTGGCCACCAGAAATTACTAATACTGAACTTGCTTTCATTTTCTTAGATTTCTGTCTTTTACTTTTAAATGAGATATTTTGATCCTTCAAAAGCTCATAAATGTTACTGTCCTCTGGTCTGTGTTCTAGGGAACTTGATCCATGAGACAAAGTAAGGGATCCAGAAGATGATGACAAGTCACTTCTTTGTGCAATGGACCCTGCTGAATCCCCCAGCCAAATTGCAGTGTCCTGGGTATTACTAAGGGAAGAGCCTGGTCTTTCATTGTGCAGAATGCTCTTTTGGTCGTCGTCCTTAGGTTCTGAGCCAGGAGGGAGGCTGTTCCTCAATTTGTTTCTGTTCTTCTTGTTTATAGACGTAGCTGTTACAAGAAACTTGACTGGGCTATTGTGTGCATGGTATGACACCATTCCTCTTCCTGGAGCCAAAAGAAGAGACACAATTAAGGAACATTATTTCTCAGACCACAGTGTTCTACCATAATTAGTTCATGAAATTTGCTCAGAATAGCATAACTCTTAAAGCCCTATTACATGCACCCAGTCTTTTGCTTTGCGTGCACACTATTTACATGAAAATGTAAATACAAAAATAATGCGTTCTACCAGAAGTGTTTTAGGACTGTACTAATAAATCAGCTAAAACATGGCATATGAATTTTAGTTGATGTGCTTTTGTGCTCTGGTCTCACTACAGCATAAGCACAGAAATATTGCTGACTTTTTGGCTGGCACTGACACAAATGTAACACTGAATTTTCTCCAGTAATCTCCACATATTTTGTGTACCACAAATCAATCGTGTTCTACCTCTGTACCTCTCCAGAGCAGCAGAAGAACATCTTTATCATTGCAACAGACCCATCCACACTATACAACAAGAATTAAAACTCATCCTTCTGGTTGTCTAGTTACCATGACAGAATCATAAGAAAATGACTGCATGATCATTTTTTCTATTTGTTTTTTAAAGTATTTAATCAGTGGGATATTGGGGGTACAAGGAAGATTTACACTGTGCAAATCATTAGAATGTATGAAAAACAAACTGCACTTGGCCAAATTCAGAATCTGTAACAGTATCAGTACATGTGGCTTTTACAGCAAAAAAAAAAAAAAAAAAAAAAAAAAGAAGAATTCTGCAAAGTAAGCTACAATATGAAAAAGAGCTAGGCTAACAAGGGGAAAAGCCCACAAACCTCATAAATCACTACATCCATCCATAACTCCCTAATGCATTCCACTTTATAAGAGAACACATTCTGCTTTTACAGAAAGTACAATCATATAAAGATGAATTATCACTATTGGAAACATAAAAAAAAAAGGAAAATCCACAGGTTTTTGAGTTCAAAATACAGTTATCAAAGACTATAAAAACAGATGTCTAATTGTAATGTTGCTAGATCTGTAAAATCTGACAAATCTTGATCCCAGATAAATGCAAGAATATATGACATAAACCACAATAATAAGAACAGAAAATGGAACAATGAGAGATTTTTTGATTCTGCAACTATGCATATTCTTGTATTGCATTTATTTTCACCCAAGATAGGTTCCAGATTTTTACAAAGCATTTATCCTGTGTCATACCAGATTATTGCTGCGTATTTTGCTGAACACAGAGGATTTAATTTTCATTTTGCAAAGTTACATAAGCTTTTTTTTTTCCCCCTGGAGGAAGCTGCAAACAGCTTGCCTCATAAAATCAGCCAGTTTCCCTCTGCAACACAAAAGCTTGAGAAGAATTCTGAATCCAAAATATTGGGGAAAAACCCCTATTAAACACACTTTTAAGACCTTGCTTCTGCTAGTAGCTTAAACATTTGTGAAGTGATACAGCAGCATTCGTGTGTTTGTATTTCAAATGGGGTAAATGAAAGTAACTCAATAAATACATCTCTCCAGAATGCAAAAACCTTGATCACTGTTTAAGAAATGAAATATATACTCTCATATATTGTAAGTCTTCAGTTTGGGGGAAAAGGGAACAAAACCAATTTATTCAATAACCAGTTAGACAACATGCTAATTTTTCAGTATCTGTGTCTCTAAACCTAACACATCTATAATCCTGAAATCTGGAAAAAAGACTGTCTGCATTCTCTTCTCATCCCCATTTATTTGGCTGTACTCCAACAGGGTTAATGCCTATCTCTTAAAGAAAAACAGTTGTCTCCTCTCAAACAACTGAGACAAATCTAGACAAGTATCTAGATAATACTGGAAAGCCTGGAAAGAACAAGTATAATTTCATCACAAAGCTCTAACTTTTATCTAAACAATACATATAATTTGGCAGGTTCACTTAAGTTACTAACAAAAAGAGAGAATGACATCTTCAGTACTTGATCTGTTTGAGAAATTTGACTCACCAGTTACTTTGGGAATCCCCTGCAAGCGTGGCACTGGTAACGCTACTATTATACCCAGGTTTGTTCCAACCAGCAGCAAACCATGGCACACCAGCAGGCTGGTCACAGAGACACGCTGCTGCCCTGTGAAGGTTAGGAAGTGCTCTGTTACTGAAGAGCAATGACCTTTGCCTAGATCAAAGTAACTTCAGACAAACACAATCAGCTGTACCATCTCAATTCAACAAAGCACTCATTGCAAAGGCAAACAGTTTGCTATATTATGGTATTACACTTTGCACACATGACAACGTAAATACTATTGAACTTCTGAAACATTCTGCCCTAAATCTCTAAACCCCAGCATCTAAGGGTAGATACAGACTGTCTCTACAATCATGCCTTTATGAAAAGGCTATGTTTGTAAATTCCCAATAATAAAACTGAAAGGCATTTCACTTCACAATACTCAGTAACACACTATACTCAAGACTCAAACCTGTTCATGATTACTTTTTTCTCCTAGTTTTTAACCTGTGAAGCTCTATCAGAAGTGCTGTTTCCAACTGTATGAGTTTGGGTCCCTGCATACAAGAATGGCATTGGCATATTGGAAGAAGTCCAATGGAAAGCAACCAAGGAGAATGGAGACATTAAAGGAAGTGCTGTTTGCACCTATCTTATGGAAGGATGCACAGAAGACAGTCAGACTCTATTCACATGTGCACAGTGATATGATAAGGCACAACAGATCAAGTCTAGAGCATGGGGAAATTGTATTCTAAGTAGGGAAAAGCTGCTTCACCATGAAGATGGTAAAAAACAGCAACAGGTTGCTCAAAAAGGCTGTGGAATCTCCATTCTATCAAAAAGTATTAAAAATTTGGCTGGACAAGACCTTGAACAACCTGGTTGTTCAAGCAGGTCTGATCAGGCCTGCTTCAAGAAGAATGAACAAGACAGCCTTCAGAGTAACCTCCAATCAAAATTACTCTATGATTCTATGATTTTCTACAATGCTCTTTAAAGGACTGTTATTTTTCTAATGAAAACAAAGCAATTTTTGCTTGCAATGGTTACTAAAAATATGTTTAATTCAGTTCAGATGGATTTTTAAAATGGCCTTGACAAGTTTCAGAAAGGGAAACTACGGGCTGCCCAAACTCTTGCCCAGGTTTAGGGGGAGGAGCATTTAAACCCTGCTCAAAGCCTTCAGATTCAAAACATACACATTGTTGGATTATTATTAACTCTACTTGTAAGAGAGCAGTCATTCCATCTTCATCATAGGTCTCAAGTTGTGAATCCCTTCATCAGTAGGTCAGGAGTTTGGATTCCATGTTCGATTTAGGTTGAATGAAACATGTTCTACACTTTGGAGAAGGATCTTAATGATGGTGTTTCACAAATGCATTTTCCATCTTGTCCCTTGAAGCTGAGCTAATTTACATCCAAGAATACATGAATTACAGACTCACTGGGAAAGCAGGGAAGGAGCAGCTTGACTGTAGCCCAAAGCTCTTGACTGCAAAGCAGGAGGCAGACCACAGTCCAAGTCTTTCCTCACAGAACTTTACAAAACCAAAATACTAACCCAGCAAAGGTATGTTTTAAGAGGCTCACACAGGGTCAGATCTGGAACCCAAGCTCTGTCTACCTAGAAGCACATCCTAAAACACCCTAAAGGCATGATGATTAGGTCAGGTGTAACAAGGACAAGTTTAAAAGACTACATCTACTCGTGCAGACCTTCAGAGACTCCTACATTGATTTCTGTAAACTATAGGTGTTTATGCTGGTAGGATGCATCATCCCTTCTCAGGTAAATAAGCTAAGGCGGTCTTTGTTGTACACAAATTACAAATCTTTTGAAGTGTGGTGTTTGCCTTTTTGATGGGTTTTTCTTTTAGTTGGGTTTTGGTGTTAGGGCTTTTTTGTTTTGGCTTTTTTTGAGATATTATTGGGATTAATTTTGTTTCCAAAACAAAGCACACAAAGGCACTCCTTCAGCACAAAAGAAGTTCCAACAGTAATGCCCAAACACCTCTGTGTTCTGGAGCTTTCAAAAACCAGCATTTGAATTCTGTGATTTAGAGCTCAGGCTTAAGTTACATATGACATGTGAGTCCTCTCCTACCACCTGTGCCTCAGCAAATGCAAGCTAATTACAGGTTAGCTTAACTTAGAGCTTGTTTTACAAACTACAAAAATACTTGGGCACAATTTTTTAACTTTTAAAATTATCAAAAGCTCCAAGTGCACTGTTGCCTCTCAATCCCCTGCAGAAGCAAGATGCTCACATTTTTGAATAGATCTTTAATGCTTTTTGAAGCTTTTAAAATATAACATTATATTCATGATTTCATACTCCACACCTGAAGCAACTTTTAGACAGTAATTTTTACCTGGGAAAACTGGCAAATATGCATTACTCATTCCATAGGCAAAACCAGCAAATTATCAGCCAGCAACTTAGAATCTTAAACACTGAGCACAACCTGAAGCATGAACCAGCTGAAGTGAGGTCAAAATGAAAATTGCTTGCTGTGAAATCTCAGAAAAGCAAGAAACATCTGCACCTGAGAAGATACTTTGAATTAACACGAAACAACTAAAGAAAAAATATATGGATTTAAAAAAATACCAATTTAAAATATTTATTTATATACTAACCAAGGTTTGAATTCATTATCTTTGTTATTTGCTGGGTCTTTGTTTTGATGTATTTCAAATTCAGAGGAAAAAAGTCAATCCAATTCCCCAGTATTTATTATGAAGTAAGTAGAAAAAGTAACAAGTTAAGAAGAGAAAATGATAAACATAAATGCCAAAACCAGTAAAATACTCATCTTTAAATGAGAACTTTTAGATCACACTGTCACAATGAGGAAAAAATGGTTAAAGCCTGTAAAATAATCTAACCAAGATCTTGACTTTACAAGAAATGAACCAATGACTAAGCTTACACAGGACAAATGGTTTTACTGCGTATGTTCTGCTGCGTGTTCACCCTTCTCAGGTCTCCATTACACAATCACCAGAGCTGGATAAATCCTCATAGATCTTCTGAATTCAGCCCAAAGGAGGTGCAAGGACATTGCTGCATATCCTCCTACATGGCCATGCTGCTCTTACTATGTAAAAAACCAGTTCACTGTACAGATCTGCTGGGCTGACCTAAAGTTTTCTCATCTTTTTTATCATTTCCAAGCAGTACGATCATATAGCAATTGCATTTCATGGTCTGGCACCTAGTGAAGTGGGAAAATAGCAAGCTGTAAAGCCTCACAGTAGAGTTTGTTTTCCGTAGAGAGGAAATGATACTTTTTTTCCCCTTGCTTTTGTCATCTGTTTCCAGGAAACACACATGCCATTACAGGATATATGGATAAAAACAAAATACAGCAACTTAAGCAGAAATCATCCCTTTGTTAAACAGGTAACCTGTCATCATCCATATGAGCAATGAAGTATCAAGGTCACATTAGTCACAGTAATCTCTTTAAAAGGGCAAATTCTTTTAGAGCTGAAAGCAAAAATATGTTTAAGGATGTTCTTTAATAAAATACTGACTGTGACTATGAAAAAACAAGGTCTGTTCATGTACAGTATGATTTTTTTTGTGAGCTGTGATAAAGGCTGGTGAAAAACTACCTTTGTTGATCCTTCAACTACAGATCACAAACATTTAAGCATAAACTTACTCTAAAAATGAAGTACATTGCACTAGAGTAGTGTATTTGTCTTCAAATGTTAATAGATTTTTGTGCTGCTCAGTATGCCCTCTGTTAAGATAACAGAGCTGTGCTTGAGCTCCTTAAAAGCAATCCAGCTGTCTCATGGATTACTTGACAGTGAAATAAATAGCTACCTGTATCTAGAACAATGACAATGTTCTTCCTCTCAACCATTCTTTTCCTTTCTTATATGGCATTTGGTCTTTCATTACAGAGCACAGTCTTGTTATACATTATTAAGAAATATTTCTTAATAATGACATATGAAGTAAAGGTAGTGCAGACCAGTCTAGACTAAATGTTTATCCCACAGTTGCCTCTGCTTTAATTGCCAGTCCTGCATTTCTACACACAAACTTTCTGTAACTCCAAGAAAGTGAGAGTTCTCCCAGTTCCAATACTCATACATGGACTGCCACATTTCAAATTACCTCCAGCAGATAAAAGCATCTACCAGATACAGTCTGCTTTTTTGTATTATTAAACTTCACCAAATCATAAGGACAATCTCCTGTGCCATTTCACTACCCTGTGATTCTGTCCTACTCCCTGTGCTTCAGGGTTGTCTTCCCCAAAGCACAGGAGGCACACATCCTTCAGAAGGAGAGCAGACAGTGATATTTAAAACTATCTTCTCCTAAGAACAAAATTGGGAAAATCTAATGCTATGAGAACTCATTATTAAGGTTATGAGAGCCTCCTACTCCTCCTAGTTACTATAGTTATCTATAAGTACAGGACTGTAACTCACAGTAACCATTCCTGACTTTAAGTTTTACTTCTACTGTACAACAACAAAAGAAATTCATTAACTTAATGAAGCAATGTTTCTCTCATTTCCGTTACTTCAAGCGAACATAGAGTTGACATCTCCAAATAGCCTATCAGGCCAATATTACATACTGTTCCTACTAAAATCCTGGGGTAAGAAGTTCAGCTTCTTCAAAGCTGTACAGAGATCTTGCCTTTTTAATCTCTTTTTAAGACCCTTAGCAATATTTTGACACCTATTTCTTCTCTCATTTCAATACCACTTGAATTTCTACTTATCTGTTATTCTTGCATATTAAGGAACTCCTCAAGGATTTAAAAAAACTAACAGAGCTTTTTCCTTGAAAACTAAATGTTGTAAAAATGTCCTGTGAAGACAAATACATTAATTGTAAATACACAGTTATTTCACTGTTTTATAATTCAGTTTCACTTTGTTGTTTAATTTATCCTTTTTAATCTCAGTATATACTACACAGAAGTTGATTTATTCTTTAGCTCCTTTTAGTTCCAAAAGGTCCTTACTGCTGCTTTATTATGTAACCCTCCTACTACTCTGTCTTTTAGCTTTTGTTGCAGCATTTTTGAGATCATATAAACAGGCCTGAGAGCTGCTCCTAAATAATTTAAATTCATTTCATTTTTAGAAAGGAGTCTCCCTTTGAACATTCCCTGTGATAATGTTCTACTCCTGAAATAAACTTCCATTTCCATTCACTGCTGTGCTTTCTGTGACGACATTGAGGGGAAAAAAAAGGAACTAAAATGGGCAAGAAATGACACCAAGGAGATATAATTAGCTAAAACTCTCTTACAAAAATAATGTTGTGCTATATCAGCAGTTTTATTTCCATGGCAATGAACACAAAGCTAAATTTTTGAAGATTTTTATATGCAGAAAATACGTATAAGGGAGGTCCTACTTCCCTTCACCCCCCCCCCGCTATGAACAGCAGAACATACTAAAAATTAATCTTTTTACAACTGATCTTATTTCTTTGCATAACTATGATGAATTCAATCAAATTACCTACTTAAAGGCAAGTGATTTGCTGCTGTTCAGTCTTGGAGCTATGTTCAAACACCACATGAAAAAAATACCCAGTCTAGAACATGACAGAAACAATTTATAATAGAGTTTTATTGCAAAGCTAATGTCATCTGAAAGAAAATATGGTAAGAAGACAGTACTGAAGAAGGGAAACATTTTTGATGTAAGATTTATGTCTAATTCCTGTGAGAATATAAATATAATCTCAGTGTGGGAAGAACTGGCTTCTGCTAGAAAAACCAAGCAATAAAGCTGGCACACACATTGCCCATAAAAACTGCAGAAGCTTGGTCTATTTCAGTCTACAAACAGGGACAGGCAGAAAGAATGGCTGTCCACTCATGGACACCTCATGCTCAGCCATACCAGTACCACTTGTCTATCTCTCTCCTCCCAGCACTGCCTCAACTCCCACCTGTCACGATTGCTGATGCTGAAGTCCTTGTCACTCACTTGCTAAACTGACACAAGCCATTGCAGCAGCCTGTTGAACAGCTTCTGCCTTAAAACACCTAAAGAACTGTAAAACTTTATCCCAACAACCACAGGTTTCATTTAAGACTATCCATTTAATTCAACAAATTAGAGCTCCAGTCAGCCAAGCCCTGAACACACTCCAAAATGGCACCATGTGAATGGTTCAGCTGAGTTCCCTGGGACTACTGATGGAACTAAAATAAAGCAAGTGTTTTTTCGGTCCAGATCCTAGGCCAAGTTTACTCCATCATGTACTTGATTCTATGGTTCCAGAAGCAAATGCTAATCTCTACAAAGTAAACACATTTTCATGGCAGATTACATTGTCCAACTGTTTCACAGCCACACGAAAAATATGACCAAACAGAAGAATCCACCTGCTTATCTATCTAATGACATTGATAACCTCTAAGGAGAAGAGCTGTTACTCAACCAGCTCACTTCACACATTGTTTGCCTGGGCAGGAGATGGACTATGACTTACTAAAACAAATAGCCAGGAGACACTTAACAGACTCAAACTCCGAGATGAACGTTCTGATTCTGGTCTAATCTACAGCATGGGAGAACAGCATTAATAAAACAAAAATGTTACCATATGATGCAATTCAGCTACCTGGCAACATATTGTGAACAGGTGTGGCAATGTTAACATCCTGGAGGTGCTTCAGCGTCTCCGTGTGGAACAGTCGAAGAGTAGATCCAGATGTGAAGGCAATCCAGACTCCCACTCCAGCCACAGCCATGTGAGAGATCACCATCCCTTCCTCCTGGTGGGCTTCAAAATGGTTCTGCAAGAAAAACAAGGGCTCTGTGGGGAGATGCAAGTCAAGGATATCACTCAACCTTTCTTAACAGCTTTTCAGTGTAGGCACTGTATCTTCATCCTCTTTGACAAGGACAAAGCTTCCTCTGTGTTACTCAGGATATGTTCTGATAGCTGCATATGATGTGTTAATTTCCCTGGGACTTTTTTTGGAAATATATCACCATCAGTATGGAAGGATCTCAGGTCTTGAGCCAAAGCTCCACCTAATGACAGAGTAACTCAGATTTTCTGTCTTTTAAAAATATTGGATGACAGGGGCTGGTAAGCCTGAAATAATTTAGACTTAAAAGGATTTTGTACTTTTTTTATTGGTACTCCTTTGGGAAAACTACCACAGCTGTACTTTTGTCTACAGCAGAACTTCTCTTTTCAAAAATAAAAAATACTTTTCTTTTGTTCTGCCAGGGGGTCTTTTCATAACAAGAAAAACAGAATGTAATAAAAAGTCATATTTAGAAAGTAGAGTGTTTAAGAATATAAACACACAATTATTTTCTCAATTAAACACATAACAGTGTGAGACTTAATACTGCAGCTTGGTTTTTGATACTTCTGAATTTCACACGTCTTTTGTTTTCCTATCCTTCAAAGACTTGATGCTTCTCATTATAAAAGCCAAAATCCTCTTTCTAAATGTAAGTAACACAATACTTTGAAGATAGACCTTTTTCCTTGATCTAGCACCTTTACAGTTACAACCTGGCTTCAAGAAGGCAGAAACCTCTCTACATGTCTCTAGTACCATGTGAGATAAAACTGTAGTAAAGTTTGTTAATCATTAACAAGAAGGAGGTATTTTTTTCCTCCCAGTTTTGTCTTGTAATAGGACTGTCTCTGAAGTTGAATACAGCCTTTTATTGTTGTGCCCACTATTATCAGAAAGCCAGTCGGATAAACATAAAACTCACTTAGCTAAATAAATGACAAACTGTTCCTTGGATAAAAATCTCTCACTGAGGGGTATGGAAGTAAGTAACTGCTCTAATATTCACTTATTATATACTTTTTGTTATATCTGCAGATAAAATTCATAAGTAGCTCCTTCTTCCTTGTGAAATACACTTAAATTTTCCAGACATTACAATTAAGAGTTACATTTTGGTATTTTTATCATTAAAATGTAAATATAATAAGTCTGTAGATATATTGTCCAAAGTTTCCATCAAAATTCAACCAACAGGCTAAGATCAGAGACAAAGGAAAAATTTAGGATTTCCACAAAGCATAACTTTTGGTATTATGTTTAGTAAGCACTTAGTTTTCTTTTCATACTTCATTACTGCATAAATTATTATTTTCACTGAGAAATTTGCTGTTTAAAGAGAATAGGAATTACCTTTTGCATTTTTCATTTGTTAACACTATTCTTCAAATGTTCAATTTTTAGTAAATGGACAGAAAAGTTTCTTTTCAACTGTCAGGAAATGGTTCAGTTTTTGAGTGTTAATTCATTACCTTTTGATTCTTTGAATAACAACACTGTAGACTGCAAGGTAAGCAACTCTTGCAGGCACATTTATATTCACTGGTTTTTGTCAAGTAACCACCATTCATTGGTTACCAAATGATATATACAATTTGAATATAAGAAAATTTATTTAAAAGGAGAATTTATCCATAAAAATCATCTTTCAAAGTCAGAAACAGCCCTTATGACTAGATTTCCTGATATTCTCATCATGCATGGTCCATCGTAAAAAAGATTTAAAAATATTTACTTTGTTTATAGACTCAAATAGCCCTACACTGATGACAAAGTGGCTTTTGAGAACTTCTAAGTGATAAACCCAAGGCTGCTGAAGTGAATGTGAACAGCAAATTGCACTGTTTGAAATTAGAAGAAAAATGAAGAAGATCGTAGGAAAAGAATTTTCTCTGGAGTGATCTGACCATAGCTGACAACTCTGTTGGTGCCACTGAAAACAACTTGCACATGCATTTTTGTCACATTCCATTCTTACCAGCCAACTCATTACACTCCCACTTAAGTCTGTCGTGCCATTTGTACAGCTGTCTGCTGGAACACATAGACCCATTTGGAATAAAACCGTATACTGCAAACATGACAAGAAACCTGTAAAAAGAACTATTCTTTTCATTGAAAAGGTCTTCTACCCCAAAATTGTACCTTCTTATGCATAAACTTTTGCAGAAAGGATAGCTTTGACATCTGTTTCAATTACTTGTCTATCTGAAAACTAATGAGCTGGCCTTTTTCTTCCATTTTCCTTTTCATAATAAGAAATACAGATACAAAGGAACAAAAATGTCTTATTCCCTTTGTTATCAAAATAATTGCACTTCATTTTCTTTTTCTCTCTTGGTTTTCATACCTCCATTCCTCTCTATTCAAAGCCTGGCTTCTCCCCCTCAGGCTCTCACATTCTAACTGCAGCAGCACGGGAGCTGCAGAAGGCACTGTGGATGCCTCAGCCCTATGTGGCTCACAGTGTTCCAGCAGTATGGGACACAGCCCAGCCTTTCTTTGGAGGGGGTGCTTACTTACACCAAACAGCTGCACCAGGAGCTGAACCACAGTTTCTCCAGCTTCATGCGAAGAGGATAATGAGTGTCATTATCCTCAACGTCAAACAAATGTCTTTCGCTACTTTAAAGAAGTTACAGTACTCAGGCAACACACACTCATGTATAGGCATTTCCATTTGTTTAGTTTACTCAGCTGAACATTTTAGTGTAACTCCTGAACAGTTAGCAAAGTTTTAAAAACAAGACAAAACCAGACTACGATGGAATGGCATTCAATTGGTGACTTTATTCTATTAAATAGTCTGGCACTTCTTGAAGTTTTTAAACAAACACAAACTATCTTTCCAGCATGAAAGGAGCTACAGGCACAGTGACCATTATCAGATGTAGGTCTATACCAACAGCAATACAACTGTCAGATCTAGAGTCAAAACTAAGTGACAAATTTCTTCTTCACAGCAGGAGTATCAGACTATATAATTAATATATAACAGCAATTGAGGCGTTTCTCACATGTATCTTGCCAAGGATCTTGAGGCATTTTGCCAGTTTGGGGCACTGTGCCAATAAAAGACATTACCTAAAACATTCTATTACAGTAACATATCATTAGAACAAATGAATTGAAAGTCTTACCCAAATCAGAGTGAGGGGAAAAAAAGCAGAAGTAAGTAGTATCCAAACCCAATACACACAATGCCAAACTTGCTCATTTACTAAAAATTTTTAAATAAAGAAAAAAGCTTAAATAAAAATCTTAGCAAAGCAAGGAGGCATGGAATGAGCTTGTCTTCAAGGATAATGTGCTTTGCACTTAGCAAATGCACAGACAGTTAAATATGAGATACCTATGAGGCAAAGAGTGCTTCACAAGGACAAGTTCACAAAATAGTCTTGAATATGCTCATGGGCTTGCACAAACATGGCCTTAAAATCTTGTCAGATGCCTTTACCAATAACATACATGATGCAGAGCACACCATACGTATCCATGACAGTAGGAAGCAAGAAACTAGCAAGCAGCTGCATTACAGTATTTATGGAGTATCTCCACATTAAATATATGGAGATATAAAGGAGTTCAATAAAGAGGGAAGAGTAAGAGTTGAGCCCTGTGCAACACCTGGATCCCTGCTGACAGAGCAAAGATTAAGTTTAGGCTAAAGATCTTGAGTCAAATCATTACTACAGCTCTCAACAAGAAAGAGCACAGTGGGAAACAAACATTTCCTTGCTGTTGCTTCCCTTCGTACAGCAAAGCTTCTGCTCTTCACAGTAGAGAAGAGGCAGCTCAGATGTATTCAGCTGCTGATGTTAAAATATTTGATATAGACACAGTTTAAATTGCATCATGCATCATATATTGAAACAATATTGCCAATAAATATGGTAAGGACAGCATAGCAGATCACTTTTGGAAACATAAATCTAGGAAGTTATCAAAACACATCAGGTACCTAAGTAGACAGCAACACTGAAAACATTAATGACCTGTTCAGTCTGGTGAGATGATGAGAAAAAGATCAGTATGTCTTAAGACCCATTAAGAGGCAACAGAAAGTCATCCTTTGTTCACAATTCTATGAGGAAGATGACATGCTGTGCCATGGGTATTTGCATGAAATAAAAAAATGACCCTCAGCCAGTCATACAGAAAATCATCATGTTCTTGAACAAAATTATTTGTATTGAAAAAACATACCTCATATGCACCATATCTTATATGTTACTTGCTGCAGCTCTCGTTGTGTGTACAGTGGATCTATAACAACCTGAGCTCTGAATACAACAGATGGCTTAGCTGAGAGATGAGAAGAAATTTCCTGTGATGCTTTTGTAGGAAAATCTGTAGTAACAACTGAAAAATGAAACTGCCATGTCTGAGAGCTATTGGTAGAGTACTTGTTATTTAATCTCTCCAAACTTTTGTTTTCAACACTGCAGTCCGTGATATTGTACTGTATTATGACAGAGTAAGTTTCAAACATTCTTTAATCCTCAAAGCATCTTTAATTCTGGGTTTGTTCTCCTCTGCCAAAACAGCCTAGCATAGCCCAAACTGCAGCCATACCACCTGACCTAGGGAGAGCTTTTTGACAGAATTAGGCCAGAATTGGCAAACTTATTTACAGAGATCTGGCTGTACGTATCCAGCCTCACACAGGAACAATCTGGCTGTGATTTTTTACCATTTTCCTGGAGAGAACCAGAGAGATTTGCCACCATAGTCTGTAGAACAGTAACCATGTGTCCCAGAGGCTGTGAAAGTAATGGAAATTCATTTCAAGCCCCTATCCAAATCCCCCTTCCAAAATATTTCCCTAATCATACCATTCAAACTACCAACAAAACAAGCCTTAAAGAAAAGCAAAGTAGGAAAATACACAATCCAAACATCTTACTGGATCAAACTAAGCACCCAGAAAACATAGAGAAAGACAGAGGAAATTAGGATGTTAGCTATTTCCCTACAAACCCATGACAGTGACTCACAGAATCAATTGTACCAAACAGACAATTGTTGGGAGAAAACACGATCATCAATGGAAAAAAAAGCAGCAACAAAGCACACAAAGAAGGAGGCTGTGAGCTCATCATGACTCCTGTTTGAAAGAACTTCATGGCTGTAAACATCATGCAATTCAGTGACACTGTATTGTAGGTTGAAGGAGAGGTTGAATTCCTAATTTTTCAACTCTAAACTTTGGAGCACTAAGATGTTCTTTTGGTGAAAGCTGTAATTTCAACAGAAGTAAGGGCTTAACACTTCCTGGAAAATGTCACAAATGTGAGTTTGAATCCTTAATACTCTTCCCTCATTCCAGAAAAGCTGGCTTTTGTGTGACTATTCATCAGACACTGCTCTTATGCAAATAAAATTTTTGTAGGCCACTGAGAAGCAAAACTCTGAAAAAATACATTGTGAAATAATCACAAAGTACAAGTAACATCTAACTATGTAGAGGCAGTCTCTTAATTAAACCTTTTGTAATTAACATAAAATTGCTATTGGCATCCACTTCTCTGCTGCCTTTCCTCAGCTTTCATTTTTAAGAAAACCTCTTGCCCCAAATACTGTATCAGTTCCAAGTACCTTATGGAAATGGGTGGGCAAATGGAAGCAAGGTCTAATGACAGAGAGAACACAACAGCAGAATGACAAACTAAGGCAGTGGGATTTAACAGAACCAAGACCATATTCAATAAAAAGCTTCCTGAATCATGATGCTTCTTAAACAGATTTTCATCTTTAACATTTCACCACTTATACCTCATAGCATAATATGTGAGCAATGTTTTTAAAAGTGTTTACCTCTATGGAATGTGTCACAGTGCTGATTATGAAAATTTGTCCACCACATGCAGCCCAAATGGTCTCCTCCATCACAAGCAGACTTCTAACAGGCAGAACCCCCAATTTAACTATCTTCTGAGGTTCCGTGTTCCATGTCCCATCTTCAATAAAAAAGAAGAAAGGTTATACACAACCAAATGGTGTTCTTTGCTTTTAAAACAGTTCTGAAAAGCCCATGGCTTGAATTTCTGCAAGTTGCCACTTCATGCTACACTGTGATTTGTGCATAGTTACTTTTAGCTTCCAGGGTAAGTTTATAAGGAAAAACTTACCTTAAGGGGAAAACCCAAACCCAAGTACGCACATATCAATCAACAGAGCAAATTTTATCCAGATTAAATGATAGTCTAGGAATACCACATTGCTGTTCTGATACAACTGCTTTCCTTTCCAGAGGAAATACAGTCAGAAACCCATGGTTGACACAATTGTCTCTGACTCAGAAGGAGCTTATTTAACTTATTTTAGAGATGAATCCATTTCTAACTAGGACAAAATCATTTTTCATGTTCCAAGTAGTCAGGAAGATTTTTACTGTAGGCTCTAATGAGTGCAGATGACTCTCTGAGAGCATATTGATGGATTGTACCTTCCTCCTACTAGATGCTTCTTTTAAGAATTAAAAAAAAAAAAAAAGAAGGGAGAAATTAAAACTTGGTCTTGTGCCATATCTTCCCTTTTTGTACTTCGTCTACTAATTATAAAACCCACAGTGTTTTCTTTGGATAGAATTTAGCAGATCTAAATTAAATTATGCATGTGTATGTGGCACAATCAGTTATTCAGAAAGCTTCTGGTAAAAACTGCATGCTTCCACCTACTATGCTGGTCACTCTCAGTTGCCATCTCTTTGAAACAAGAACTAGCAAATTATTTATCCCCAAATTTAAGAGCCAGCAACATGAGTTTCTTGAAGTAGTTGTAGCTCTATCTTTTATACATACAATTGACATACTAAGTACATCAATAATAATTTTAATGCTTTCATCTTAGTCCATATATTGTAAGTGCTCATTGAATGTAGTCTCAAAGATCACATTTCTATACCTTATGATTTATTAATAATATAAAAATATGTTAAAAACAACTGGGTTTCACATTGAGATACAGTATTTCAAAAGAGCACCATTTTCCCAAGCCTTCTTCCTGCATAACCTGCAGAAAAGTTGTCTGCTTTTCTGGCACTGTTTTCAACTCAGTAACCACTTAAATTTTGATTGATGAGACCAAAGCAAACACATTTTTAGGCAAGCACATAAGAACAATTTTTTCTTCTCCCCCCTGAAAACAAGTGCACGATTTTATTTGCACAAAATTTTCTGCTTCACCAATAACAGTAGCAACAACAATAATGAGAAGCCTCAGTTCTGCAGTACTTCTCAACATTTCTGTCATCTGTGTGATACAAACTTCGCTGAGTCATTCTCAGGATGAGGCTCTCTTCTGAAAGCATCTTTGTAAAAGTGACATTTAATTTCAGGCTGTCAAAATAATTTTCATTATTTTAGTTTGCATTGAGAAAAATGCTTCCAGTTACTAGTCTGCAAACTCTCCCAGCAATGTCAAAGTGACTCTGTGTTCTCTATGACTCATATGTACCATTAGTAATAAACAAACTTTTGGAAAAATTTCCATTCTCTAGCAACCATATTATCCTCAAATTAAATTTGAAACTGGAGGCTGCCCATACCCTATGATTGCTGTAACCCCTGTAGGCAGTGCAAAGCCTTTGGAGAGTGAAGCTGCACACGTGTGTCACAACTTTCATTGTGTAAGGGATGCCAACTGCAGAAGTTTAACAAGAACCATTCTTGCTGTCTTTTCTGAAGGATAAGGACAGTGAGTTTAGGCAGATATGGTGAACAAAAAGCTGTCTTTTCTAGTTATATTTTCACACTGAAAACCACATTAATTGTGTAATTATATTACACAAAACTTCATGTAACTTGACTACTCTTTCTCCAAAATACATCCAAGTTATACATTACATATAAAATTATAGCTGATACTGAAGCAATAGGTGAATAGGGATTTTCAAGATCTCAACTGTGGACTCAAATTTACATTTTGCTTAAATTTAATTTCAAACATCTAAGGTGTTTCATTTTTAAAAAATTCTGGATCTTTATGCCCTGAAGTTCCATGTAACTCCTTAGATGACTAAGCATTAAGCCTTATTAATAATTTTGATCAAGTCTTATTTAAAATTAAGAAGAAGTCGAGTTCAATACTATCAATGTTATGAATAGCACTATTATCATGAATATTTGACTCAACATATATGCCTAACAAAACTCAATTCTCACAAAACTGTTTTCTGTTTGTGTGTAGGGTTAACACTTGACAAACCAGTTTAAGAGTTCAGTTTGGGATTGGACATATGAAGAAGGTGAGATACAGACCTGATGTTTTTCATGTTACCACGATTTCATGAAAAAGCCCAACTGAAATCCCACTTGATGTATCAGCCCAGATAAAATCCAAAGCTATCACTTCGCCCTAAACCCTAGTAATGTGATAAGGCTATTCTCTGGTACTTTTTTATTTCTTCCTGCAAATATTGCTGTCTTCCAGATCAGACAGTATCTGAGACAGATGATGGGAAAAAGGGGTAGGGGGACACTCTGTGGTCTAGTAATTACAGCAGTATTTAAAGGATGTGTCAGCTGTGTTCTGGACCCTGCCTCAGTGAATGATTTATTATTACACAAAGTGGAAGGGCACCAGGAGGACAAATTAAGCCCTGTGCATCTCTCTCCTCTCATTTTGTGGCAGCCAGGGAAATCTCTTGAGAGTGGAAAGCATGGGTAAAAATCCGCTCAAGCAAGGCAAGGGATTAAGCCTGGTAATCCAACATACTTCTGTAAATGCTTTAACCACAGGCTGCTGGCTAAAAGGAAGATCACAACTTCATTTTGCTGACCAAGAATTTTATCATCTATCTCCAAAATTACTTAGCAAGTCTGTGTCTAGTTCACAAGTGGTTTAAGACTATCAAAATCACACTTTCAAGAAAACATAATACTCTCCCTGCCTCTCTCTCCAGATCTCAGCAGACCCTGTTCAATACCTGCCTGCACAGACATCATGTTTGGCACTGGCTATTTCACATTATCTGTCTTATCCAATGTCCATTGCTTCTAAAATCAAGGGAAAAGAAGCATTATCTCTATCCTACTTGTGTAAATACCTGCAGATTCAAGGCATACTTATGTAAGTAGCTCCAACAACTGGCACTATCCAGGTACTTAAATGAGTCACAGCACTTGCAGAAAGATAAGGAACAGCCTTGTTTGATGCTAAAAAATCCTTTGGTAGTTACTGACTGAATACGTTTATTTTTTCCTAGCAAGAAAGAAAAGAAGCAAGAAATAGTAGCCAAGACAAAACTTCTGCCAACAGAATCTCAAGGCATACTATATGAATTGCAGGTACAGCGTTTGCAGGAATGAGATGTGTCTACAAAATCTGATAACAGGGTCAAATATAGAAATGACTCTAGGAGCTTCTGGAAATAAAATATTGTCTATTTATGTTGTATATAAGATGGCTGATATTTGCACATTAGATAACTATTAAAAAAAAAAAGAAGACAGATTTTATACTAATAGATCTATGTTATACCACTGTGTTATGCCACTATTTTAATACTCTCTGTAAGTTAGATTTCTCCAGAAGTTACATGCCATAGTTTATACACCAATGTTGAACAGTATCTTGCAATGCATATATCAGGCTGTTTAGCAGCATCAAAGTAAGGTCTGTCATGCTGATAAAATACGTCTAAGACTTTAATGTATAAGGACATTATTTCCATTAGTGCATTTTGTTATTAATCCTATGATTTTTATGACTTCTAGAAAATTAGTTATCCTTCTATTCACTCAAATGTAATCAGACAAGAAAGGTTTTAAAACAATGTTCATTTTAAAGGACACAATGTTGGCTATTCTATCTTTTTGTGGTTTGTTTCCACAAAACCCAATGAAGGAAAGTAAAATTATTTTACAATAATTTTAAAGAAAAATCTTCCCATTATTTATTTTATTAATATTTTATAGTATTTAGTACTTTTAATAATTATAATTAGTTGGTGCACTCAGGTCTTCATATGAGATAGCCTATTAACATATAGTTTAATTCCTCGGAAAGTCTTTTTAAAGTTTGTAGTAGTTTTCCCTTCCTTTATGCTTTCAGTTGAGCTGAACCAAGCAAGCTTTTTTGTTGACAGCTTCCTCTCTTGCTTAGCAGCACTATTGATGGTTTCAACAGAGCTGCCAACACAGCCCTGGGAACAGCACTTCTTGGTTAATTAGTGCAGTGGAGCACAAACATTTTTTCTATCACATGGTACATAAACCAGCACTGTGGAGGAGTAAAATGGTACCTAGAAAAGTAAAAAGTTTAGCACATTCCTTATCACTTGAAAAAAAGATGAGACACTTGTGTCTGCTCTTCTAAACAATGTGTAACTAGGAATGTCCTATACTATATATGCATTCTCATTTTTTCTCACATATGCATCAAATCCTTCAAGCTAAATAGCTGACTGAACTCTTCCTGAAGTTATACAGGGAGTGGTGCTGGAGGTCCTAGCATGAGATACACAAATAAGACTGAAAGCAATGTCAGTATTTCTGGTAATGAGTATTATGTGACACTGCAAAGACAACAGTATTTATCTCTGTTTCAGTGTCACTGCTCTAGTCCTCTCCCTAACTGCTTAAAACCACTGTTTATTTTTCATAGCAATACCTCTCACAATGTCTACTTGAAGTGGCAATCACATGCCAGAAATGCACTCTTCAGACAAGCTGGAGCAGTACATGGATCCACTCAAGCTCTCTAACTTTGACATCAGTGTTTTACATTCCACATATTCTTCCTTTCCTCAGTTCATCAGAGGACACAAGTCTCTTATC
Source organism: Entomyzon cyanotis (assembly GCA_024500445.1). NCBI lineage: Eukaryota > Metazoa > Chordata > Aves > Passeriformes > Meliphagidae > Entomyzon > Entomyzon cyanotis. The sequence continues at coordinate 54,470,316 of JAKEPQ010000871.1, forward strand.
AAATCCATCAAGGTACCTTGTCAATGAACTGACTTGTTACTCCCTCACTGTTGTAGCTGCTTCTCCTTCCTTTTGTATTTCCTTTTGGTTTTGGTCATTTTCCTTGATATTAATCCTCTGATAATGCTCCTTGATTAGCATCACAAGGCCTCTTTGGACAGGTAAGTAATCAAAACTTCTGACCAATTTCAGAGCTCCCTAAGTTTTTACCAGTGAAGTCTCTTCTGTTCTATGCATGGCCAAAATTGCCTCAGCTGTTAACTATTACACCTGACCAAACTCTTACTGAAACTACCAAAATGTTAATTCTTCTTCTTTCTGCCACAATAATTCTGAGTTTTTATTTTCTTTTTCCTGTTTCTCTCTGTACTCTTTACAGGACCTTATTGGAAAGGAAATGTATATCAATGTCTAGAAGAAAGGAAGTTGCTGGAACTGACTACAGTATCTCAGGAACAATACACCTATATTATATAAAGATTGTGATTTCCCTTTCCTAAGATACTTTTGTGAATGGAAGTCAAACACGCGCTGACCTTTTTTGCTATTACATCACTCAGAAAACACATCTGCTGGGATGTCTGCAATCATCACAAAAGGGTTTTGTTATGTTTTTTTAAACGAAGACAATACAATGCACTTTTTCCATAACCTCTTCTAAATGTGTTTTGCATGGAACTATGAATTCAGCCTGAGGGAAACACTAAATGCACAATTTTTCATACCAATAACTGTGCAAAAGTTCATAGAATTGTAAAGTAAGTTCCCAACAAATAAGGTGTCAGAAATTTTGCGGTTTGCATCACTCCCTGCATCATTCCTATATACAACAGCATTTTATTCACTAGCTGTTTCACAGTTCCCCAAACAGGTCTTCTTACACACATAAAATTAATGATTATTGAGGATAATTATCAGAGTACTATTTTTACAATTAACATATTAGCTGACCTACACCCTAGTTTTCTGTGATATTTTCACAAATCACCATGTTAGCTCACATTTAAGAGCCAAGTAGTTTTTACAGTATCAATACCTCATGACCTTGCTTTTAGTTTATGTTCAAATACAGTAAAGCTTAAATACTTTTCGCCTTGTAAGTGAAAATACATGGATACAGAGGTGTCTCTAAAACATGACTACCCTCCAGAAAAAATGTTGTGCACCTCCAACTCTCCCACTAACATGGCACTTGCTCCTTGGTTTACTGTACAGATTTCTCAGTTTCTATTTTATACTACTTCAAGACAAGACCTTCTGCAGTCAGAGTACACTCTGGATGCTGTTGATCTGACAAAGTTCTCAAGTGAAAAAGTCAGGAGAGAGCATTTGCTGTTTGTAAACAAACATCATGGATATTTATATGCACTGACCCATCTGAAAACAACTGGAGAAACTGGAGCTATGTGGGTACTGCAAACCACATGACACAAGTCGTGGGTCTTTGACTACATAGAGTAAGGCATGGAGCTTCAGGGACTGAAGTGATCCACACATTTTCTCTCCAGGGAGGAAGACAAAAGAAAGCCAACTCTATCAGAGACTGTGAGATAGATTTTCATCCTAGAAGAAAGATTGTAATTTTTCATTTATGGAATCCTGTAATAGGCTGCACAACCATTTTTCCTGTGCATCTCACAGGATTTGTCCTTCTCAAGCTTCAAATCCAGATGTAATGCAGTGATATATTTCACACTCCTAAATCTTAATCTCCTTTAAGATGACAGACCAAAACCCAAGCTGAAGTGCATAGCTGAAAAGTAACCCCTTCTGCAGAACAGAAGGCAACCCTGATGAATTGCACAAAGCTCCTCAGAGGTTGTGTTCCCCCTCCCTGCCATTTCAGTGCTTGGATTCCTTTGTTTGGTAAATAGGTCAGTGCTCATAAAAACACCCCTCCAGGGCTGACAGCCTCACATAACCACAGCAGCCAACTGTAAGAAAGATGGACACGAACACGAGAGCAGCTGAATCACACAATTTCCGTGGGCGTGGAGAACTGAAATAAGCCCCACTGACCAAGCTGTAAGGAAAGGGACTACAAAATTAACTGACAAGACTCAGAAAAATATGATTATTTCCCATCTCAAAGCTCCAGTGATCATGACCTAGACTTTGACAGGCTCTATGAACATCTTGCTGCCTAAAACCACTGTCTTCAGAAGAAGATAAACAGGGTATGCTATGATCCTAGTCAATGCAACAACCTCCATCTCATAACCACACTGTAATGCAGTCTGGTTAACAGCTCTGCCCCGTCTTTAACATCCTCTGTAGATATGCAACCCATGCACCCTTTCCTATCTATACTGCCAAGGATGTCAGTTGTGTTTTTGAAGTGGTCTTTTCTGGAAGAAGTTGAGTGACAGCAACTGCAGTCTTAAAACAGCTTAAATACACCTTTCAGAGAAGATGACAGATTCACTTTAATACCCCTCTTAGGTACACACAGAAACTGAAACACCAAAAATGTTACAAATCTAGGATCAAGACCTCACTCCTGTGCCTCAAAAACAAAGAAAAATGCTATTCAGTGTTTAAAAAAAAGTATTTTAAAGGGAACTGAAATCTAATGTCTGGCTTCAGATCAGAGACAACAGCTCAACAGGAAACCTAATGGGTTGAAGACAACTGGACAAAGGAAGTCTCTTTCCCAACACTTTTTCCCAGATCCTTTGTTGCTTGGGGAAAAAAAAAAAGCATCCTGTACCTTTCTCAAACAAAGTCTTTATATGATCTAACAGTGGACACATAATTTGTTCCAAGATTACAGATACTGAATTTGGTTCCTCAGTTACAGACTGGAGGATTTAGTAGCCAAGGTACAGTGCCACACATATGCAGCTGAACTGTTCACAGGGCCCATTAGAGAAGCATGACAACCATCATAATTGCAGCTCACACAAATAAGGCAGATCTCTGTTGGCTCTGTACTTTGCAAGGTTAGGAGTCTCTGTGCTAATATTTCACTTAAAAGATCAATGTTTCAAACCTTGAGCAAAGCCTCACTGATTTTGAATTGAATTTGAACTAGATACATATGCAATATTGCAGGGAGGTCAGTGAGATGTACTGGAGTATGCAGACAAGCACCTGAACCATCTCTGGAAAAGACAGTCATGGTTCAGAAGAATTTCCTGGGATTCTCCTTTATTCAAATTATTTTAGCCAATTATTTAGTGTGATACAAAACAACCAACTGTGATGCTAATAGAAAAAGGAGGCCTACCATGAAATAGATGAACTGCACATATAGGAAAGACTTATCCCATCTGTACAGTAAAAATGGGGTTGTCATTTTAAATGAGATATACAGACATATCTACCAATAGGGGACTTCTGTATTTCATAAACACCAATGCTGGGTAGTTGAGAAGAATTAGCACTGTGCTGTGTAAATATGGTGTACTGCTGTTAGCACATGAATTTGTAGACTCTTGCAACACTGAAGACTTCAGGGTTTAAGCTAAGGAGGAAAAAAATCAGTGCTCATATGCATATATGGTGAAAGTGGGAACAATACCAAAGTTCCTACCATCCTGCAAAAAGGGACAACAAGTCTCTTCAGACATACCGGAAAGAGCAGTAACCCTAATTCAGCAGTTTTACAAAGAATTTTCATAAATTTAATAGTGGAAAATTACTTCTGCCAAAATACACTGACATGTGAGCTCCTCAGGATGTCATCCAATCATATCACTGTATTACCTTCTGCTTTTGTGTAGACTGAGATATTTCCATTTACCAAGCCAGCAAACAAGTATTGTGACCTATATGTTAAACTCATAACAGTTGATTTTTCAGGAGTGAAGAAGTGTTGAAGTCGAATTTTCTTTGAGCCTTGGCAACTTTTGTAAACAGAAATACTATAAAAAGAAGCAAAAAGAAACAGACTTGTGAAATTAGGCTTTACAAAATTCTGATTAGAATATGCAAAAGAGAGATTTAGAATAAAATACTGGGGGAAAAGGATTTTCTCCTTCAATTCTTGACATTCCAGAATGTCTGTGTAGACAATTTGCAATTACTTAACACTGACACATGACAACACATTCATATTATCATGTCTGCAGAAACAATCATCCAAAAAAGAGACATAATAAAAATTCTGGTCAAAGTCCTTATTATGAGCCTATCTAAAACTTTTATTAGTTTTTTAGAAAAAATTGTATCACCTGGAGAACTAGGGAAAAGAAAAGAAGAGAAAAGAAGAGAAAAAGGAGAGGAGAGGAGAGGAGAGGAAAGAAGAGAATAAGGAGGGAGGGGGAGGGGAGGGGAGGGGGAGGGGAGAGGAGAGGGAGGAGGGAGGGAGGAGAGGAGGAGAGGGAGAGGAGAGGAGAGGAGAGGAGAGGAGAGGAGAGGAGAGGAGAGGAGAGGGAGAGGAGAGGAGAGGAGAGGAGAGGAGAGGAGAGGAGAGGAGAGGAGAGAGAGGAGAGGAGAGGAGAGGAGAGGAGAGGAGAGGAGAGGGAGAGGGAGAGGAGAGGAGAGGAGAGAGAGAGAGGAGAGGAGAGGAGAGGAGAGGAGAGGAGAGGAGAGGAGAGGAGAGGAGAGGAGAGGAGAGGAGAGGAGAGAGAGGAGAGGAGAGGAGAGGAGAGAGAGGAGAGGAGAGGAGAGGAGAGGAGAGGAGAGGAGAGGAGAAGAAAGAGAAAAGAAAAAGAAAAAGAAAAGAAAAGAAAAGAAAAAGAAAGGAAAGGAAAAGGAAAAGGAAAAGGAAAAGAAAAGAAAAACTCACTACCAGATGTCACTTATGCTTAAAATTTCCACAATTCCTATTGATTGTTACCATGGGTATGTTAAGAATATTGTTAAATCTGGAATTAAATCATTAATTTCTAGAAATGGCACTTTCCTTGGAGAATTTTGTGCTCCTTGATTTACTCTGATTAGAAACACCTTTGAAAATCACGTTTAGTTAGACACCTATGCCTTCACTAACTATAACAAGATCTGTTTGGTTACTGAGATCTAAGTTTAGAACATGTAGCCTTATACTTCAATATAAATCAAATGATGGCTCAGTACACCGTCAGTTCAAAGTGAGCAAAGTAATTAATGTAAATAGTAAAACCCCATATTATTTATTCATATGACAAATCCTGCATAATATGACAGGGCAGAAGATTAATGATTCCTCTCTGCCATTCTGAAAATTTTCCAATAACTGAAGATTATGTTGAGTGTTACAAAAGTAGTATTTATATTTTTCAGATATGATTAACTAATTCTCTTTCATCAAAAAGGTGCACTGCTCTAATTTCAAATACCACGCGGTGTGAGTTAAAATAACGTAGAGTGCATTTTTTCCTTGATTTAAGTGGAAAGGATACATGGAGGTCACTGGGATAACACTTGGATACTTTTTAAAAAAGTCAACATCTTTTGGAAACATCTTACACAATTTTGCTATAGAATCACAAACTTAATCAATAAATCATTACAACAAAAACAAGAATCACCTTCCTTCCTCCATGCCAAGGCAAATAGTAGGCACATTAGAAGTTTTTGCAAGAACATTTTCAGAATCTAGAGCTTTGTTTTGCTCTTTCAGCTTCTCTTCCTCTGGTATGTAGACCATGCAGAGAATCCGTGATTCCACATTAAAGCACTCAATAACCTTGGGGCTGGAACTTTGAAATGAGACTATTGCAATCTGGCCCATCTGATTTGTACAACTGCCAATCTGAATGGGAAAAAGGAAAATTAAAAAAAAAGAGAGACCACTACTGATACCTGTCTCCAGGAAGATCAGCATGTACAAGAAGGAATGACTGGAATGTTAACAGAAGAATAAATCTCAAGTTGTATGTGTGGATATGAATTTTCATGCATTAAGACATAATAGAATAATTCAGCACAAATACAAGAGATGTCAAAACATTATATATACAAACTTGCCTTGTACAATCACAATCAAGCTGTTTTTGAAAGAAGGAATAATATTATGGCCTATTCTGATACATGACTCAAATGTGTATACCTGACATAATGCAATTACTGTAAGTATCTGTGCAATTAGCTATTTTAATAACTGGTGTTCTAAATTGTATCAGGTTCTTTTAAAACAGGTAATATAGCTGAGGCCTGTCCCTTGCACAGGAACAGGTCTACAAAGAAATGCTCGGTCCCAAAAGAAAGAGTCTTGTAAACTTGCTAATAAAGTATCCTAAACTTCTGCCTGATCCAGAATTTAAGTATCATCAACATGTCCACAAACTTGTACATTTTAGGATGAGGGAGAAGTTAAAAAAAAAAAAAAATCAACAAAAAAAACCAAGCAGCAGTAGAAAGATTTAATTTGCACGTTTTTGCCATGACTGTTTACAAATAGCAAAGACAAAAAGAAATTATATGGGTCACCTTGAAAAAGACCTCTAGAACAGCTACTTCTGACTTTTAATTCACAAGGGTTCCCTTAAAATTTCAGTACTGTAGTAACTAGAAAAGCTCCTGAACTCATTAGCATGCCTTTTTTTTCAAGAACAACTGCTATCTACCTCATTTGTTCTGCTGGAATATCTCCATATCTGGGGCCATAGCAATATGCAGAGTAGGTTTTTTCCTATACAGATTTAAACTGATTATTTATGGCTAAAACATTCTTAAAATAAAAAAACCAGACAGTAGGACAGTGTAAACTCATATGGGTTTTAGCAGCCATCGTTACAAATTAGCACATAACTCCCCTCTGAATGTGCTCAGCACTTTGGAATTTGTTCTGTGCTGCACAAATCACACACACTTAACTGACACCCTACAGAGAACAGCAAAATCACACGGACAAATTACTAGCTAACCTTTTATCTTTAGACAAACAAACAAAGAGGAAAAAAGCAACCCAACATTTATTTCACATCTACACATTGCCGAGAGCCACAAAAAGCAATGGAAAGACACAGCAGACAAGCACTTTCAGATTTTAAAGATTACACTTACCCAAAGAAAACCATGTTCCATAGCACAGGAATCTGACTCTGTTTCTCCAGCAAGGTATGGCTCAGGGTTATAAGCAGCACATTCCACCTTGAAAGAGAGGAAAAGAGAGCTGTTACCGCATTGAAAAAAACCAGAAGTCTGTTTCCGTCTATTTTATTTTGTAATTAAAGCATTTAAGGATATCAAAGAATCTCATAAGGCAAGAAGTCAGTTTAATTCATCCAGCTTTCCATGGGCAGAGTCAGCTGCACGGGTGTTGTTCCTGACACATTCCTTATCTACTCCTACAGACGTTCAAGGCCAAAGGCTACAAATTCTCTTGTGCTGATCTGCTCAAATGCTTCATGACTTTTATTAAGTTTTTCCAAGTCCCCAGCCTGACTCCTCTTCATCAAGCTAAATTAACATTATCACTTGATTACATTTACACTTAAAAAAAAAAAAAAATAATTGCTTTTTCAAATTTTTGTTTTTAAACTTACTATTGTCACTTTTTCAACTGACATCTCCCCAGAAGATGTACCAGCCTCATACATATGTATTTGAGAGCGTGGAGTTTTCGCACCTGAACACACTATTCCAGCAGAGTTTGTAGCAGCACTAGGCCATGGTTACCTCTTCAGAAGCCTGTTTCTATTCATCTCATTTATGACTGCTCTTTGTAACAGTATCACATTCCTAACCAACCTTTACCTTGCTGGTCTATTAAAAATTACTTTAATAGACCTAATAAACCACCTCTTCAATCTGCATTTGTGAAGCTCCTAATTTCTCCCTAGCATACCATGTGTCTGTCCTGCTGACTGTCCTCCTTTTTATTTTTCTTTTTTCCTTGCCTCAAATTATTTCTCCAGGTGCCTTACTCATTTTGAATGTTAATACTATCATCCATCACACCTCGACTCCTTCCCAGTCTCATGTCATCATGTTACTGTCAGTAAATTAATAACCATACTCATTTTTATCATGCAGGCCATTTAAGAAAAACGTGAAAGCAACACCAGACTCAAGATCTATATTTAAGTCCATCCCAACTCTGAAGATCATTCAAGCATCAAGATCTGAAATAACCTTTTTTATAACCAGTCATGGATTTCTGATTTCCTTAATATCCATGGCAGTTTCCTAAAGTTTATGTAAACACTTCAAAATATTTAAAAGCAATTCATAACTGCGTAGAGAATAGCAAGGTTTCTAATGAGGTGTGATACTACATTTTTACACAAGATTCTCTATAATTCAAACTAATGTTCTCATCTTGGACATCAATGTCCTTGAGAATTTGTTGTAGTACTAGAGACAACTCAGTTAGTATTAACTGAGACAACTTCCCCGTAGCCTGGCAACATCATGTCCCAACAGTGAACAATGAAAAAAAAAAAAAAAAAGAAAAAGTAGGCAAAAGTTAGAGTCCTAAATTCCAAGTTTACTGAATTTTACAAATCTCCTTTAAGAAAGCAGGCATTACAAAGTGATTTACCCTTGTATAAAAAACATTACTTATTCAGCAAAGCAATTCACGATATACAGATAAAAAAACTGAAATCAATAGATGAGGAAGAGAAGAAAAAAAGAACTATCAATGCCAGTCTTAGCATGTCTCATTTAACACATGCTGAAGCGATCTACTTGTAGTGATTTACAATAGCTGTAACAATGAAATTTATCACTAGTGAAAAATAAGAGCCTGCATCCTGGATATTTCCCAGGCTCCTTGTTAGATCTCTGTGTCACTTTGCATCTTAGTCAAAAGTGATTATTTTTTCCATAGTTAAACCCTGGTAGTTTAGCTCTCAATCTTGTTGGAAGCCTGGGATGTAAACTAACTTTCTCAGATGGCTCCCTACACAACTGGGCAGCCCGGGCAGCACACAGAGAGCCAACAAACAGGATTAGCCAAGCACAGGTTCTCTTCCCACCCTGAGCTGTGGCTTGCAGAAAACCCCCAGTGATACTTCAGTCATATTTTCTAGTGATATCAAGGACTTGGGAGAACCAAGCGTGACAGCTGGGCTCACACCCACATTGCTTTAGGAGCTGCAAAACTGGCAAAGTTAGCCCAGAGCTCAGGAAAATACTGTCACACACTACTGTCCTGAGGTGACCAAGGCAAAGATCATCACCCAACTGTGCAGGCGACAGACTTGCCCCTTTCCTTTCAAAATAAGAAGAATCTGTTCTAACTTGATTACAGGAGTTGAACCTGGGCCTTCACAGATCCTGCCATGGATTTTCAGGAATTACAAATGCCTAGGCTCTAAGGAAAAACATACATAATTAAAGTTTCTGCAAAAAATTTAAATTAGCTGATTATTTCACCAGTGGTGACTTCAGAAAGCATTCAATACAGAAAAAGCTGGTTTAATAAGACAAACATGACTATGATTGTACGGGAAATTAGAGAGTTTCAGCAGACTTTGGCTGCTCTGAAATCAGTATCATAGGAATAGATTGTCTCAGCACCATTACATATTCCAACTGTGTTTTCAACCTCCAGTTATTTGCCCCCAACAACATCCAGGCTTGTATAGTCACACTAGCTGAGCTCCCCTCCTGTGTAGGCTGTTCTAGCAGTGAGGCCCTGCAGACTCACCTCTTCAAGCAGCACCCATGCAATGACACTAACTTAACATTGGGATCCTGTCCACACATACACAATTTTATTTCCGTTGCTGTTTTTCCACAAGACTTACTGACTGATAGTCTATAAGAAATCCTGCTGATACACAGGAAAAAATAGTATCCAGCACTCTTCCCTTCCATCTATTGGTTGTACTTATTGTCATCATTCAAGTCAGTGGTCAGTAGGGCTTCAAACTGACACAATACTTTTGGAAATGAAACATTAAGACAATTTCTATATCATTGTTCAGAATAGAATGACATTTTACATAAGATCTCATAATCTTTTAATTTTTTAAAACTATTTTTAAAATGTTGTTCTCTGTGCACTAATAAAAACCAGAAATTTGAGGAGGATTTAACATAGTTATACCAGGAAAAGGCAGCTTTCATGGAGATAAGATTCCCGCCCTTTGTAAGCTTTAGGTTACTTCTAAGCCCCAACAGTGTTACTTCCACACACTTGAAAACCTCAAGATGAACTCAAAATTCCCATCAATTCTGTTTACACTGAGTGATTCACTTACATATAAAAGTGAATGTCATCTTATGTAAAAGTAAACATTATGCTCCTTAGTGGCTTAAAGATTGCAGCATTTTGCATTCCTGTGACCCTTTTGGACCTTTAATTGCTAAAGGTCTTAAACCTAGGTAGCAAGTCAAGAGAACTGAAAGATGTGAATTAATAGATGTATTTACAATATGGTATTCTCTAGAAGTTATATCACTCAAAAAACCCCTGAAAGTAATCTCATATAAAAATTCTGCTCACCTTAAACTCCTGTTGCTTGGCCATCATCACTGGCATGTGTCTAACAAGGAGAGGATGTTTCTCCTTTTTTATTTGATTCCCATCATCTTCTATGCAGAACCAACCTAACAGGTTATCCTCTGCTGTAATGGAAAGCATAAACAATTAACACTCCACAATACTTTCACTGCATAATCACTTACACCTGTCCACAGGAACAGAAAAGAATTCTGCTAGGACTAGTCACAGATTGGGCTGTTCTTATGCCACAATGCATAAATGACAACATAAAAGTGTGAGCAAAAATTCACAGTTTGAGTAAATTACATGCATACTGATAATGCAAAAAAAGAACAGCTTACATTAACAAGATATTAAGGGTAGTCTCTTAATGGTATTGCAAATTGGTTATTGAAAGAGGAGAAAACACATCAAACCTCTCCCCAGACTCTAGGAAATCTATTTGTTGAGCAGCATTTCTCTGCCTGTGGTGGTAACATCACTACCAACTGCTAGTTATCATAACTATAAGGATCCTCCTCCTAGAATGATGGAAACATCCATTCTCTCTTCCTTTTTACTTTGCCTGGTTTCAGTGAGACACCACGAAAACACTCTGTTTTAACTATGTGCTGGTGAAAATTGCTTTCAAGCAAGTTAATACTTCTCAACGTAGGAACTGAGGAGTCCAGGTATCTTTGGACACCTACATCCCTGTGCAAATAGACAAGATTAATAACATCACAGGACAGCATATTTTTTATTGCTCTCCCTTAGATCAGGTCTATTTGTGTTGATTTAGATGCAACAATAAGAAATGAATACCAGACTTCATTAAAATACTGTAGAAAATATATTCCTTCATAATGAATGCCCCATTTTATCTATAATGTTACGACTTTGTAGTGATACGTCACTACTACTTGTGATACAGTCATTACTGTTTACTGTATTGCAGTTTTAAACATCTAAAGACAAATTTTCATCAAAGAAGAAAAATCATTCTCCAAAAAATAAAAATAAAAAAATTACACTGTACATTGAGAGCTGTTTTAACTTGTTAGGAAATTTGAGTAACTGAGAATTACCAAGGGCCAGTTTAGCCATTTGTAAATTGTTGATCCAAGATTGTTTGATGGCAGGGGTAAATGTATTGAACACAGCTGTAAAGAAAGTTGGTCGCCCAGACCTGCAACACAGGGGGAAAAAAAAAGCCACTATAAATGCACTGAGTATGAATACAGCCATGGCTAAAAATGTTAAGCAAGGTGAAATTTCATTATGTTCTAATACTTAGACAAAGACTCAGCTCTGATTTAATTGTGCAGGCTATGATATGCCATATATCCATTTTCCTACATTTTACATGAAATGTTATGAGAGGAACACCCTCACAGGTGGAAAAATACAACAATACAGGTGACTGTTCCCTATCAGCTGTCACTGCCACAGTTCCTCTCTTGCTTCTTGAATCCAGAACACTGGGGTGAGGAACAGGAGAAAAGCTACTGTGCTGCTCTGGAATATTAAAGCTCCCAGCAGTATGGCATAAGAGCAAAAGTCAGGGGCTTACCATGGAGACAGAAGGGAGGAAAGAGCTACAGATTCCCAAATCCTCCCTCATACATCTATACTTAATACGTAAACCAATTCAGAAAATTTTGCAATCAAGATTTCTACTGACTTGTCCTGTTTTCCTGGGAGCTGCAGCTGAATTCTACAGCGATCTGCCGCTCTGATTTCATCTTCTTTTTTCAAAATCAGTTTTTGTAAACCTGACGTCCAGTCATGGGCTACAGATGGGTTTAAGTTCTGAAAAATTAAAAAAAGTAAGACAACACCAGCCTACCAGCCTGTTGCAAAGAGGATAGTGATGAGGTGATCCCTGCATATAACAAACAATGACACATGGGATTCAATTAGTCTGCATTTTAATCATGGTTAATTTAGCCATATTTGTAAACACATTTCAGAAATATCTGTAAAATATTTGCTAATGTATTTATCTGAAGATTTAATCTCATATTGCTTAGTTTGATGATACACAAATGACATTACCAAGCATTTGACAGATCAAAAAATGTAAATTTGTATCAGGTATATGCACAAACCTTTTACTTTATTCCAGCATCCACAGATTCTGCTTCTAAAGAAAATCTTGTGCAAACTTCTACAAATCATACTGAAAATATACTTTTGTTCAAATCTTTCAATCAAAATGTTTACAGAGCCATCATGAAAAATGTGTGGTCTAAATCTGTTTAAGATGCTGAAAGAATAACTCACTGCAGGTTAGTGTTCTGTCGTAAAGAGTAAAAGCACATCTGAATGATACAAAACATCAAGACTAACAAGCACACAGAAATACATACACTTTCCACCATCAGAATTCTATGACAAATTAATGTTTTTCAAAAATAGAGAAGCTGACCTCATTCCTCAACTGAATTCTTGTAATTATCTTACACACATCTACCTGGAAACAATGACTGAATTTTAAGTTTTCAAAGCATACGTGGCTCTGACTGTCAATGCAGGCAGAAAGGTTTTGCATATGGTAGTGGTTAATGTCTGATGGTATATCTATGCTATACATATTCCCAATTATGCAGATGAAATTCACCTTCAAATATTCTTGAAGCTTTGTCCAAAATCACCGTTTCCATAAACGTCTTTCAGAGTAAATATTTTCACAAAATGCTATGTTTTATTTAATACCTTGACTCTTGAAGCCAAGATATGACAAGAGAAACTCAGCTTTCATATATTCATACATTTAAACATATATTTACAACCTGTGGTGGCAGGTAGGAGTTAAAAATTACATGTAACCACATATAAAATGTATAAAACTAAACAAAAAAGTAACTGATTGAAGTCTCAAGACAGTGGAAAACTTATGCTGAAATTTGGTGTTAAGTACTATATTTGTTTTCCAGAATATAGTACGTCCAAAGGGACGTGAACAAAGCTAAAGCAACATACTTTCAAAATTATTCTGAAAATCCTTTCATATTTTTGTGATTTATAGTCTGTTTTAAGTACAGTTTTTCCCCCAAAGCCAGGATTATGAGCTTGGATGGGGATCAAGAGCCTCCTCCAAGCAACCATCCTCCTACAACCATGTCTAACTGCAAGAATCCAATTTCTTAACATCAAAATGTAATTCTGTTTCCATATAAGCTAATCAGCTACTGAACAAATGCAGACACTTGTACTATCCACCTACACTCAAAAACAATAAAGGAAAACAAGATTAGAAGGACAGCTGTAATCCGTTTATAACACTTAACAGTAAATGCATTACCAGAGGTAAAAATTATTCCACTTTTTGCAGAGAGAAGTAAAGAATGTGTTGCACAGACCCTAGGCAACTATGCTACTTTACAACAAGAACAGACTTGAAAAATAAAGCTTTGTTCGTTACCTGGTAGTTTCCTTTAAGGCCGCTAATTAATTGACTAATTTGACCAAGCACATTCAAGTCATGTAAAAGGTTCTGAAGATCATGGTACAGTTGCCCTGGTCCCATATAGAACTTGTCTAAAATGAATAAAAACATAGGGTTATAAATAATAAAAAGATGCAATTGTCAGTTGAACAAGGAAAGTATGACAAAGATAATATAAAACATATATTGCATCTGAAAATCAGAGTGGTTTATTTCTACATATATCCTCAATATTTCACTTTGCTGCTCCATCTGCTTCTAATGCCTCTGCAGACAGATAATTATGAAATGTGCCCCAGGAAATTATAAGACAGTAGCATATCTCACATACTACCTCTGCACGTACAGGCATTACCCTTGGCTTTCCTTTTAGATCAGTTTACCGCTGCCTTTTTAGCTACAAACAAGATTCAAACTTGTTAATCTGGTATGATGAAGAGCACTATGCGCAGTTTTAATACCACACACTAGAATTGCAACAAATATCAAAGCTTCACTGGCCCCAAAATCTCTTGCTGCCATGGAAGTTTTGTTTAGCACCAAACAGCAGACTTGCTGAAACATTAATTTAAACATCTTTCCTGGAGGTTGTTTTTGGTTATGTGACAAGCAAAAAAATTTATTTGTAGCTTTCGCTATGATGGTTTAAAATTCAAACTTTGCTTTATTGATTATGAGACAGTTCTGGATCACATATCCATATGCTAACTCTAACACAAGCCCACAATTTCACTGAACCACTTGGAATTTTACTGCAGTGATGTTTAAATCAAAGGGATTCTGTTCTAAAAATCAGCAGCAAATCTTAGCAGCAGCAGAAATATTTTATGCTAATCATCAATAAGTACATAGGTTTATAAGGGAACAGTAACTCAGAAAAACACACTGATTACTAGGATAAGGTATCCATTTAAATGCACAGAGCTTGCAAACCCCTGCAAACACTCTGACTACCAGACATGATGTTAGGAGTGGAATGGCTGTGTAATTCCTTTGGAAACAACACTCACTCTCCCATTAAAACAACTCAACCTGACTCATACAGAGTCAGCATGTTTCCCTTTGGCTGAATGACAGGAACAGGACTGATTATCTTTCCAGGAAACTCCTACAGAATCTTCAACTCATGCAGTGTAGTATCCAAACTATGGATCCTTCATCCTTACCACAGCTTTGGAAGCCAGTCTGTGGGCAACAAACGCCCCTGGATCAGACAGATTTCAATGGTGTGTTGGCAAGAACAGGATCTAAATACAGTGCTGGCTCCTGGCTCTGCAGACGGATCAGGAGCAGGGACAGGAGCTGTGCCTCCTGGCCTGGCTGCAGGGCAGAGGGTGCTGTGAAGCTCAGCTGCCACACACACACCGCGGGCACCTCTGCTCCCTCCAGCCTGCTGCAGGGCCAGGGTACTAACCAAAACGCATCAAACCAAACACAAACCTGCCCAAACAGCCTAAGGCAGAGGAAACATAAAAACTAAACACATATGAAACAACTCTACTTAAATCATGGGTATATTATCAGTTAGGTATCCAAGTAACTATTTTGTAAGGATATTTTCCTATTTGGAAGCATCATACAGATAGAGCCCACCACAATGTTTTTCTTTAATGCAGTTCACTATATTAAGTTGGAAGTCTGCCTTAAACTCTGAAAAGTATAAAATTTCAAGGCTCAAAGAAAATATTAATGCCTACTTTATTTCTGAATTCTCCACTTCACTGCAGGGAAATGCAACATAAACCTGAAATATTACACATTCCCACAAAATTTCAAATTATTATCTAGCCTTTACATTTTCTTGTAAATTGGATCAATGGAATTATTTCTGACTGCACTTTACTAGTGTTTATCCATCCAGATAATGGATGCAACTATCATCCTCTTCTTTGCCTGCTCTGAATGTTAATTAAAAGAACAACACAGCCTTTCTTACCCTTAAAAGAAACAACTGCAAAGTAGATCTAAGAGAAAGAATTTTGAAATTACGGTCAGTTGAGTATGTTTGCAGTTTTGTTTAAAAAAAAAACAACAAAACACAAAACCAAAACTGAATACTTTTCTTGAACTGCAGACTCCATACTTTAATTAAGCTGCATTTTCACTTTCTTCAACCCAAATACTTGAAAAATCTACACCTGAAAAGATGTAAATACTTCTGTCCTTGTATCCGTCTTCTGCTAGCTTGCGCCGTTTTTCTTTGTAATATCCACAATAACTGTAATTTGTTAAGCACCAGAATCACTAGTTCTTAGACACATCAAAGGCTACTTGCAACAAAGGAGCAGGTTGGTGTTAACAGGAAAGTTGGTGAAATCTAGCTAAAAGCCATGATAATGTGTCTGGCACTGTAAAGAACACAAATTATATAATTCTTGCTCCAAATTTCTCTAACAAAACAATAGCTTCTGCAAAACAAAATTTAGACTGAACAGAAATCACTGTCAGATTAGTTTTCTGGCAGAAGTTCAGTCACTTACCTGTCATTTGTAAACTCCACTACTAAACAAACCAAAAAGTTACACTGAAAAAATTACTACAAACGTTTCTGAAATTTTGATTTGTTGGTTTGAACCAAGAGAAAATTTACAATAATAGGGCTGTGAAAAACTGAAAGTCTGTGAGGCTTCACTTGTACAGGATGGATATTTTCACCCAAGAAAATTACATTGTTCTTACATTATAAAAAACAGGGTCACACTTTGCAGCTGTATAAAGACAGTTACTAGACATTTTCGTTATTGTTTGGAGAACAGACATTAATTCAATATATAACAAGCAGCATCCAGGCAACTCCGCGATGCTGCAGGACTTCATGCCACAGTCTTGAAGTGAGGCCATAAAGCAAGCTTTAACTGCTTACACAGATGGACTTGCCCTGGGCAGTACATATATATCCACCAGGCCTGATAATCCTCTTCTTGGAGCTTAAAATAATCTTAAAAATATCTTTGTTCCAGCCTTGGGAATAAGGCATAAATCTTGAATTTCATACAGTAATTGTCACTCAAGTCTCTTTTGTCTGCATCATGCATATTTTATAAGCTATTAATAAGTCAAGATAAAAAGGATGCAATATGAGTGTCAAAGCAAACAAACAAACCTGGCATCTGAAAGGCTGTCAGACAGAAAAAACAAACAAAAGTAATTTTGGGCTCATTCATTAAAAGACCACATTCTTAGTATAGGAAAGGAAGCACAAAGTCAAAACTGTAAATAATTAATCAGAGCCTGCTTCCATCCTCTGATGTTCTAGAAAAGAGAAACAGCCAATTTAAGAGGAAATTTTAGTAGTCAAGGACTAGATCAATAGGCACAACTAATATCAGTCTTTCAGGGGGGTCCTTAGGGGGCACAGACTGACACAGAAAAATAAGGCTTCGGAGATCAACAACGATGTGGGTTCATCAGAAGCGAGTTCTCCAAAAACTGATCACTTGGATTGAGTCTGGATAATGAGTTACAAGTTACAGCAACTTCATCTCTGAACTGGGTCCTGTAAGGGTTACTTGCAATGTCTTTTAAAATAGAATTAGCTTCTCAGTGGTTAACCGAACATTGACTGCACCAGTTGATCCTAAGAATCATCTGATGAAGGGTTTTTCTTGAGTGGAGGAGGTGGGGGAGAACACGGCTCTGTTCATCAGATGTTTCTCAGTTCACAGCCACAGACTGGCTGCTTCAGCCCACACATGTTCTCTGACCATTCAGTTGCTGGCTGTTTTGGGGTGGGTGTTCACTCTTTCTTTTATCTATTGGAAGTGCACTCAAAAACTCTTGGCTTCATTTCAAAGCAGATACATGGCTGGTTTCTTTTGAAACTGTGAAATGTTTCACAAATGATAAAGCCATTTCCTTCTCATTTCTAAGCCACTCTTGCTAATTATCAAGCTCCAAAACAACTCAGTTTTCCTATGGGAAAAAACCCTTCATGTGTTTAGAGAAGGCTCTCCCCAACTCTACACATCCTATGTATTACAAAGTGTGCCTGGGGAGGAGAAAAGGCAGCATGCTGTAACCAATAACTACATATCTGGCTTCAAAGGCAAGTTTCTTGCATTCCACCTACAGATCAAGGGTGAAATTTTGGGCACATGTAAACTAGCAAGATTTTTTCATCAACTCCTTTGTTGCTAAGATTTTACCAGAGGAATTTGTGCCTCCCTGCAAGAGGAAAGTTTATTGCCAACATCCAGTAATTCATGCAAAATACCCAATTCCTTGCTCAGCATTAAAATGAAATACACTCAAGGTTAAAGAAGAAAAAAAAACCACCACTTGGTTTAGAGAGAAGAAAGGAGGTTAAAGTTTAAATTGATTTTGCTGCCACGTAAAATTGGGGAAAAGATTCTGCTTTTTATAACAATTTCTTCTTAGGCCAAGATACATTTGAGTATAATACTAAACATTTATTTTACCTGCTTGTTTCCCAGTGTTCTTCTCAGCACCACAGCTTCAAATTCATCAATTCTGCCTCGTTTGAAGCAATTTTTGAATTGAAACAGAAGCAATTATAGCTGATTTATACACAGGCATTTTCAAAGCCTGCAGGAAACTCCCTCAGTGTGGTTACAGTCACTTTAACTTGGTTCAGGCAATAGCAGAATTTGGAATTCTTTGAATAAATATACACATGCAAGAGAAGTGTTTGAGTGCTAGTGCCTGGGCAGAGTGGGAGGATTCCCACCTCTGGAATGCAGAAGGCTGCACTGTTGTCCATCTGGTTCCTCTAAATTTTCAATTTTCATGGGTACTTCAAGCATATTTGAAATCATAATCCTGATCACATCCTATTCTTCTTTTCTAAGAATTGCAAAGGGACATTAATTTTCCATGGTGATTTGCCACCTGTAGACATTTTCTACTAGCTCTTGCTGTGTGTTCTGATTCCCATTTGTGAATTACTATCTTACCACAGATTTAGGCTATTAAATAAGAAAAAGAAAGGACTGAAATGCCCAGAGTAGGTGCAATTATTCATAATTTAAACATCCATTGCTGGGTAAGCAAACATAATATCTCAGCTGGACCCTTCCCATACTAAACTCCTGTTTATTCTCAGTTAGGGGGATTTTATTCAAGTAATACTGTTATATAAATCCAAATGTCATGCAAATAAAAGAAAAGGCTCAGCCAATATACTCTCCATACTGCAACTATTTTTGCAAATATTTCTGTATTGTCCACCATGTTGAAACCAAATACTGCTAATAGACAGACTGCTCGGTATCTCTTTCACTGCAAAGTAACTAATATTGACAACATCTCCCTTAAGTTAATCATAGTAATGACCTTTTCTCCACATGGTTCAAACCCACAATACATCAATATAAATTGGTTTCTGAAAACCTGTATTGAAATGAAGTGAAAACTGATGCATCATGAAAATTCAAGGTCCTTATAAAGATTACTTTGCCTCTGAGAGACACAGAGCCCTGAAGTCAGACTAGTGCCTCACAAAATGGAAGCTCATGAATGCAAAAACAACTGAGACTCTGAGAAAGGTTCTTTTCCTGACTACAGTTCCAATGTTACTGAGGGGTAACACAAAATTAATGATACACTCGAAGAACATGCCAGATTTGAAGACCACTCTGAAAGGCTGGTACATCCCAAATTTGACTTGCCATTTGCAATCTTCGAGGCTGAGCACATTTGTATTGCTTCCTCCCACTGAGCCATCTGTGTGCATCCAGGCAGCACACTCAAACATCAAGTGTTATGAAAGGAAGAGATTTGGAAAAGTTTCAATCCTCATCTAGAGCATAAAAATCACCTGGGATGGGGGAAGAAGTTACATATGTGGGAGGTAACTTTAAAAGCTGCTGTGCCCGAGGAAGGAATAACAAACTGGTACTTGTATAGAATTATACACTCAGAACAAATAATAAAAAAACAAGGCCTTCTGCAACATTTCAACTATGTTAAACCTGAGAAGCTTGTACAGTGTTCTGGAAAGCAAAGCATCATGATAATTGATGAATTCTTGATCAATTCACAATAAACTGGACAGATATCATGAGATTGTTAACCTATTTATGTTAAACTATGATGATGTAGTAATAATATATTTAAAACCACTTAAGTGTAGACTGAACAGTCCAATTTTTTTTAATCTGGCTTTGATTGTCCTAGAAAAATTTTGTTCTTGACTTTTTGAGGGAAAAAGATCTTTTTCCCCTCAAGTAGTAATAGGCAGACAGCATCCCACTGTTTCATTTATGATTCCCACCTTCAGAAAGGACAAGAGTAGAGACTGTGCAAGACAATATCTGAAGTAAAATAGTTTCCTGTTCACTGAAGGCCTTGATCATTAATGTAAAGAAGGAAATCCAGAAACCATTAACAAGGTCCAAGATTCAAGTACTGCAGTTGAGGAATTCTTCCCCTATACTTGGTACTGAATGCTGCTCCTATAGTTACACTGGTATGCAAAACCAATACTTTACAGTTGTTCAGGTGAAGAGAACTTACCAAAAAACATTCTCCTCTGACAGGTCTAGTGGAACTACTTTTCTCAGTGGAAACAGAAAAGGAGATCTTTATGTCCCATTATAATATGCAAGCTATCTATTTCAGCAACTAAAAAGCAGGGTTGGAAAAAAGTTTATGAATACTGGAAATACCAGAAACACTGTTAATTTATTTAGCAGTCGATACTGATGTTAGGTACTTGTAAGTATGTAAGTATTATTCCCTTTCCCTTTGCAAACTCCCTTGCCCAGAACACCTAGCTTTCACTGGAAGGCTGGTGATGAGGGTCCCCTCCTGTACTAAAACTTTCCCATGCACAAAACCTGACAAATCCAAGCACCAGTTATACACGAGAGGCACACCAATACTTCCAATACATCCTCCCTGGAAATTCTGTATGAGTGTTAAAGCCAGTGACAAAGCAGATGAGGTTTTGTTTTTAGACACTGAACTACCAACTTCCTGCACGCTGTGTTATGTAAGCAAAGTCCCTGACAGCCCCCACAGCACCACCCTTCTTATATTTGTGTCTTTTCACTTGCTCACTCATGCTGCTCCTGTTTCCACAGACTCATGAGAGAAGCATGTGGGCGGGTTTGGTTTTCTTGTTTCCCTTTTATGAGATCATTTTAACAAATTGGAATTTGACTAAAATAGTAATAAAAAAAAAAGTCATCCTGGGAATCCAAAACTCTGGTTTATGACCTAAATAAGTCCATGGTACAATTTAAAGTTCATCACAGAAAAGCAGACTTTCTGCGCTCCCCTGGTTTGCTCTTTCACAATAAATCCAACTCATGATCTCCACAGCTGCATGCACCTGAAAAATCTGAGCCACCTTAACTCAACTGTAGGTCTCCTGAGATTACAGCACACTCTCAGGTCCAAACTACACAAGTATTTGAGTAGCACCAGTCTCCAGGCTTGGAAATTTAAGCAAATGGGAAGTCAGGAATGATGTCAGAGAACAAGAGTTTAGCGGGCAGCCATCAATGAAAAGCTGAGCAGCTACTCACACGTACCTTTGCAATACAACCCTAACTTGCGCCTAGAAACCTAAGTTTCCAGCACAGAAAGAAACAGCACAAGCACACTCTACAACTGGTGAGCAATAAACCCCTTGACATTACTAGAATGCAAACTATTCAATCCAGACATGGGGTAAGCAAGCCTGATTACCAATACAGTCAGGACCCATCATCATCAATCACCATGAAGAGTATTATCCTTAACATGAAATGACATTATTCAGTCTAATCATACTTTAATCATGTGAGCACCTAAACACAATTTATGTTCTTGATTATTGAAACTGATAATCTGAGTCTCTGAAACTAATGTAATAAATTAACTATTCGCACTGCCATGCAAGAAAGGAGTTCTTCAGGTCCTAATCACAAAAGAACCAAATACCACATGACACCCAGTAGACAGAGTAGAGCTGGGAAACAAATCTCACAAGTCTCAACTCTGACAAAGTATTTTTAACATGCTTTACCTCCCTGTCAGTTGCCAATACCTTTCCCTCAACTGATAATTACATGAATGCTGAGACCTGTGTTGCTTATTGTACCAAATCTGAACACCAAGAAACAGGCTGTACAAAAACTACCACCTAACCACAAAACTACTTATTCACACATCTTGAGGAATAGGAAGATAAAAGCAACAGCTTGCAACTGCAGCTAGTGATTAAGGTATTGAATTCATAGTGCTATACCATTTGTGAATAAAATTATGCAAAACCACCAAGGAAATGTAAAGCCTCTGAGATAGTGAGAAGTAGTTCATAAATTGAGAGCATGGCTTCAAGATTATATTAAGCTCCAGCTAATCCCGACCGCAGAGGGAATTTCAGAGATAAAAGGCCACAAATATTTCTCCTGGTGACAGAAGCAACTGATCTGTGTCAGAGATTAAAGCAGTAGGGAACATGAGGAAGAAACACCAGAGCCCAGCTACGCTCATTAGAGCCCATCTCCCCAATGTCACACTAGCTGGGACAATGGTCAGATGTCTTCCAGGACTATGTACTGACTGCAGTTCCTGGCTCTGTTCCCACAAGGAAGAAAAATGATGTAAACAAAGGCTTCAGAGTGAAAGAAAAGTGCCATGGCCCTTTTTCTCACAAGGCCCAAAGTGGAAGGCTGGGGACAGCATGGACCTGGAAGCCCCTGCCCTTCTACGGAGGGAGAGGGATCACACAGGACCTCTAGGATGCACCTGCATGTGCATAAAAGGCGAGAGAGGAACTGGGTGCAAAAAGATAAACACTGATATAAACAGGCAATGAATATACATGTGTGAAGGCATTTAAACAACGAACGTACTGCAGGGATCCCAAGATAGGTCTGCAGGCAGTTGTAAACTGGCCAAACTGCCAGAGGCATACACTGGAGCTCCCACCAGACTGTAACAACTCATGTGGAAATGGCACTGTGGGGAGCTCACCTCCCTCTTTCATACACACCAGCTGGGTTTCCATTAATTTTACTGCTCTGTGTCATGATGTGGATGAGACCCCTGGCAACACAGAACAAGGTTTATAGAAGTGGATGACAAATCCTATAACCACTATAAAAAATACAAAACGTAAAGAGAAGAATCTCACCCTGTGTGGGTGAGACAAACAGGTAACACCTAAATTTATCCTTGCCTAATCCACTAGATAGACACTTATATCCACTTAACAAAGTGAACTACATAATGTCACCCCATTTGTTCAGATGAACAGGCTTTTTGGCACTAGATTTATTTTAAATCTTTGGTGTTTTGTTGGCATATATCAGTGACAGTTTACATTTAAGAACATATTATATCTCCTTTAGTGCACAGTATTGTCTTTGATAACTTTAAAATAAAGACTTACATTATTAATCTTTATATATTCCATAGAAATGAAAGCTAGTTCAATTAGCAAGTTATGCCACATAATTCTGTCTGAAAGCTTATCACCAATGCTGGAGTTGATATGCCAGTTAATATTAATCTTGCTTACTCTGGACATTGTATTACTATTGTCAAGCCTTAGAGGGATCACGAAGTCAACTTTGTTTTCTCCAATTCTGTATTTCTCATTAGACAAACCCAGCTTTAATGGCAATGGCTATCACAGCAGCACTATCTCTGTTTTTAAGACAAGCTGCCATTTCACTGAGCAAGAGGTTGACAGAAACAAGTGCTTACTGTAGCCCATCAAACATCCCTCCCTGTTTCCCTGGCAACACTCAGAGGCCTACACAAAGTGACTGCATCGAGCAGAAGGAAACTTGGAAGAGAGGAATCATTTCTGCACTTCAGCATTGTGTCACTACTATATTTGACAGTAAACAAACCCCACAAAGAGATCAAAAACACAATCGAGTGGAAACAGAGTACAAATGTACCCCTACAAGTCTGAATGAGAAAGGGGAGCAGCCATGGTTTAGCAGTGCTGAGTTTTGCTCTGATTTACAAACTGTAAAACTGTGAAAGGAAAAAAACCCATTAAAACGCAGCCATAAGCATACTAACCTGATTTTTGACTTCACTGTTTTCCTCAGTGCTCATCACTGCATGGATACTTGGTACAGATGGGTCTGGCTCATTTCCCCTTTCAGCCTTTACACATATGTCTCAAACTGATGTTTCTTTGCTTAAGTAACAGTCTATGCTGTCTATATCTCCTAATCAACCGACTGGAGCAGAACACAGCTGACAGGCACTGGTTTCCCATCCAGACATGGTGGGATGCTTAGCCCTCTCCCTTTGGTTCTACAGAGTCTTTCTAGTCTGGTCTTCATAAATAAAAACACTGTGAAAAAGTTCTCACTCTTCACTCTTGCGGACCCAAGAACAGGCAACTAGGGGTAGTCACTGTCACCATAGCACCAAACTGGCATTTACCTCGGCACAAACCACAATTCACAACCCATCAACAGTTTGCATAAAATGCTACAAACTCATAACACGTGACAGGAGTCTGAGAAACTGAAACTCTGGCCAGTATATTTGACTTTTGTTCCTATATTCCCATTTAAGGGGCAGCGAAATACAAGTTTTTGCAGTGATTTTATGTACACATGGATGACTTGCAAGGGAATGTTGACTTCTGATTCTTACAGTAGGAAAATACTGAACATTTTGGTAAGAAGTTACAAATTTGCCTTTGACTACACCTTGTATATTTTTGTAAAGTGTATTTATAATATTTCATATGAATATGATACATTAAAAAAAAAGTTGTATTCACTGTGCATTCACCCATTTTCTTTTTTATCATAAGTGTACAGGTAGCATTTAACTTTCTCGATGCCCTCTGTCCACATATTCAATCCAACTGGGAATCTGAAGAGGTCCCAGAAAACTGGAAGCTGGAAAACATTGTCCCAAGGCAGGAAGGATGACTGTGGTAACTACACGCCTGTCAGTCTCACTTCAGTGTCTGGTAAAGTTACAAGGGTTACTCTGGAGCTGGTGAAGAACAACTGAAAGACAACATTGTCATCGGTCCCAGCCAGAACAAGTTCATGTAGGAAAAGTCCTGTTTAACAAACTTAATTTCCTTTTACGACGTCAGGGGAAGCCAGTTGATGTTAAATTTTCTGTATTTCAGTAAAGCTATTGATCTGAGGTCTCTCACAGGATCCTTCTGGACAAAATGTCCAGCACACAGCTAGATAAACACCTCATGTGATGAATGACCTGGCTCATAGGTCAGGTGCAAAGGGCTACAGTGAATGGGGTGGCGACATCAGACTGGGGACCTGTCACTAGTGGGGCTTCCCAGGGCCCCATTTTAGGCTCAGTTCTCTTCAATCTCTTCATAAACAACTCCAAGGAATACTAAGTAAGTTTGCCAATTACACTAAATTGGGAGGAGCTGTCAACTCTCTTGAAGGCAGAGAGACCCTGCAGAGAAACCTTGACAAATTACAAGGCTGGGCAATAACCAACCATAGGAAGTTTAATAAAGGCAGGTGCTGGATTCCACATCTGGGACGGTGTCGCTGTTGAGCAGCTAGCTGAGGAATGACCCAAGTTCTCAGACAAGGAAAGAGAGGAGAAGAGAGCTTTATTGTTTTGAATTCCATTATATATAGAGTTTACAGCGGTGCCCCAGATTGGTCAGCCCGAGACCTCCCCCTAGGCCCAATTGGCCAAGCCCGAACTGACCTAATCCGGAGAAGTTGTTTGCAAAACATCCAAACTTTATCTTGTTTATGAAATATAGCAAAATGCTCCCACAGGAAGAACCTGTGCTAGCCACAGGACGGGACAACCCTGGATGTACAGACAGACTGAGCACAGACAGTGGGAGAGCAGCCACACAGAAAGAGATCTGGGGCTCCTGGTCAGTGGCCAGTTGAATATGAGTCAGCAGTACTCTGGCAGCCAGGAGTGCCAACCATGTCTTGCGGGAAACATGCACAGCATCACCAGCCAGGTGAGAGAGGTGAATTTTTTACCAACGCAAGTAAATCAAAGCCAAGAATATACAACTTTCTGTTCACACTGAAAACGTTCTCCTGTTACTATATTAATTCAACTTTTCCATACTATGAACATATCTGTGCTTCTGCACATGGACTAACTGGGATAAAGAGAACAGCAACAGCCTACCAGAAGCAACACATGGATTTACTAGGGAAAAAACACTATCTCACATCTTTCTGCCAACAGTTCTACAGAAGAAAATTAACACATCGCACTTTTGGCACACATCATTAAATAACTGCTTCCACAAGAACTGTCCGTTTGGGATGCCAGCGAGCCATACAGACTTTCAAGCAAGACTAACTCTAATACATGAAACAGGACATTGACTAATTTGCTGAGAGAAATGCAATCTGATAAACACGCTGTTTTTCCCCTGAAAACTGAGAATGTGATATGTTTACTGGTTATTATTGCAGGAAGCAAGCATAAGTTGCAATTGCACTCCACTAGGAAACAATATTAGAATCGTACAAATAAAGGACTCTGCCAAACAGCTGAGACTTCAATCGTTCTCCATATTCATAACTAAAAGAATTTGGTCTACTGTTGGTGCAAGGGGAGAACAACAGTAACAAGGCAGGAGCCCCATCAAGGATGGGGCAACACTGCAAAATATGCTCTAGGAAAATTTTCCTGCTTTCCCCCACACACCCTCAGGCCACACAGTCTCTCTAACCAAAATACACAGCGCTTAAAACAAAACAAAACAAAACAAAACAAAACCAACAAACAAACAAAAAAAAAAAACGGGGAAAAAAAAAAGATGAAAACTTAACAGCCCCTAAAGACATTCTCCTCTAGAATTCAGAGACAAAAGACTGCTATACAAAGCTCATTGGGGTAGAAAACTGCCCGTTGATGATCTTGCCAAGTGAAAACCAAGTTCACACAGCCCTTGCTTTTCATCTTAGAACAGTACTAAAGTATGCCTTCGATTTATACATACTCCTAAAACCTTTCAACCTTTCAGTTGCATATTACAGACTGTACAAGATTAATTCAAATATTCAGCTATTAATTCAGCACCCAAAGTAAAGTTTGCATATTTAAACTATACTTCCTTTTTTACTGCAACGTCATAGAAAACTAGAAGCAACAATTGCATTTAGTCAATAATAAACAGCAAAATTCAATTGTGACTGCTGCCTCCTCACAGAAAAGGTTTCGGCAGAGAAAAAAGTCCCATGATAAGGGAAATGTAACTATTAACCAGTAATCCTCGCAAGAGCACAACCTGAATCCATCAAGAATCCTTGCTAATCTCAGCTATAATGTCAGAATACAAACCTTACAAGAGTCAAGTACTCAACCTAGCATGTGGCAGATACAAACCAACTTTTCTCAGTCTTCCAGAAATGCAAGAGGTAATCCGTCTACTACTTAATGATTTTACACAGAATCACCATTATTCTGTATCTCTTCAATACCCACAAACTGGATATGTATGAGTGGAAAATCTGGACTGAGAAATGGTTTTATGTCTCAGGATTTTGCCTGCAGCATCCCTAACTGTTCTTGATCACTAGATTTTATTAAAACCATATACTATGAGGCCACCAGGATTTCATGGATTTTCATTTGAAAACAGAGGGAGACATAATTTTATGATGACTGCAAAAATAGAAAGTTTCAAACAGAGTAGATAATATTTCTCTGTTAGCACTTTGCAACTTGTAATAAACACTCAATAGTCTCACCAGTGATGTGACACTACCATATTAAAGATCATGTGATCATCAACTATAAAATACAGCAACTTGGTGGATGCAAATAAAAAGCAACACTGAACCATTGCACAGTATTACAAGCCTTTCCCTCTGCAGGAAGGCTGTACCTTCTGAATTTCTGTAATCTTTAGTCTATTTAAACTAGAACTAAGGAGATAACTCTACAGAATAACTAACACAATTAGGCGTGCATTCAAACTTGTCTATAAAGGCCAGTTTGAACAAGTCTGCATTCAGAGTAACAGCTAGTGCAGACACAGCAGTATGTGCAAAAAGCAAGGATATGCTGTTCCTCTTTCATGATTGTTTATATTCAATTTAGTTGAATCATCTGGCAGAAATGTTTGATTAAACCTGAGGGAGGATTTTTTCAGTATAGCCAGTATCCTTCACATCCCTTTTATTTCTTACCTTTTGATCCTTTTTATTAGAAGACTCAATTATTACATGAGAGATTACCAAGGGGAAAATTAGTTCAGCTCACGTTTTACCTACTGAGTACCATTTAACCTGAAGGCTGAGTTACAAATAATGTACAGAGTAGTTTCTTTTTTTGTGTGTGATATTATCATTAAACATGATGAAGCTGAAAAACTTCAACTTCAAAAGCCAAGAGGTTCAAATAAGTTCTACAAGACTGTTTGGTCAAGAGTTTTTGTTTCTCCCCTCATGCTTTTCTTCCCCATCTGACCTTGATGACATGCCAGGATTTGGTCTAATAAGCTGTGAAACTGCTGCACAAAATCATAGCAGGACTATTCAACAACCTATTCCTCCCACATTCACCTACAAAAGAGAACCCCAGTTCTAAGTAATCCACTTCTTTATATACAGTCCTTTAAGGTTATGCATATAGCAGCTGTAAATTATAATATAAAGGCTTTAATCTCATTGTCTAAGTAGTCCATTAATGCTTAAAAGGAGTTACAAGAATTAAGTCACCCTTTAAATAGTGATCTAAGTGTCAATAAAATTTTCTGTAGCTATTTACAAAGGGAGGAGCAAGAAGACCTGACAAGAACCATCCTGGAGAATACAGGGGGTAATAAAGGCCACACTCTGATGGTGTAGCATTTATGCTTCCTTATAGCTCAACTGTGCGGAAAATTCATGAAGCCAAGGGTGCAATATTAAATAAATGTAGTGTGAAATAATGCCTAGAGCTAGCACTGAAATTCATATGAATTATAATCCATGAACAGGAATCAATCTAGATATATTGAATGCATTTAATATTACAATACTTAGGCAAAAAGCAGGATATAAAAATAACTCCTTATGCATGAAAGCCTAGCTAATAAGTTAAGTCTTAAAATTCATATATCTCTTGAGGGCTGTTGGCAGACTTGTAGAGGGATTAACAAGCACAGAAGAATTTGCAAACTTCAGAGTTTGAGATCATTTTTGGAGAGAGCCAAGAAGGAAATTACCTATTAACATATAGTTTCAAAAACATTCATGAAAGTTTTTTTCTGAAGCACTAGTTTGAAGGGCAAGATACTGTGGGCTTGAGAGAAGTGAGTAAAACCTACCCTGCAATAATCACCTGTGTCCAGACTCTTAATCACAGCAACAGGGTGGCTTGGTCATCTTTATTGAGAGAAACTTCTTAGCTTTAACTATGGGATAAAGAACATATGCAGAACCAGCTACCATGGGACTGCTGGTGCCCCACACCAAACCCACCTTTTTGCATGACTGCACACTCTCATGCTTTAGAACTCTACTCATTCATGCATAAAATTCTGAACTACAACAAATACAAGTAATTCATGTTGCAAGGCAGGAGCCTGGCTGTCACTTTATGGATTCTCAGTTTCCAAAGAAAGAGCCTTTATTACTCTTCATGTTACAGAAATCTTCATGCACAAAATACTTTCCTTTGTTTTCAATAGCCCATTGAATTTCAAATACGGATTTTAACTAAGTAGTCCCAGAAAGTCAGTCACTTACTTGGCTTAGCGTTAATGATGACATTTTCAGCAGAGTGCTGGGGTGCGAACCTGCAGTTGTCTCCTTGGCCCTCACTGCTGCCATACTCTATGACGTCCACTTGTCCCAGCGGTACACTCCACTTCAACAAATACCTCTGGCCAGTTGTCACGGTGCCACTGCTTTCATAGGAAGAGCTGGAAGATGCACAAATTATTGCTGTGAAAAGCAACTATGTTTCACAGCACAGTATTTATTATTTTAGCTTCTAAAATCTGCTGTTTATCAGCTTGAGTACAACTTGAAAGAAATACATGCATCACGCTGACTTGTGACTGACCTTTCCTGGCATGGAAAGAGCATCTACGCAGGTGCAGATAATCTTGTCTAAAAACACCACAGGGCTGCCAACAACAGTCTGTACATTTCTATGGCAAAACATAAACTACCATCTTTTAAGAACAATGTGTGTTCTGAAATCCTAGTAGAAGTGTTTGTGATTATAATTTGGCTCCATATTTTCCTCATTCTTTTGAAACACTTCTTTTTGGGCCCTAGCTGCCATGTTTAGAGAACTATGGATGAGGGGACCTTTGAATGACTGATGCCAACAGAAAGGGCAATGTAACCTCCAAAGGGCTGACAAGCCAACATTTCTGCCAAGCCCCACAGCCCAGACTCTCCTGTACAGCAGACCTCTGCCTCTGCTGCAGCTTCCAAAAGTAATCCCACCTGAGCTGCTGCTGAAGAAGTGTGTACCACAACAGGCATTTCAGAGGAAAGAGCACACTGAGCAAGCTCATTAGGAATAGAAATTATATTAACACTAATTTTACTTTGTTTCCTTCATTCCCTTATTCCCATTCAAGCATATGTAACAAGCATTTATTATAAAGGACAAAAGAGATGTTAAAGTGAACAAAAAAGGTTTACTTCACAGATAGTATGACTGAAATCCAGAAATCAAATACTTGAGAGAAATCAGCAAAATGCATTAATTGAGAACAGTAATTAAATGCTGAAGTTCAGCTAGTCAGCTACCAATTTGCAACACAGACTTTTGTTTCAATGAGGAAGCAAGTATGAACAAGGAACACAACTGCCACAACTTAAGTAAATACTTATAAATTCTTGATCTAGCTCAGAAGAAATGAAATAAAACCAGGCAGGACACAGTTGTTCAGTCACTAGGGATAGCATCCACCCCATCCAACTGCTGCTACTTCAGAGTTAGGCCTCCAGACCATGCTGGTCATCTAGACTGTATGTGAAGAAGGACCTGAGGGTTATGTCATCTGTAAAAATACGTATCTTTTGCAAACCAGGAACACTCAAATGTCCCAGGTGCCTAGGGACCACTAATTACAGAAGGATTTTCTATGGCTTGCAAATGATAAATACTTTTGTAGAGGACGTGACCCTCAGAGGGTCAGAGACTTGGCATGATCATGAACTTTTCACATGGAAAACAAAAAAGGACTGCACTTTGTTACTTCAAGTACAAATACAGAAAATCCAACACTTTACTGGTACGAAAGAAGATAAAATAGGAATAGTTAAAAACAATACCCAAGTGTTACTAAGAAACTAAGGAATTTGTAAAGGCAAGGATCACTGGGTAATTGACGTGAGACTGCTCATTTTCTGAAGTGTAGTTACTACATGGCACTTCTCTCTCACTAACACGAGATCAAGCAATCACACACATAGAAATATATGTACAGTATTCATACTCCAGGAATTAATTAAGATATCAACTCATATTTTGCTTAAGAAAAGCTGTTCTTGGAAGATTTTAATGATCCACATTTTCTTCGTCAGAACGTACCATCACATAAAGCAATTTATAATACAAGCAACATATGAATGCGAACGCAACCTTACAAACATTTACTAACAGTAATAATTACACCCAACAAAACCACAGAAGGAACTATGAAAAAATGCTTTTTTCAATGCATTTCACCTTTAATCCTTCAATGTTTGGTCTCAGAGATAACAACCCTTCTGCATCTGGAACTTTGTTAGCAAGTTTCAGGTTTGTTCTGGCAACCTGCATTAACTTTGTGGGGTTTGTTTTGTATTTTTTTGGGGGGTGTTTGTTTGGCAGGGGATGGGATTTAATTTACAAATTGTGTCAAGTTACAAATCTGTGTGTGTTACAGTCTGAATTTAAAGAAGAAGAGAAAAAAGTCTTACCCTGGCACGCCTATATTCCACTAAGCACTAATACACACCAATAACTAGACACTACAGTGCATTTCTATCTGTAATCTTCAACTGATACAATTTTCTTACAAATTCACTCTATAACTTCCAAATATGAGCCAGCAATTAAGAGGACTATAACAAAGCGAATTATCCATTTATTATGACTAATCTTAGAAATCATTAGCCACAGTAAATACAACAACACAAAAGCAATTCAATGTGTCACTGAAGTTTAAACAATTATCTAAAAAATATAAATTAATCTTACCGAATATTTACTGTTGCACACATCAGCACATCATTTAACATGAAAAGTCGCCGTTCTTTGGTTTTAATAATTTCTCCTTTGTCATTATAAACTGTCTCAACCATATCATCAGTCCTTATGAGGTATCTGTTTCCACTGCTGAGTAGCTGGATTTTGAAAACAATCAGCATTGTATATTATACACCCTACATCCAACATCCGGCATAAAAAACAAAAACAATGGCTATGCACTTGCCATCCTAGCACCAATGGTTGCAGGTGGATTTGCCAAGGGAATTAAATGTCTTGATTAATCTGCTTTTCATTTAGAGAAACAGTAACTTCTGCTGTTACCAATG